>OZ007579.1:26954366-26999366 GCA_963931925.1 Onchidella celtica
GAAACTGCGTCACGGTACTAAAAATAGGTCATGATAGCGTGTCCCTGTTCTAAAAGTATAGAGACGGAAGTGTTTGTTGCGAATGTTACGTGTGGATTATGCAAAATGAACAAATTACCCAGTTTGCAACATTTTCATATTATCCCCTTACATCACAATAAGTCGAGATTAGAATGCTTCCAGAGTTTAAAAGCCCTCCCAAAAAGGGCCTTTGAGGGCAGAACTTTCACTCTTAGCCCTATTATAGTATGATTATCATTATTATTATTATTATGTAATGAATCATCAACAGGCTTATTGTCATTAATGACGAACTGAAAAACTTAACATCTCAGTGCGTGTGCAGCCTGTCTTCTTGTGAAATAATTATAACCATTTTGTTTGCGTATATGTTTTTTTTTTCTTTTTCAGGGAAAAGGGGGGAGGACGGAGGAGGGGGAGGACAAGGGGGCGATGAAAGAAAATTTGGAGCCTAAGGGGGCGATTGCTTGAACAATGTTGAGAACCACTGATCTACATCTGGGTGGATTTGTGTTATACAGGACTGAAGCATTAACAACATACCGTAATAATTATTTTTCAAAAGACATCGACATTATTCTGGATTGAAACCAGTGTATAAAAGATACAAAAATTAGACCAAAAGGGGACACAACTTGGATAGAATATTTATGCCAAAGGGGACATAACCTGTAGCGTAACTTCAAGCTTTATGGTCTGTTAGAGTCTGAGGCAGAAAAGGGACCAAAATCAACCTAATCACCTCTTCCCAAAGAACAAATATACTGGATACAATAATGTGAGACAGCTAGCGCGCTTAGCGTGCACAGATTTGGCAAGCCTACATAGCGGCGAATGTCCTGAAGTCACAAACAATGCAGTATTTTACAAAGGCAAACTGTGTGCACGATTTTTTTTTGAAGAGGTGCGAAGAAGGGAGGGTCTCATCTTATTGTATCTAGAGTCTAGTATCTTTGGAACAGACACAGAGCCCGGTAGATAGGTTAGGGGGGAAGTAGGTCAAGTCACAAAATGCACCCTATGGTGCGTCGAGGCGAGACGAAAGGAGGGCAAGGTTTCGAACGAAAAAGTTCGGAAAATGGTGCGCATTTGTTGTTTACTAATTAATAAGCCACTTGCTCTCTTTTTGTCTGCAGTGGCGCAGCCCTAGGTGGCCACGCGAATAGAACTGATCCGCGTAAGGGGAAAAACCCAATCTATTTTTAGATCCACCGGAAATAGGTACACGAGACAGACGCGGGGCGTTAGAAGAGTGTTATTTCTTGCTGAAGTTGTGTAGAAAAGTAAATAAAAAGCGTAAAAGATGTGCCTGGGGAACCTGCAATAGCGATAACAAATATGCAGGTCAGCCACACTTGGATGACGTGATATTTATTCCCATCCCCAAGCCCAAAACAAACCCTGAGCGATGTAAGAAGTGAATTACCTTATGCAACCGGCCTCACGAGCAGCTCAACTTCAATAACATAAGGTCGCACCACTTTGTATGTTCCATGGTTAATAAAATTATTTTTAAAAAAAGTAATACTGGAACCCACTACACATAAATCTACAGTAGCCACTCGTTCGTCCTACACCTGCAATCACAAAATATTATGAACCAAAAGGAATGCATACTTAGGAAGAATAAACATAGTAGGCCTATGTTGGGTCCTTTTCTTACAGTGAAGAAACACCAAAATTTAACGTCCATAAAGAAAGAGCATAAAATGGTGAACCATTAGTTTTTGTTTAAATGAATATCATATCTTAGATCTTGATCTTTAGGCATAGATCTAGATGAAATTGATGGTGTCTACTAACATGTGTCGCGGAAAAGTTCCGAATGCTTTCACACTCCCAAAATATCATAATAACCACAGAAAAACTGTGGGGTCGCAGCAGGGCTATAAGCAAAGTCAAAATTGAGCAAAAAGAAAAGGTTGTATGTTGCGAAGCCCCGCGTGAGAAATAAAACCCAAACAGTACAAAGCAAACTAAAGAGAAGACAGAAAATGCATAAATTTTCGGCTTTCGCCTTTGTCAAGTGAAAAAAAACAAAAAAACGAACAATAAAAGACTTCAACAGGAACGAAGTGAAACAGTTCACTTAGCTGCGAGTTCTTGCTTCTTTAGCAGCACCAAAGCACGTCCGTCCGCCAAAAGCATGGAAGCGAACTTATTTCTCACGCGGGGCTTCGCAACATACAACCTTTTCTTTTTGCTCAATTTTGACTTTCACACTCCCAGTGGCTAGAACGCTAGATCTAGATTCTAGATCTAGATGTTATACACATAGATATGGAATTGAAGAGCACATCGGTCAATATCTACATCTGGATCTAGTTTGTTCACCTAATTTCCTCATAAAACCCCAATAGTCTGTGCAAGGGAAAGTTTTAGGGCGAGATGAAGGGGCCTGGACAAATGAAGGGCTGCGGCTAGGATCAGGGCAAGAAAATGGGGAACGTATTCAGAACTTTTGTTTGAAGAGTTTGACTTTCATAGTTGAAAAAGATAATTTATTGTCCTTGTTTTGTATTTGGATTGTTTCAAACTGTAATTCAGTTTTCTAGTTTCAGTGCCACTGAAAGTTAGTCATAAGTCGCTTCAGTTTCACAAAATAAGAACAGATCAATGCAGAGAACGCTAGTTAAGAATGGTTTGTTTACTGTAAAGTGTACCTACTTCCGGTCGAGTGGTGTATTTCTATTTTTAGATTGGGGCAGTCCAACTTCTGTGGATTAATTCTATTGCCGCCATCATTTAGTAGACGAAAGAGATACGGCGCAGCGGCGTACCCTCTCTTGTCCATTATATTTTATAGCTCTGTGGGAACAAATAACTTACAGACGCCGCAGTCACTGAAGCAGTCACAGAGACCCGTGCTCCATAGACGAGGCTGTTTCACCGTATTTGCCGGGGCGTTCACCATCACAACTGTATTGTGAGAAGTGGAGCCCTGCGGTTGTTGCATCACAGGCTGCTGACTCCCACCGTAAGGCCGAACTTGGTTGCTAGGGAGTTTTCCCTCAACGTCGACGAACGTGACCGTAAGCCAGCGAGGCGTAAACGAGGCATTACGCATGCGTGGCAGCCACGGTTGACTGTGGGGTGCGAAAAAGAGTTTTCCCTGAGCGTCAGCGTAAGCATGAGAAACGTATTTCAAGGGGCGCAACTGCTGCATTTTTTCAGGTTAGGGGAGCTTATCAAAAAATGGTTGTAGAATCAATACATCTTATTCTTATAAGTTATAAGTTTTCCTTCGCCGAATTCACAGAAAGACAACATAAATATAAAGTGCTTCTTTGAAAATGAAAATGAATTATACACAAAAAGAATTGCTGAAAGCAAGAAATGCAAAATATGATTGTGGCTTGAATGTTATGACTCTCGGTAGTCTTTTTGCCAGTACTGATGATCATTATTCAGATTTGAATTTGATTTTTACTCCTATGTATACATGTGTGAGCATCCCAATGTCCATGAAAAGGCCTGTATAATGTGAAATATGTGTTAAATTTTTTCCCTTAATGCTATAAGTAGGCCTATAAACTATAAAATGAGAGAGTTGTGGTAAAAATTTCTTTCAACTATTATTCAGCTCGTGGAATGGATCGGAAAAAAGGGGGCTTACATTTTAACAATTGAAGTGCAGCTGTAAACCTACAAACTGAGACGGCTGGTGACACTAGGGTTGATTAACAGGGCCATGCGAAAAGTGGTAGCCTGCGAAGAGTCACCATGTGTGTGTGAGATCTGTCTCTGACAAGCGATGCGATTCCAGTTCACACCCAAACTGACCACGTGTTACTTCTTCTGAATCATCTCAAACTGACCACGTGTATGACGGTGAGCACGAATGTATGAGAAAACCAAGTCATTCTACATTGTAAAATACAGCATTAAATGTTATTCCTTAATTTTATAAGTGTAAAATGAGAAACTTGGCAGCTCGTAAATTCTGTAGGTTGACTAACGTCTCCATGTGCGTGTGTTTGGAGAAGCGGGAGAGACAGTGAGAGGAAAACAGAGAGAGAGGGAGAGTGAAAAAGTGTGTGAGATAGATAGAGAGAGAGAGAGAGAGTCGTCTCTGAATTACTTTATTGTAATTCCAAATGCAAAATGGGTAGAGCATATAATATTCGGTGTCTTCCATTGTTGTACAAGTACGAAAATGTACAAAATACATACATGTATAACAATTAATGAGCTAAGACGTGAGTGTCTTCCATTGTTGTACAAGTACGAAAATGTACAAAATACATACATGTATAACAATTAATGAGCTAAGACGTGAGTGTCCAGTTCAGAAGTAAAAAATATGACTTGGGTTTCTTGGTTCGAAAATTAAACCTCCATTGAAACCGAAGTGCACTAATGGATTAACCTGAATTTAAAACAGAGGCAGTTATAAGATAAAACATTAAATAACTTTCTTCCAACTTTTTTTTCTGCACTTCTCAAAGTACACCAGTGTGACCACTGAGACTGTTTTGAGAGTACCGAAGAGGAGATGTGCACTTTATTCTATGTCCACGTGATAACTGTTCCGGTGTAGACAAAACAAAACAACCCAAAATGTGATTTGAAACTACAGGTGATTTCAACTCCGCGTGAAAACTCATTAAGAAGACAAGGACAAATTTTCATCTCCTGCACTTAGCAAATTTTGCAATGAACCACAATAGTTGGTCGATGAAATCTGTACGAAGTCTGGTGAACTCATCCGCTCAGGAGAACGGGAAGATTGGGCTCATATTATCATAACAGATTCACATCTTTGTTTTGCTGTCATGTCTTTGTTTCTTGCTCCCTGCAGGGTCGTGCATCTCCCTTCTTTTACTCCAACTCAAACAAACCAAAAATCAAAAAAAAAAAGCGGCCTCCACAGCAACACAACAAAGTCGCATTTGTACGCCCGAGGTAGGTTTGCTAATTCTTTTCAGAATGCATTGTAGGTTGAGTTGATAATATTGTTCCTCATGTGAGGCTCTGAGTAACATTTTTCATGTTTTTATTTTTCTTTAACAATATTTTATTAAAACAAAGAAGTCAGACGCTTATGCTTGTGCTTGTCGTGCAATAAGACTCCAGTTCACACTCCAAGTGCCCACGCCCATGACCCCCACCCCCCTCTACTTCCACTTCCAGCTTACAATTTCACTTTCAGTTGGAATGGCGGGAAACTGTGAGCTGGTCATGGGTGTGGTCAGTTAGGATGGGAATTGGAATCAGCAAATCGGTGGACTGTACATATTTCGCACATACATGCTGACTCTCCCGGCCAGCCGAACTGCTTTGGCTGTGAGTATAAAGTTAGTCGGAAATGTACGGAATCAGTATGCGTTTCACATGCGACCAGCGTTCATCGTCTGAGACCTGTCGATTGTCATCTGAGACCTGCCTGTTGTCATCAATCAAGCATCTGTCCCGGAGAAAAAGGTAAGATAACACTATTCAACGATGTTTTAGAATGTTATTTGTTAGCTCTCTGTATCATGGGCGGCTTTCATGAACAAAAAAAGACAAAACATGCGCATTTCCAATTTGAAGTTGTCAAATTTACTCGAAAAAATCAAATCTTACTTGTGAAAAATTATATTGATTACAAATACATGTATGTACGTGTCACTGAATCAAACCACCGTTAGCGCACGTGGCTTGAGACTGATTGAGAGTAACAAAGGTGGGCTCATCGTCATATGCGACTTCTGAAGTTCAACTGGGAAAATTGGCTTTGAAATTACGTGTACTTAAATTCAAGTTGGAGCGAAATCTGTGTCCCCATTCCCGTTGCTCGAAATAAACATGCTACTGGATTATGACTTTACAAATTGCACCCGCTTGCGCCATTTTTGGTTCACTCACTGTTTAGTGTTTTGTAAATTTTATACAGCATTAAATTTTCTCCCACCACTGAAGCCTACGCACTTCTGTAGTTTGTCGACTGAAGATGCAATTTTGAACGCCATATTTGCAGCAAAAACATGGACAGAGAAAGGTAGGGATGTTTAGATCGATAAAAATGGGAGAGGTGAATTTTGAAAACTTGAGCACGAGACACACCTACAATTTGCATCCAGTTACATTCCCCCATCGCTGCGCAAACTACACAATTTTCAAGGGTTTAGGTGAAAATCGCATGTTTCTGGGTTTTTTGATTATCTCTGAATTCTCGGCGTATGTTTCGTTTTAAATGTATTTAGATATAATTATAATAGCGCCATAGTGTGTACAATTTCTTTTCTCAAACTTTTCAGTTGCTCATGTGCTCAAAACTCTTCAAAGTTGAACGTTATCTCAGACATTCAGTAATTGGATTTACTTGTTTACAATCTTGAAGAAAGCGTATGAGATCTTGATAATATAAACAATTGTAGTTCCCCCCCCCCCCCCCCCGATGTTATGCACAAATGTATCAATCTCTGTCCTGCCCAAAGGAAAGAATCATTTTCACGTAGCGTCTTTAATTCCCGTTTATCCTTTCTAAATTCTATAAGCAATGAAATGTGAACCATCTGAATAAAAGTACCATGGTGAATCACCAATGAAGTGGAAATACATGTAGTTTAGTCATGTGAAAAGTAAGCAATTGATTGTAATTGTTTCTTGTTCTTTAAAGAAATAATTTGACGTCTATCACTGTCAGTTTAGCAAAGTTTTCCCACCGCCCACCACTCTGTACAAGCACAAATTTGAAAAACAAAAACGAAATCCAGAATATATATGACATTTTCAAAAAATAAACTTGTTTAATTGGGTGCTTGAGTCAGTATGAAAAGACAGGAGTTTTAAGGCAAAATGTAAACATAACAAAAAAAAATCAATGACAGATTAAATGATAAAAAGAAAAAACATTTCAATAAACAAAAACTATATGTACATGGCAAGAAATGAAGAAAATTCTTCACAATTTATTTACAAGCAAACAAAGAATAACAACACAAAAAAGTTGGTAACTGCGAATTCCATCACCGAGAGGGCCAGTGGAATTTCTGGCTTCTCCATTCCTGAGTTTCATGTTCTAAATCACTTTAGCATAATTATGGTTTGACATTTATCGACTCCATACAAAAACAAGTAAGAACATAGAAATGATAAAATAATGAAACAAATAACAACCTTCACAAAGATGTCAATTGCATAAGACGTGGCACCTGAGGTCATTTTGAGACTTTCAATAGTTCAGAAAATTTACCCACCTTAGGTAATAAACCACATATTTCAACTACATCCATACAGCAATGATGTACATACATGTATTTATAAAAAAAACAGGTCTCTCAGTTCCACACTGATTACAGCGCAGTTGGTTAGTGGAAAACAAAGTGTTGGGTGTTGGGAAAAGCGTGTTACAGAGGTAAACCGATTTATTTTTCACAAGGCTCCAAACTATAATCAAATTGTGATTTACAACTTACAAGTGGAAATGGGTTACATGTATTTTTTCTTTTTACCATTGCAGTCATGGCGAGCTGGATGGAACTGGCCAAAATGTACCTTCTTATGGATGAAGAGGAGATGGCAATGATAACACTCATGAGAGCTGATGAGGAAGATGAACCAAAAAGCTATAACCCTCACTCGAGGTTTAACCTGGCCCAATACTCGGATGATGAATGTCTTGTCTACTTTCGGTTCACAAAGCAACAGATCCACCGGCTACTGGATGTTCTTAGAGTCCCCAAATCCATGCTGTGTCAAAACGTGCGTGCATCAGCAGAAGAAGCTTTCTGTCTGCTATTAAGAAGACTGTCATACCCAAACCGCCTTGCTGAACTTCTACCAATGTTTGGTCGATCTGTATCAGAACTGAGCAAAATCTTTAGTACAGCCCTAGATTTTGTATATGTGAACTACGGACATTTATTAACTGATTTAAACCAGCCCTGGCTCAACCGCGACAACTTACAGATTTTTGCTGATGCAATACACAACAAAGGAGCACCCCTGCAAACTTGTTGGGGATTCATAGATGGAACTGCATGTGCAGTAGCGAGACCAACGGTGAATCAAAAGGTCATGTACAGTGGGCATAAACGAAAGCACTGCATGAAATTTCAAGGAATAGTGACACCAAATGGAATGTTCGCCAACGTATTTGGACCTTTTGAGGGTAGAAGGCATGATGCTGCTTTGTGGGCAGAAAGCAATATTTTACCCTATCTAGAGGCTCATATGAACAAAGCCGATGGCACACCTTATGTGCTTTATGGTGACACTGCCTACCCATTAAGAAATCATCTCTTGAAACCGTACCAAGGTGGTGCACGAACAAATGAACAAGAAAAATTTGATAAAGACATGTCAACAGTAAGGATAGCAGTGGAGTGGGCATTTGGGAAATTGTCCACACTGTTTAACTTCCTAACACACGAAAGGAACTTGAAAGTGCTTTTGCAGCCAACTGGCAAAATGTTCCTAGTAGGAGCACTACTTACAAGTTTTCATACCTGTATAAATGGAAGTGAAATTGCAGAATATTTCCATGTAAAACCACCAACATTGGAATCTTATGTGAACAGACTCTAATGGTTTATTAACTTTACTGCTCGAGAGCAATGATTTCTTTTAATGTCTATTTTTTATTATAATGTACTACATAATAAATGTGACATGGACCAGACATACTTAACTTTCCATGTCTGTCATACCTACATCATCTTGTTCTCATTTTGCCAATACAGTATTTGGATTTCCAAATCCACAAACTCCACAAAAGATGAAATTTCCATTTACTCACAAGTACAGCAACCAATTTGGAATCTTATGTGAATGTAGTACGTACAACTGCATGTGGGCAACATTATCATCAACGTTCATGAACACTACTTGTTAAACAAGTTACAATAGACGTATCTTTGGTTTAACGAGGGCTGCTCAGCATCTACGGAAAAGTAAATTTTATAAAAACACATGCAAAATTTCATGGGAATCCAAGAGTTGGTTGTGAAAAATTGTAAAATTGCTCACTGCAGGTTTAATGGACTAAGATTACTTATATGGGCCAGTGCCAATAAGCTCCAATAGAAAAATGGACTGAGGTACTGAAAAATGCACAACACACAAAGGGGAAAACAGACACATTCTGTGACACTTTAACCATCCCTGTTGAAGATTTTATAAAGTTTTATAGCTGTAAATGCTCTTAATTTGGGGAAATGGGATGATTTTCACATGAAAGTGAAACGTGTCGGACATTACTGTGATGACAGAAAAGTAGTAATAAAGTCACTCATATTCCAAAGAATGCACATTTCACCTGTAAAAGAGTGTTAAAATCATTATTGTCAGCCAAAAGTGTATAAAAGAGTACATAAAATGCATTAAAAGTGCTGCTCTTTTGTAGTCACTGTAAGTCATCATTACAGTCATAGTCACTGTAACGTCCGCCACAAAAGGCAAAATTACAGTTTTTACAGGGTTGTCAATGAGGACAGATTTTATCATGCACAAGATTAGCGGTTAATTTGGAATAATAATTGCTACTACAAAAATTAGATTACTTCAAACACGATGACAAAAAGGCATATGTGGAAAAGAGAGCTTTTTGGCACTGACCCATATAAAAATATACATAACAGAGAAAAATCGGTGGGGTTGTAGCAAATGATAAAGTTGATGTTTGAAATGATTCCAAAGAAGCACAAAAGGAAAAACTTGCATGTAGTAAAGAAAGATACAATCAAATGAAAAGGAAAAGGAAAGACAAATCAAATTTTCGATGCATTAATTTTAGAAAAAAGCTTTACAGAAGATTAAAGAAATAAAATTCTTAATACATAACTTTCTGCTACTTCTTCTGAATCATTTCAAACATCAACCTCATCATATCCATCCTTTCTTTCCTGTCCTCCTCCCTCTGCTTTTCCTCACGCTCCCTCCTACTGTCTTCATTAGCATAAAATTGCTCCGCCGCCTCCAGTCTTTTCTTCTCCAGCGAGAGCAGCTCTTTCCTCATTTCTCTCTCCTCCTCCTCTGCTTTTCTTTTTGACTCAAGCAGTGCCCGCAGTTCGTCTCTACCGCGATCAATTGTTTTCTTCTTCTGGGGGGGGGGGGGCTGTCGCTGCTGCTGCCCTTCCTCGTTGACTATTTCTTCTTCTTCGGCTGCTCTCCTGACACCTGTATTTAAAGAAAATGTAAGCTGGTCTAGTAAACTGCACTAAAAAAAAAAAATATATGTCTTTATCACTTGTATTTAGTGGGCTACATCTGAAGCCTCTATACAGATCACACAAACGGGTATTTCCCGCAATAAAAAAAGACATAAAACTGTTGATCAGAAAATTTCGGTAAAAGTAGTTATAATTACTTCATTTGTTACATGAGAAAATATTAATCTTTCAGTTACCATTTCTGAAAACACTTACCCAGGCCATCAATGAACAATAACGAAAAAAAAGTATCTAATTAAAACAAAGAACAACACAAAAAGGCATCAGCAGACAATTGTAACTATATATATATCAGCTATATTGTAACAAAATAATAAAGACAATCCATACGCTGATAATTCAACTTAAAGTGCATCTTGACATTCAGGGAATTCTCCATTAACTGGCAACAGTGGCCATGATGACTAAACACCTTAGTAAAAAGACTATTCAGGCGCAACATTATACATTCTAACAGACCCTGTATAAAGAATAAAAATAAGTGCGATAAGTTTTCAAAGAAATATTACCAGTAATAGTTGTGCAGTTTCTCATGGCAGCATCCCTCATCTGCCGCCCCTGCTCCGTCTGATTCTCAATTCTTGGCCGACTCATTGTTTGCTCGGTCAAGTGCACCAGGTCTGTGAGGAGCATCTCTCGCTCCCCATACTCCTCCTCAGTTCCAGATCTGTTGGAAAACAATGATTCATGGGTCAGACATAAATTGATTCCGTCCCCTTTTTGAGATTACAGGGTAGTCTATTCGTCCCCTTTTTTTGATTTTGGATTTCTAATATGGTAAGTTGTGCCCAAATTCATCTTCTGTGTGTGTAGACAGCCTAAATGCATATTGTATATATGTCGCCGAGAAGTGCATTACATTTTGACTCGGTCAGTAGGTGCTTTTCAAAACATGGAACATGTAAGTCAATCACAGACAATGATCATTAATTTACAATAAATGTGAAGGCCACTCTCTGAGTCTGAGACTAATTGGTCTTAATATTTAATCTAGAAACATCATTGGTTTTGATCCGATTTTCTTGATCTCAATACTGAAATAAGTAACATTACAAATAAAAATGTATTACCTAATAATTATACACAGGCTAGTTTGAGTTTTGGGGAAAGCATGTCACCATGAAAACGGTCATACTGTTTTATAAAGAAGTAATATGATACTGTAATAGGATAGAAAGACATTGCACCAGGAGTGCCCCACCAATCAACCACTTAAGAATGTGCTAAATAAATAAATAAGGAGAAGCTCGGTTACTTTTGTTCACAATCAATACATGTGATGATAATGAAAAAAGTACCCAACTGCAGACAAAACCAATAAAAATAACTTGCCATAAAGGTGGAATAAAGAAGACCTATATTGGTTACATTAATACAAACATCGATACATACTGACTTTCCTACTCTAGAATTTTATGGAAATTGTAAAGTGTCATTTGAATAGATCGCAGAGATGCCATCCTATAAAAACAAAAATCTGAATCAAGCTACGAAAAAATCTGAATCTGGTAAAAAAAAAACTGAATCAGTGCAAACGACAACGAAAATTAAAATTAAAATTATGCCGGTAGGCCTACTAAACTTACATTTTCTGTTTTAATCACACAGGAATAGGTTGAAAAAAAAAACCTTTAAACACTCACACCATTATTATCAGCTCTTTGTATTGGCCTTGGCCAAAACTGAAAAAGAGCCCTGCCCAGGGAAGAACATTTAGCAAAATTGATCTTTGCTCTGAAGCTGTTGCTACGAATGTCTGATAGACGCTGCATTGATATGCTGGATATTTCATTGTGAGGATGCACAAATGTCCTGCATAATGTTTGCCCATTATGTGCTGTGTTAGTGTTTTGCCATCCTCATATTTTAATTTGGCAATTTGTGCCCATGCAACATGAATTTTTTCCATGGCTTAGACTTAAGGAATCTAGATCTAAATAAGTTTAAAACTGATTTTCCTTCTGTCACAATCGCCGCCGATATATCACTTATAGTATATCATTCGGTTGATTCCTCCTCCCATTGCAGTTGCTGCCAAATAAATTACGTTCACACTTATATCCAGCTACGTTTAGAATTGACTCAACATATAGATCTAGCTAGATTTACAACTGTTCCCTCCTGGCATTGTCGCCGCCGCCGAATATATCAGTCTATCACCTAGACTCAGGCGAATAGATTCAGCAATGTTTAGAATCGCCGCCGTGTGAAACCATACAAAGAAGGTAAACAATGTAAACAATGCTCATGACAAGTGAACAAATTGTAAACGGTGCAAATGGTGGTTTATTCCTGAAATGATCGCAATATTCCGAGTCGGTGCGTTTTGCAAATGTTACACTTAAAATGAAAAACTAGAGCTCGGAAGACGAAAGAGAAAAAAAAATGCCGACTGCGGGAAGTATTAAAAATTGGATTACCGGCCTAACTATTCGGAATCGGATCCTTTTTTGAAGAAAAATCAGAATGGGTGGCATCTCTGCGATTGCATAGTTATAAATACAAAAAATTATGCTACGACTAAGTACGACATTCTTGCATATCTCCCAGACAGTGGTGTTAGTAGTGTTACTGGATAAGGCTAGGAACTTAGGTTTGAGGTCTGTTGAGCTTCTAAAGGAAGGATTGAAACTGAAAGCATTGGTACCAGAAAAGAAAAAAATCATTTCATTGTACATTTGGTACTTGTCTCAGGATGGGCAAAATAAGACGTCCAGATTGGTTTTTCCTAAACAACAGTAACTGCATTTGTCGACTCACCGTCTCACAGCTGCCATATCCTCAGCTTTGAACTTTTTTACTAGCATCTGGACTCTGTCCCTCAGGGTTCTCGGCCTAATGCCGATGAAAGCATCATCTGTCCTGAAAAGAGGGATACGTTAGGTCTTAGTTTAATAAGTTTCAATCGCAGTCCATTTTGTTCAAACTAAAGGAAATAACCACAGTGCCAACAAAAACAGTTTATAATAGTGAATAGAGGAAAGCATAAACACAGGAAAATAATTTCCAAATAAAATTGTCACAGTAATGGAAAACAGTTAAAGAAAGGGATGGTAAAGGAAACTCTGGCTGCTGATTTGAAATTCATGTTGTTTTCAAACCTTCGGAAAGAGTTGGGTTTATAAGTAGCCTACATGTATTCCTGTTTCAAACAGTTTTACTACTTTTACCGTGCATTCTGGAAGAGAAGATACTGCTTACTTGGACAAGTTCTCAGCTATTGTTTGCCAACCCGACAGGCCATTCGATGTGTATGGATTGACCGCCAACGATTCTTTCAAAACAGCAACATCCCTTGCTGGGTAGAACTGAAATCTTTGTGATGGTGAAGGCGACGATGGCTCAGATGACATGATATGGCTGTGACTTATGAGAAGATCTGCAGATGACCACAAAATACAAAATCCATGAAAAAAAATATTAGACTAGACTCTAGATTTAGAATAGACCTAGAGTCTAGATCTAGATCTAGACTAGATCTAGATCTAATTCTAATGCGGCCCAACTGCTTTCGGCTAACTTTACTAGTACTAAGCCCTCCCGCCGAGAAACAGATTTTACTCTTATCTAGACTAGATCTAGGTCTAGATCTACCATATACTAATCCAAAGTATTTTGTATCCTGCAGATCCAGACTAGATCTATCTAGATCTATCTGAACGTCTCTTACTCTTCGTACACCGCTTTACTGCCTTTACCAAGAACTTAGTGTAGTATGGTAATTGATATCATAAATGACCTACTTATCGCTTCGTGAAAGTGACATGAATTAAGCAATCAAATGTTCAATCTAGAAAATATACTTGATTTTCCAACGGCGCTCAACAATGTGCATCACATTTCCATGTTGTTACAATCAGTATTTCTATGCAAAGTCAAAGAATTTAATGAAAAGATCGCAATCGAAGGCACAAGGCAGATATCACCATGTTGAAATGTGGGTCAAACACGAGGCATCTGCACCTCTTGTCTTTAAAGACAAATCATTTTTAAAATCGGTGTTTTGAAACTGCCACAGACATGCTAGTACAAGGGAAAATGGTTAAGCTAACAGGAAAAAAATATTTAAGCACATCGCATTTAAAAACACAGACACTAGATACTTACGCACAAGCGACTGTTGACTGCAGGCAATCCACGAGGGTGTGAACGTTGTAAGAGACCGGAAGTCAACGTGAGTTAGGCTAAGGCACAGGGGTCACAGAGCCAGACATTTTAGTTTCGCACAAAATTACTCTACGCCGACGCTCAGGGAAAACTCTCTATAAATATCAGTCACAAACGTAGACTATAAAATTCTAGCTAAAGTATTAGCAGAGAGACTGAAGCAAGTGCTCCCGTCACTGATTTCAGAATCCCAATTTGGGTTTATGAAAGGTCGTAGCGCAGCATATTTACTCCGACAGTGTGATGACATTATAGAATATGCAGAACAAAATAATGAGACAGGTTACTTGCTAGCGCTTGATTACAGCAAATGCTTCGATAGAATCTCACACGAGTATCTTTTTTATGCATTAAAGACCTTTGGTTTCAAAGAGACTTTCATATCATGGATTAAAGTGATAATGCACGATGCGAAATGCTGCGTCAATAATGGAGGCTGGCTGACTGACTTCTTTAACTTAGAACAAGGTATCAGGCAAGGCTGCCCGGTGTCGCCTCTGACCTATCTCCTGGTAGCAGAGTTGTTGGCACTTAACATTAAACGGACAAAAAAAATAAAAGGACTCCCAATTCCTGGCAGTCATGGGGCAATAAAAATTTTACAGTACGCGGATGATACGACGCTTTTATTGAAAGATGAAATAGATTTTAGGGAAGTCTTAGCAAAAATCAAAACATTCTCATGCTTTTCAGGATTAGTTTTGAATCTGCACAAATCAAGCATTATGCCATTAAGTAGAACTAGTTGCTTAAAGTTCAATACCCAAGGAATTCAGAAAACTAAACAAGTTAAAATATTGGGAATTAAATTCCAGACCGGCGCTTCAGCCGGAAACATAGAAGAAAATTGGAAAAGTATAATTGATAAGATTGATAGACAGATACACTTATGGGCAAAAAGAGACTTATCCATCCAGGGCAAAATTCTCATAGCCAAAACCTTTCTCATATCCCAATGTGTTTATACTATGCAAGGAATCGGAATGCCCGACACTATCCTCTGCCAACTAAATCGCAAAATCTTTAGCTATATTTGGCGGAGGAAGTTTACAAATAAGAGGGCGTTCGAAAAGATAAAACGAAACACAATGTGCACATCGGAAGACAAAGGAGGTTTAAAAATGATAAACTTGAAAAACATGCAAGACAGTTTCTATATTGAATGGGCAATACGGCTGGGCCAAGACGGAGGTGCAGCCTGGAAAGATCTTCCAACCTTTTTCCTGAAAAAGCTCGATGGTATTAATATTTTTAAGGCAAATGTTAAATCCGAGAAGGACGTGGCAACACAGGACAACATACCATCTAATTTTTGGAAAAAAGTAATTACAACTTGGTTACGACATAAGAATACTAAAAATGTAGTCCGAGAGCAAGTAAGTACATATTTATGGCATAACCGAGACTTGATGTACAAATCTAAAGTTTTGTTTTTCAGTAGCTGGGCATCAGCAGGTATCAGTCATGTAGATGACCTGCTAGTCAATGGAACTTTCCCCACATGGGAACAAATACAAGAAAAACTTGGGAAGAGTGCGTCATTAATTTTTGAATACAATGCTATAAAGCAGGCATTTCTGCAATTTGCAGATAAATTACTGGAAAAAATACTCTTACACAATACTATCGTCTTTAAAAACTTGGATATAAATAACACAAAAATAAGATCACAGCACATACGAAAACTTATTGTAGAAGAAGAATACACGCCACCACATATTCTGGCATTTTGGAAAAAGAAACTCAAAATAGAAATCAACGAACAGTACTGGATAATGGCGAAAAATATATGTTCAGAAAGCCGATTAAAAGTTCTACAATGGAAAATATTACACAATATTTATCCAACGTCCATACTCCTCCATAAAATGAATATTAGAGACAGTGAGCTGTGCTCACACTGCAACTGTAAGGAGAAGGATTACATTGAACACTTTTTTGTGGCCTGCCACGCGGTCAAACCCATTTGGAATGAAGTTGTATGTATAATTAACGCATGGATAGGAAGAAAGATAGAACTAAAAATAACAGACATTTTGCTAGGCATAATAAAGAAGGAGCAAGACATAGACCAAACAATGCTAGACAAGATGAATCATCTTATTTTAATTTCAAAAATGTGTATAAGTAAATTTAAATACGGAAAAAGCCAAGATCTTATAGCTATGTTATACTTCCAATGTCATTTGAGGAAAATTATTTAAAAGGACATGAGAGCATACCCTGCACGCATTTTAAATGACAGCAGATGCTCAACAAAGCATAAGGAGACGATAAAATAAACAACCAAACAATGGTGCATTTTAAGGCGTGAGTAAGAGAGAGTGAATGAAATTAGAACAATGTGAGCGAAAGAAAAATTAAAAGCAGCATAAAAAAAAAAGGGCAATGACGAAAGACGAAAAATCAGATGCGAAAATTTGGTATCCTAAGGTGCATGAATGAAAGCAATTTCATATCTTACCAACTTTACTCAAGGTTGATATTTTCACTATATTTAAATTACCGAACGTGTCATTTAAAATTATCTTTTTCTTTTTTTCTTTTTTTAATGATTATTCTCATCTTTATATTTGAATCGCATAAAGGTGAATATTCCAATACGTATAAATGTTATTCCTTTGTCATTTATACATTGTCTGTATTACAGTACAGATATTGTCTACGTTTTATTAATTTATATCTCGATTTTTCCACGATACATTATATAGATCTTTATATGTTATAGGCTCACTGAGAACATGATTAATTAAAGAAATGGACCATCTGCCCACAACGAACTAATAAACCGTCAGCTGCTAAAGAATTCACCCAAGTTAGGGTTCAAGAACAGCCGACAACACAGAGTTCAGTTGACAGTCTGAGATACAAAAGACTTCTTGCAAGTCCGATACTCAGGATTGTCGTGATAGAAAGCTGGTCAGGAGATAGAAGGGCTTAGCTATTTATCCTTTATTTATATGTTTAACTATTTAATGAAGTATCCATTTACTTATGTTAATTAATTTAGTTATCTATTTACCTATCTATTTATTGATTAACTTTCATACTCATTTACCTATTTATTTATTCTTATCCACTTTATTTATTCATTCATCTATCTCTATATATTTGTATTCAATAGAAAATTCACGGAGTCATGCACACAAAGGTTACAGACCAAATCGCATTTCAATCTGAGCCAAAAAAAAAAAAAAAAAAGTTTTCATAGAGTTGGTAACTGTTGAAACTGGGGCAAAAGGAAGACATTTCTTCTTCGATACATACCATTTTTAACAATAAAGCAATGTTGCTGTATAATGCTATAGGAAAATATAACCACAGCGCATACAAACAATTCATTCTGTATCAATTTTGATTTAGCAGTTTGCCCTTCCAATTGCCTGTTTTAAGCAATAGAAAGATATACTAAGAGGAAAGGGCGGGGTGGGTGGGTCGGAGGGGGGGGGGTGGAAAGGTTAATTCTTCTTATTAAAGGTTTTACTCTATGGCCATTTTTTATTGTAGGCCCTATAGTTGTCCGCCACCTTGAAGTTGAAGTTTTCCGCATACAAACTGCTGAGGGGGGGGGGGGGGGTGTTGATTGGGGGCAGGGGAGGGGAAGGGTTTGGTTGATTAGTTGGTTAGTTGGTTCCTGGTTTGGTTCCATCAACCTAGCAACCAACTTAAGATTAGATTAAATTAGAATGGATTAGATTAGATAGATAGATAGATAGATAGATAGACAAATAGATAGATAGACAGATCGATAGATAGATACACAGATAGACAGACAGACAGGCAGACCGACCAACAGACCGATAGATAGATAGGTAGATAGATAGATAGATAGATAGACAGATAGATAGATAGATAGATAGATAGATAGATAGATAGATAGATAGATAGATAGATAGATAGATAGATAGATAGATAGATAGATAGATAGATAGATCAATTAGTAATAGGAAGACAAGTAGAAAGATTGGAAGGAAGGAATGTGTCTAGGTAGATAGGTGTAGGCAGGTAGGTAAGGTAGGTAGGTAAGCAGGGAGCTCCAACCTCCAAAATTCCTGTTTCAAAGTGCTGTTGGAAAATTCTATATTTTACCTAAGGTATTACAAATAGCCTAATTATCCTGAACGGTTGGCATTAAATGTATTGGTCCTGCTGTTACTGATGTTGACTGGGCAACGTTCCTTAGCATCTCCGCATGCGCATGTGCTTCACCTCTCTGGCCAGTTGACATTGTGAGCAAAGTGGGAAAAACTCAGTGACGCAGCAGTCATCCATCACACTTCCCTGGAAGACATGTGGATAGATGTGTATGGATGGATGGGTAAATATCTTTATTGTGTTAAGTAGATAGATAGATGAATAGATAGATAGATAGATAGACAGATAGATCGATAGATAGGTATGTCAAGAACAGATTTAATTCATAAATGTTTCCACTGACTAAATTTTTGTGAGAGAGCAGTGAGTAATTTTTACAAACGTAATTATTGTGCGAGCCAGCATAACTTGGTCTCGTAAACAAGTTGTTTTGAACAGTTTTTTTTATAATAGATAGACAGAAGATGTGGGGAAGGATAGACGGACAGCGTAGGTGTGCATGACTGAGCACTTGTTATATCTCGTGTTTTGAACTAGGTTTAGTAAAGAGGGAAGGGGGTGAGTAGGAATTAAATGTTATTGAGACTTCTGTTGACGTACAGAAAATACCGTGATCCAGAGTAAAAGCTCGGGGTTTTGAACATGTTAAGAATTTATTGCTATAAAATTTACATTATATTGTATTGAAGTAATTCGACCTTTGATGTCGACCCAAGGTCGTTGCGTAGGGCTGTTACTTAAAATAACTCAGTTCGGCAGCTGAGCTAGAAGTGGTTGCACCAATCACAATCCAGGAATTAGACGGTAAGCTGCAGATGCAGTCCAGTATTTAAGGCCATACAGTTCTGGGCCACGTAGGATCGAGTAGTTCTTGGAAATTGGATTTTTCTCATATTTTCAAGTCCCTGGTCCTATTGGGGGGTAGGATCGAGTACCTAGTCTTCTCGGATAAGGACGAAAAAATTCGGAGGGCCCGTGTGCACGTTGCGCACGTTAAAGATACCTTGGCAGTTGGAAATCGTAAAGAGCAGGCCGAAAGGCCGCTGCCCGGGCAAAATTGAAATTAATAGATTAAAATTTATCCATATCATCTCCCCCCCCCCCCCCCCCGCCAGAACAAGAAATAATAAAACAAGTAAAGTGAGGTGTAAATGCCAAGGGCAGCGAACCTCCTAAAATAAAGACCTCAAATCAGTTCTGGGCCACATGTAGACAATCCATTTACGAGGTGGTCGGCGATAGTCCTCAGCCAGATGAGGGACATAGAGACGCAGTTGAGCAGTCCATTGTGAGGAGCCTGATTTAAAGCTCCAGAGCCTAAGCTACTTGGTTTGATATAAACCCACAGCGTTTACATCCAGCGCTCTCACTCCTAGTGAGGGCCGCATGGTGAGAGTCCATACTAATTTGTAATGATGAAAGTGAACCGTTCTACTTACTTTTGAAGACAGTTTCAGAGCTACCGCCAGACAACGCATGGTTGTACAAGCATTCTCCATGGCGTGTCTAATGTCCATATCCTAACATGTCTCATTGAATTAATAGAATTTAAACTGTTAGATCCGTCGCCACGTGCGCGGATTCTTTTTGCCATATAACTCATATGACCTGCAAGTAGTTAGATTGAATACGTTAGTCTTTATAAAAGCTGTAGTTCCATTAGTTAGATTCAGTTGCCTTTGAATTGATATTTATATTTATAATTATATTTGTTACATTAATTCCTGTAATTAAACTGCCCTACAGTTCTGCTAAAATTGAAAGCAATTGATTTATTTAGTTTTTAGAGTGCAAGTATTTATTTTTGTGTGTTCGTCGATTGTGGGAGCGGACCTCGAAAGAGTGTCAGTCGAAATATCCCCATGTAACCCACATCGCGACAAGGTAAATAGATAGATAGATATATAGACAGACAGGTGGACAGATAGACAGACAGATAGACAGGTGGACAGATAGACAGACAGATAGACAGACCGATAGATAGATAGATAGATAGATAGATTAGATAGATTAGATAGATTAGATAGATTAGATAGATTAGATAAGATAGATAAGATAGATTAGATAGATTAGATAGATTAGATAGATTAGATAGATAGATAGATAGATAGATAGATAGACGGACGGACGGACGGACGGATGGATGGACAGACAGACAGACAGACAGACAGACAGACAGACAGACAGACAGACAGACAGAATGATAACTAACTGAATACTGACTATCCCAGCCTCTGGGTGGCCTAGCAAATGTTAACACAGCACCTTGTGTAATATGATACACTGCCATCGTTTACCATAATGTTAACAGTACATCTAGTATTGACTGATCCTCTGCTATACTTTACCTGGATGTTTTCTTGTATCCTCATTTTGGTACGCAGCACAATCATTCCTCCAGGTACGCAGCAAGGAACACAAGAGCTCTCCCCCATGTCTGAGGCGATTTGAGACTGCTGAAGACCAAAACAACACAGTGCGCAGAAACCTGTAAAAAAAAAAAGAAAAGATCAACCCCCCCCCCAAAAAAAGAGATATTCTGGTTTTACTATGTAGCTCCTGGGGATCTCTACGTTCGTAAAGTCAAAGATATTAGATAAAATAAGATGAGACACTTCCTTCTTCGGGCCTCTGAAAAAAAAATCGTGCACACAGTTTGCCCGCTGATCGGGGCTGTGGCACATGGTGTATCGAATGAAAACAATGCTTGATATAATGATCAATATTAATGATGTGGATTTGATACAGCGCTGCTGCAAATAAAAAGAAAAGAAAAATTAAATAGCCAGTTTTCCTATATACAGCAACTGAAGTTGTACTTTCAAAATATTTGACTTCAATCCAGGCCCACAGCGAAGAGGACATTACTTGGACATTATGATTATGCATAAGGAAACATTAACTTGGACAATATGACAGTGCTCAGAAGGGGTTGCATTACTTGAAGAGCACGTTCCTGCCTAAAGGGAACACCATTTGGGCAGTTGTGGTACTGAGTTTAATATCATGCATAATGGGAACACAACTTGGACAGCATGATAATACTTAAGAAAGACATAAACTGAAACAACGCTATCATAATCAAGAGTATTGAAAGAAAGACATCATACATAGAGAAGACATAAATTGAAATAAGATACTGGCAGACAAGAAGTTCACATTAGTTTTCTATATTTTCTTAGTAAATCGGGGGAAAATCCTATCATTCTAAGCCCAGTCAGACAGTCAGTGTCTGTCATTTTCTTTGGTATACATTTTTCTGGTAGCATGTGACTGTGTCTGGACGGGCTTAGTATGATACCTCCTTAAGTGGACACAACATGGAGATCATACTCAGTGTTCTACAGGAATCACAACTTACAAACAGATACATCACTGCAGCAATCACATATGCCCGTGCTCCACGGCCGAGGTTGGTTCACAGCGGGAGATTGATTGTTCAGCACCACCACTGTATTGTTGTTGGACACTGAACTCTGCATCTGCGACGACGGCTGCATGTACGGCTGCGGTTGTGCGTACGGCGCTTGATGCGGCTGTGGATACGGCTGTTGCTGCGGCTGTGGATACGGCTGCTGCTGCGGCTGCTTCGTAACGACCTCAGGGGTGTCGTTAGGCTGATGATCACTGGGGAGTGGCTGCAGGAAAAAGATGGGAAATATGAAAGGAACTAACTCCCCCAATGTAATCATAAATAAGGCGGGCCCTGAGAAAATGAGCCTATGTCAGAATTGTCAAATTTATTTTTTCGTGACATCTTATAAATCATTCATTTTTTAGAAAGCGTATCAAGTTTCATCTTGTTGCTACCTGTAGATCGTCAGATGCGGCCCTTTGAAGTGAGCAACACCCAAATGTTGACCAAATTCAAACCCAAAAATTCAGTTCCACTAAATTTGTTCGCCAAATGTGTAAACATATCTGTCACTCAATTCGATGAACAGGAAAATTACAATTACACACGTATTCATTGACTATCCAGACTTCTGCTGCATGGCGTAAGGCGCCCTTTACTGGATTGGGGCACCAAATCAGATGGGCAATCTCGTGTCATGCTGCAAACAGTTTTACTTTGAATAAGTGCATTAAAACAATAAGTCATGATGTGTGTACGAGTGTGTAGGATGCTACAGGTTTACTTTGAATATGTTCATGAAAATAATTGTGACAATGAGTTCTAGTCCCTCTGCGTGTCTGTCTGTCTGTCTGACATACACACAATGAAGTTACATAAAAGGAGAAAACACCCAAACACACACTGGGGCACGGCTGATGTCCAGTGGGGATGCACCACGATGGCAGATAATGCAAAATTCTACATGTACAGTCATTGTCTGATATGAGCATAGTCAGAAACTCAAACTTGGTACTGTGTTGTCTTCACTGGACTGGCTCTATAGATCCGCCTTTACCATCATTTTTTTTACACCCTTTTGCAGGTTTTTCTTACTGGCTAGTGACACGGAAAGGTAAAAGTGTCATGAAGTATGCCCCCAAAATGTTTTGAGTTTGGTAGTGATGATGGCCTAATCTTATGGCTAAGAGTTCTCTTCTGAAGTACAAACAAGTAATATATTTAGTGTATTCACTGTTGTAGCATAATAAACATTTCCGTCAAAACGTAAGAGCTAAGTACATATTATGCAGGGAATGTGAGCCGTGTCCATTAATTTTGTCCCCATGCTGATTTAAATTCAATGTTTTAGACATCACACATTTCTCTTGAAATTGTTTTGTAATATTTCTTTTCTCCCCTTGACGCTGAACACAGATTTTATAATATGAATAATATCAAGTAAATTGAGTTTGTATCAATAATTCAAAAGATTGAATCAATATATCAAGTAGATAAGAAGAAAGGCAATAACATTGTATTATCTATTAGATCTAGAATAGATCTATTAAATCAATTTTAGAGGCAACTATACGTGATTCACACAACTGTATTTTACATCACGAAATGCACCAGTCTGTGGTCTGGCATAGTATCTAATCCATTATGTAAAAAAAATAAAAAATAGTGGCCTGAGTAATTCATTGTGATGCAATTTTGCCCGTTGTTTCTTTCTCCACTCTACAGCCTAAATGACAATTTCAAAAATTATAAAATTAATTTTCTTAAGTGTCAACTAATTCAGCTTTCGTATCGACCGATTCTGTTGATTCAATTTTCAGGTATTTTTAAATAAAGAGTTGTAAAAATGTAAAGTACAATGATCTTTGTTTTGGCTCCCTGTAGTTAGCCCACCACACAGTGGACGATATCAATACGCGTTCAATTCGATGCGCGCAATTTTGTAGACCAAAAAGAAAGAGAGACAGGACCGTGGGTTCGCAGTTTTATCCCGGACAATGCCGATTATCTCATCTAGTTAATATAAAGCAAATAGCAGTGGGCATATTGTCGATTAATCCTAGACCACTGTGTAAGCCTTGTTGCGACCCCACAGTTTTTCTGTAATTTTTATCCCTTTGTTGCATGAGGTATGAAGGAATATATAAATATCTCCATGAAATTTGTCACACGTTAACTTTAGCATAAATTAGCCATTAAAAAACCTCAAAATGTTTATATTCCTTCACCGAGGGGGGGGGGGCGGGGGGAGGTCAAGTTGTCCACTAGAGTGGACGCCATGACCTCAGGCTAATTCTCTGTGTCTGCCAGAGTGGACGCCATGAAGGTGAAAAGTGTTCTTCATGATAATCGGCTCGCTTCCAAACAGTATACTTTGTTTCTAGGAGAGCATTTCAAGGCAGGCCAGATTAGCTTGGATAAAAATAATGTTTCTGCCTTTTTTAGACTTAGCGTATATTCGCCAACAGACCTTTTGTTCAGGTTTACCAAAGCACGTTGGTCAAGAAATAGAGGCAGATGATTATTTTTTTTTATCTTCGGTGATCATCCAAATAATACTGGCCTTTCTTGAAATGCTCTACTACTACAAACTTTTCAAGCAAAATACAAACATGTTCACAGAGTTTTGCTAAGCCAGAAAAGATCAAAGATTCTTAATTCAGTTTCAGTGACTTTTATTTTGTAACAATTGTCAACAGAACATTTCAATGACTTTTATTGCTGTCATACTCATAGTGTCCACCAAGGTGGATATTCGACTCAACCCAGTAAAAACCTGTCATGTTCATAATGTCCACGTGGTAAACAGCACACATTTCTTCTCTTATTTTGACTAAAAGTCAATTATTTTTTCCAGATTCTATTGTCTAAAACATAAACAGTCTGATTCTGCAAGATTTGGAGCAAAAATGGGGGTCATATGTTATAAAATAAAGGAGAAACATCGAAAATAGTACCCCACCTCTTCAGACCTGGTGAAGCCATTGTTGATCTATTCTAAATTGTGAAAGGAAGTGTTGAAGAGTCATTTTCTCCTGCGTGCCAGTATAAAAAGTAGGACCACTAAAGCGATGCCTCGCGAAACAAAACTTAAGAATTTTCAAGTAGGATATTACAATGTAGTGTTAAAGTATGTCATACGCCATACAACAAAGGAATATTTCGTCACTGTGTATGCAGCCTGTTCCAATCTGACTTTCTGTAGGCCTAAACCTAACTCTTCCAAATGATTTCGATCACCCCCCGACCAAGAGAAACAGTGTTCTGTCGAACGTGTTAGAATTAAATCTATTTCATACCTATTGTATATATTCTCACTTCAAGATATTCATTGATTGTTTGAGCGAGAAGCTATGGTCTAGAGCTTTTCAACCAAAAGCCAAAGCAATCTATTCCATTCTCGACACAACACTCTTCTTGTCGAAACCCAGTTGCATGTTATCTTTCCTATTCTCACTACCGATTTCAAGGTGACAATACAAGTTGCAGCAAGAAAAAGCGTAGTGCCTAAAACAATTTTTTTTTTTAATGACCGCTGAATACAGGGGATATAGAGCAAAATCTTTGTCCGTTACTCGGCCGAATCAAGCCTCGGTCCAATGTAAACAAAAACGTCACCCATGGTGATAAACCCGCCCCCAAATATTGACGAATGATAAGCGAGGCGACTAGTGCTGCGTCACGGTGAATCCGTTGGAGTTTTGTAACTCTCTATGACTGAATGAGGACAACGCTAGATGAGAATTTGAAAACGAAAACAATAGTCGCCATGATGTGTTTACCAACATATTCTCACATTTTGAATCACGATTTCTCACAGCCTCGTTTTGTCATAGACCCATTTTCTCAGAGCCGCCCTCAAATGGCTTTTTACCCGCGGACGCTTAAATTCAACAAAATATCGTATTGCGCCTCGGAAGACGTAAAAGTCCACTTGGGCATATTTTAAAAGGTCTTAAAATTAGCTATATTTTTCATATTTTAGGTGATTTTGAACAGGAGAATTTCTTGTCATACTTTTTAATTCTACCGAAGAAAGTGTTCCTACCAAAGACATTATTATAGTCGACTGAGCATCATACAGAGGCACAGTGATGCCGCGCATGGAGAACACTGCGGCCATTACAATTATGATCAAAGCATCGCCCGAGAAACTGATCATTGTTCATCTTTTCCAGATTACTGTCATTATTCATTCAAGTTCATTAAATAGACTAGATCTAGTTTTGCTAGTTGCTACTTAGAAATAAAATATATATCAAATTTTAATGATTTTTTTTCTCTTAATTAGTGTGAACAGAAACGTTCGCCGCTCTCCTTTCGGTATTTCGGTAACTTAGATCTAGCTAGATCTATCCTGTAGATGTATTTAAAGAACAGAAAAATAACTGAGAATGAGATCTTGGCGAGAAACTGAAGGAGACAGCAATATGACAAAAGCAATATGAGTCAAAGCTGGTCTGACTAAAAAAAATTATAGAGGGGAATAAAAACAACACAACAATGGGAGGTGGCCCTTGATAGTGTGGGTGAAAGACGAAGAAAGCACGGCGGAGATAGGGAAGGTGAATGAAAGACATGAAGAAAGCACGGCGCAGATAGGGAAGGTGAATGAAAGACATGAAGAAAGCACGGCGGAGATAGGGACGGTGAGTGAAAGACATGAAGAAAGCACGGCGCAGATAGGGAAGGTGAATGAAAGACATGAAGAAAGCACGGCGGAGATAGGGAAGGTGAATGAAAGACATGAAGAAAGCACGGCGCAGATAGGGAAGGTGAATGAAAGACATGAAGAAAGCACGGCGGAGATAGGGAAGGTGAATGAAAGACATGAAGAAAGCACGGCGCAGATAGGGAAGGTGAATGAAAGACATGAAGAAAGCACGGCGGAGATAGGGAAGGTGAATGAAAGACATGAAGAAAGCACGGCGCAGATAGTGAAGGTGAATGAAAGACATGAAGAAAGCACGGCGCAGATAGTGAAGGTGAATGAAAGACATGAAGAAAGCACGGCGCAGATAGTGAAGGTGAATGAAAGACATGAAGAAAGCACGGCGCAGATAGGGAAGGTGAATGAAAGACATGAAGAAAGCACGGCGCAGATAGTGAAGGTGAATGAAAGACATGAAGAAAGCACGGCGCAGATAGTGAAGGTGAATGAAAGACATGAAGAAAGCACGGCGCAGATAGGGAAGGTGAATGAAAGACATGAAGAAAGCAAGGCGGAGATAGGGAAAGGTGAATGAAAGACATGAAGAAAGCACGGCGCAGATAGGGAAGGTGAATGGAAGACATGAAGAAAGCACGGCGCAGATAGGGAAGGTGAATGAAAGACATGAAGAAAGCACGGCGCAGATAGGGAAGGTGAATGAAAGACATGAAGAAAGCACGGCGCAGATAGGGAAGGTGAATGAAAGACATGAAGAAAGCAAGGCGGAGATAGGGAAAGGTGAATGAAAGACATGAAGAAAGCACGGCGCAGATAGGGAAGGTGAATGAAAGACATGAAGAAAGCAAGGCGGAGATAGGGAAAGGTGAATGAAAGACATGAAGAAAGCACGGCGCAGATAGGGGAGGTGAATGAAAGACATGAAGAAAGCACGGCGCAGATAGGGAAGGTGAATGAAAGACATGAAGAAAGCAAGGCGGAGATAGGGAAAGGTGAATGAAAGACATGAAGAAAGCACGGCGCAGATAGGGAAGGTGAATGGAAGACATGAAGAAAGCACGGCGCAGATAGGGAAGGTGAATGAAAGACATGAAGAAAGCACGGCGCAGATAGGGAAGGTGAATGAAAGACATGAAGAAAGCACGGCGCAGATAGGGAAGGTGAATGAAAGACATGAAGAAAGCACGGCGCAGATAGGGAAGGTGAATGAAAGACATGAAGAAAGCACGGCGCAGACAGTGAAGGTGAATGAAAGACATGAAGAAAGCACGGCGCAGATAGGGAAGGTGAATGAAAGACATGAAGAAAGCACGGCGCAGATAGGGGAGGTGAGTGAAAGACATGAAGAAAGCACGGCGCAGATAGTGAAGGTGAATGAAAGACATGAAGAAAGCACGGCGCAGATAGGGAAGGTGAGTGAAAGACAACAGTAGAACAAAAATCCTTTATGCATTCCCAGTGCCAGATCACAACCATATTTTCCTTCATCATTATCATCATTGCCTTTCTTACCCTGGATCAGGGTATAGGCCACCTTCTTCTTCTTCTTCTTCAGCGTTCCAAGTCATGCTTTTAGTTTAGTGTGGGCCAGGAACTGGGTAGTCAGGTGAAGGTCTGCCTCACTGCCCCATAGCTTGGTGTGTAGGTCCGTGGGACTAGGCCAATAGTTTTGTCGTTCCGTCCTGTGGAGTGGACAGTCCTGGAGGACATGCTCTGGAGTATCAGGGCTGGCTCCGCATGGACACTGGTTTGTCTGCGACAAGCCTATTCTGTGGGCATGGTGGTTGAGGCCACAGTGTCCTGTCCGGAGGCGGAATATCTGCACCTGCTCTTTCCTTTCAAGGTGTCTGATAGGGTCCTTCCTATGATCATACTCTGGGAACCTGTCTCTCCACTCCTGACTAATCTTATGTTTAAGGGTCGACTTAATTTCATTATATGATAATGGGTGCAATATCTGTTCCTGGTTGCTGGCTGTCTTGGCAAGTTCATCGGCTTTTTCATTGCCCGAAATGCCACAGTGGGCAGGAATCCAATGAAGGTGGATAGTTGCGATCCTTGAAAGGTCGGTCAGCTGTGTGCGGAGCTCCTTTGTCAGGGTGTCCGGTTTTGAAGAGCTGAGTGCCTGGAGTGTTGACAGGGAATCGGTCAGGCAGACTATCTTCATCTTGGGTGTAACTATGGTCTTGAGATGTTGCAGGGATTGCAGTAGTGCTACCTGTTCTGCTCTGTAGTTGGAGCACAAAATGCCTGCAGGAACACTTATCTTATGGGTCTCTCCACTAGAAAGTCGGATGTAGACCCCACATCCACCATTTCTAACTGCTTCCTCCGCTGATCCGTCAGTGTATACTCGTGCCCACTGGGTTGATGGATAGTTCTTGTCTAGATGCTCGAGGGTAAGAGAGCGTTTGATAGCATCTGGCTGAGAGTCTCTTCCTTCAAGGCCCGGAATGCTGGTGGTGATATACATAGGCGTCTCATCCGGATTCCATTCCTCGATTGTAGTCTCTTCCCTTGTCACATTTTTACCAGTGTAGTCAGGGTATACCCTTGCAGCATCCTTGGCTTCGTGGTTTGGGCTGCTTCTCTTCAGTCGGTTTTTGGTTTGGGCAGTTAGTCTCCTGCAAAGTGGATGGTCTGGTATCCGTCTTATCTTTTCAGCTTGTAGGATGGTGTGTGTTCTCCTTCTGAATTCTAGGGGCTGGATGTTTGCTGTTTTCTCCATCTCCGAGATAGGAGTAGATCTCATGGCTCCAAGAATGATTCTGAGACTGCGGTTTTGAGTTTTGTCCAGCATCTGCTTGTTGGTTTTTGCCGCTGTGGACCATGATGTTGCAGAGTATTCTAGCGTGGGCCGTACTGAGCCAACATAGACCTGTGTGAGGATTTTACTGTTGGCACCCCATGCTGTTCCAGCTAGCTTCTTCATTACAGCTTGTTTCTTGATCGCCTTGTTGTTTATTTGTGTAAGGTGCGGTTTCCAGGTAAGGCGACTGTCAAGCTTAACCCCTAGGAAGGTGGGGGTGTCTGTCCGAGGAAGGGGGTTCTCATTCAATTTCAGTACAACTTCCTCTTTCTTTGTGGAGAGAGAAAATAATGTTGCCATTGTTTTGTTCGTGTTCAGCTGAAGTCCCCAATCTTCTGTCCAGGATGCAACCTTGTTGATGCTCTCTTGAAGTTTTACTTTTGCAGGACCCAGGTGTTCCGAGGAATACCATACTGCACAGTCGTCCGCATGAAGCGAGTGTGATACAAACTTTGGTAGATGATCTGGCAGGTCGTTGATATAAATCAGAAAGAGGAGAGGAGCAACAACACTTCTCTGGGGCACACCAGCAAGCAGCTTTACTTTCTGGCTGTACTTTGTGTCCACTTTTGTTCTGGCTTGTCGGTGGACAAGGAAGTTTTGGAGCCAGTGGTACATCTTGCCCTTGATTCCCGTTTGTAGCAGCTTGAGGAGGAGACCATCCCGCCAGACCTTGTCGAAAGCCTTTGACATGTCAAAGAAAACCGCTAAGGTTCTCTTTTTTTCTTGGAAAGCGTTCTCGATGTCTTGTGTTAGACAGGTGATCTGGTCCTCAGTGCTCCGATGCTGGCGGAATCCAGTCTGGTTGGGGCTCAGCTTCTTGTTGGACTCAAGGTACCATTTCAATCTAGTTGAGATGATTCGCTCCATAAGCTTACCCACGCAGCTGAGGAGGCTAATTGGGCGGTAGCTGCTTGGGTCCTTTTTGTCTTTCCCAGGTTTGAGGATGGGCTGTATTGTTGCATCCTTCCAGATATCAGGGACTCTTCCAGTTTTCCAGCTGTGATTGAAAATTATCAGGAGTATGTTCTCTGCTGCAGAACCAAGGTGTCTGAGCATGTCGTTTGTGATGCCGTCTGGTCCAGGTGCCTTCTTTGGGCGTAGTTTGTGTATCGTTTTCTTTAGTTCACCATGGCCTATCTCTGTCTCCATGCAGGGTTCATGGTTGGCTTGGGAGAAATGTATTTTAATATCTTTCTTCACAGCCTCTGCTCGCTTCTTAGGTATGTTGCACCTGCTTTCACTTTCGTAATGTCTGGCCAGGAGATTTGCAGCATCTTTTCCTGTGACTAGCTGGTCTTCATCCCGGAGGACAATTTTCCCTCTTGATCGGGTGTCACCATTTAAAGCTCTTGTTAGGCTCCATAGCCTGTTGGTGTCTCTGTCGAGGTTGAGTTGTCCTGTCTTCTCATGCCAAGCTTTTCTGGTTTGGAAGTTCTTTTCCTTCACAAAGTTCGCTTGTGCTTTATTGTAGGCGATGACATTCTCATTGGTGGGTTCCCTCTCCATGGTGTCTCGTTTCTGGGAGACTGTCGCATGTAGAGTGTCCAGCTCAGCACTCCAGTTGGGTTGGTAGAGTTTCCTGTGTCCCCTTGGGATTGATCTCTTGGCAGCAGAGAGGATGGCTGTGTTGAATGCCTTTATGTTTTTGTCAGTACTGTATGTCATCTGGATCTCTGCGCAGTACTTGTCTGTCAATTTGCTGAAAAGGGGCCAATTGGCTTTCTTAAAGTTCCAGCTTGCTTCCCTGTAGGCTGCTTTTTCTCTGGGGATATCTCTGATGTTGAGCCTGACAGGCCTGTGGTCGCTTCCACCAAGCTGGGAGCATACATCTCTAGTGGTCTTCTGCTCTACGCTGTCCGTGGCCATTGCAAGATCTGGAGTGGAGGTTGTGCGCCATGGTCTGGAATAGAAGGTATCCTGGTCATCTGGATCATTGATGAGGGTAAGCTGGTTTGAGATCATCCATTCCTCCATGTATTCTCCCTTACTGTCAAGTTCCTCGTACCCCCAGCTAGGGGAGTGGCCATTGAAGTCCCCAGTGACAAGCCATTCTCCTTCCATAGGTAGGTGATCAAGGTCAAGTGGCACAGCTGGGGGAGAGTAGACATTCAGAATTCCAAGTTTCATGTTTGGAAGGATGATCTGCACACCAAGATATTCTGTCCCTAGGTTTTGTGATCTGCAAATGTCTGCTGCGGCGATGGAGTTTCGGACTAGGGTAAGCACACCTCCTTTGTGTCGCTCTTCCCTGTCCTGCCTGAAAGTTTCATATCCTCTTACGTGAAATCTTTTGTCAGGTTTGAGGTGAGTCTCCTGGATGCAGCATATGTCGATGCTGTCCTCTTTTAGTCGTGCCTCCAGGGCACGTTTCTTGTTTGCCACCCCCTCAGCATTCCAGTGGACAACTATGAGGGGTCGCATGTCTTGTTGGCCAGTAGCATTTCCCGGGTCTCTCCTGACTCCACAAGTAGGCTCGGGACTGCCAGTCGCTTGGTTTGGACCCTTTCGAGGCATAGGGCCCGGCACCACCTCCACCTGGCGATTTCCCATGGGAGTGACACCATCACTTAATCTAGGTAATAGATACTTTCGCATGACTTCTATGGTGGGGTTCGTATGCGCCCAATTCCTCCCCGCACAAGGCTGGCACATTCCGGATTCGGGGGACCGATTTGTTCGAGTGTTCTCTCTAGAGGGTTGCTAACCGAGCTGCGAGGGTCCCTCTCCCCGGGTTGCATTTTGGAGTTTTCCATCTCCTAGAAGGTTGCTTGACTGGGCTATGAGGTCCTTCTCCCCAGCTTTGATTTACCAGGGTGTGCTCCCTGGGTGAGGTCTTGGTGGGAATCGGGACATGTCCACTCGCCGGTGGGCCCGGCATTGCCGCACCTTTCGGGGGACCTCACTCCTCCGGGTCTGAAGTTTAGCCCCCACAGACTCCAGGGGGGGCTGGTTTGTTGGCGCCAGCTACTCGCCATTTGCCAGAGCCGTGTCTGTGAGAACAGGGAGCACCGGATCAGGGAGCGATCACTCGTGAAGGTACGGTTGGCCTAGCTGGCAGAGGCATAATCACGCAGGCATTTCTCACTATTTAGGTGAGACCTGGCTTACCAGTCCTTACTCCCCCATAGGCCACCAACAAACACTTTCCATCCCTCTCTATCATGGGCCAGCCTTTTTACATTATACCAAGTCTTTCCGCTTCGTTGCACATATTTTCCTTACTTATTTTTTCTAATCTATCTGTTATCTTTCCTTTCATTGTGTGTATGTGCTATCACTTTATAGAGGCCGAAGGCTTTCGTGTTTTTAGATTTGTTGTGTGTTTATGGCTCCTCAAATAACCCCTTTTTTCCAAATTATCGTCATCTGGCCTTTCTGCTACTCACCACCCTTTAGGTCTGCGTTTGTTTTGCCAGATTAGGAAATGGCTGCCACGCTACACGATTGGATTTCACTTTTCGTGCCCCGAACCGAGGGGGCTGGCGTAGTCTAGTACAACAGTACTATTTCTCTGATTTTTCTTGACTCGCCTACTGGCCAAGCATATACTATTTGGGCCGGATCACGGCGCAATTTTGTTCAGTAGAATCGAGAAGTATTGTTGGAAAGTCCTTTCGCCACCTTATTTTACGGCGTTGTGCGGTGGGCTAGTTTTTCCTAAAATTTAATTATTTTTTTCTTGAGAACTAAAACTTTATGACTATTATACTTCTGTGATATCATCTCTAGGAGTGAATGAATGAATGAATGAAAACTCACCGTATGTGGGTCCTGCCCGTCATAATTAGACATTGTTAATGCTGTGAGGAAAAAGAAGTGTAGCCGGTGGGGGGGGGGGGGGTGGGTGTTAGAATTCATGTTTAACGTTACATGGTAAATAACATTAATTTTTATACTGCTTCAACCAGTTATACAAGTTGTAAGCGCTTCATAGCCAATCGACCACTTGCGTTCGATTCACAAATAATACATGAACATACCAAAACATGTGACGACTGCCAAACACAGACATGGTTGCATTCCATCAATTGAAAACATGAAACCATGTTATTATGCAAATTGCAATTTATCCCTCACGCTGAAATTCCATTAATTCTGGTAGAGCTCTGTACAAAATGCAGTTTGACCCATACAAAAATCCGCACATAAAAATGTTCAACTGAATTTGAAATTACTATCACCGTAAAGATTTTTTTTAAAATGGACAACTTGGAGAAAGCACATCCACACGATAACAATACGAGTCCGCGGAAAAAACGGATTAAGTCACAATGTAGAAATTATGGGTAATTATACCTAAGCCCAAAAGTAATATTCCATTGTACAACTTACTTCATTATCTTTGACAGAAATGGGCTCAGTCCGTTAAAATTGTCGCCTAAAAATAATGTAGAGTCTAGTCTATGACAGAAAGAGCTCAGACAAAGTTAAAAACTCATTTCTTTTAAACATGAAACCTGTGACTGAGCCAGTTTTTCTTGTGGACTCTACCTGTTAGATTGTGCTAAGACAAAGCAAGACCATAGCAGATAGAATATGACAGAATGATAGGACAGAAGGAGACCCTACTAAAACACGCACCAGCCACTAGTATGGGCAACGTTTCCCTCACCCCCAATTGCTTTCTATTGAGTGAAGGCCCAACTTCAGATCTTTGTACAGTGAAACTGCAATTGTTTAAACCGCACATTACTTGACTCACTACCATAAGCCGCTCTGAGCTGATCATCCGAAAGACACTTGCTTCAAATAGTGCGCGAAGAATATTTCTTCTTAAATTTCCAATAATGTGGGATTTTACCAAATGCTTTCAACATTTCCATACAGCCATACTCCCGAGCCCTGTCTTTAAAAAAAATCAGTATATGAACTCGTGTTCTCCGAAAGAAACTAGCTGGAAATGAATCAGTTGTTTTTTTTTAATCCTTCAGTATATATATGTACTCTATTCCCAATTAGAAAATTAGTACTAAGTTTATTTCTCGTGTTCTCTGAAAGAAACTAGCTGGAAATGAATCAGTTCTTTAAAAAATCCTTCAGTATATATATGTAATTATGTACTCTATTCCCAATTAGAAAATTAGTACTAAGTTTATTTCTCGTGTTCTCTGAAAGAAACTAGCTGGAAATGAATCAGTTCTTTAAAAAATCCTTCAGTATATATATATATAATTATGTACTCTATTCCCAATTAGAAAATTAGTACTAAGTTTATTTCTCGTGTTCTCTGAAAGAAACTAGCTGGAAATGAATCAGTTCTTTAAAAAATCCTTCAGTATATATATATATAATTATGTACTCTATTCCCAATTAGAAAATTAGTACTAAGTTTATTTCTCGTGTTCTCTGAAAGAAACTAGCTGGAAATGAATCAGTTCTTTAAAAAATCCTTCAGTATATATATGTAATTATGTACTCTATTCCCAATTAGAAAATTAGTACTAAGTTTATTTCTCGTGTTCTCTGAAAGAAACTAGCTGGAAATGAATCAGTTCTTTAAAAAATCCTTCAGTATATATATATATAATTATGTACTCTATTCCCAATTAGAAAATTAGTACTAAGTTTATTTCTCGTGTTCTCTGAAAGAAACTAGCTGGAAATGAATCAGTTCTTTAAAAAATCCTTCAGTATATATATATATGTAATTATGTACTCTATTCCCAATTAGAAAATTAGTACTAAGTTTATTTCTCGTGTTCTCTGAAAGAAACTAGCTGGAAATGAATCAGTTCTTTAAAAAATCCTTCAGTATATATATATAATTATGTACTCTATTCCCAATTAGAAAATTAGTGTTACTGCAGGGGGAAAAAAGAAAAGGCAATTGGTCCCTCAGATTCAACTGTTTTCTATACAGTGGAAATTTTTGTTCAGATTTGACAGCTGGTGTTATTCTTCAATATGCATTTATCTCTCACGTTTATAAGTTCTTTAATATAGTATATCACTACGAAAGCTTTACTTAACCGTACAGATTTTATTGATAACCATTTAACTTCCAATGGTGTGGAAATTGAGTTTTTTGAAGATTTAATTTGCATTTTACTGCGCGTCGGCACGATAACAGCTACTTTGCGACTATCGGTATCACTGTCTTTTGGGGTACTCTATTTATGTATCGTATTCAGAGCTTCTAAATTTCATCAATAGAATTGATCAACTCCCTATAAATTTTATGACATTCTCAAAAGTTGTTTTGAATGGATCTAAAAAGAGTTTTGTGAGTGAGTTTAAAAGGTTTTTTTTAAAATCAGGTTATAGATCTTAGCCTCTCTCAGAAAGGACAAGACGCACTGTGGGCCCACGTTAGTGAATTTACAAGGGCACATCCCTGGATCACATCTAAATAAATGACAACTCACATTCAACTTCCCCCAGGTCATTAATTTTATGTAGTTTCGTCCGGAGACGTAATTATACTTAAAAATAATAATATTAATAATGAAGATCATTAAAATAGCCCCTAATCCAAACGAGTTTGCTATAGGCGCTTTACAGAAAGTCTTGTTCTCTCCATTTGCATCTCTCTCACTCTCTCTTTCTTTCTCTCACTCTCTTTATCTCTCTTTATCTCAGAGCAAATTGTAACGCAGCCTGTTAGGCGCAGTTCACGACTCACAACTTGTATTCTAAAGTATTATAATATTATTTGAATATATATTATATAATATTTATTTAATAATGAATTATAAATTTTCGTTGGTGATATGGGGGGTGATAGGGATAGATTTTAATCTATTAATTTTAATTTCAATTTTGCCCGGTCATCGGCATGCTTTCATAGAAATGTCACGGCTTTACAACTAGTAAAGATCTTTGCGTTTTACACGGCAACGTTGTTTTACTACTGGAGTGTTGAAGCACTGGAGCCTCACCCAGGAACAGAAAATCTTAAGACATCCTATTCGAAATGAAGTTCTGTAATTTGTACTGGATAATTTTGTTTGAAGATAACAATATTTTTTTTCAATCATAATAATGATAACAATAAGAAGGAGAAGTGGAAGGAGAAAGCATTTGTATGGCGCACCATACCTCAAGTTCCCGGTAACATTTATGTTATACTTACACTAGCTCATACATACACACACAAAAATAATTAAAATATATAGTTAATTAGTATTTATAATTATTATATATCATCATGTTACACGTATTATCATAATTATATAAATGCGTGACAATATAACATGTTTACATTTAAAGTCACAAATTGGGCAAAAAGAAAAAGTTGTATGTGGCAAAGCCTCCCGTGAGAAATAATACCCAAACGATACAATGAGACCCAGACTAAAAGGGAAAAGACAGAAAATGTATGACAGCCTCGCATTCAAGCGTACCTGTTTTCGGTTTCAAGGTAAATCACAGGCAACGCCTCACTAACAGTATTGCTCTGAAAAGTCGGAATCGACTAGTGAGCGCATCACCTGGTTGTTGGTTCAATGACGATTGGCCGGGGCTCGTAAATTCTTGGGCTAGAACTCCACTCTTCCGGGTTCGTGTCTGGGTGCAGAATAGCTGCTGTGGATACATGTCGTCACGGCGATAACACACTTGCCTAAGCCATTTTCTTTGGCGTCTTGAGACAATAAATTATGCTTACCTTAATCAGACAGTCACGTTGCACCGTTCAATCCGAGTCAAATCATTTCGTCACATTCCGTAGACGATTTGCGCGCGTATCATCGATGTCACAACAACAATGCCCGCTACACCACGACATAACTGAACTAGAATGACTTGTACTGACCTTATTTATAAGGCACCAAAGTTGTGGACATAAAGTGGATCAAGAAGGAATGGTTCGTCTCGGTATTCTGTGTCTGGGATTCAACAGAACCAGTGTTTTATTTCGTTGCCTTATGAGTTTGTAAATGAAAACCCACATCCACCTAAATCACCATTTTAGTCTGTTGTTGGGGGAGCGTAGAGTAATGACAAAGCCAAATAGGGAAAATCCTGAGTATTGTTCTCTTTTCAACTACAGCTTTCTATGTAAAATACTACTCTCCCCAACAACAGCTACTACTGTATTCGAAGTAAACGGTTTTCTTTGATTAAAAAAAACAAAAAAAAAACAAAACATGACTTACGATATTGTGTTCTGACCGTGACGATGTATAATTACTTTTGTGACAGAGAGGATTCCCTTTCTAAAATTAGCTTGGCTCTTCGTGGTCATTCGGTACAACCCACAGACAAGGGGTCTACCAGAAGCGAAAGAAGCCCACTTTTCGTGGCTGCAGGAAGTATGTGCACCGCCATTTTGAATGAAATGTAACTTCACTTGACTTAATCGGCGGTAAACAATACCCGTTTGTACATTTCCACTGGGACTAAAAGCTTACAAACGACTCTAAATAGTTTCAATCAACCCCCAAAATATGAACAAACCACAGTAAAAGATGCGCACATTGTCTTTTGTGGGGACGGTATCTTTCAATTCTTGTTACCGCCGTGACCTAGTTTCGCGATTTGGAGGAAGCGAGATGTCTCTCTCAATACATACTCTCTGATTGTATATTAAACATCGTTTCCCGCTTGCATAGTATCGAACAACGAATCTCATCCAAAATGGCTCATTGTAGTCAAAATTGATGATGTCTTCCTGCCTTGTGTCGTTTCTGGTAGTATCTTTATTCTGTGATACATGTACAACCCAAAGTTAATAAAGTTTTGTTTTGTTTCTTTTTGAGACAGATTGCTAAATGAGAGGTGAATTTAGGTGACTTCTACTGCTGTGATTCCTTCCAATGACAAAGAATGATTTCAATGTCAGTTAATAAACAAATACATGTTTTGTGGCAAGAAGCTACTCAGTTGGAGCAAGGCAGATGACGATCTTCGGAGGAAGAGTGGATTCTTTCATTAGATGTTTCGGCGTTTACCTTTCTGACATCTTCCAGAACTCCGGCTACTTGAATGTCATGACTCTCAATGGCCGTCACCCATTTTTTTGTTTTGTCGCATGTACAACTAAAATCTTATTATAGAACTAAACTAGTGGCGGGTGTATTTCTCTGTGGTGCATTTTCGCCACTCTCCCCCTCCCCCTTTTTTTTTTCGCTCACCACCATAGCCCGAATGACAGTTTAAAAACTTGTGAAATAAATTTTCACAAGTGTCAATTAATCTAACTCAATCGCTTTTCTATCGACCTATTGCGCTTGTCCAAGTTTCAGGCAATTTTTATTTGAAACGTGGCAAAATTGAAAAATACAATGATCTTTTTTCGTGCTCCCTTTCACAAACTGAAGGTATGGAAGTCTGACTTTGACATACGTTCGGTTTTGGTACGATTTCCCGGAGGCGTGATTTTTTTCCATACCAGCGTTAGCAAATTCAGGAGCGGGGCAGCGACAGGCCCCCAAACACAGGTCATCGGCGATGGGATTTCTTGTCCTATCGAACACTGCAATGGGTGCTGCAATCTCTGGACTGTACCTGATATGACTCTGAAAGTCACCGAAAATCCCTGAGATGTGTTGGAGCTCTCCTGTGTTTGGGGCTGTGTTGCTGCCCCCCTCCTGAATTTGCTTAAGCTCATACGGAAAAAAAAAATCACGCCTCCCCAGGTGCAGAAATCGGTGGGTTGTGCCATTGCGCTCATGAGATTGAGATCTGTAGCAAGGCTGAGCGAGAAGTGGGTACACAAACGTATCACAGGTAATGCCGATCACCTCTGTGGAAAAATTTGTTTACAAAAAGAGTAGAAAATGAGATTAATAATATGAAAATTGGCTATTTGGGTCCTACCCACTGCATATTAAATCAGATGACACGATGGGAACAGGGAGTTCAAGAACGTATAAATTATTACCATGTACATTGTGTATCAGGTTAAAATTGAAGGTACATGTATTGAACAATGTTTATACTGTTTGTCAGGTTTGTTTTAGAAGGATCACTGGCCTTACGATTTGCACCTCTTTGATTGTTTGATGAATACGGCTGTGGAGATGGCAATTTACTAGTACATGTAATAAAGAACAATAAAGTTTGACATTCCACTCATCTGGATATGGCATGGCTGACAACCCGTCTAGCAAGCATTGTTGTTGCTGTTGTTAACGCTCCATGTAGCTTTCGGAAACAGCCAGAACCACAATTTTTGTCAGGCAATTTTTAAGTCTAAGACTGAGGCAGAATATTGTGGAACCTCGCATTCTGTAACAGCACTAGAGAGACAAAGGTAAAAACCGGATAGTTGCCCACTGGGTCCATGCATGCAAATTTACACTGGTTTTTGAAAGGGGGAAGAAAATCTCCAGCAGTACAAAAGAATCTGCCCAGGGGCCAACAATGATGTTATGACAGCCTTGAGTCGCGCCCTTGTAAAATGGTCACAACCTCGCGTTTTTCCCCATATCAACCGTATGCCGTGAAGCGGTCGGACTGCAGCCTGAACGAACTGGAACGAGTGGAGTTCCTGTTCTATCCTCCTGGCTCCAGTGGCGGACCTACATTTTTCGGGGGCCCTGAAGCTTGAACTGTTATGGGGCCCCTTCACAACCAGCGACACTACGGCAACATCCAAAATTCACTCACTTAAAAAAAAAAGTTTCTTTAGGAGCCCTCTGGAAACAAAAATGGTGGGTCTCTCGTGGGGCCAGATTGAGGCCGCAGCCTAGGACAGAGCGAGGTGGAGGACCTTGGTGGACGACCTATGCCCCACTCGGGGTCCAAGGGTTTAAGTCAGGTCCTCTGGAATTAGGGGCCCTGAAAATTAAGCTTCATTAGTTTCATAGTAGACCCGCTACTGCCTTAATATGGCCGGCCTGTCCTGTCCCGAATCCGCATACAATCATAATAATGAATATGTCCAGGCCATCCTTTAACAGGAGAAAATGAAAAAAAAAAAACCTGTTGTGTTTTAAATGTATTTCTTATCGTAATACACTATACATCGACAGGTATATGAATAAACAATTTGAGATTTTGCATTCCCCTTTAATTCCAAGAAAGAAAAAAGAATTAAAAGTCATTCAAGAAGTTCAAATTGCAACAATAGACTTGTCAAGTGCACCAAATTATTACCATGCCCCACCGGTGGGCCATGTGCGTTATCTTGAGAAACACTGGTCTAGGTCTTTTAAAGCCTAAGGGGGGGAGGGGGGGGGAGGGGCGTGGGACATCAAATGGAGCGAAGGAATTTTTTTTTAAATCCTTTTGTTATGTGCATGAACATGATACTGTATACTGTCTTCGTTCGGTCATGAAATAGTGAAAAATTTTTTTGGGGGGTGTTTTTTTTTTTAATTGAAGTGGTGCGTGGAACAAAAAAAAAAAAGGCTGGGCGCCCTGATCTAGACTATCAGCTGATTTTTTATCAGAACAAACAAGACAAATATTTACTGATTAGGTGGTAAAGGCGATGTTATCTCTGGCCTCCAAGCTTGTGGGATAAACCAAAGGAAATGAAAACGCAAAAATTCTAGCTGCAATTTCGTATGAAAATAAATCTCTATACATATTGACAAATAAGGTTAAGTGTGACAACCGATTGTTAATAATTATGGGCAATAACGAATACGCGGTGTCTTTACAAGTGAAAGGAAGCTTTCTATCTATGTCACAATTATCAGTATGAACTATCAACAGTAATTCATTATTATAATAAACTATTAACTAACAAACAAAATATTAAATAAGTTTTGTCTTTAACGACACTGTCGACTCAGGAAAGGACATGAATGCTGCCAGTGAAGCCAGGAAGAGATGTTTGGTGCTGAGCTATCAAAGCTAGGAACAGCAGCATAAGAAATGCATCTACAGTACAATAAATTTATCCTGTCAAACCCAGGAAAGGGCATACTTTCTACCACTGGTAAAACTAGGAAGAGATGTTTGGTGCTGAACTATCAAATCTAGCAACAGTAGAATAAGAAATTCATCTACAATAAATTCAAATCCGTTTTCTCGTTTTAATGGACGTACTGTCGGTATTCTTTCGATTATAATATTCTATGGTGTTATTCCCCATGCATTCAGCCTTTAGTTTTATCAGGTTGTCAATCTCGATATTATTTGAACATCAGTCTTTCTTACCGTTTTTGCTACAGAGGGTGCCAGGTTCAATATCACGCTGATCCCCTTTTAACTCTGTATATTCACATAATAAATCTCCAAACATTCGCCCCCCAGTGCACAATTGTCCGTATCTAGTTCGTGGTAAATCTCGCTATCTCATTCAGGAAGTAAGACGGTGTTATTTGCCCAGTTTTCTCTCATTACCAGCCGGATATCTGTCATGCTCTTTGTTCTATTATTTACGAAACATTAAAAGGGTGTTTCTTTGCAAACACTTACGGATATTGGTACATTTGTGCGGCCCCCTGGAACCTTATCTTTGGAGTTTGTGATGTTCAACAATTATCCAGATCAGTATAAATGCGTTGAACTATATAAGAACAAGAAAAGGGTGGCTTACAGCCTTAATTTCAGCAAACAAAGAAAACAAGACAAAACTCAGGAAATGCTTACTGTTTTATTGCTTAAACGTGGGAATCAATGCCCAGCTGATAGTGCTAGTTCACTCTGTAGCCTACTGAAATCCTCCTCCCCTTCCCTCCATTTCACACCAATTTTGTTGTTGTTTCTTCTTTTTTCTTTTCCTGGTTATTTTTTTTTCTTTCTATTACCTATTCTCTTGCCCGTGCTGCTACCATGATTCATAATATAAAGAGACGCACATGACCTAAGTACACACGAATACGATGATTTTCGATTTAATTAATGTAGTTAATTCTTTTGACACGGGGATAAACTGAATTGAGTGCATTCTCGAGTTAGAACTTACCAGGGTTTATAATCTTGTTAGGTACTACAGGAATGCCTGACAGCTAGCCGTTCTGGCCATAGATTATGTACGTAATCTTGTAAATAAGTCTAAGCTCTCTGTCACACTCTTGGCATATCCTGGCAAAACAAAGTGCCCACGGCCGAGGTCCTGTCCCGCGACGGCTGTCCGAGCATGATCATCTTCCTTAGGCAGCGTAGACTGCGTTGACTGGGCCATGGGATACGTCCAAGGCATAGAGGATAGCCGCATCCCAAAAGACATCCTCCATGGAGAACTGACGTCCGGGGGAAGAACCACTGGCTGCCAACAGCTCCGTTATAAGGATGTCGGTAGTCCTGGGTGGATCTTGCTGCTGACCGGACAAGATGGAGAGGCACCCTGAACCAGCGCCTAAAGGTAGCCACACAAAGGCCACCGAATTCGGTCACCGAGCCACTAGGCGCTTTAGGTGAGAAGAGTTGCATTATATAAACGGACCGAATTTAGGTGGGTTCTATGTGCAGTATTTGAAATTATATATTTTTACAACTTCTTATTTAAAAATGCCTGAAACTTGAATCAATGCCATCGGTAGGTACAAAAGCGATTGGGCTGGATTAGTTGACACTTGGGAAAATTAATTTTATCATTTTTGAAAGTGTTATTTAGGCTGGAGCGTCAAGCAAAAAAAAAAAGAGGTGAATAAGACTGGGTCCCAGTTCCAAGCAACTGATCCAATTGAGATGAAAGGAAAACAGAGAGAGAGAGAGAGAGAGAGAGAGAAAGTAAAAGAAGAAAAAAATATTAATAATCAGTTAGTAGGCTTATACACTATTTGAACAATTCGGAATTCATCTAGGGGGAAGAAAGCATTGTTCATGACTGTCCATACTGAAAATACTGCGCCTCGACTACCGCAGTCGTATTAAAGTCATAATATCCACTCATTTGTCTCGGAGGACGGGGGGTTTAGTTCCCCATTTTAAGTGTTTAAGGTACACACCGATGATTTCTGCTTGTACAATAATTATGTAGTTCTTGTTTCTGAATGTCACTAACACATTTCATCTGGAGAATCAGATTTTTAAAGGATAAGCAGTCTTCTTCATCTTCTTTTATATTGTTGGTTGCCTTGTTCAGTAGAGGCTGCACGGCCGATACACAGTGAAATTTTATGGCAGCGGGTAAAAGTGAAAAATAGGTCTGGCGACAAAAAGGAATTCGGCCGTCAAAAGAAGATTGCTGCGAACACTGAATGCATAGACGTATAATAGTATAGATCGCGCACTCTGTGGGTCTGCGGCGTGGTTGAGCGTGCCTGCCGACTTGCTCTTTAGAAGAGACGTTGTACAGTGGAACTTGGTTATAACGAGAGGTCATGTTCCACCAAAAACCGTCTCCTTCTACCACAGGTCTCGCTATTCCAGGAAAGCGTACAAAAGGCAAGGCAAGGGACTAAAATACCCCACAGTGTGCATTCCATGCTAACAAGGGCGAGAGCCATGAAAAATAGTGGGTATTTTAATGGTTACCTCCCTTGTTGGCAATAATAATAATAGTTCGTCCATCAGGTATGATGATGACCTTAACAACACCGGAGGAATAAAGAACAGAAATTGTTGAGAATTTCAACACATGGACAATAAAGAGAACTAAAGGACACAGAGGACAGAATGGAAAGATTGTTCTTTCATGACTTATGGCTTCTCATGTGACTGATAAGTCCTATTTTTGCCCTGCAGACCCTTCCGCATAAATGACAAGAGTGCTCCGTTGGTTCAGTACCACTGGGCCTTTTCTTGCGCCGTTCTCTTTTTTTGATAGCCTGCTGGACTCTGTCAGCTTCCCATGCTTTGCTGCCTCTGGTAAGGGCCGCCCTCCAATTTGCACGATCAAGCGAGAGCTTTTCCCACTCACTCACATCAATGGCAAAGGCCTTCAGTGATTGCTTGAGAGTGTCTTTGTAACGTCTCTTTGGGGCCCCAACATTCCTCGTTCCATTGGAGAGCTCAGAGAAGAAGATTTGCTTAGGGAGTCTGGAGTCGGGCATTCTGACAACATGTCCTGCCCAACGTAGCTGAATTTTTTTCAGGTGGCAGAAGATGCTCAATTCCTTGGCACGATTGAGCACCTCAGTATCTGGAATTTTATCCTACCATTTGATCCTTAGGATCTTTCTAAGGCAGGCCAGATGAAAGTGATTTAGCTTTCTGGCATGCGATTAGTACACTGTCCAGGTTTCAGCCCCATAGAGTAGGGTGGGAAGGACCACAGCATTGTACACTGTACATTGTACAATGACTTTCGATAAAACAGGACGCCCAAAAACAATGCTGTCGGCGATACTTTGTTGTTACGAGTAGTTAGGGCCAATGTTGAAATTAGGCCTGTATTATATGATCAGCAAATTGAGGACTCCAATAGTATTTTTTTCTATAAATCAACAAGTAACAATGTGTTAGTTCTCCAGGGGAGATAATTGATTAATTACTACTATTTTGCTTTCTGAGTAATTGCGTCCCTTTTTGAGATAAAATAATCATATTATGGTAGTGTATCCAGAGAGTGTATGTATAGACACGTTTCACTAATGGTCGATTTGCACCGCGAGACACGGGAGGCTCTGCAAAACCACTGTTAGCATAGAGCGGAAAGTAGGTCCTGCGGTAAACAATACCCGTTTGTACATTTCCACGGGGCATAAGAGCTTACAAAAGGCTCTAAATAATTTCAGTCAAACCACAGTAAACAGACATGCATACTATCTTTGGTGAAGGCGGTCTCTTTCAATTCTTCAATTTCATGTTTACCGCAGACCTAGTTTCGCGATTTTGGAGGAAGTGAGATCTCTCTATAAATACATACTCTCTGGTGTATCCAAGAGATAAAATTATGTCATTGTAACATAGCACAGAATAGAACAGAATGCATTTTATATAT
>OZ007579.1:27004366-27269366 GCA_963931925.1 Onchidella celtica
GACTAATCGTAGTCCGCCAGGTTGATTATACGTCACGATGGACCAAACGATGGACCGGGTGGAAACAAGGAACGCTACTGTGATACACAACACACAACACCGCCACTTTTGAAAAATTCAATGGCTATAAAGATAGATTTTTTAAATTATTTTTATTAAGCAATAAAACGAAGCAATCGCGACTAATTTTACTAATTTTGACACGCTGATTCCGAATTTGATATCAAATTCATGCTAGCATGTCGTTTTCAACAAGTTTGTAAAATGACATGCCATTACCGGCGAGGAAAAACTTCAAAGGCAAGCGGCGGCACCAACCATTCACTCAAACCTTACGTCAAAATATCAGGAGGCACCTGAAATTGATTTGGGGAGAGGTCGACCGGCCGGCATACCATACGATTTCAGCTATTTTCCTTATTATACGATACGATTAGTCGTAGGCACAGCCGAAGGCCAGATTTCGTCCGGCCAACGTCCGGTCCATCGTAACATTTCATTATGGGGACAAGGTGGTCTAGAGGCAAGGTGCTCGCCTCTCTTGCCAAGGGTACCGGGTTCAAAACCTGGGCAGTGCAGGCATGTTGGAAATTGGGATTTTTCTCATGTTTTCAAGTCCCTGATCCTATTGGGGGTAGGATCGAGTACCTAGTCTTCTAGGATAAAGGCGAAAAATTCGGAGGGCCCATGTGCACGTTGCGCACGTTAAAAATACCTTGGCAGTTGGAAATCGTAAAGAGCAGGCCGAACAGGCCGCTACCGGGGCAAAATTGAAATTCATAGACTAAAAATTTATCCATATCACCCCCCCCCCTCCCCCACCAGCAACAACAAAATTTATTATTCATTGTTAATATATATTATTATTAATAAATATTCAAATATTATTTGAGTTGTGATATATATGATTTGAGTTGTGAACTGTTGTGAGTTGTGAACTGCGCCTAACAGGCTGCGTTACAATTTGCTCTGAGATAGAGAAAGGCAGAGAGAGAGAGAGAGAATGAGCGAGACAGGGAGAGAGAAAGAAGCAGTGTGGTTTGTTGAGCGCTTCGCAGGCGCTCCTTTCTGCTCTGTGGTTGACATGTTGCTTCTGTAAATCGCATAGAGCATTTTAAATGGATATTCGCTATATAAATCCATCCATTATTATTATTATTAACGTGTAATAGGGCTTATACTCAGTGTTCTACAGGAATCACAACTTACAAACAGATACATCACTGCAGCAATCACATATGCCCGTGCTCCACGGCCGAGGTTGGTTCACAGTGGGAGATGGCGTGTTCAGCATCACAACTGTATTGTTGTTGGACACTGAACTCTGCATCTGCGGCGTCTGGTGCGGCATCTGCGGCGACGGATGCATCTGCGGCTGCATGTACGGCTGCGGTTGTGCGTACTGCGCTTGATGCGGCTGTGGATACGGCTGTTCCCGAGGCTATAGATACGGCTGTTCCTGCGGCTGTGGATACGGCCGTTGCTGCGGCTGCCTCGTAACGACCACGGGGGAGTCGTACGGCTGATGATCACTAGGGAGTGGCTGCAGGAAAAAGAGATGGGAAATGTGAAAGGAACTAACTCTCACAATGTAATCATACATGAGGCGGGCCCTGAGAAAATGGGCCTATGTCAAAATTGTTAGATTTAATTTTTTGTGTCATCTTATAAATCATTCATTTTTGAGTGAGCGTACCAAGTTTCATCTTATTACTACCTGCAGATCGTGGCTTACGGCCCTTTGAAGTGAGCAACACCCAAATGTTGGCTAAATTCAGAAACAAAAATTCCTTTCCCCAAAATGTGTTGGCCAAATGTGTAAAATATCTGTCATTCAATTCGATGAATTGGAAAATTAAAATTACACACAAATTCATTGATTATCTAGAGTTCTGTCCCCTGTGTAAGGCGCTCCCTACTGGAGTGGTGCACCAAATTAGATGGACAATTGTGTGCCATGCTGCAAACAGTTTAACTTTGATTAGGTGCATTTTAAAAATAAGTAATAATTGTGCGTGTGTATAGAATGCTACCGTTTTACTTTGAATATAAGGCTACATAGTTTCAATCATCTAAGTCAATAGCTCTGTCTAGTGGGGATGCATGCTGTGGCAGATAATGCAAAATTGTACATGTACAGTCATTGACTGATACGAGTCAGTAACTCAAACTTAGTACTGTGTTGTTTTCACAGAACTGGCTCTATAGATCCGCCAATACAATCATAAATTTTTTTTGTTTACACCCCTTTTGCAGGTTTTTCTAACTGGTTAGTGAGATGGAAAGGTAAAGGTGTCATGATGCTCCCAAAATGTTTTGAATTTGGTAGTGATGATGCGCTAATTTTATGGCTAGGACTAGGAGTTCTTTTCTGAAGTACAAAGAAATGGTATATTTAATGTGTTCACTGTTGTAGCATAATAAACTTTTCCTACAAAACGCAAGAGCTAAGTACATATTATGCAGGGAATGTGAGCCGTATCCACTCGTCCCCATGCTGATTTAAATTCAATGTTTTAATCATCGCACATTTCTTTTGATATTCTTTGTAATTTTTTTCCCTTCTTGACCCTGAACACATTTTGTGCTTTCTGTGCGATAACAATAAAAAAGCAATATTCTCCCACGGATATGGAAAACTAGAATTCGACTAGTCTTAAACATACTGCCTATTTTTTTTAAACCAACCACATCAGTTAATCAATCAGTGAACTGCACAGATTTTATATGAACAAAAAGTAATGCATCAATTTATCAAAGGATTGAATCACTGTTTCAGGTAAAAAAGAAGAAAGGCAATAACATTATATTTTTTTATTAAATGTAGATCGATTAAATCAATTTTAGGGGCAACTATATGTGATTCACACAACTGTATTTTGCATCACAAAATGCAACAGTCTGTGGTCTGGCATAGTATCTAATCTATCATATTATTTTAAAAAAAAAAAAAAAACTAGTGGCCTAAGTAATTCATTGTGGTGCAATTTTGGACTTTTTTTTTTTTTTTTTAGCTCCACTCTAAAACCTAATGACAGTTTCAAAAATTATAAAATTAATTTTCTTAAGTGTCAACTAATGCAGCATTATCGATTTCGTATAGACCGATTGATTCAAGTTTCAGGTATTTTTAAATAAAGAGTTGATGAAATTAAAATACAAACAAAAACTTCCCCGAGGGTGATGAACCCGCCCCCAAACAGTGACGAATGAGGCGACTGGCAGTCCGCGATGAACTTGTCGCTGGCTGCGTCACAGTGAATCAGCTGGACTTTGACTGTATCAGGGCAACGTTTACATGCAACCCAGAAAGAATTCGAAATGTGTTTATCTTGAAATATTTTTCTGAAAACTTGGCCACATCTATAAAGCCTCTTTTTTTATTACCTATTTTATCTCAAGTTACTTTTAAATCCACCAGAGGAGAATTTGAGAACAAAAATATTAGTCGCTATGGTGTGTTTACAAACATCTTCCCACACTTTGAACCACGATTTCTTGCAGAATCGTTTTGGCATAGATTTAGTCCCATTTTCTCAGATCCGCCATCAAAAGGCTTTTTAACCACCGAGCCTTAAATTCTACAAAATATGATATTACGCTTCGGAAAAACGTGCAGGTCTGCGTGGGCATATTTTAAAAGCTCGCTAAATTTTTCGTATTTTCGGTGATTTTGAGCCCTAACTCAGTTGAACAGAAGAATTTTCTGTCACATTTTTTAATTCTACTCGAAGAAAGTGTTCGGACCAATGACATGCTATACTAGACTGCGCACGACACGGATGCGCAGTGACCTCGCTCTTAGAGGGCTCTGCGGCCATTACAGTATGGTCAAAGCGTCGCTTGAGAAACTGATCATTGCTAATTTGCTCCAGATTACTGTCTTTATTCATTCATGTTCATTGAAGGGGACTAGTTTTGCTACTTGCTACTTAGAAATAAAAATATAAATCAAATTTTGAATATGCAAATGATTTTTTTATCTTAATTTGTATGAACAGAAACGTTCGTCACTCTCTTTCCGGTAACTTGGTGTATTTAAAGAACAGCAAAATAACTGAGAATGAGATCTTTGCGAGAAAGTGAAAGAGTCAGCAGTATGACAAAAGTAACATAGGCGAGAGCTGGTCTGGCCAAAATTATAGAGGGGAATAAAAACAACACAACAATGGGAGGTGGCCCTTGATAGTGTGGGTGAAAGACGAAGAAAGCACGGCGGAGATAGGAAAGGTGAATGAAAGACATGAAGAAAGCACGGCGCAGATAGGGAAGGTGAATGAAAGACATGAAGAAAGCACGGCGGAGATAGGGAAGGTGAATGAAAGACATGAAGAAAGCACGGCGGAGATAGGGAAGGTGAATGAAAGACGAAGAAAGCACGGCGGAGATAGGGAAGGTGAATGAAAGACGAAGAAAGCACGGCGGAGATAGGGAAGGTGAATGAAAGACATGAAGAAAGCACGGCGGAGATAGTGAAGGTGAATGAAAGACATGAAGAAAGCACGGCGGAGATAGGGAAGGTGAATGAAAGACATGAAGAAAGCACGGCGGAGATAGGGAAGGTGAATGAAAGACATGAAGAAAGCACGGCGCAGACAGTGAAGGTGAGTGAAAGACATGAAGAAAGCACGGCGGAGATAGGTAAGGTGAATGAAAGACATGAAGAAAGCACGGCGGAGATAGGGAAGGTGAATGAAAGACATGAAGAAAGCACGGCGGAGATAGGGAAGGTGAATGAAAGACATGAAGAAAGCACGGCGCAGATAGGGAAGGTGAATGAAAGACATGAAGAAAGCACGGCGGAGATAGGGAAGGTGAATGAAAGACATGAAGAAAGCACGGCGGAGATAGGGAAGGTGAATGAAAGACATGAAGAAAGCACGGCGCAGATAGGGAAGGTGAATGAAAGACATGAAGAAAGCACGGCGGAGATAGGGAAGGTGAATGAAAGACATGAAGAAAGCACGGCGCAGATAGGGAAGGTGAATGAAAGACATGAAGAAAGCACGGCGGAGATAGGGAAGGTGAATGAAAGACATGAAGAAAGCACGGCGCAGATAGGGAAGGTGAATGAAAGACATGAAGAAAGCACGGCGCAGATAGGGAAGGTGAATGAAAGACATGAAGAAAGCACGGCGCAGATAGGGAAGGTGAATGAAAGACATGAAGAAAGCACGGCGCAGATAGGGAAGGTGAATGAAAGACATGAAGAAAGCACGGCGGAGATAGTGAAGGTGGGTGAAAGACATGAAGAAAGCACGGCGGAGATAGTGAAGGTGAATGAAAGACATGAAGAAAGCACGGCGGAGATAGTGAAGGTGGGTGAAAGACATGAAGAAAGCACGGCGCAGATAGTCAAGGTGGGTGAAAGACATGAAGAAAGCACGGGGCAGATAGGGAAGGTGAATGAAAGACATGAAGAAAGCACGGCGGAGATAGGGAAGGTGAATGAAAGACATGAAGAAAGCACGGCGCAGATAGGGAAGGTGGGTGAAAGACATGAAGAAAGCACGGCGGAGATAGGGAAGGTGAATGAAAGACATGAAGAAAGCACGGCGCAGATAGGGAAGGTGAATGAAAGACATGAAGAAAGCACGGCGCAGATAGGGAAGGTGAATGAGAGACATGAAGAAAGCACGGCGCAGATAGGGAAGGTGAATGAAAGACATGAAGAAAGCACGGCGCAGATAGGGAAGGTGAATGAAAGACATGAAGAAAGCACGGCGCAGATAGGGAAGGTGAATGAAAGACATGAAGAAAGCACGGCGCAGATAGGGAAGGTGGGTGAAAGACATGAAGAAAGCACGGCGGAGATAGGGAAGGTGAATGAAAGACATGAAGAAAGCACGGCGCAGATAGGGAAGGTGAATGAAAGACATGAAGAAAGCACGGCGCAGATAGGGAAGGTGAATGAAAGACATGAAGAAAGCACGGCGCAGATAGGGAAGGTGAATGAAAGACATGAAGAAAGCACGGCGCAGATAGGGAAGGTGAATGAAAGACATGAAGAAAGCACGGCGGAGATAGGGAAGGTGAATGAAAGACATGAAGAAAGCACGGCGCAGATAGGGAAGGTGAATGAAAGACATGAAGAAAGCACGGCGAGGATAGGGAAGGTGAATGAAAGACATGAAGAAAGCACGGCGAGGATAGGGAAGGTGAATGAAAGACATGAAGAAAGCACGGCGAGGATAGGGAAGGTGAATGAAAGACATGAAGAAAGCACGGCGAGGATAGGGAAGGTGAATGAAAGACATGAAGAAAGCACGGCGGAGATAGTGAAGGTGAGTGAAAGACATGAAGAAAGCACGGCGGAGATAGTGAAGGTGAGTGAAAGACATGAAGAAAGCACGGCGGAGATAGGGAAGGTGAATGAAAGACATGGAGAAAGCACGGCGCAGACAGTGAAGGTGAGTGAAAGACATGAAGAAAGCACGGCGGAGATAGGGAAGGTGAATGAAAGACATGAAGAAAGCACGGCGAGGATAGGGAAGGTGAATGAAAGACATGAAGAAAGCACGGCGAGGATAGGGAAGGTGAATGAAAGACATGAAGAAAGCACGGCGAGGATAGGGAAGGTGAATGAAAGACATGAAGAAAGCACGGCGAGGATAGGGAAGGTGAATGAAAGACATGAAGAAAGCACGGCGGAGATAGTGAAGGTGAGTGAAAGACATGAAGAAAGCACGGCGGAGATAGTGAAGGTGAGTGAAAGACATGAAGAAAGCACGGCGGAGATAGGGAAGGTGAATGAAAGACATGAAGAAAGCACGGCGCAGACAGTGAAGGTGAGTGAAAGACATGAAGAAAGCACGGCGGAGATAGGGAAGGTGAATGAAAGACATGAAGAAAGCACGGCGGAGATAGTGAAGGTGAATGAAAGACATGAAGAAAGCACGGCGCAGATAGGGAAGGTGAATGAAAGACATGAAGAAAGCACGGCGGAGATAGTGGAGGTGAATGAAAGACATGAAGAAAGCACGGCGGAGATAGTGAAGGTGAGTGAAAGACATGAAGAAAGCACGGCGGAGATAGGGAAGGTGAATGAAAGACATGAAGAAAGCACGGCGGAGATAGTGAAGGTGAATGAAAGACATGAAGAAAGCACGGCGCAGATAGGGAAGGTGAATGAAAGACATGAAGAAAGCACGGCGCAGATAGGGAAGGTGAATGAAAGACATGAAGAAAGCACGGCGCAGATAGGGAAGGTGAATGAAAGACATGAAGAAAGCACGGCGGAGATAGTGGAGGTGAATGAAAGACATGAAGAAAGCACGGCGGAGATAGTGAAGGTGAGTGAAAGACATGAAGAAAGCACGGCGGAGATAGGGAAGGTGAATGAAAGACATGAAGAAAGCACGGCGCAGATAGTGAAGGTGAGTGAAAGACATGAAGAAAGCACGGCGGAGATAGGGAAGGTGAATGAAAGACATGAAGAAAGCACGGCGCAGACAGTGAAGGTGAGTGAAAGACATGAAGAAAGCACGGCGCAGATAGGGAAGGTGAATGAAAGACATGAAGAAAGCACGGCGCAGATAGGGAAGGTGAATGGAAGACATGAAGAAAGCACGGCGGAGATAGGGAAGGTGAATGAAAGACATGAAGAAAGCACGGCGCAGATAGGGAAGGTGAATGGAAGACATGAAGAAAGCACGGCGCAGATAGGGAAGGTGAATGAAAGACATGAAGAAAGCACGGCGCAGATAGGGAAGGTGAATGAAAGACATGAAGAAAGCACGGCGGAGATAGGGAAGGTGAATGAAAGACATGAAGAAAGCACGGCGCAGATAGTGAAGGTGAATGAAAGACATGAAGAAAGCACGGCGCAGATAGGGAAGGTGAATGAAAGACATGAAGAAAGCACGGCGCAGATAGGGAAGGTGAATGAAAGACATGAAGAAAGCACGGCGGAGATAGGGAAGGTGAATGAAAGACATGAAGAAAGCACGGCGGAGATAGTGGAGGTGAATGAAAGACATGAAGAAAGCACGGCGCAGATAGGGAAGGTGAATGAAAGACATGAAGAAAGCACGGCGGAGATAGTGGAGGTGAATGAAAGACATGAAGAAAGCACGACGGAGATAGGGAAGGTGAATGAAAGACATGAAGAAAGCACGGCGCAGATAGTGAAGGTGAGTGAAAGACATGAAGAAAGCACGGCGGAGATAGGGAAGGTGAATGAAAGACATGAAGAAAGCACGGCGCAGATAGTGGAGGTGAATGAAAGACATGAAGAAAGCACGGCGCAGATAGGGAAGGTGAATGAAAGACATGAAGAAAGCACGGCGGAGATAGGGAAGGTGAATGAAAGACATGAAGAAAGCACGGCGCAGATAGGGAAGGTGAATGAAAGACATGAAGAAAGCACGGCGCAGATAGTAAAGGTGAATGAAAGACATGAAGAAAGCACGGCGCAGATAGGGAAGGTGAATGAAAGACATGAAGAAAGCACGGCGCAGATAGGGAAGGTGAATGAAAGACATGAAGAAAGCACGGCGCAGATAGGGAAGGTGAATGAAAGACATGAAGAAAGCACGGCGGAGACAGGGAAGGTGAGTGAAAGACACCAGTAGAACAAAAATCCTTTATGCATTCCCAGTGCCAGATCACAACCATATTTTTTTTAAACTTATAATACTATTATCTATCTCTTATCTTTCCTTTCATTGTGTGTATGTGCCATTTTATGTACTTTGTAGAGGCCGAAGGCTTTCGTGTTTTTAATTTAGTTGTGTTTTTATGGCTCCTCAAATAACTCCTTTTTTCCCCCCAATTATCGTCATCTGGTCTTTCTGCGACTCACCACCTTTTAGGTCTGCGTTTGTTTTGCCAGATTTGGAAATGGCCGCCACGCTACACGATTGGGTGCGCAGTCTAGTATAATAGTACCATTTCTCAGGTTCTTTCCTCGACGCGCCTGCAGGCCGAGCAAATAAAATTTGGACAGGATCACGGGGCAATTTCGTACAAACGAGAAATATTAATGGAAAGTCCATTCTATTCTTCGCCTTATTTTACGGGCTAGTACGGTGAAACTGATCTATTGCTACCCATTCTGATCTTCTTCGAGTTCGGCTAGTTTGAAAAAGAATTAAAACTTTATGACTACATGTTTTATACTTCCGTGATATCGTTTCAAGTGTTGGGCTTTACATGAGCTTCCTAAAAATAGTTTTGGTATGAATTTGTTGAATGAATGAATGAATGGGTGCGCGAATGAATGAATGAATGAATGAATGAATGAATGAATGAATGAATGAATGAATGAATGATGGAAAATCACGGTACGTGGGTCCTGTCCGTCATAATTAGACATTGTTAATGCTGTGAGGGAAAGAAAAGGCGGGGGGAGGGAGGGTGGGGGTGGTAAGGGTTCTTGTTTGACGTTACCTGGTTAATAATAATATTGATAAATAACAATAATTTTTATAATGCTTCAATCAGTAATACAAGTTTTAAGCGTTTCATGGCCAATCTATCACTTACCTTCAATTCAGAAATAATACATGAACTGTACCAAAACACTTGACGTCTGCCAAACACAGACATGGTTGCATTCCATCAATTGAAAACATGAAACAATGTTATTGTACAAATTACAGTTTATCCCTCATGTTGAAATTCCTTTATAATTCTGAAAACTCTCAGTTAGGCCCTTGACAGACGAGCTGTAAAAGTCGCAGCAGTAATTACTGCGCAGTAAGTGTCGCGTACTTTGTGTACGTCCACACGGGCGATATTTAACGCTGTACAGCTCATTTCAACATGGACGGTCGGAGAGTCAGAATGGCTTTTGTTATAGTGATGAAAAAGAAAGGGACAAAGAAGATTTTGGGTTCATCCCATAGTTTCTCACAATCCATGACTTGCATCATTGAAATCTTGTCTGACTGCTATGCATACATCGATCCAAGCATCATTTTTAAAAATTGTATTTTTATATTCTTCACTTGTGCTGTCCCAAATGATGTTTCTTTTCTTTACTTCCAAAATCAAATTCTCTGTTTCGTGATAGACGACATAGTCACGCTAGAAATATTGTCGTGGGGTGAGAGGGAAAAAACACAGTTGTTGTAGAAATGCGCCGGCAGTAAATGCAGTTCGTGTGTCTGCGTCCATTGAATGTTAAAACGGCCTTGAGTCCCGGCCTAGTAAAACGGTCACAACCTCGCATTTTTGCCAACAGCAGCCGGATGCAGTCGGACTGCATCCTGAACACACTGGAACGAGTGAGTTCTAGTTCTATCCTCCTGGCTCCAGTGGCGGACCTACATTTTTTGAGGCCCTGAAGCTTGAACTGTTATGGGGCCCCTTCACAACCAGCAACATTACGGCAACATCCAAAATTCACTCATTAAAAAAAAAAAAATTTCTTTAGGAGCCCTCCGGGATTAGGGGCCCTGAAACTTACGCTTCATTAGTTTCATAGTAGATCTGCTACTGCTTGGATATCGCTGGCCCGTCCTGTCCCGAATCCGCGCACATCATAATGAATATGCCCAGGCCATGGTTTAACACGGGAAGGAAAAAAAACAAACAACTGTTGTCTTTTAGATGTATTTCTTATCCAAATACACTATACATCTACAGGTATGTGAATAAGTAATTTGATATGTTGAATTCCCCCTTAATCACAAGAAAGAAAAAAGAATTAAAAGTCATTCAAGAAGTTCAAATTACAACACTAGACTTGTCAAGTGCACCAAACTATTGCCACGCCCCACCGGTGGGCCATGTGCGTCATCCTGAGAAATACTGGTCTAGGTCTTTTAAAGCCTAAGGTGGGGTGTAGGACTTCAGAATGGGTCGAATGAATTTTTTCTTAATCTTTTTGTTATGTGCATTTATGAACATTTATACTGCATGCTGGCAATATTCGGTCTTGGTATGGTGAATGTTTTGTTGTTGTTGTTGTTGTTGTTGTTGTTGTTGTTGTTGTTGTTGTTGTTTTATAAAATTGAAGGTAGGGCGTAGACCAAAAAAGGCTGAGAACCACGGATCTAGCTATCAGCTGATGTGATGTTTTCCGAAGAAAGACAAGAGCTTGTGATTCAGGAAGTCTTGACTGGTCTTATCAGAAGAAGCAAGACAAATATTTACTGATTATGTGGTAAAGGCGAAATGGTCTCTGGCCTGCAAGTTTGTGGGGTAAACCGGTGGAAATGGACAATATCAACCAATTACAAGCGATTCACACTCTCTGTATTCAATGGATGGCAAATTACAGGCAGCAAATCCACCACATAATATGTTCACTATAAAGGAACAGAGAGACTTTCACTTTCATTATGGTCATTTCCGACACAGCAGCAAAATGGCGGCCGGGCGGCGTGTTTGCCGATTCCAGTGCAGACCAGCAAATTCAGGAGCGGGGCAGCAACAGACCCCCAAACACAGGTCATCGGCTAAGGGATTTCTTGTCCTATCGAATACTGCCATGGGTGCTTCAACCTCTGAACCGTGGACCCTAACCTTAACCTTGACCCTAAAATGACTCTGAACATCGCCGAAAATCCCTGGGATGTGGGTGTGTTGCTACCCCTCTAATGGATTTGTTGGTCTGCCCTGCAATCGGCAAACACGCGACCTATTGAACCTCAAATCTTACACTCCGGACAAGTGAGAGTGCCCTATCTATACCATTATACATCTATGACTGAATGTGATTAAGGGAGGTTTTTTGCATTTTGTCAATCGACCGACCGCGCGACACTTCCGGTGTGAACGAGCCGTAAAATGGAACAGCCGATTTCAGATTACATCGAGTGCCTGAACCGATCGATGGATCATCGTGAAATTTTCGTATTTTACTTAATAAAGATTTTCTTTAAAAAAAAAAAAAAGGGATGCCAGAGATCTCACTCTCCTCTAAGCAAACCGACAAAATGTTCAAAATTTACTCATCTACTGCCACTAGGTCGAAGTGATATACCACCATTGTGAAAGGCAGCCTCTCACCTTTTAGATTATACAAAGCTTAAAAGCCGCACCCCGCGCTGTCCCCCTAACCACTGCCCCGCCCGCGAGAATCTTTTTTACACTGCGTTGCCGGAAAGCCAAACAAAGCTCTACGTCACCACCTCACCCTTTGTGACGATAATAAAATATCGCATGCGCAGTAGGAGGCATTTCCCGCTCCGTCATCGGCCAACTATAGGCTAACTTATAGGTAGAATGCGCATGACGTCACAGAGTGGTTTCGTTTTGGTTTTCCGCCATGTTGTTTGGCCAGTGGAGTCGATTCAAGTGAGTGCGAGGCGTGACGAATTCCACTTGGATATTGAAACAGTTAAATGATAGCGAAATGCATCGTTGTTGGTTGCAGCAACAAGGGTGGAAAGGGTGGCTGTAAGATGTTCAGATTCCCTATCGTCCGTGTTAAGGAGGGAAAGGAAGTGAAAGAATTAACGGAACGTCGACGTCGTCTGTGGTTGAAGGCAGTGAACAGAAAGGGAACTGACTCCTAAACTCTGAAGCCGCACCATTTTGTTTGTGCCGAGCACTTCGTCTCAGGTAATCGTCATTTTACATCTTAATTGAATAATGTGATAAAACTGAGCCTGTTATTTTCGTCGCAGGAGAGCTAGATCTAGATCTCCAAAGGCTACATGTATTGCACGATATTGCAGGCCAGATAGATTTAGCCTAGGGCTCTAGAGCAATATATTATATCCGAGTGAAGGTAGGTGTCTGACAGAATTAACGGTTAGGACCAAGCAGTTCGGTAATAGGTTTTGGAACTGGGTTAATTGTGAATTTCTTTCATGTTGAATCATTAAGAACATCCTACTTGTTAGTGTGTTTTTTGGATGTAAGCAGATTCAGTAAATTCCTTCTGAACTGCACTGATCAAGATCCTAGATCTAGTAGGCCTGATTTCATCCATTTTAAACAAGTTCAGCATGTTGTCCTTTCAGATTACTGTTGGTTAATGATACAGTGTAATTTAATTTGATAAAATTTTATGTTAAAATGACAAGGCAAAACTGAGCTGCCACAGATAGGTTGGGGGAATTCCCCCATTCTTGTAGGTGTAAAAACTCATGGTGCACACTAGATAGGCCACAATGTCTGGAAATGTGACCGCCGGAAAGTCTTTCTGGGTCCAGCTGGTGTCAGGGATGCTATAAGGATCGACTCCTTTTACTATTGCAATTTTTTCTTCGGACCTGGCCCGACTGACTGGGTCCAAATGGCTTACTTAAGCGTCTTCTACACTGCATCCCTCCATTGTTGTGGACAGGTCTAGCCAAACCACACGGCGGACCCGGAAGTAGAGTGAAATGACGTCACATTGTGCTTTTGTTTTGTTTTTCCGCCATCGCGATTGTTTGGCCGGTGGATCAGCTGATCAGTGTAACTTAGAGATAATTATATCGAAGCGGTTTTGTTGACTAAAATGCCTACTAGCTGCATTATCGTTGATTGCTACGCGCGACAGGGGTGGAAAGGATGGATAAAAGTTGGTCAGATTCCCCACCATTCGTGTAAACAAAGGAAAGGAAGTGAAAGAATTGACCGAACGTCGTTCGACTGTGGTATGGTTGACAATTAAGCTACCAACCAGCAGATCTAGATCTAGACATTAAAAAAAAGTGAGTCGACCCATTCTGTTTGTGCCGAGCACTTCATCTCAGGTAGTTGTCAGTTTTAATAATTTATGAATAACGTTATGAAATTAAGCCCGTCATTTCCGTCACAGAAGAATTAGATCTAGATCTAGATCTAGACCAGATATGTGCAATGTACATTTCTCCACTCTGCAGGCTAGTTAGAGCTGTAGGATTAGAGGTCTAGCGAATGCGATTATCTTCATTTTTACCGCACCGACTAATAAATCTCAGTTACAATTAAAAACTTTCCTGTTGACTTGCTTTTAAGCAGTTCTAGATTTACACTGTGGCCTACAATGAATTGAAGATGATGCACTGACAAGATAGGCTACTGATTAAAATTCACCAGAGATAGCCAGAATGCAGTGGATCTAGTATGAGGAAGTGAGTCCTGAGTGATGAGGTATGGAATCACAGTTAGATCTAGATCTGATCACACAGATGTTGAATTGCAGCAGTATGAGAGACAGAGAGTGAGCCTTGAATTGTGAGATACAACATAATAATTCAATGTATCTGTATTACACAGATATGAATAATAAAATATGAAATCATAGGCCTAATTAAATCTAATCTCCTATCACAGAACTGTTGACCAGCAGCAATAAATATGAGAGATTGAGCCATGAGCGATGAAAGATAAAATTATGCTTAGATCTAGCCAGCATCACACAGATATGAGAGGGTGAGTCTTGAGATATGTAAGGATAATTAAATCTATATCAATACCACACAGATGCGAGAGTGTGAGGCTTGAGTGATGAAATATGTAATGATAATGAAATCTAGATCTAGATTTATATCACACAGATATGAGAGTGTGAGCCTTGAGTCATGAGATACTTAATGATAATGAAATCTAGACCTAGATTTATATCACACAGGTATGAGAGTGGGAGCCTTGAGTCATGAGATACTTAATGATATTTAAATCTAGATCTAGATTTGTACCATACAGGTATAAGAGTGTGAGCCTTGGGTGATGAGATATGTGTAATAATATTTAAATCTAGATCTAGATTTATACCACACAGGTATAAGAGTGTGAGCCTTGGGTGATGAGATATGTGTAATAATATTTAAATCTAGATCTTGATTTATATCACACAGATATGACAGTGTTAGCCTTGAGTCATGAGATATGTAATTTGTAAAGATAATTAAATCTGGATCTAGATTTATATATTGCATAACAGGAGAATGTGAGCCATGAGTGCTGAGCTATGTAGCCTAATGATAATTAAATCTAGATCCAGATTTCTATCACACAGATATGAGAGTGTGTGAGCTTTGACTGATGAGATATCTAATGACAATTTATACCACACAGGTGGGAGCCACAGCAATGTGTGAGAGCGGGTCTCGAGGGATGACACGCAAAGTCGGCAAAGAGTATGTTCAACAACATTCTGCCACCAAGGAAAGTTTTCACGTTCTCGCGGCTATTTCTTTAGACTATTACATTAGAGTGGGCATTACCCGAGGAATTCACCGGTTGTTCGGCTGTTATAAAAAAATATAGCCATGTTAACGGGAGGTGACTCCCAATTCCAATTAACAGGCTTTACCTAAGGAATTCGGTGACGTAATGATCGCCTGTGCGGTTATTATAAATGGTCACGGGGATTCCAAAGAAGTACTTCCTTTCCGACAACGCAGTGTAAAAAAGATTCTCGCGCCCCGCCCGTCACTTTCTACCCTCCCTACACGGTATTCCTATGTTATAATTTTTGTCGCGAGCACGTTGAATAATTTAAATCAGCCGACAGCAGTGACCTTCACACGTCTGAGGAAGTGTTCACAGCACGGGTCATGTGTGGAGAAAAAAAGGGATCAGGGCCGAACAATCAGCGGCACAAAGCAGATTTTTAAAAAAATTGAAAAACGAAAGCATTAAAAAAAAATCCAAGCTTCGGTGCACCCTCCACTGTATTTGAAACCTACATGCAACATTTGGTTACTGTAGGTGACCTAATAAAAAAGCCTTTTGCGTTCAGGGGTCGAGAATTTGTGAATTATGTATATCATTATATTAGATTGTAGTAATAGTGCCTGTTCAGGGCCGTCACCCTTCATCAATCGAATGTGTTTGTATTACAGTTTATAGTAATTAGTATGCTGGCTTGGCCCAGGGAGGGGTGTATCTTGAATGAGGTTGAGAAGGTCGGAATGTATCTTAAAATCCCACACTAAATAGGTACAAGCTAAATCACTTTCGATAAAAAAGGGCGCCCACAGAAAATGTTGTTGGCGATACTTTGTTGTTACGAGTAGTTACGGCCAATGTTGAAATTAGGCCTACATTATCATCATCAGTTGCCCTGTCTGGAACAGACATTGGCGATCATGGCTCTCCACTCGGATCTGTCATCAGCCAACCTCAAAAAGGAGTTGTTGTTGTGACGTTTATATATAGGCCTATATTATGTGATCAGCAAATTGAGGACGCCAATAGTATTTATTTTTTTCTATTAACAAGTAACGATGTACGTGTTAGCTCTCCAGAGGAGATAATGGATTAATTACTACAATTTTGCTTTCTGAGTAATTGCGTCCCTTTTTTAGATAAATATTGTCGATTTGCACTGCCAGACACGGGAGGCACAGCGAAACCAGTGTTATCATGGAGTGGAAAGTAGGTCGCTGCGGTAAACAATATCCGTTTGTACATTTCCACGGGGCGTAAGAGCTTATAAATGGCTCTAAATAGTTTCAGTCAACGCAAAAATATTAACAAACCACAGTTGACAGATATGAACGCTATCTTTGGTGAAGGCGGTCTCTTTCAATTCTTCAGTTTCTTGTTTACAGCAGCGACCTAATTTCCCGAATTGGCGGAAGTGAGATCTCTCTGTAAATACATACTCTCTGTCTACATTCACCTAAATCATCGACGCACAGGTCCAAGAAGTTGGCCGAAGAAAGTCTGACAATCCGACTCACAGGTCCAACCGATTTTGGCCGAAAAATTCTGACAAGTCTGATGCACAAGTCCAATAAGCTAACCACAAAAGTCCGACAAGTCGGATGCGCAAGTACGACAAGATGGCCAAAAATTTTTGACGAGTCTATGACGCACAGGTCCATCAAGTTGGCCAAAAAAAAAAGTCTAACCATCCGACTCACAAGTCCAAGAAATTGGCCAAAACATTCTGACAAGCCTGACACAAAAGTCCGACAACTTGGCTGAAAATTTACGAAAAGTCTGACGCACAAATCTAACAAGTTGCCAAAAAAATTCTCATAATTCTGACGCACAAGTCTGCCAAGTTGAGCAAAAGATTTTGACAAGCCTAACATACAAGACCAACACGTTGGCCGAAAAGTTCCGACAAATCTGATGCACAAATCCAATAACTTGGCCAAAAAAAGTCTGACAAATTTGTCGCAGAATTCCGATAATTTGGATATAAAATTTTGACTAGTCCGATGCACAAGTCCATCAAGTTGGCCGAAAAATTCTGGCGTCTGACCCAGAAGTAACACAAGTTGGCCAAAAACATTTGACAATTCTGACGCGCAAGTCCGACAAGTTGGCCAAACAAGTTCGACAATTTTGAAACACAAATCGAAGAAGTTGGGCGAAAAGTTTAAACAAATTTCAAGCGCGAGTCCAATAAATAGGCTGAAAAATTCCGACAAGTTAACTAAAACATTTTGAGGAGTCTGACGGACAAGTCCAACAAGATGAACAAAAAATTCCGACAAGTTTGACCCAGAAGTACGACAAGTTGACCGAAATTTTTGACATGTCTCACAAACAAATCAAACAAGTTGGATGAAAAATTCTGACAAGACTGACGCACAAGTCTAATAAGTTGGCTGAAAATTTCCGACAAGTCCGATAAATTGACTAAAACATTTTAACAAGCCTTACGCATAAGTGCAACAAGTTGCCCAAGAAAGTTTGACAAGCCTGACGCACAAGTCCGAAGAGATGGCCAAAAAATTTTTGGCAAGACCGGCGCACAAGTCCAACAAGTTCGCCAAAAAATTCTGAAAAAAGTCTGAAAATCCAAATCCAAAAGGTTGGCCGAAAAAATTCTGAGAGGTCTGGAGCACAAGTCCCAGAAGTTGGCCTAAAAAGTTTGACAAGTTGGTCAAAAAGTTTGACAAATTTGAAGCACAAGTCTAGTCTAACAAGTTGGCTGAAAAATTTTGACTAGTCTGACACACAATATTGACAAGTTGGACAAAAGACGTGAACAAGCCTGACCCACAAGTCCGACCAGTTGCCCAATGCACAAGTCTGACAAGTTGTCCAAAAAATTTTTACCAGCCTAGCACACAATTCCAACAAATTGCCCGAAAGAGTTTGACAAGTCTGACGCATAAGTCCGACAAGTTGGCCAAAGAAATGTTGAATGGTCTGACGCACAAGGCCAACATGTTGGCCAAAAAATTTACAACAAATCTGACGCATAAGGCCGAAAGTTGGCAAAACAATTTTGGCAAGTCTGACAAACAAGTCCGACAAGATTGACCAAAAAAAAAAAAAATGACAAGTCTGTTGCACAAGTCCTAAAAGTTGTCCCAAAAAGTTTGTCACATCTGACGTACAAGTCCGATAAGTTGGCCAAACAATTTTGACAAATCTGACATAGAAATCGAACAAGTTGGGCAAAATTCTCACAGGTCTGATACATAATTCCAATAAGTTGGCTGAAAAATTCCGACAAATTCGACAAGTTGACCAGACAAGTTTGACAAATCTGACATGCAAGTCCAACAATTTGGTCAAAAAATTTTGATAACTCTGACAAACAAGTCCGATAAGTTAGCTTAAAAGTTTTGACAAGTCTCACTGACAAATAGCACAAGTTAGCAGAAAAAGGTCTGAGAATTTTGACTCACAGGTCTGACAATTTGGCCAAAATTTTTTGACAAGTCTGACGCACAAATCCCAAAAGGTTGGCCAAAAAATAAAAACAATCTGATGTACAAGACATGCAAGTCTGCCAAAAACATTTTGACAAGTCTGACAAACAAGTCGGATAAGTTGGCTAAAAAAAAATTGACAAATCTGACAGACAAATAGCACAAGTTGGCCAAAAAGGTCTGAGAATTTTGTCGCAGAATTTTGACAAGTTGATTAAAAAGTTTTGACAAGTCTGACGCACAAGTCCAACAAGTTGCCCAAAAAAGTTTGACAAATCTGACGCAAAAGTCAAACAAGTTGGCCAAGGTTTTGACAAATTTGAAGCACAAGTCTAACAAGTTGGTAAAAGATTTTGACAAGTCTGACACACAAGAATGACAAGTTGGTAAAAAAAACTTGTACAAGCCTCACCCACAAGTCCGACCAGTTGCCCAATGTACAAGTCTGACAGGTTGTCCAAAGAATTTTGACAAGTCTAACGCACAAGTCCAACAATTTGCCCAAAAAATTTTGACAATTCTGCAACACAAGTCTAACATGTTGGTCGAAAACATTCCAACAAGTCGAATGCACAAGTCTGACCAGTTGGCCAAAAAAAATCCAGCAAGCCCGACGCACAAGTCCAATAAGTTAACTAAAAAATCCAACTAGTCTGACACACAAGTCCAACAAATTGGCCGAAAAGTTCCGACAAGTCTGACTCAAAAGACTGACAAGTTGGCCAAAAATGTCCAACAAGTCTGACATGCCAATCCGATAAGTTGACCAGAAAAGTTTGACAAGTTTTATGCACAAGTCCAACAAGTTGGCCCAAAAATCTGACAAGTCAGATGGGCAAATCCAACAAGTTGATAGAAAAATTTCCAACAAGTCGAACGCACAAGTCCGAAAGTTGGCCAAAAAATCCGACAAGACTGACTTACAAGCCCAGTAAGTTGGCCAAAAAATCTGAAAAGTCCAATGAAAAAGTTCAATAAGCTGGCTGAAAATATCCGATAAGTTGGACGCGCAAATCCAACAACTTGGCCGGAAGAAGTCTGACAATTCAAACACACAAGTCGAATAGTTGGCTGAAAAGATCCAATAATTTTGACGCACAAGTCCAAGAAGTTGGCTACAAAAATTCGACAAGTCTGACGAACAAGTTCAAGAAGTTGGCCAAAAAAATTAGACAAGTCCGACAGACAATTCCATGAAGTTAGCTGAAAAAATCCGACGTCCAAGGCACAAGTCCAGCAAATTGGCCAAAAAATGTCTGACAAGCCGGACACACAAGTCTGAAAAGTTGGCCGAAAAAAGTCTGATAAGTCCAACAAGTTGACTGAAAAAACTCGACAAGTCTGACGCACGGCTCAAGCAAGTTTGCCGAAAAATTCCGACAAGTCTGAAGCATGGGTCCAACAAGTTGGCCGAAACATTTTTAAAAGTCTGATGCACAAATTCAACAAGTTGGCCAAAAAATTCCAACTAGTCCAATATACAAGCCCAAAAGTTGGCCGAAAAAGTCTGACAAGCCCGGGGCACAAGTCTGACAAAACCCAACAAGTTCATCGCACAAGTCCAACAAGTCTGTCGCACAAGTTCAACAATGCCGCACAGGTGTGACAAATCCAACGTCTGACAAGTCCTCTGCACAAGACTGACAAGTTTGTCAAACAGGTTCGACAAGTCTGACAGCATGAGAAATCCTACAAGTCATCCACACAAGTCCGACAAGTCCATTGCACAGGTTCGACAAGTCTGACAAGACCACTGCGCAAACCCCACAACTTTGACATGTCTGACATGGTGGCTACACAATTATGACAAATTGATAAATCCGCAGCACAAGTCCAATAAAGTTTGCCGAACAAGTCCACCAAGTCCAATATATCTGATAAGTCCACCGCAGATGTCCAACAAATCCACAGCACTAGTCCTACAGGTCTGCGGCATGAGTCTGACAAGCCAGGGCCACAAGTCTGATGAGACTGACAAGTCCGCCACACAAGTCGGACAATTCCACACCACAAATCAGACAAGTTTGCCGCAGAAGTCCAACAAGTCCAACAAGTCCGGCTCACAGGTTTGACAAGTACGATAAGTCCCCAGCATGAGTCGGACAAGTCTGCTGCACAAGTCCAACAAGTCTGCTCCACAAGTCCGACCACCCCAAGGCACAAGTCTGACAATTTGAACAAGTCCATGCTCTGAACAAGTCTGAAAATTCTGACTTTTTCAGTAAGTCCGACAAGTTTACAAAGTCTGTGGCACAGGTTCAGCAAGCTTGACAAGTCCATCGCAAAGGTTTGACAAGTCTAAGAAATTCATTGCACAGGACCGACAAGTCTGACAAGTCTTTCGTGAAACTTTGTTTACACGAGATAAGACGTTTGACCATGATATCGACATTATGTATCATAATTTAGAGGTTATAGGATTTTTAGTGTTAAGGGTGGTGAGGTCTGACAAGTCTGACAAGGTTTTCCCTTCTACTGTAAAATTTTGTTTCCATGAGATAAGCGGTTTGGCCACGACACCAGCAACATATATCATAATTTAGAAGTTATGGGATTTTTAGTGGTAAGGGTGGTGAGGTCGTCTCTTTGGTAATGGATTTGTCTATTTGGGTATCGAATTTCCAATAGCGACTTTCTTATAATGTCAGACATGAAACTGTTATGAAATCATTTTAATGTTTTATTAGACCTATTTATTTTCATTCAAACTTGTAAACCAGAGGGCGAAAAACCCTAATGTAAATGCAAGGGAAAATTTTCACATGTTCGAGAAAGTAAAAGAAAGAACATGTATTCAATCTGTTGTGATATTCACTTGAATGAGAATATATAATGGTATCGATTCCCACTTCTGCTTCCGATTTTGTAGGTTAAAGTCAAGAAGATGTCAAGGGCAAAGGGAGGTAATCATGGACAAAACATACGGATTAGAACCTACTTCCTCAGATCTAGGCTCAGGGTCGTCCATGTCATGGGAAAAGTGCTCTCGCAACCACATAGTCACACGGCACATCTGTGCTAGGTAGGGTAGTGTGTGCTGGAGTCCCCGTGCCACCGTTTTTTGTTTATTTTTGATTCACATATTTTTATTACTCTAAACAGAATTCAATGCACTAAAACAATGACAACAATAACTGCTGAGCGTTTGCAAAGTTCACGAGAAAGTGGGATGTATTTTTTTTTATATTGTCTCTGTTTGGGGATTTTTCATTGCTGTAGCAAATAAAAATTTAATGTTTTAATTGTGAAACGCCGGGTTTTTTTTATTGTCTTGCCAAAACACATATTGTTGGCCGCAAGATTGTTTGTATAAAAAAAAAATGGCAAAAAGTGTAGATTTTGAGTTGTACCGGAATAGGATCACCATGTGCTCTTGATTTATACAAGAGTAGAATCACAACTGTCATCAGGGATAGAGCATAGACAAGAGCTTTACAGCTTCATGGAGTATTCCACTCAAACTTTTTGACATACGTGGCACATGCACGTATTATATAGCTTGCTGGGTAGACCGCCGCTTGTAAAATCAAGAGTGTTTTGAAATATTGAAAGTGAATCCTTTTTCAGGCTTTAAAGCGACTTGATGTGTATTGCAGTGCATCCTCTGGTGCAATAAAATGGATGTCGACTCTCATTTTAAAACAAGAGCAGTTGTTATGACTGGTGAAGCGCTTGCTTTTTCCGGGCTTCATCTATGTGCATCTTCGGCAGCAACGGGCGCTTTCTTAAACTGCGTTTGTCTGAAGGCGCTAACTTTCTTGCTCTTGAAGCATTCTCTATGTTCTCTCCTCCCTCACGTACAGTGGAGTCGCGTGGGTTGTCAGCACCCGGGGTAAGGCAGATATTGCGCCCTTTCAACTGTGGACTGTTTTCACTCCCTGAGTTCCTTTCACCTATCCAGTATTGAATCCCCCCCCCCCCTTCCCCATGCACATGTACTGCATTTTAAGAAAAATGTAGTTAAAATAAAATGCATTTAATCGTAGGAAACTGGGATAGATTTAAAATCGCCTGGTTTTAATTTGTGCAGACTTATTGAAATCTACATTGAAATCTCTCTCAATTAACAGCATTGTTAGGTCACTCAGTCTTTCTTGGTTCACTGTAGACCTCTGATACCTTTTGATTCACTTAAGTTTTGAGAAACTTCTTTCGCAATTGGCAGTTTCAAAATGTCACAACAAAGTAAGTCAAACTCTCTTGCAGCTTCCACTTGTACACCCACCGAAGCAAATGTAAAAGAATATCATAACAGTCGATAGTTGCAAAAAACGTAACTCGATAGGGATTAGAAAATACTTTTCAAAAATACTTTGAATACGTAAATCATTAAATGCTTTTGAGACAATGTTTAGGAATGGTTTAACATGCCACTTATGGCAAGAACTCAGTTTTGACCCAACGTCTTTTTGTTACCGTTTTTGTCCTTTATCTTGAAACTTGACCCTCGACGGACGATAACTGCCCTATTTTCACATTCTATACATATGACTACTGCGTTAGCACGACAATTATCACAGCAAAAAAAAACAAACTGTTGACGCCCCAGAACAAAGAAAAAAATCAACAAACGATTGAACTCTTGACGACACATGTCCACACTTGTAAGACCAGTCCAACAAGTCCGACCGACAAGCCTGACCAGAATACTCATATATTTATCACACACACACACACACACTCACATCCAAGAAAAGAAAAAAAAAACACACGGTAACAAAAACAAACACTTCACTTTTACTTGTTTTTATTTTTCTTGTGAAAGGGATTAGTTTTTTTTGTTGTTGTTTTTTTTTAGAATTTTGCCCGGACAGAGACCTTGTACGGTCTGCTCTTCGCGATTTCCAACTGCCAAGGTATCTTTAACGTGCACACAGGCCCTCTGAACTTTTCGTCCCTATCTGAGAAGACCAGGTGCTCGATCCTGCCTACCATAGGATCAGGGACAGGAAAATATAAGAAAATCTTAAAATTCCAATATATCTGCACAGACTGGGATTTGAAACAGGTACCTTTTTGGCATGACAGGCGAGCACCTTGCTTCTAGACCACCGTGTCCCCATTTTGCAGTTTGCTCTTCCAATTTCCTGTTTCAAGCAATCTAAAGATCTACTAAGAGCAAGGGAGTTGGGTTGTTGTTTTTTTTTGAATTCTTATTATTAAAGGTTTTACTTTATGGTCATTTTTTTGTATTGTTGTCCACCACCCTGAAGCTTTACACGTACAAACTGCTGGTTTGGGGGAGGGGGAGGCGGGGGTGGTACTGGTGGAGGGGGAGTTGGATGGTTAGTCGGTTGGTTGGTTGCTGGGTTTAGATCCATCAACTAAGTAACCAACCAATCAACCAACCAGCCAGCCAACCAACCAACCAACCAACCACAAAACCAACCAAGGAACCAGCCAATCAATCAACCACCCAACCAACCAATGAACCAACCAGCCAACCAATCAATGAGCCAATCGACCGAAATTTTATTATTACATGGATTATGATTGATAAGTTTGTTTCGTTTTTTTTTTTTTTTTGGGGGGGGGGGTCACCTTTTCACCTTCCATGAATTCTCACTACGACTTTCTATCTATCTGTGCTCACTTAATCTATTTATGACAGTCACTCCGTGAACAAAGACCATATTACCATCATTTAATCATCATATTATACAAATATTTTATTATTTCATTAGTTGGCCACTAACAAAAATCGATCTATCAACAATGTTATATAAAATACGTATTACAATAACAAAACAAAGCCGGGCACATTTGGTAACAATTCAACAGTACATTGTATTTACATGTATTATTTTAAAACATAAGCCGTGCTTTCATGTGTACGAAAACAGAAACGTCAACAGCCCGTCAAGTTGTAAAACCGGCGTTCCATACAAACGAAAACATTCTTTCTATTTCATTACTTGAGGGGTTTTTGACGTTTCCGTTGCCGTTTCCGTCCATATAAAACCCAGATTTAGAATGTAAGGACGAATTTGGTTTTTAATCATAATGTGTTGTTTTTTTTTAATATGGAATGGAAAAACATTGCTTTAGGATTCCAGATGGGATCATATTAAAACTTATCTTTGTGGGGGATCAGTCGAAGCTTAAAGTCGGTCTGTACTGGACAGATAGATAGAACGATAGATCGATAGATTAGATTAGATTAGATTAGATTAAATTAGATTAGATTAGATAGATAGATAGATAGATAGATAGATAGACAGACTGACAGACAGACAGACAGACAGACAGACAGACAGACGGACAGACAGACAGATAGATACATGGGGATAAATAGATAGATCAATTAGTGATAGGAAGATAAGTAGAGAGGGAAGGAAGGAAGGTGGCTAGGTACATAGGTGTAGACAGGTAGGTAAGGCAGGTAGGTAAGCAGGGAGAAAGGGAGGGAAGAAAGCGGTTGGGAGATGGAAGAAATTACATTTCCAACCTCCGAAATTCCAGTTTCAAAGTGCTATTGGAAAGTCCTATATTTTACCTAAGATATTACTAATAGCCTAATTATCCTGAAAGGTTGGCATTAAATGTATTGGTCCTGCTGTTACTGATGTTGTCTGGGCAACGTTCCTTAGCATTTCTGCCTGCGCACGTGCTTTATCTCTCTAGCCAGTTGACATTGTGCGCATGGTGGGCACATCCAAATCGTGCAGCAGTCATCCATTATACTTCCCTGGAAGACATATGGATGAATGGGTACGGATGGATGAATATCTTCATTGTGTTAAAGTAGATAGATAGATGAATAGATATATAAACAGATAAATAGATAGATTAGACAGACAGACAGACAGACAGACAGACAGACAGACAGACAGATAGACAGACAGACAGACAGATAGATAGATAGATAGATAGATAGATAGATAGATAGATAAATAGATAGATAGATAGATAGATAGATAGATAGATAGATAGATAGATAGATAGATAGATAACTTGATCAGTGGATCCTGACTATACCAGTCCCTACGTGGTCTTGCAATGTTAACAAAACATCTAGTGTAATATGATACACTGCTATCATTTGCCATAATGTTAACAATACATCTAGTGTTGACTGATACTCTGCTATACTTTACCTGGATGTTTTCTTGTGCCCTCATTTTGGTACGCAGCACAATCATTCCTCCAGGTACGATGCAAGGAACACAACAGCTCTCTCCCATATCTGTCGCGATCTGATATTGCTGGGTTTGATAACAACATACTGTGCAGAGACCTGTAAAAAGAAAAGAAAAACAATGAGACATTGTAGTTTTACCGTGTAACTCCTGGGGATCTCTACGTTTGTATAGACATAGATATTACACACATTAAGATGAGACACTCCCTTCTTGACGCCTCAAAAAAAAAAAAAAAAACAGCGTGCACACAGTTTGTGCGCTGATCGGGGCCGGGCTGGGTGATTTTTTTTCGTACGACCTTCAGCAAATTCAGGAGCGGGGCAGCAACACACCCCCAAAACACAGGACAGCTCTAACACATCCCAGGGATTTTCGGTGACTTTCAGAGTCATATCAGGCACAGTCCAGAGATCGCAGCACCCATGGCAGTGTTCGATAGGACGAGAAGTACCTTAGCCGATGACCTGTGTTTGGGGGTGTGTTGTTGCCCAGCTCCTGAATTTGCTAAAGCTCGTACGGACAAATATCACGCGGCCGGGGCACATAACATATTGTATGAAAATAACGCTTGATTAAAATGATAAATATGAATGATGTGGATTTGATTCAGTGCTGCTGAGACTAAAAAGGAAAAAAAAAAAGGCAGTTTTCCTACAGCAATTGAAGTTGTACTTTCAAAATAATTGACTGCAGCCAAGGCCCACAGCGAAGAAAATATTACTTGGACAATAATTATGATCGTGCTCATAGGGCATTGCATTACTTCAAGAGAATGTTTCTGCCTTAAGGGAATATCATTTGGACAGCCGTGGTATCAAGCATAAAATAAACATAACTTGGATTTTAATATCATGCATTATGGGAACACAACTTGGACAGCATTATGATAATTATGTAAGAAAGACACAAACTGAAACAATGCGATCATACATACAGAAGACATAAATTGAAACAACAAAATCGTACATACAGAAGACATAAACTGAAACAACGCTATCATATACAAAGAAGACATAGATTTAAACAACGCCATTATACCTAAAGAAAACATATAATATTGAAAGAAAGAGATCATACATAGAGAATACATAAATTGAAATAAGATGCTGGCAGACCAGAAGTGCACATTATAGTTTCCTATATTTTCTTAGTAAATCCGGGAAATTCCTATCATTCTAAGCCCAGTCACACACAATCAGCTTCTGCCATTTTCTTTGGTATGCATTTTTCTGGCAGCGTCTGACTGTGTCTGACTGGGGTTTGTACGCTGCCTCCCTACGTAGGCACAACATAGAGATCATATTCAGTGTTTTACAAGAATCACAACTTACAAACAGATACATCACTGAAGCAATCACATATGCCCGTGCTCCACGGCCGAGGTTGGTTCACTGTGGGAGATGGCGTGTTCAGCATCACCACTGTATTGTTGGACACTGAATTCTGCATCTGAGTATTCTGAGGCGGCTGGTGTGGCATCTGCGGCGAGGGCTGCATCTGCGGCTGCATGTACGGCTGCGTGTACGGCTGCGGTTGTGTGTACTGCGGTGGTGCGTACTGCGGTTGATACGGTTGTGAATATGGCTGAGCTTGTGGCTGCCTCGTAACGAGCTCATGTGAGTCGTAAGGCTGACGAGCACGAGGGGGTGGCTGCAGGAAAAGGAGATGGTATGTCAGAATTGTCAAATTTAGTTTTTTTTTGTGTGTGTCATCATATAAATCATTCATTTTTGAGTAAACGTACCAAGTTTCATCTTATTGCTACTTTTAGATAGTGAGTTACGGCCCTTTGAAGTGAGCAACCCCCATAGGTTGGCCAAATTCAGAAACAAAAATTCCTTTCCCCAGAATGTGTTGGCCAAATGTGTAAAATATCTGTCATTCAATTCGATGAACGGGAAAATTAAAATAACACACGAATTTATTGACTATCCAGAGTTCTGTTGCCTGGCATAAGGCGCTCTTTACCAAATCAGATGGACACTCTTGTGTCTTGCTGCAAACACTTTAACTTTGAATAAGTGCATTAAAACAATAAGTCATAATATGTGTGCGAGTGTGTTGGGTGCGACAATGTTGCTTTGAATAAGTTCAAGAAAATAATTGTGATAATGAGTTCTAATCTGTCTGTCTGTCTCTATCTCTCTCACAAACACGCATGCGCCACACGCATGTTCTCTTTCTGGAGACCATACATTCTGTGAGATTTTATCGAAGAGTGCCTGCGCAAAGACCGTATCGCCAGTTTTCTAAAAATTACAAGAGGGCGATTTGAAAGTTTGACATGAAGTATCAAATGTCTGTTACGACCTTTAGATCCCCATTAATAATTAGGTCCCCGGGTCAATTAATTGGATAATGGAATTCCCATCATGTCAAAATGTAGTACTTCCCAAGGCGAATCGAAATAATTATGCAAAAAAAAAACAAAAATCGCAAATTTTCAGAGATACGGTGTTTGCGCAGGCACCCGTCGGTATTGAGGATTTGATACTTGTGGATAAAGTGTACTCCACCTAAAGTTTCTTTGATCCAGTTGCTCACTGAGGTAAATTCTTGAAAATTGATGAACGTAATGGAAATTGTGCTGTACGATAAATGACCGTATTTAGAAACAACATAATGGTAATCAAATAGCATTAATGGTCTGTACCAGAAATACCCTTGGCTGGACTGAATGTTAAGGGTTTACAGATAGGCCAGACTTTCTGTGCCCAAACCGAAATGTACATGGTTTACTACAAGGCATCTTGCTTGCTTGAACAATATCCAGTAGATCATGCTAATAATGCTATGCACATCTGACATATTCTGAGAGATATTTCTGCGAGGCTGCATAGTTTTACCATCATCTAAGTCAATAGCTCTGTCTAGTGGGGATGCACCACTGTGGCAGATAATCCAAAATTCTACATGTACAGTCATTGTCCGATATGGGCATAGTCAATATCTCAAGCTTGGTACTGTGTTGTTTTCATTGGACTGGCTCTATAGGTATAATGCGCATTTTTTTATCCACCATCTTGGCTGTCCGGACCCACTTATGGTGTCGGGAACCAATCGGCGGCGAGTTTTGAAAAAGTTCACTACTGTAAACAATGACACGTCTGTATACGCACATGGGAGACGTTCGGTCAATTCTTTCACTTCCTTTCTCTTGTTTACACGGATGTTAGGGAGTCGGACCAGTTTGGATACACCCTTTCCACCCCTGTCACAACAGTCAACTGCAATGCAACCGCAGGCATTTTAACTGCTTAGACATATCTCGAAGTTACAGTCATCAGCTGATCCACCGGCCATCTTGTTTGGCGGAAGTACAAAACAAAAACTCTGTGACGGCATACGCATTCTACCTATAGATCCGCCTTTATGACCATTTTTTACATCCGTTTTACAGGGTTTTCTTACTGGTTAGAGAGATGGAAAGATAAAGGTTTCAAGAAGCATGCTCTCAAAATGTTTTGAGTTTGGCAGTGATAATAGTATACCGTCCCAGGAAGGTCTTAACAAGCTCTGTTACATTATAGCGTGGCTGTCTAATCTTATGACCAGTTTTTTTTTCCGAAGTACAGGTACAAACAAGTGGTATATTTAGTGTACTCACTGTTGTTGCATAATTAAGTTTTCCTGCAAAATGTAAGAGCTAAGTACATGTTATGCAGGGAATGTGAGCCGTATCGGCTTGCCTTCATGCTGATTTAAATTCAGTGTTTTAATCACCACACATTTCTTTTGATATTGTTTTGTCATTTTGTTTCTCCTCTTGACGCTGAACACATTTTGTACTTTCTGTGCGATGACAATAAAAATTATTCTCCCACGGATATGGAAATATAGAATCGACTAGTGCTAAACATACTGTCTATTTTTTTATTTTTTTTTAAATCAACCACAATAGTTAGTCAATCAGTGAACTGTACAGATTGTATATGAACAAAAAGTAAGTTGAGTTTCTATCAATAAATCAAAGGATTGCATCAATATCAGTAAGAAAGAAGAAAGGCAATAAAATTGTATTTTCTATTAGATCTAGATATCTAGATCTATTAAATCAATTTTAGAGGCAACTATATGTAATTCACACAATTGTATTTTTCATCACGAAATGCACCAGCCTGTGGTCTGGCATTATAGTATGCATACAAAATAAATAGCAGTGGGCATATTGCCGATTATTATTACGCCACTGTGTATGCAGCCTGTTCCAATCTGACCTGCAGACCTAGACCTTACTCTTCCCTTAATGACTGCGATCACCAGCCGGCCGAGAGAAACAATGTATTGTCGAACGTGTCAGAGTTAGATCTATCACATACCAGTTGTATGTATTCTCACTTTAAAATATGCATTGATAGTTTGAGGGAGAAGTTATGGACTAGAACTTTTCATCTACAAGCCAAAGCAATCTTTTCCATTCTCGACACAACACTCTTCTTGTCGAGACCCAGTTGCATGTTATCTTTCTTATTCTCATCGCCTCATACAGATTTCAAGGTGACACGTTGCAGCAGGAAAAATCATTGTGCTTGAAACAATTTTTCGTTATGTCACTAACTTGATTGGCCGCTGAATACAGAGGATACAGAGCAAAATCATTGTCCGTTACAGGATCGAATTCAGCCTCAATTCAATGTAAACAAAAACTTCACACATGGTGATGAACCCGCCCCCTAATATTGACGAGCGAGGCGATTGGCGGTCCGCGATGAACTTGTCGCTGGCTGCGTCACCATGAATCAGCTGGACTTTGACTGTATCAGGGCAACGTTTACATGCAAACCAGAAAGAATTTGAACTGTGTTTATCTTGAAATATTTTTCTGAAAACTTGGCCACATTTACAAAACCTTTTTTTTTTTTTATCTCAAGTTACTTTTGAATCCACCAAAGGAGAATTTGAAAAACAAAAACAATAGTCGCCATGATGTGTTTACAAACATAATATTCTCACATTTTGAACCACGATATCTCACAGCCTCGTTTTGTCATAGACCAATTTTCTCAGGGAAGTGTATATCCGTAAAACATGTTGTATGGACATGGACAGTGCATATCCGTACAACATGTTTACCAAAAAGCGCGTCTGGTGAAGGTTTGCTGAAACAAAACTTGGTATGGTGTTCACGAATTTAAAGTGACAACACATGGAATAGTCAGATGGACCTGGGGGCGTGAGGGTGTAGTCAGTTTGTATCAATGGGCGGTAGTCAGATTGACTAATCAGGCGGAAAGGGGTTGGGGTAGCCACTGGTGATCGGCGCGGCATACACTCAAGTATATTATTAGCGCAGATCACGCAATCTCCGAGCAGAAGTCGGATTGTTTTGCTACTAAGCCGATTCATACTTTTAAAAACTATGCAAATTAACAAGGTCAGTAATATTGTAATCCGGTGTGTTTTCTTCGTCATCGAATTGTGTGCTTTGTACGGATAATGCACTGTCCTTTGCGCTTCCTTTTCTCAGAGCCGCCCTCAAATGGCTTTTTAACCACCGAGCCTTAAATTCTACAAAGTATCACATTACCTCTCGGAAGACGAAATGGTGAACGTGGGCATGTTTTGAAAGGTCTTAAAGTTCGCCGTGTTTTTTATATTTTTGGGTAATTTTGAGCCACGACCCAGTTGAACAGGAAACTTTCCTGTCATACTTTTTAATTCTACTCGAAGAAAATGTTCCGACCAAAGACATGCTATAATAAACTGCGCACCACACGGAGGCACAGTGACTCCGCGCTTGGAGGGCTCTGCGGCCATTGCAATGTGATCAAAGCGTCGCTCAAGAAACTGATCATTGCTAATTTGCTCCAGATTGCTGTCTTTAGCCATTCCTGTTCATTGAATGTGACTAGTTTTGCTGGCTGCTCGTTAGAAATAAAAATGTAAATCGAATTTTAAACATAAATGATTTATTTTTTTTTGAATTAATGTGAACAGAAATTTTCAACACTTTTTTTTTCGGTAGCTTAGATCTATCTTGTATTTAAAGAACAGAAAAAAAACTGAGAATCAGATCTATGTGAGAAACTGAAGGAGACAGCAGTATGAAAAAAGCAGTATGAGTCAAATCTGGTCTGACAAAAATCAGGGAGGGGAAGAAAAACAACACAACAATGGGATGTGGCGCATGGTAGTGTGGGTGAAAGACATGAAGAAAGCACGGCGGAGACAGGGAAGGTGAATGAAAGACATGAAGAAAGCACGGCGGAGACAGGGAAGGTGAATGAAAGACATGAAGAAAGCACGGCGGAGACAGGGAAGGTGAATGAAAGACATGAAGAAAGCACGGCGGAGACAGGGAAGGTGAATGAAAGACAACAGTAGATCAAAAATCATTTATGCATTCCCACCTCCAGCTCACAATCATAACTTTTTAACTTATTCCCCAATTTGTTTTGCCAGATAAGGAAATGGCCGCCGCGCTACACGATTGGGTTTCACTTTGTGTGCCGCGAACCAAAGGGGGGGGGGGGTGCGCGCAGTCTAGTATAATACATGTACTACCATTTCTCTCTGGTTCCGACATATTATTATTCCTCGACGCGCCTGCAGGCTTAGCATATAAAATTTGGACCGGATCACGGCGCAGTTTCGAGTAGAATTGAGAAGTGCGGTAGGTGAAACTGATCTGTTGCTATCCATTCTGATCTTCAGTAAGTTAGTCTAGTTTTCTTAAAATTGAGAATATTTTTTTTTTAAGAATTACAAATTTATGACTATTATACTTCTGTGATATCGTCTCTAGATTGTGTGTGCTTGAGGTGGAGGGGGGGGGGGGCTTTACCTAAGCTTCCTAAAACTAGTTTTGGTATGAAATTTTTGAATGAATGAATGAATGGATGAATGAATGAATGAATGAATGAATGAATGAATACTCACCGTATGTGAGTCCTGCCTGTCATAGTATGACATTTTTAAATCTGTGAGGAAAAAAAAAAGGGGGGGGGAGGGGAGGGGTAAGGGTTCTTGTTTAACATTACCTGGTTGATATTGATAAATAACATTAATTTTTATAATGCTTCCAACAGTAATACAAGTTCTAAGCGCTTCACAGCCAATCGACCTCTTGCGTTCAATTCACAATTAATACATGAACATACCGAAACATGTGACGACTGTCAGACACAGACATGGTTGCATTCCATCAATTGAAAACATGAAACCACGTTTTTGTGCAAACAGCAATTTATCCCCCACGCTGAAATTCCTTTATATTTCTGAAACTCCCAATAAGATTTGACAGGTAGAGTTCTGTACAAAATGCAGTTTACTCCATACCAAATCCTCATATAAAAACGTTCAATAGAATTTAAGATTACATTTAAATGGCCAACTAGTTGGAGTTTGGGGAAAGCACATCGACAACAGTAGAACAAAAATCATTTCTTATAAATGCATTCCCACCTGCAGATCACAATCATAACTTTTTAACCTATTCCCCAATTTGTACATGTACATGTGTGCATGGAAAAAATAGATTAAGTCACAATGCAGAAATTAATAATTAATTATTAACTATTAACCCTAAGCTCAAGTTAATATTCCATTGTACAACTTACTTCATTATCTTTGACAGAAATGGGCTGAGTCCGTTAAAATTGTCGTCTAAAAATAATGTAGTCTATGACAGAAAGAGCTCCATCAACGTTAAAAACTGAGTTCTTTAAACATGAAACCTGTGACTGAGCCCGTTTTCCCCGTGGACTCTACCTGTTACATTGTGCCAGGAAAAAGCAAGACAATAACCAATAGAATAGGGAAGAAGGAGACCCCTACCAAAGTGCGCAACTTTTCCCTCACACCCAATTGCTTTCTGTTGAGTGAAAGTCCAGCTTTAGATCTTTGTACATTGTACAGTGAAATTGCAATTGTTTAAAACGCACATTAATTAACTCACTACCATAAGCCGCTCTGAGCGGTTCATCCGAAAGACACTTGCTTCAGATAGTACATGAAAATCACACTGAGTAATGTTTGTTCTTAAATTTTCGATTACGTGGGGTTTTACTAAATGCTTTCAACATTTCTATATAGCCATACTCCCGATCCCCGTCTTAAAAAAATAATAAATCAGAAAGAATACATGTACAGGGTGTCCCAAAATAACGGTTACACTCTTGAGATCATTTTTAGAATTTTTTTGTGCTCGATTGGAGGATGATTATCTGCCATCGTTGGACACCGGTCAAATCTGAAATAAAATAAACGGTTTATTAGCTATACGCAGTCAAAGAGTGTAAATGTTATTTTGGGACACCAGATTTGACACCCATGGACTTTTTTTCTGTGGGGGTTTCTGAAAGACCAAGTTTACAGCAGAAGAAGCAGAACAATTGACGAATTGAGAGTTGCAATTGAAGAACAATAATGCTTTAATACCAGATGAGGAGGTATTTGATGAGCGCACTTCCATTTTTTCCCGTTATGAGATGTGCCTGGAGCAGAACGGATTTCAGTTTGAACACCTGAAGTGAAGCAAGAAAAATGTGACATTTTACAATTTCAACCAAGAAGAGTTGTCATTGGAAAGAATTTTATTTGTTATTTTTTCTCTTGAGTTCCATAATAAAATAAATCTTTACACAAATCCTTTGGATACCATATATATGTATCTTGTTTCATTGTTACAACCAATAAACGAGAAAAGTTATAATGATCTACAGAGTGGAAACGTTATTTTGGGATCCCCTGTATATGTACTCGATTCCCAGTTTGAAACTTTGTGTTGCTGCAAGTAAAAAAAAAACAACGAATCAAAACAAACCAGTTTGTCTCTCAAATTAAACTGTTTTCTCTAGAGTGAAAATTCTCGTTTAGGTTTGACAGCTGGTGTTATTCTTATACCATGCAGTGTATCCCTCACGTTTGTAAGCTCTTTGGTATAACGCCACGAAAATTTAACTTCATCGTTCAGATTTTATTTTTAATCATTTAACTTCCAATGGCGTGGATGTAATATCATAATGATATTAATGCATGTCTATATAACATGTATACATTTATAATGCCGAAAATTGGCAAAAAGAAAAAGTTGTATATAGCAAAGCCTGGCATAAGAAATAATATCCAAACGATACAATGAAACGCAAACTAAAGGGGAAGACAGAAAATGTATGACAGCCCAGCATTCAAGCCTACCTGTTTCAAGGGAAAAAAATCACAGGCCCCGCCTCATCAACAGTATTGCTCTGAGGAGTCGGAGTCGCCTAGTGTGCGCATCAGCAGCTGGTTGTTGGTTCAATGACGATTGGCCGGACTCGTAAATTCTTGGGCTAGAAATCCATTCTTCCGGGTTCGTGTCTGGGTAAGGTCCAGCTGTGGATCTCCTCGTTACGTTACTTGTCGTCACGGTGATAACACAATTGCCTAGGCCATTTTTTAAAAATTAGTATCCTCATTTTCTCGAAAAGGCAAAAATGCCCATACAACAATATGGCACATACCCGACGAAATACAGTCACGCTGCCCCGTTCAACAATATTGATTTGTTTCGCTGGCTTATTTTTAAACGAAAACCTACATCTACGTAAACTACCATTTAGATGGTACAGTAAACATCGTTTCCCGCTTGCCTAGTTACGAGCAATCAATCTCATCCAAAATGGAGGAAGGGTAGTCAAAATTGCTGACGTATTCCTGTCGCTTCTGATAGTATCTTTATTCCGTGATACAACCCGAAGTTAAAAAGGTTTTGTTTTGTTTCCTTTTTAGACAGATTATAAACTTAGAGGGAAAGTTTATGACGCTTTTACTGGTGTGATTCCTTTGATCGACAAAGAATGATTTCAATGTCAGTTAATAAACAAATACATGTGCAGTGGTAAGAAATTCCTCAGGTGGAGCGAGACAGATGACGATCTTCAGAGGAAGCGTGACTTCTTTCGTTAGATGTCTCGGTCTTTAACTTCTTGACATCTTCTAGAACCCTGGCCACACCAGTCTCATGGCTCTCGGTGTTCGTCACTTCCCCCCCCACCCCCCTTTCATGATCTCACTTCCGCCAAATCGCGAAACTAGGTCGCTGCGGTAAACAAGAAACTGAAGAATTGAAAGACACCGTCTTCATTACAGATAGTGTGCGTTTCTGTTTACTGTTATTTGTTCATATTTTTGGGCTGGTTGAAACTATTTAGAGCCGTTTGTAAGCTCTTACACCCCGTGGAAATGCACAAACGGGTATTGTTTACCGCAGCGACCTACTTTCCGCTCCATGCTAACAGTGGTTTTGCAGCGCTTCCCATGTCTCGCAGTACAAATCGACCAATAGTGAAACTGTCTATACATCTCTATACTCTCTGGTTTTACTTTTTTTAAAAAGGGCGTGGCTGACAGCCTGGCGCTCAAGCATTGCTGTTGTTAACACTCCGGAAACAGCCACAAAACACAATTTTTGTCGGGCAATTTTTAAAACTGCGACTGAGGCAGAGTATTGTAGGCCCACGTTTTCTTCAACAGTGGAGAGACAAGGGCAAATACCGGACGTCGCCTCCTTGTCAAAGTGGTCACAACCTCGCACTGTTTGCCAACAGCAGCCAGATGCCTCGAACAAACTGGAACGAGTAGAGTTCTAGCTCATACATGTTATAAAAATGACACTTTTGAAAAAAAAAAAAAAACTGTTTCGCCATTGGAAAAAAAATAATAAGAAACTTGTTTTTGTTTAAACTGAGTTACTGATCATTTTTCATCTCTTGATTTCACAGGTTTTGAATAGAATGAGTGATTTGCAATTGGCTGGTGGAAACGACGATCATTGCTGATTTGAGTGCATGTATACATGTAATAAGTTCATTACTTTACATTGTGGCTTTTTGGTTGAGTTAGTACATGTATATATATTGAGTGAGGGGTAGGTTTATTTGCCGCCTGTGGGGAGTTTGAACGAATTCGATAATACATGTATAATTACATGTATGTACTTCGAGTTTGCTTTGACTTGAAAACCATAACAGCTGTAAGAATTTCCCGAAATGCAGATTTCATTGACCTTGGCAGTTGGAGCATTTAAACATTTCATGAGATAGTCGCTCGAAGGCAGTAGTTTAAGTAGGATTGAAATACTTTTTGTCTGTATTAGTTGTCTACCTGGTAGCCTACCAGCGTACACTGCTCGGGTGCACTTCTGGGATACTTCGTTCTTTTGTATAAAATAATTAAATTAAGAAAAGCCATTGATTCAACGACATGTGTATTTCATGTTAGCTCGGATGTAATCCTCAGATACTTCACTACACAATAATATAATTATTTTGTATAAAATAATTTTAAGAAAAGCAAATTCCTTCTACTATATGTACATAGTACATGTATTTCATGTCAGCTCACACGCACTTCCGGGATATTCCACTATTTTGTACAGAATTTAATCATTTTAAGAACTGCCACTTAGTTCGACAATTTCATGTACGCTCTCATGCACTCCAAGAACACTTCATTTTTTTGTACAAAAATAATTTTAAGAAAAGTCACTCCGTTCAATTGCATGTATTTCATGTAAGCTCGTATGCACCCCTCGGAGACTCTATTCTTTCGTATAAAATAATTTTAAGAAAAGCCACTCCGTTCAACTGCGTGTCTTTCTTGTAAGCACCTATGCGCTTCTCAGATACATGAGCATAAATTTCATTATTTTGTGTAAAAATAATTCATAGAAAAATCACCTCATTCAACAATTTCATGTAGGTTGTATGCTCCCATGAACACCTGGGATATTTCACTACATGTACATGTATTTCCTGTAAAATATTTTTTAACAAAGGCCACTTCATTCAGCTATTTCATGTAAACTCATGGGTTCCTAAGCTTGTACATGTAGATCTAGCATTCGTGTACATGTATTGTTGCCTGTCCCTGCAGGATAGGTCAGTCTGTCTAGATGAAAAGATTACACCTAGTTTTTGCGCAGCTTTTGTTTTAGGCTATTATCGTTTCAAAATCTGAAACATTATCTCCCAAACACGTTTTTACCTAAATTAAAAAGAAGAAAAAAGTCAAGACTGTCATAATCATTCTTTTATCTGTGATACTGTATATCGCCGGCCCGTCCTGTCCCGAACCCGCATACATAATGCCCAGGCCATCGTGTAACATGAGAAGGAAAAAAAAAAACAACAGTTGAGTTTTAAATTCTTTCTTATCATAATACACTATACATCTGCAGGTATATGAATAAACAATTGAGACATTGCACTCCACCTTAATCCCAAGACATAAAAAAGAATTAGAAGTCATTCAAGGAGTTCAAATTCCAAAAAAAGAATTGTCCAGTGCACTTGTGCAAATACTTCTTCATCTTAATTAAGCCTCTTGATTCCTTGAGGAACATAGCACTGAAGCTGTTTTGCGACAAGATCAGCTTTTAACTTTTATTCTTGAAATTATAATTAACTATGTAATAAATAAATAAATAAGAAGCAAATAATAATCATACTATAAATGAAGTAAGGCCTCCAGTGTAATCATGAAAGGCTTTTTAACCGCTGAGCCTTAAATTCTACAAAATACCATATTACCCGAAAAGACATAAAGGTGTACGTGGTCGTATTTTAAAAGATTTTGAAGTTCACTATATTTTTAGTACTTTAGTTGATTTTGAGCCACAAACGAGTTGAACAGAAAATAGTGTTCCCACATTCTAAACCGCATTTTGTTTTTCGAGTAGAATTAAAAAGTATGACAGGAAATTTCGTTCTGCGCCTCAATTTACACATTGTGGGACCGTACTTGTAATAATCATAATATTATTATAAAGGAAATAAGGCCTTCCATGTAATCACAAAAGGCTCTTTAACCGCTTATCCCTAAATTCTACAAAATATTAGATTACCCATAGAAAGAGGCAAAAGTGTGCGTGGCATATATTTCAAAAGGTCTCGATGTTCACTTTATTTTAATACTTTCTTTGACACTGAGCCACAATTGAGTTGAACAGAAAAAGGTGGTCCAAGATTAATTTTTCTTCAACGAGGCTGCCGCTAAACATAAAATTAATTGGATCGGATCGCGATGCGAAAACAAAGACAACGCAATCGGTACGTGTTTTGTTTGTTTCTCAGTCATCCAAGATTGGACGGGAAACCGCTGAATTGGGCTAGTAAAAGTAATTATATAATGTACATGTGGTAATGAAGCCAAGGCTGTCAGATCCTACACTCAGCTCAAGTGATATTTGTCCAAGCAGGCCTATTTAGTCTTACACTTTATCTTAGATTTTTTTTTAAATTTTTTATTATGGCCTGAATGTGAGCGTTGTTATAAAGAGCAAAGTCTGGTTTCCCTTGAACAGTGACACTGAAAATGACCTTGCTAAAGTGTTTTCAGACCTCTTTGTTTTGTGCAGCTGATAGTGAAATATACCGTAGTTAAAGGTTTATCGTGAGCAAGTCAAGACAGCCTTAGTTTTATCTCTATCTGGGAGCCAAAAAGGTTATCAAGACACCGTGCATCATAGAACGCCCTCTGAAGTGTACAAATTGAAATTTAACGTTTGACTATACAAAGTCACTTGGGCTTTAAAAGACCCAGACCAGTGGTTCTCAAGATGAGGCACATGCCCAATCGGAGGGGCGTGGCAGAAACGTAGGCCTACTGTATTTTGGTGGAGCAGGTGGAGCATGGGACTTCAGAATGGGGCGAAGGAATTTTTTTAAAATCCTTTTGTTACGTGTACGAGTATGAACATGTATACCGTATACAGTACTGACTTTGTTCGGTCATGGCATGATGAATGTTTTTTTGTTGTTTTTTTTTCTGCTTTTTTTTTTTTTCAGTTGAAGGTGGAACGTGAACAAAAAAGACTGAGAACCACTGATCTAGTCTATCGGTTGATTTTTTCGGAAAAAAGAAAGACAAGAACTTGTGATTCAGGAAGTCTTGACTGATGTTATCACTATTATCAGCACAAACAAGTCAAGGATTTACTGATCATGTGGTAAATGCGAAATGATCTCTGGTCTGCAAGGTTGTGTGGGATATGTCGCCGTCCGCCTCACGCACTGGGCCAAGTTGGGTGAGGGTGGACACTGACGTGGGTCCTATCACTCGTATCTGTCAAGTGTCATATCCTGCATCAGGAGTGGCCAAACTTGCATACTGTGAGAGCCACATGCAATAAATTTCAGATGTTCGAGAGAAACAGGATGTGAACAAAATATAAACACACGTTATTGCTATACATGTATAAGAGACGTTGTCAAAAGGTCGACCACAGAGACCCCCACCCACTTTGAAGAATCGTTGCATTAGTTTAATTGAGCCAGGTCAACAAAAGTACATGATAATTATGATCTAGAGACATCCAGCAGTCAGCAGCAGATAGGAAATAGTATATTTCTAATTTTAAGAACATCAGTAGGATAAAAATCATCCATGTTTCATCCTATTACTGTGTTTAAAAGGGTCATGCCTATAGTGGTGGTTTCACACTGCTCATAATCTGTAAATACTATGACTATTTTTTTTTTGCTACTGCAGAATATGGACAAAATAAAGTCCTCTCTCAGTGTGAGTGTGTATGCTTGAAAATGTTGCTGTGTGAATGATTAAAAATTATGTAATTGTTTTGTTATGTTGGTAGTATCGTGTGTCGTCCAGTTAATGCTGATTGAAAATGCTGTCTGTTTTCATTACTTTGGAAAAAAAAAAACACCACCAAACAATGTTTAAATAGGTGATATACTCATTTGGCAACAGTGTGTTGGCTAAAATACCATTGGCGATACAAAGTCTTACGACTAAGCCAAGCTGAAACCTAGGTCTAGGTTTGTCGTCCATTCGATGTGACCGACATAAGGCCGATTGTTCGTCTCGTTTCCGCCGCTCCGTCTTTTTTTCATCACCAGCTGTAACTTTCGTTTCGGTGATTACAATGATCCCTATTTCACATTGTTGTAGCGCGCAGGGTCAAGGCCAGTGGTGGTCGAGGTTTGTCGTTCACCCTCTCCTTTTACGATGAAACCGACATGGGTAAGTCTGCTCTTTTAATTAGAATCATATATTATTTTGTTATTAATCAACATGTGAAGTGATTTAGTATTGGTATTTATTGCAGCATCAAACTGTAACCATTTATTGTGACAAAGATTAGAAACAAAAGTTTCCATGTTGGTTGTATCCAAAAGGCCTTGGACGCCAATGTTGTCCAAATTCAGCCAACATGCCCAAAGTCTGTTTTGTGAGGATTTTTGCCTTAAGTCTGTAAAAATAATGCTTGAAATGTTTTTTATGGTTTATCATGAGTCAGTGAATCATTTTTTGTCTCCATAAGAGACAACAATAGCAATAAATGTTGAAATCATGTCGGTTGTCGTCCACCAATTCAACCGACACATTGTTTGGAATTTTACACCATATGATCCAATTAAGTACATTATATTCACATTACCATGCTTATTTATTCTTAACATTTGATTTCATATATAATTTTGTTAGTCTGATGAATTTGCGTACTTGGTATAGTAATGATACACACTCATGCTTTTTGTTATGTTCACGGTTGGTTTTAAATCTGTCAATAAATTGAATGATGGCAAATTTGAATGGAGTTCAGGCTTTTTATGTGTTTACATGTGCTATTAAATCTGTATTTCAAATGCTATTAGTGGCCTCTGGTAATCTAACATCCCTTCTCTAGACCAAATATGTCGTCCACCACATACAACCGACATATTACTAGACACAACTTCAATCACGATTCTTGGTCTTAGATATCATCCAACTATCTTTTTGCTCTACATGAACATCCCTGATCCATCCCTCTAATAGAGAGAAATGTCAAAATGTGTGAAGAACTACTTTTCCAATAACCCCTTATGTTACTTTTTGTGGTCGACCTTATGACAATGGCTCATAAACATTTCGTTACAAAAAGTTTAAGAAGTAATATAAAGAATGTAGATCTACATGTATTATACAACAATATTTATTCATGTATGCAGTTTTTTAAACCGTTAATTTGCATTAAACTACTTTAATTTCAGCAATTACAAAGTACTCATGCATGCCAAAATGTTTTCAAAATCTTGACTGATGATTGTTTTAACTACATGTACATGTGTACTGAAGGTATTAAATACGGTTATGAACTGCGGGAACATCTAAGAAAATTTCGCTAACGTCACAAACAAGTTAATCTGACAAGGTCAGAACATGTTCTTTATGCCTGGGTGTGCACATGAATGAGGGAGCTAAACCATTTGACCCAGTAGATAAAATGGGTCTGTAAAACTTTTATACATGTAGTTTGTTCAACTATGAAAAAATCAATGTAAAGGGAAAAAAACTGAAAGAAAAAAAAAAACCAACGTGGTTTGAGTTGTGGGAGCCGCATATTGAAGGTCAAAGGCCGCAAGTGGCTCGCGAGCCGCGGTTTTGCCACTCCTGTCCTATAATGTTCAAATCCAACCTATTTGGATCACATAGGGGCCTACATGTGCATTTGTGGTCTTCGTGGAAACACCGCCTCCCTGTTTTAATCTAGCGTCAGGTATGCAGTTTGAGTTTGAAGAAAGCACGGGATAATAACACTAACACTAACAGTCGCATTGTGTTAAGACCATAGACAGAATGATAGGACAAAAGAAGACCTCACACCAGAAGCTCGTCCATCAGCCAGTAATCATACCTGACCTGCAAGCTAAATGACCATTTCAATAATGGACGGTCTGTAGTGTCTGTACATCTGTGTCCTCGTGCCCTAAAGGCAAATGAAACAGTCAGTTGAGTACACCAAATAACACTGCAACTTTCTCTACTAACATTCACACAGATCACAAAAACTACATGTACTTCTTCAAGTTCTTGTATCACAATCAGTACAAATGTACATGTATAACGCGCATACTGTCTCGAGTCACCATACATTGAGTCGATTGACTGGCGTGCTGCTGCGCTACGAAAATCCAAGTCTAGAACTCGCAACTGAATAAGCTACATGGATTTGTATATGAATGTACTGTATAACATTCTACCTTTTTTTTTTTTTTTCATTTGTTCAGTTTTGTTGTTTTTTTTTCTGTTTCATTTTTTGCTCCTGATGAAGATCAATCAATCGAAAGCTTGACTAATTTGTCTTTCCTTTTCCGTTCATAGTATGTATTGTGTCTGATTATTTATTCAGCCAGGCTTTGCTGCATACCTGTTCTTTTTGCCATATTTTGACATACACACTGGCATACATGTATTTCTCAAGCCCTTCCCGACACCAATTCAGGAAAGTCCCATATAATACGGGATAGGTCTGCATAAGTTTGACAAAGTCCAAAAATTTAGGTCCATATTTTCTGAGGTTCGCTGCTGTTAACATTTACACCTCACTTTTCTTGTTTTTAGTTCCGTGTGTTTTTGTGGTTGGTAGGGATTAGTTTTTCAGAATTGTTCCCGGGCAGCGGCTTTGTTCGGCCTGCTTTTCTAGACTTTCAACGGACAAGGTACATGTATCTCTAATGTGCGCGATGTGCACACAGACCCTCCGAGTTTTTCGTCCTTATCTAAGAAGGCTGGATGCTCGATCCTGCCTACAATAGGATCAGGGACAGGAATTCCCCCTCCCCCCCCCCCCTCAAAATATTCCTACATGCCTGCACCGACCGGGGGTTAGAACCCAGTACCTTCGGCATGAGAGGCGAGTACCTTGCGTCGCGGCCATCTCGTCCCCCAGAAGGCAGAAATCCATTGACTATGTCAGTATGTGTCATTTTATACATGTATACATGTGCATAAAAAAAAAAAAAAAAAAACGTTATCCTCTCCTCCCCGCACTCCCTCTACTTATTCAATCTTTCTGTAATATATCTAATAAATAATTCGAATTTTTTTGCCAATGCTGGAGGAATAAGAAGTCTTTCCCGCCCTTAGAAATGTTTGCCATTGCTGGGGGATACAAGAGTCCCTCCTACTCTTAAGAACTTTTGCCAGTGCTGTGGAATACCAAGTCTCTCCCACTCTTTGAAATTTTATCAAGAGACAGGGAATAAGAAGTCTCTCCCACTGGTCCAGTTTTCAAACCTGCCAGCTAAATGACAAATTCAGTAAGGGGCACCTCTTTGGGCACTTGAACCCATGCCCTATTAACTGAACCTGTCAGTTAGTTGGCATTGGGATTTCCATAGAAAGGAGAACATAAATTTACAAAACAATAAATTTCACAGATCATGTTTTGCACTCTATGCGTGAGTGGATCTGACGAAAGCAGGCCAAATTCCTGAAAAAACCCTTCCAAAAGAGGACAAATTTTCTATATATGGAAATTAAGATTTGCTTACAGTTTAGAGTAAGAAAGACTAGCCATTTTTCTGCATTCTGTTAAGATACTTTGCTTGAAAGTGTCTGAGGAATATTCCATTTTGATTTTTTTCCCCTGGTACAAAAATTTCACCTTCAGCCGTTTCGTCAGATCCACCCACAAAATTTTAGCTGGCTGTTGTTCATTGCACATGTACGTACATACCCTAAGTGTTTTGCGCTACGGGTGTGTAAATATACATACCTATTCCTAGCCCTGTCCTTATCCTCAACCTTAAATCTTATCAAATCCTAAACTCTGGCCCTTACCCTTTCAAATAAAAGATAGGAGGAAAACAAAAGGAAAATCTGAAAGAATAATCAGTTAAGGCTGTGGTTAGGAGTATTTCTGGAGGAGCTCGTTAGCTCTGAGTCACAAAAGGCTTTAAAATATGCACCCCTAGCGCAAAAACTTGGGGACCTTACATACACAATTATTTATGTAACATGTCTTTAATATAACCAGAGAGTATAGATGTATAGAGGTTTCACTATTGGTCAATTTGCACTGCGAGACACGGGAGGCTCCGCGAAACCATTGTTAACATGGAGCGGAAAGTAGGTCGCTGGGGTAAACAAAACCGGTTTGTGCATTTCCACGGGGTGTAAGAACTTACAAACGGATCTAAATTGTTTCAGTCAGCCCAAAAATTTGAACAAACCACACTAAACAGATATGCACACTATCTTTGGTGAAAGTCTCTTTCAATTCTTCCATTTCTTGTTTACCGCAGCGACTTAGTTTCGCGATTTGGCGGAAGTGAACCCTCTCTATACATCTATACTCTCTGGTATAACATGCCCAATGTGAATGTCATGACTATCTTGTATTAATTGTATGGACCGGAACAAAAAACTATATGTATTTCCCATAGCCTTCCCAGCACTGTAAACACAGGACACTCCTGTGAAATAAGGGGCAGTTGGGAGATCTGATTTTAGCTTGCTTTTCGCCATTTCTCTCTATCCTACATGATAACATTGGATCCCTAAACAGTTGCTGTTAGGAGAGCTATTGCAGGGTCACAGAAAGAGAGGCCACCCACGTAAACGCCACTGCAAATACTAAATGCTAAAAAGATAGTCTGAAAGACAGTCTTCAGCGGTGCAGCATCTCTTCTGCTGGCCTTGTCCATGCAGCCAAAGACAGAACACAATGGCGTGACATTATAAGACAAGCTTCAAAGACTTTTGAAGAAGCCTGCTGCATCAAGGCCCAGCCTGCTAGAGAACTGCGCCACAGGGCAGAGTCCACCCCCCACAACAACAGTACACATCTAGTGCCTTATGTGCCTGCGACTCTGCAGGTCCCTTGGACTATGGAGCCATCTCCGTGTACACAAATGCCTATGCAGATCAGATACATCCTTCTCGAATGCGATAGACCACCATCACTTGATAACAAATTCTGGAGTGGACTGACAGAAGAAAAGGATGAAACATAAAGATACAGGAAAGGAAAGAATATTCAAGACAAACAAAGCATTAAATAACTCAGCAGTGTGACAAATATATAATATACACATTTTAATCAAGGTTTTGCACTTTAACATCATCATTTATCACGAGTCTTCATCATTATCATCTTCCTCGTCTTCCATGTCATCACTAGCATCGTTTTCCTCTTCATCACTGTTTGGCAAGTTAGCAGTGCCGACTTCATCATCACTTTCATCTTCTTGATCCTTGTCATTTTTAGCTTTAAAAAAAAAAAAAGGTAGATAAATAAAAAAAAAATACAATTACATAGATAGTTATCTAAAGAGAGAAATATATGTAAATGTTTAGCTGTCTTTGTACACTGTGCTTATGCCAATACACTGTGGCAGCAGAATTTGCACACAGCTGAACCTTACGCTGATGTATTCACCCTGGAAAATTGAGCAAAATGATACAGAGCAATTTCAAACTACACGAGGTCACTGCTCTACGCTAATGTACGTCATTTTTTACTCTCTTGAAACGTTAAGACAGTACTGTTCCTCTTCCTATCCTTTCATGCTGTTGTTAGGAGACTGCAGTATTTTTATATTGTAAGCCATAGCGGAACAGTGAACATAACTCACTATTTTCTCTATTCCTCTTTGTACATGATGTAATTAGACTATGATCTCTCAGCAACAACTATCTGGCAATTTATGGATCAGGATTCTATTGGATTATTATATTTTCCTACTGGTGCGTTTTTTTTCCATAATACTAGCTGTGGTCTCAGCATTGCCTGGAATCAGCTGAGTTTATTACTTTCAATCTTTGGGTGATTTGATTATGATGGATCTGTTTTATTTTGCAAAGTTCCTTTACATTCGTTTCGTCATTGTTCGTGCGCTTTTGGCAAAGTCTTACTGTGTTCCCCATGAGCGTCAACGCCGAAAGCACCCTATCAGCATTGAGGTGAAGTTTGACATTAATGTACACATCAGGTAGATAGTTTGTTTTAGTACTGTCCTGTTCTGCAAACGATAACTATAAAAAGGCACCATTTCAGACTGAAAGAAATCAGCACAAACTGCCAAAATGTTGTTTTGCTGCCCCCCCCCACTACACAGGCTCGGAGGCCCCGTCGATGTGCTCAGTTCAGTAGCAAGTTAAAGAAAACAGGCTTGGGGTGTTCATAAAGTGAGTCGACTCAGCATGGATGGTCTAGTGGAAGGAGATGACGACATCATGGGCTCATGTGTACATGAAAAGGAGAACCAGAGGCGAAATCACCGACACAAAGTGAACTCAAAAAAAAAAATTTCTCTACTATCTCCACTCTCCAGATCTAAAAGAGAACCTTCTGCAGTTCGAAAGGAAGGTACCAGTAAATTTCATGTAAATCCGAGTTAAGTGAGCAGTTGTAGGGCTTCATCCATCCCGATTTTGTCACAAAGCCTTGAAAAATTGATATTGATGGTGTCAGGAGCAAACTGGCCAAGTCGAAATAAGCAAATTTTACATGAGAAATAAAAAACTGATGCTAAAACTAATGGGAAGTGGACCTAGCCGGTTTGATCACATGCTTATTAATAATTTTTGAGTATTTCTACTGGATAATGGTAACAGCTACTTTTACATATGATGCAAGATTCCAGGCTTCATAAATTGGTACTATATAAAGTAATATGAAATTTTTGGACTTGGCCGGTTTGCGCCTGACACCATCGCTATATAAAGCTGAAAATAATTCTGCAAGCCGACATGTATAGACTAGATAGAAACAACACCCCTTGCAATTTGCCCGCCATGAGTGAGCAGAGATGTACTTAGTTGGGGGTGGGGCGAATTTGTTGCATGAGGCCAAACGCGACATAAATGCTGATGGCTCTCTATATTTTTGTAAATGAATAGAACAGGGATGGAACCGGGCCACAAAAAAATTTCCTGATCTTTTTCCGGCAAGCGCTTGCCATGCGCGAATGTAAAAGATGACTCCACAATACATAAAGAAAGGCATGTCATTAGTGTCAATAATACCATCAGGAACCTGTCCTAGAGATAGGACAAGTAAAATAAGTACGAATGACTTGTGCTATCACAATCTCAAGTCATTTCTCACTTGTCTCTTAAGGCCGCACTTTCTTAGATCTAGATGGTTACACTGCAAGTTTACATTTAGGCCCACATGCTAACCAAAATAACATAGCTTATTACCGGTGACTTTAGCCAAATATTGTTGAACTAATCCCTACCCAATACAGGATAGATCTAACTTGAAAAAAAAAAAGGTCTAGAGTCTAGATCTACTTTAAGTCTAATATTCTAACACAGCTGATAATCTTTCACCAACCAAGTCATAATTCATCCTGAATGAAGCACTGAAAAGAAAGTTACAATATATGCTAGAACATGTGATTTTTTATTTTTTTTTATTTCTAGATCTACTTCTAGATTCTAGGCCTAGAATAAAATATAGTAGAATCTAGTCTAGATCTTGATCTATATCTAGATCTAAGCTACATTTTGAAAAAAAAACATGTGACTCTGACACTGCACCATGTTGGGATAGTCTCTTTGTGCCTGGTTCTAGATTTACTGTAGACCTAGATTCTAGGTCTAAAGTCTAGTTCTCTACTTCTATTTGAACGATGCCATGAAAATTAAAGACTATTCTAGATCTAGATCTACCTTGAAATTTTATCTCACACTCACAGGCTCCACAACTGACACCAGTTATAAATCCAACAGAAAATCACTCATGAGTCATGAAATGATCAAACTCGATGTTTCATCACGTTATCTTTCTTTGCGGATGCTGGATCTATCACTTACACTCAAAGGAAAGAGCTGAACTGACAGAGTGTAGGGTAGCCAAGACCTACACAACGAAAAGAACCCGGGTTGGAAGACAGGAAGTGCCAACTTGCTATTTCCGGCAACCGTTCTTTTAATGCTCTTTTCGCAGTTTAACTTTTTTGCCGGACAAAATATCGACAGCGCGGGCACACATGACGACGGAAAATTTTTTTTCCCGACCTCCGGAATTTCCGGAGCCGGTTCCATCTCTGATAGAAAAACACGTGTCTGCCCCAGCCTGTTTAAGGGGGATGACAATTCTCCACAGGGTCCACAATCAAGCAGCCGTGTGCAGTGAGGAAGAGGGAAGAGTAGTCCTTTTGTTAGTTCTACCAGTGTAGCGTTATTTTGATGTTTACTTTGTGAAGCTTGTTGACGTTGGAGGGGCAACCATAAATGTGGACCCGGCTGCTGGCATTGGACAACGTGGCTCACTGCTTTGGTTGGTGACGGTGGATGTCGCCTTGGTGGTTGCATTGGGAAACGTGTTGTCAGCGTTGGAGGCGCAACCGCGAATGAAACCCGGTTGCCAATGGTGGACAATGTACGGCGTGACTGTCAATGAGCACCCGGTTACGGTCATTGGGCAGTAAAACTGTGCATGGGATTTAGTTGTCAGCACGAGGAAAAAAGACTGTGACTGACTTTTAGTAGTACACTCTCCACGAACTCTGTGCATTGTAATTTGCTACTGGCATTGTGAGGGCTCTTACTGATTAGCATTGTGTAAATAAATAAGTTGTCAGTTTGAATTTTACTAAAAGGTTTCTGTTGTCGCTGGTTTGGTTTGGTTGTAGTTCCTGACAATTTGTATTTTGTATTCTTCTTTAATCCCATTTGGGAAATTTGCCTTAGTGTCATTGCAGTCCAGTTTCAATTGGAGCAGACACGTTGAAGCCAAAATGCAGTGCCGCTTGGCATTTTTTGGGGGGTTTGGGGATTTTATGAAGTCTTTATTTCATTTTGCCCGGGGAGCGGCCTGCTCTTCTTGTTATTTTCTAACTTCTCTTCTATTAAAAAATATGCAGACTGCTGTTAGCATAAATTTATACCAGTGGTACTTCAAATGTTAACCCTCGCAGTGATATGGAAATCTGCTTCCAGTTGTCCCTCATATGATAGGCCGACACAAGCTCCTAGAAAACCCTAGAACTCAAGCCCTGAAAATTTCAAAATTTCAAACTACATATTGTCACTGCTCTACGCTAATGTAAGTCATTTTTGACACTTTTGAAACATTAAGAAAATACTGTTCCTCTTCCTGACCTAGGAGACTGCAGTATTATAAATCATAAGCTACAGCTGAACAGAGAACATAATTCAGTATTTTCTCTATTCTTCTTTGTAATTAGATTAGATCTACTATCCTCCCAACATGCCACAAACTATGATATCCTGGGCTTATCAACAAGGCCTTGAGGAAGTGGGACCATGAATTCTTGGCCTTATCCTTGGCGGTCAAGGGAGCCACGATGACAGTATTGTCGGCTTAGCAACTGGGGCCCAGGAAGAGAGGACCTTGACATTGCGATCTTATCAACAGTGGACAGGGAGAAAACAAACCACGATATTGTGGCCCACACACTGCGGGGGTTAAGATAAGCGCTCTACCAGTATGCAGAAACCTAACTGCAACAAGTTTCAGTCCATGTCTGTGAACTATTTTTTTTCACACTTACGTTTGACTTTGACTTTGTCTGGAACAATGTGTTCTGGTCTGTCATCAAAGGTTTTCCACTTTCCTGAGTTGCTCCACATTCCTTCGATGGTTATGTGAAAGTTCGACATCTGGTGCCCAAATAATTTCTGGAAATTTGACAGACAGGTCAACTGATGATACAAGGTCATAAAAATGGAAATGCTCAGGTACCCAAAATTACAATTTGAACCTTCAGGGGAAGAACGACAGTGATCACAAAATGGTTACCTCCCTATGCTCTAAGCTAATAGCTTTAGCTTTGTTCCTCTCATATTGATGAAGTGAAAAACAACTGTTGTCCAGCAATAGCAGCAAATTTAGAAAGGCAGCCTCCAACTTATTTACTTCCAAACTTTACAGTGCGAATTTCTCCAAACTTTCATTTTGCGACAAATGACGCTTTTCCTTCCCCTGTAGGCTTCACTTGGTTTACATGTTAACAAGCAAGTTTTTCTGAAAGACAACTTCTGTCTATGTTCTGAGGGCAGTTAACAGGTTTTTGTGTTTCCCAAACTTTTAGGCATTGTTTCTAGTGCTGACCTACATATACATGCTTTGCTCCCTGCCAAGCGGGTGGTTGGTGGGCAATTCTAGTATGGTCTCCTTCTGTCATACCATTCTGTTATATTCTGTCTGTTGTCTAGCATAAGCTTTTTCCTAGCACAGCATGATCATTATTGTGTCACCACGTTTTCCCCAAACTCAAACTCTCTGTCGAGTGCCATCTTCTCCCTCCCAGCTGTGCACCATATAGAGTGTGAATGGTTGATTTGCACTGCGAGACACGGGAGGCTCTGCGAAACTACTATTAGCATGGAGCGGAAATTAGGTCCCTGCCGTAAACAATTCCCGTTTGTGCATTTCCACGGGGTGTAAGAGCTTACAAATGGCTCTAAATAGTTTCAATCAGCCCAAAAAATGAACAAACCACAGTAAACAGATATGCACACTATCTGTAATAAAGACAGTGTCTTTCAATTCTTCAGTTTCCTGTTTACTGCAGTGACCTAGTTTCGCTATTTGGCGGAAGTGAGATCTCTTTATACATCTATACTCTCTGGTTGTAATTAGACTACATTCCCCTAAGAACAGTTTAAAATGATGATTTTGGCGGATGTGGAGTTCTGTTTAAAAACTCACCAGTCAACAAAAACAAAACAATATAACTGTTGAACGATGCAAAATGACTGTGTGATTAAGGTGAGCATTTCATCTCAAAACACCAAGAAAATGACATATGCAATTGTGAAATGACCGTGATATTGTATTTCATCACTGCAATATTAATGGCCATTTTCAGACCTACACCAAAATTGCACTGACCCTTGCTGTTCCTTTTGAGGTCAAACCCACACTGTCCTGTAGACAAGAAAACTGATGTACGCCTGCAACAACGCACTAAGTAACTAAGATACAAATATTTCACCTTGACAAGACAGATTTTTTTCACTTTTCTTGGAGCTATGAAAAATGGCGTTGGTCATCATATTTGTGTAGTGACGAGTTACAGAAATCTGCACTGACTTTAAAAAAACTTACCAGGATCCTACACTGCTCTGGATTTAAAACCTGCCCCTTTTCACAGACTGTATGTTCTTTCAACAAATGAATGACACCTGAAAGAAAAAAACCAATAACAACAATTAAAAGAACTTTATCAATAAAAATAACAGTACTTTTATTGCAACTCACTGTCAACTTTTAATGCAAACTTCACTCACAAAACAACAACCAAAACCATTACAGAAAGTGACACTTAAGCATTCATTCAACTCACAGTGAAGTTTCAATGCAAATTTCTTTGACACAAAAAAAACAAAAAACAAATACAACCAAAACTACAGGAGTGACATTTATGGGCATTCATTATATTATTGTGAAGTTTTAGTACATACTTCATAATGGAAAAAAAACAAAAACAGAAACAAAACTGTTACAAAGATTCTCATAAATACTCATTCAACTTCACTGTAAAGTTTCAGTGCAACCTTCATCGTCAAAAAAAGTAAAACAATCCAAAAACAGATTTTGACAAAGTCACAGTGTCAGAACAAATACGGCTGCTTTTATACTGAATAAATGGGTGAAACTCTCATCCCTCAAAATGCTCTTACCCCGCTTGAGTTGTGTTGGCAGTCCCAGCTGTCTCAACTGTGGCTCAAGAGAATGTGAAAACTCTGGTAATGGTCCTTCTTCCAACACTACTGTCTGTGATGCGATAGTCCCGGAACGAGCGTAATCAGGTATGTGCAACTCATCAAAGTATCTGTGTGCAGATATAACTGCATTTGTAAGTGTTAATGGTCTTTCTCTGATACTATCTACTTGTCAGGGATGCCAAATGATTTTTGCAAAAAAACCTGAAAAATGAATGTGTCATCCTGTTTGCACCAAAACATTTTTTAAACAGTTTTTAAATAATCACTTACACACAAAATACAATTAGATAAATCAGGACACGGAAAAACCGGAAAAAAAAAACCGGACCTCTGGCATCCCTGTTCTTGGCCCCTGGATGCTGACACAATCTCAAGTACAAGTGTCAATAAACATGAATATATACAGTCGAGCATGGATATAACTTGAATTCTGCTGGGGGGGGGGGGGGGGGGGGGGGGGTCCATCTAGTTTGAGTTTGCTGAATTTTGAGGCATATGCAATGCATTAATCATGTGGCATCATAGTTCCATATTCACTTCCTGCCTGAATGATCATCTCAGGTGTTTTAGTCATTTATGTGTTCAGGTGTGCGTGTGTGTGAGGGGAGGAAGGGAGCATGACAAGAAACACTCTTGTTCCATCACCAGGCTATTCCTTATCAACGGGTTTGGTACCGTTATGTGTCACATATTTCTTATTTCCTCTATTTCTAGGCTACTTGGATCATGCCTGCAACAGAAAAACAGGTTCAGAGAATCTGTGCCATGGTTTGAGGTCCACCTGAAATAACTATCAAGAATATTGAGAAATACATTCAGAACTTAGTTCATGGGATTTGGGATTTTCACATACGCGTGTTCGAGTTTTGCAAGCTCTACTGTATCAGTTTATGAATGTTCCAGGATGCTATGTTCAAGTGTCTATGAATAAAAGAATCACTGTTTACCTACTTCAAACTGTTAAGTATAATGGAAAATAGCTCATGATCATCGTTCCACAACACTATAGTACATGGTTTTGGCTACTTACTAGGAGAAGCAAAAAAAAAAAAACTGTTTTATTTCAGCTGATCTCGTCTAGTTATGATGACTTTTTGAAAAGGCTAAAAGTTTTTGACCAAGATCATTTGATGCAGCTTTGAATGTAGTCGCATATGTATAAAAATAAATTTTTTGAATTTCTGAGTTACTACACTCTTAGGGGATGGTGATGAAATCCCCACTGTACACTTTATCATTCAAAGTTGATTTTGTGTCCCGAAGGGACTTTGTAAAGATTTTTTAAGGACCTTCACAACTGTGGACTTTTTAAGGCCTTCAAATCGAGTTTGAGAAAATTAAGCACTTTCAAGAACTTGTGGGAACCCTGTTCATATGGGTTATACCCTTACTTTAACACTTCCTTTTCTCCTGCATTTGTGAACAACAGTCCAGTCTGTCCTTGCAACTGCCTTGTGAGTTTGTGAAGATTTTCTCTGTACTCTTCATCAACTGTCCTTCCTAGTGCCAGCTGCATGACTTTGTTTTTACCAAAGTAAAATCTGTGGAAAAAAGTAATGTTCAAATAATACTAGACAAGAATGAGCTTGTTCACCTACAAGAAGAATACCAGCTACAAAATGCTACTTTTAATTAAGAATGATATTTTCCCAATGAGCCCTCATTACTGGTATTATGGTGGCGCATAATAAAAAAATTATTATATCGCAGATTTCTTTCCACTACTATCATAGATAATCTCCACCTTGCAAGCTGCTGGCCAGAATTGCTTACATCTACACACGTGATTCCTGTACATTTTCTGGAATGAATTCAGTCTATTTCTTCATGCCACAGCTAGTTAAACTGATTCTTCACAACCTTATCGATGCCTCTGACATTCTCACCATCATTTCATTCACTAAACTGTAAATCCATCTTGAAAGTCAAAATGATCAAGCCGATCTAGTATGTATAATATCTACACTTTACACACTACACATTCCCAATTTGAATAAACACAACACCACAATGGGACGTAGACACTGCACGCATGTGCACAAGTAAAAAGAAGACAGGGGAGTTTCCTCCGGATATAATTCACCATTGCAATCTTTGCTCTTTGTAAACTTGAATAGGCCTACTATAATCTTTTGGGTGAGGTTGAACACTTAATTGGTGTCACTAAAATTTCCAGAGCATGTAAGGAGATTGCATAATTTCCAGAAGAAAGTGGCATCTCTGATGACAGTTTCTATACCTCTATTTACTGATCAATGGAGAGTACTCTCAAATTTGTTACTGTGGGCTCAGTGAGCCTGGGATATAAGGTATTAGGAGAATCAGGATGGTTAAGGCCACAATTAAAATTTATTCAAAATATTACATTAAGGTTTTTGAGCCAGATGAGATATCTAACATGATGATACAATTTTATCAATTGTTTTTTTCCTCAGTTACAAGAATGTCCTCTACTTGCAAATTAAAATTGTAAAAAACTGCTAAAATACTTTACTGATGTTAAAATTACATTGCTGTATTTAAAATACTGAAATAAGATTTTCTGAACCAGACATCTTCATGCAAACTACATCAATGCAGTACCTGCAGGACTAAAGTTTGTGCAATCTTCTCCACTGAGATTTGACCATTTGTAAATGGCTACAAGTACCTATAATCTTTTTTTAATTTGGTTGTCATGTAGCTGAACAATAGACCATACATTTCTCTATGTCAACAAACCTGCTGTGACTCCATTCTTGACGGATTTCTTTCAACTGAATATTTCTCATGTTGTGCACAGAAAATGTGAAAATACGGGCATATCCATCTGCTGTTTCTCTGATCTAATTATAAAGAAAGAAGAAATAGAGAGTGGTTAAATAAGCTGCCAAAATTCTGTGCTCTAATTGCCGAAAGGCAGACTTTGAAAATTTAGAATTGGCTTTGTAGTTTGACATAATATATATTTGCTTTTTATTTCAGGACGCAATCTCAATCCAACTATCTTACCTTCTCGACTGAATTCTACAAAATAAATATTAAAATCACTAGCCGACCCTTGCAAGATAAACCTTGCAAAACTTCCTTGTATCACAACCAGCTATATAGATCTAGATCAAGGTCGCATTCATAACGGCACTTGGGTTTGATGCAAAGACTAACAAATCGTTTTGTTTCACCATAATTCTTGCAGAATACACAGATGTGATAAGTTGATTTTCGGCCGGCAATGTGTAAATAACGACGTAGAGCGCAATTTCCCGTCACACTTTTCGGTTCTTTCCGATGAAAATGCCCCTATGTTTTTGCGGCTCAAAAATTTTAATATAAATAATAGTAAAGACTGATTTTTATTCAGAATGAATGTGTCCACGTAACCCTTCGTCAAAAACTGAAGCATTTTCACCAAATTTCATAAGTTTTGATGGCATAGTCGCGAAGTTTTAACTGCTTGCCCTCTAGCTCAATTATAGTAAGATTTCATTAAATTCTTCACGAAAAAAAAAAGTAAAAAAATAAAACTGAACTTTTAATTTATTACCATACATTGCCCAGAACCCCCCTCTTCCCCAACATATGCTTTCATATGGGCTTGCACCCCCCCCCCCCCTTCCCCAAGAGCTCCTAATTTAAGGATGGCCCCTTGCTGTAACTTTAGTTAGTGTAAGTCATTATAAGTCAGAAATGAATGTGAACCAGACTAAACTAAACTGCAGTATAAAACATATCAAAATGAATGTGGAAAATACCCATTTTAAGAAAAGTGACAGGAGATTATCATTACCACTGAGAAAAGACTCTGTGATAGTGTATCTTCATCATACCTTTTCTATAAGTTTCTGTTTCAGTTCCAAGCCTTTCTTTCTTGTCTGTGTAAGAGACACTGAAAAAAAAATTATTAAGAATTTCAGTTTATAATTCACTTAGTTACACCTGAGCTAAATCAATTTTTATTCTCAAAAAAAAAAAACCTTTCATGCAAAGCAAACTACTCAATTTTTTCAACACTTACCAATAAATTTATGATCTTTCATAAAAATATAACATGAGCCTTTTATCTTGAATAGTTTTTTTGTAATGATTTTTTAAAAATGACCATGATTTAAAAAAAAATTGTGAAAAACAAACAAAAAATCAAATATCTTTGAAATTTTCAATGAACTGAATTACTTTTCCCCAGTGGCTATGGCCAAAGATCTAGATCTAGGGGTTGCTATGGGAAAGGGTGACGGAGCGAAAGCATTAGACGATGACGAGCATCTTTCAGAGTCAGAACTAGATTCAGACCTATCTTCTCCCTAATATTAATAATTTAATTTAAGTAATATAGGCCTATGGCTTGTATTTGTATTCAGCGTGCGGATCATACCTCTTCATCACTTTCTTCACTTCTAATTAGTTCTAATCCCCCACCTTCAAAAGATTAAAAACGTTACTGTTTTCCCCATTTTGTGGCCATTCTGTGTGTTGTACTGAGATTGCAATGCAAATTAAATTCGTTTCGATGAGGTCACAGCGACTTCTTAATCTTAGTCAGTTTTAAAAGTGTTTTCAGAGATTCGGGAGTAGAGAGGCTGCCACATAAAAAGTTGTCACCTGATTCCAGTCAAACTACGAACGAAACAAGACAAGTCAAAAGGCTCCCGCACTGCTTACATGACGGTCCACGCATTACGGCATTTAGACAGAGCGCAATGGAATTTTCTTTTCCTTCCCCTGTATTTGCTGGAACCGTCCAGGGGGCTGGCTGCCCTTCCTGTACATATACAGGAACCGTCCCAATAGAGTTAAATAATTCCCTCTGTGCTTGCACTGATATGTCAGCTCCATTTTAAGATGAACTAGACTAGATCTAATGGTTTAGCCTAGGTAGGTATTAGTCTTAAAGGCAGCGACTATTCGGCCGACTGGCCAGATATCATTCCCGATATCCGACCGACTGGCCGGAAATCATTCGCCAACTGGCCGGATAAATGTTCCTGAAGGCCTATACGGCCGACTGGCCAGATATCATTCGCGATATCCGACCGACTGGCCGTATAGTTGCGACTATTCAGCCAGTGGGACGGATATCATACTCGATATTATATTTGGCCGGCAACCATCTGCGCTAATCGACCGACTGGCCGGATATCAGTTGCGTTATTTGGCCAGCTGGTCGGATATTGTGCGTGCTTTACGGCCGTCTGTATAAAGTGATTCCCCTTTCGTCATAAATGTAGTTGCACTTTTTGTGTGGTTCGTTTTTGTAGGCCTGTGTGGTACTTTGGTTTGAGTTCTTTGAGGTTTTTGTTTTGTTTTGTTTTCATTTGTAGCCATTCGTAAGGGCCAGAAGTAGACTAGAAGTGCAAGTGTAAGGCCTCATTCACGCTGTCGTCGTTGTTTTTTGCAATAAGACAATGCTGCTGCTAGTGCTGCAACTGCTGTTATTGCTACTACTGTGCTAGTGTTATTACTGCTTCTGTTATTGCAATTCTTGCTACTTCTGCTGTTATTAATATTATTGCTCTTCTTGTTACTTTTGTTTTTACTGCTGCTACGGCTACTGTTGTTGTTTCTGTTACTGTTGTTATTGCTGTTACTGTTGCTACTGGTTCGCCGATGCGTTAGTCCTTCCATTAATCTGAATAGAATGCCTGTTTATATATACCAAATGTCTCGATTTTCTTAATTTTGGAGGTGGACATGGACCGAAAACCTAAATCTAAGTTTTAAAAAGAAATGTGTGTACAAATATAAAATTTGTGCAAGGCGGCATTAAAAGAGGGAAATGTACTTCCGAGCTGGAAGTTCGCCATTGTGCTCAAACGATAATGACCCCGCGATAGGTCTGGCTGGCCGAATATCATTCGTGATATTGTGCCAGCCGTCCGAATAGTCACTTTGAGTCTTAAAAGTCTAGATCTCTGTAGGAACTGCCAGTGTTGCAAATTTACCAACATATTGAAATGTTACTCATGAACAACTAGGGACTTCTGATTTTCATTACGAAGTGTTTATCCGTCGATATCGACGCATAAAATTTTCCCTATGATTTTTTTTATCCGTCAACATAATTTCTGTATTTGCGAGTCATCTCCCCTGATTTGAACCCTTTCTCCGTCTTCCTCCCTTGTTCCGTACGAGCGTACATCCCGACGCGATCAACGTTCATATTGGGCGAGTGTTGAAAACTATATTGAAATTGGAGAGACTTGGAATTTTATTGATTTAATGGATGACACGAAAGTTCAGGTCTAATCCGTTGATTTGGTTTGGTCATACTTATTTAGTAAGACTTTTCTCACAAATAGTCAGGGTTCTCAATAGCGTAGTTGTTAGCATCTCTGCCCGTCAATCAAATGGCAGTAGTTCAAATCTCAGAACGGCAGCTTTTTTTTTTTTTTTGTCGTCACGTCTTTTTATTAATATTAGGCATCAATTTTTATTTTTTAATCCAAGAACAATGATGGAAGAAATTCAGTTGGTTTTTTGTATCTACCTGCCAATCGGGGGTAGGCTACAGTGGTCAGCGGGGTAGAGTGTTTTTTTTTTCTTTTCTTAGTTATAGAAGTCTTTTTATCACTATCAGTAATCAATGTATTTGGTAATTTTTTAAAATCCAATAACATTAGGAATAGATCCGGTTTGCATGTTTGTTTGTTGTTGTTGTTGTTTGTCATTCGTCAATAGTGCCGATAGTGTTGCCGGATAAACCCAGGCCAAGTATCCGCCGATAATGTTGACAATAATCAGTGTCTTTGGTAATTTTTTAAAATCCAATAACATTAGGAATAAATCCAGTTTGTTTGTTGTTGTTGTTTGTCATTCGTCAATAGTGCCGATAGTGTTGCCGTATAAACCTGGGGAGTATCCGTCGATAATGTTGACGGATAAACCTGGGCAGCATCCGTCGATAATGTTGACGGATAAGGGCGGCCTTTTCATTATCTACCAACTAGAGTTTGTCAGTTTGTGCAGCAGTTTAACACAGTGTGCCTACTGTCAGACTGATGAAATCTAACTTGGACTGTTGGCATAGGCCTATCTCTAGATCTATCTAGAAAATCTAGATCTAGATCTAGATCTAGAATCTAGATTCTAGTCCTCCACAGTTTATTAATAAGTTTGCCTTCAAGAACCCACTAACCTTTCTTATCACGCTTTGATTTCGGCATGGTGCCCCTCCTGCTTCTTTAATCGAGAAACTGGACTGAAAACCTCCGTCAAAATTTGAGTCAAACACCGACGAAAACAAGATGAGGTGTACCTAACAGTTACACTAAACACGTGTGGCGACTAAAAATAAACTACACGGCGGAAGTAAAACCGGGGAGGGGCTGGATTTGCCACATGTTCCGACAACAACAAGCCAAACAATTTTTAAAAGCTAAAAACAAACCAACAAACCAATAATATTTTTGTTTAAATACCACCACAGAATCAGCATCATAAAAATGCGTTATATCTTTTGGTACATGTGAGTAACATGCAACTTATTTATTGCCATCTAAATATAATGCGTGCATAATTATTATGCTGTCGTTTGAAAACAGCAAGTGTTTGATCGTGGAAACTTCTTTGCCTTCCGCTCATGGATTTTCTGCAGCACGTCTTTCTTTTCTCTTTACGGATGTTGCGCCCATGTCACATTTCAATACTTTCAAATGATGTCTTTCTTTCATCTTTTTTTTTAATTCCTTAAAAAAACGTCGAGTGTATAAAACCTCGTGTTAGATGCTGGAAATGGTTTGGGGGGAGGGGGTGAGCAACATGCACATCTAATTGAAATAAAATTCAGACAAAAAATAAATATTAAAACACTTTATACACATGTAAAGGCCTACATTTAGCCTGTGACAGATCACAATGGGAGGGACTAGCTCATCAAGTCCAAGACCTCCACATGAGGAAGTTAGGCTTGTCTGTATATTTTACATGTGAAATGTAGGATAAAGAAAACAAATTATATAGTGTTGAACTGTTAGACACCGTGTTGTACATGTAGTTGTAAATACACGAAAACAACCACATAACATTTGAAAAGAGAGATTTTCATTAAAATTTTGTAGAGATGCCAATTTGGCAATATGTACCTCCGGTTGATTGATTCCATGAACAGGCGGGAGAGGGTCTACTAACAAACCGCCTTTTCGGGATCACTACCAAACCCAAAATGTAAACCAGGTGCATAAAGGAAAGCAAGTGGCCGAGCAGACGACAATTGGAGCCACAGGCGAGACAGATCATGTCATGATTCTACCAATATTGAAGCTATTACCAGCTGAAACACAAGTATATATATTAAAGGTTAATAAATACTGTTTTCGACAACCCTTATTTTGTGGAGCCGAAGATAAGAGTTAAAAAGAAAAAAGTAATCGTTACTCTTCAAGAAAATACAAGGTGGGGCCATACATAAATAACACACACAAAGAAGGCATCTGGCCCCAGCATATGAAATGGATACATGGGGGAAGGTGACTCTGGGTATTGTACGCTTTTCAATCTTGGTGATATATTTAAAAGTTTGGTTTTACTTAATTTTTTTTTTTCATCAACAATGTTGTAGGAGCGGTGTGAAAATCGAATATTATAGGCTAGGCTATATTATCCATCTCATGAAGCAGTCAAAGAGTCCATGCAAAATGTCATTAAAAGTTTTGAAACACCAGTACCTTAATAATTATTATATGATAATTATAACGAATATTCACCATTTTAGTGGTTGTAAGGGGGGGGGGGCTCTTAAAAGTCGCAAAAATCCAGCGTACATACTTTATGGATGGCCTCAGATGAACTCGATGTTGGCCTTAAAACCATTGAAGCTGTACCGTGTTTCTCTATCAACTGTGTAAAGTGAATGGTGATTTTCATGTTATGTTGCAGTCTTTTTCTCTCATGTACAATGCAGCTGTTTTTTTAAATTACACTGGGATACACCATTTCATATATACTCTCTCGAACAAGTAGGGCTATACAAAGTCAGAAATTCCATTTTGTCAAAGCATTACAGCTCCATTCATCTTGTGAAGTGTATAATTAATTGCCATGTACTACATATCAAGAGGAAATTGTGGCATAAACTTAATTATTATACACCTGTACCCATATCATTTACCCCCATCCCCTTCTCCCCCCCCCCCCACCCCCAATAGAAAATGGATAAAATAATGTATAAAAAATTGTATTCAACATTTTGATCAAAGGGAAGAGAATAATATTATCTGTATCTGAAATATTTTCAAAAAGAATACTTGTAATAATTTTGCACCTGAAGAATGCCGATGAAAAGTCGAAATTTGACAAATCATGGCTTATTCCATTGAGTACCGATCTTTTGCTATTTGTTCTTCTAAGGTGCAGAAAGAAATATAAAAAAATGCACACCCTAAGTTTTGCTACTCAACATATTTTAACTCTGTGTCTAACTCGTACTGCAATAGGTTAGAATACAACTCTAGACTTATGTTGTTTGATCTGAAATAAAAATTTAAATCGTACACAAATTGAACGATATAGTGCATGAAAAAAGTACACGTCTATTGTTCTATTGTAACATGCTTCATTTGTTCTCAGTTCTCTAACCCTATATTATCATTGAAATGATCATTTCAGAGAAGCATTGTCTATATTATGAAGCCTGCACGATAATGTAATGGCGGGGCATTATAATATGTGCTCGGTATTGACACTTTTTACAAAATCATGTCCTTTAGTGTCATTTAGTATTGGATTTGCCGGTGATAGTTTCGAATAAAAAGAACATGACTCTCAGCATAATTCTGCATGAAATAACTGTTTATTGAAGTGAAAAACTATGAATACTTAATGTAAATGCGCTTTTCACAAAGTGTAAAAGAGTATTGAAGTAGTGATACCCACACTGTTGCTATGGAAACTGTGACGTCAAATCCTCAGACAAGTTCCGTATTCGTATTCTCCATAGCGCGTAGTAATTTCTTCTCACGGTTGCAAATTTTGCGGAAGTGCAATAACCCGTATAAAAATAATCCAAAATATATATTTCAATATTCCCACATTTGATGCATATACGTTCAATATTCTGACTTTTTTGGATTCACAATTTTACGATTACATAAATAAGTTAATTGTTAAATGTTTTTTAACCTCAAACGTACTGTATTGAATTATGTGAGTAATATCCAAAAGTAGGGCAAGTCGCTCGCCATCTTGGAATATTTCTGTTTCATTCCAGCAGAATCGTGGTCTGCTCCAACAAATTTTAGGCTTTTAAAATGAGTAATCAGGGTCTTACTCTCAAGGATCAGTATGTCCACAAAGCAAAGCTTGCTGAGCAAGCCGAGAGGTATGATGATATGGCCGATGCCATGAAGAAATGTGTAAATCACGTCTACACAGAGTCCACAGGACAGCCTCTCGACAACGAGGAACGGAACCTTCTGTCGGTGGCCTACAAGAATGTCGTTGGTGCTCGGAGATCGGCCTGGAGAGTCGTTTCAAGCATAGAATCCAAAACAGAAGGCAGTGAGAAAAAGCTCGAAATGGCTAGGAAATACCGTGAGACGATTGAAGAAGAGCTGAAGTCGATATGCAATGACGTTTTGGTAAGTGAATGCAAAGTGAAACGTGCTTTTGTCATGTGCTTCTTCCGATTTTTTCATTGAGTACTTTTTGGAGACATTGTCGTCGAAATCATTGCAAATAAATGCATCATGACGTGTTTGTCAGCAGATTTCATTGTATTGTGAAATATTTAACTTGGGTTCTTTTCTTTACAAAGGGTTAGCCATGACATTGGAAGGCAATGTCATGCTGTTCAATAAATCTGATGTGTTACTCCCAAAACAGGAAGTGGAATTCAGAAAGGCACATAGTCTACCGGGTTGATAGGGAAGTACACATGTACGATCTGTAACCAGTGTGGGGTCTGTGTAGTCTACCCTGAGAACTCTTACTGCAGCTCAGTGTTTGCTTGCCTATGTTAGAATCAATGAAATACAACAGACCAGCAAATAGTTTTCTGTTATAAAAAATATAAGACTGGCTTAAAGAATTACATTTTGAATTTGATTTAAGACTAGATCTAAGTCGTTAAGCAGGAAGCCATGTTTTTGTTAGGGCACAGTCCTGGGGTTACTATGGTTGACAAACAAGTCATTGGTGTTACATCTAGCTATCTGTTGATAGTCACAAAGCGTTTTCGGAAGGAGTTCCGTACTCGAGCGCCAAAGACCAGAAACTAACTAAAAGAGGGGACTTTTTGATCGGGTTTATACAAAGATTGGGCTAGGTATTGCTTGGGCTAAAAGAAAGAAAGAAAGAACGAAAGAAATTAATAAAGACAGAGAGATAGCGATTTATCGATTTGTTTGTATGTGTATACACTTGTACTGCATCTCTTCCTGGGGGAGGGAGAAGGCATTTCTATTATTAGTACATATTATTCATACATGACATATTATTATACACGACATCAGGAAGCATCAATCTGAAAATAGAATAGAAAAATTATTAGTGGTGGAAGCGGGATTAGAACCTGTACCGTCAGACACACTGAGTCCCTCTGTCGATTTAGCCACGAAGACACGTTGACAGCTGGGCAAAAAAAAATGCTCATATAGAATATCTCGGGATTTCAATCTTTGTAGATGATTGTTAAAATAATTCTAACATATTTTTCATGTTTGATGCCACCAACATGTCTCTTTTGGAATTTTATAAAATCCTGTGCATGTAAAATTTATTAATTTTGTCTATTGAAAAAATAATTTAAAACAACTAAATGCTCATCGACCATTCCTCCTACGTCATTGTTGTCTTTGTTTTGATATGCCACTTTGCACTTTGACTTTGTGCCAGTGGTCAAATTTATTTTGCTAGCTGTATCGTTACGTTCTACTTTGTAAATTTTATTTCTCCTTCATCTAGATTTAGATCTATATCTAATTTTTTGGGTGGAAAAATCAGCCCACTTCTAAATTTTGGATGACCATCGTACATGTACATCCAGTTTGACAGTTTATGTGATTTGAGTTCAATTCATCCTTTGATTTTGTTGTTACTTACATACTATAGGACTGTATCTACTTGCATTCTTTTGTGTTTTAATTTGTGCTATTTTGGTGCCTTTATCATGAGTGTGTTTAATGGAGGGGGCACTAAAACAAGAAGATTTAGACTTAGGCTTAGATGACTTTCAGGACTTTCAACCGTGTGCCAAGAGACGAAAACTAGTTACTGTTCCCACCAGCTCTACCTCTACTACTACTAGGGTTACTACTACTATATCTAGTGATATTCCTTGTGAAGTTAATGCCTCTGCAACAAACTCATCTTCCACATTTATAAATTTAAGCTATTTATCGAGACGTACTGTTACTGAAGAGTCTTCTGTAGAATTAGCACAAGAACTGAAGTTAGTACCTAAGACTGCATTTTGTACAAAGTGCGGGAAAGTGTTGTTATTGTCTTCAAGTTCGTGTAAAAGAGGTGTTAAGTTCGAGTTTAGATGTCACAAAAGATCGTGTCGTGTTAATTTACCTTTACGGAGAGACAGTTGGTTCAGTAGCAGTCACCTGACATTTACAAAATCATTAGTGTTAACATAATGTTTTGTTAGAAAATTTGATTACAACACAGCTATCTTAGAAAGTTCTGGGGTTATATCAAGAAACAATGAAGTGACCAGCAGAGAGACAGTAGCAGATTTTTATTGTTATTGCAGGGAAGTCTGTGTTGACAGTTTATACCATGCTGGAGATAGGATTAGACAAATAGGTGGGGCAAATTTTAATGTGGAGATAGATGAGGCCAAATTTGGGAAGAGAAAGTACAATCGGGGTAGATTAGTTGAAGGACAATGGGTGTTGGGGGGAATATGTAGAGAGACAAAAGAATGTTTTTTTGTGCCGGTGCAAGACCGAAGCCGTGAGACTCTTCAAGACATCATTGTAAAGTATGTTGCCCCAGGCAGTATAATTTTTACTGACTGCTGGGCTGGCTACAATGGCCTAGCCAATTGTGGCCAACAGTACAAACACCTCATAGTCAACCACAGTGATAATTTTGTGGACCCATCCAGTGGTGCTTGCACAAACACTATTGAAAGCACCTGGTGGGCGATCAAACGATCTTTGCCATCGTCACACACTCAGAAAGAGTACTTTGGCCAACACTTAGCAGAGTACATTTGGAGGGTAAAGAACAAGGACAAGCCTTGCCTATTTACCCAGTTTATTTCTGATGTTAGGATACTCTATCCTGGACTCTAGTGTAAGTAAAAAAATTTTCATATAAAAGAGATGATACATAGCTACCCTGGGGGCTTTCCCTGATATGTCAATCTGACTACTGCCCAGACGAACATCGGCCTACGGCCTCGATGATACAAACTGACTAGACCCTCACGTCTTTACTTATCAATCTGACAAAGTGGCGCTCGAGTTTTTTATTTTGGCCACACTTTATACGAATTTCGGCCTACGGCCTCGATGATACAAACTGACTAGACCCTCACGTCGTTACTTATCAATCTGACACTCTGACAAAGTGGCGCTCGAGTTTTTTATTTTGGCCACACTTTATACGAATTTTGGCATCTCTTTTGCGAAACCTGTCCTGTGTATCTTTGTAAAGAAAACATGGCTGCGCCTTGTGAACGGTGGGCATCGACTCATTATTTTCTTAATAGATTATGTATTTAGAATTGGTAATTTTTATGTTTCATTGCTTTTTTTCCAATGACAATTGGATAAACTAACAAAATTAATAAGTACCGAAAAAATATGTAGGGTTTTTTATCAAAAAGTGGCGCTCGAGTAAGGAACTCCTCCCGCGTTTTCTTCCAGCGCTAAGATTAACTGCGTGTCAGTGGGTGATTGAAGCATCAGTCTAGAGCGGGGTCGGCACACCTCTGACACCTTTAAGCAAAAACATGACTCACCCATTCAGTTTCGTTTCTTTTCGTTTGATTTTGGACTAGTTATGCTTTTTAACATGCCTAATTTACCTATACTCCTATAGGCCTAACATTCAAAAGTAGTCAAGGATCTTTACCTGAAACGAAGTTGATTGCACATGTGAAACACGTGTTTTCACCACTTCCGGACATTGTTGGACACTGTCGGCTCAGACCGTACAGGCTGTCGGCAGTTTCCTGACATCCTTGTAAATGAGCCAATAGAAAGGCTGCAATTCGAGGTCGCACAAAATAATGGTTTCGCAAACAATTAACAAAAATAACATGATTTACTTTAGAATTTACAAATTTGAAACTTCAAACAAAAGAATTCTAAGCGGGAGAGGGGGTGTACTGTTGAGACTGGACAATCAACAGAACAAACATTCAAAATACAGCTCCTCAATCTGTTCTTCAGTCATATTCTCAGATCGAGGTCAATGCAGTGCCTGTGAAACTATCTGGGATATTTGTTACAGCCAATCTGTTGAGAGGCTTCAGGCGCAGGCATTTCTTAACCTGTACGTCTGTCTGGACAGCACGTCCGGGCAATGCCGACTGACGTAAACAATAGTTGGGTCGTCTGGACACCCCCTTTCAAGCAGAGAAATGCCCTCTTATTAAAGGGGAAACCTCTTTGGTTACTAAAAGTAAAGACTATCAGAAACTCCCCCTATGTTTATAAATTATTAAATAGATCTTATCTGGAATTGCCATGGAGGTACTAATAACACTGGAGTGCGCACAGCCCTCTTCGCTTGCCCTGCGAGCAGCGCACTATTGAAACCCCAAGATGGCGGAAAAAGTAGGGCAAGGTACGGCAGCGCAAGGCCCGCCCAGTACACTATTGTATGTAATTACTAATAGATAGGGCCTAATCAGCGCGTTTTTTTCTCTTTTCACGGTGGTGATCAAAATTAAAAGATAACAAACAGAAATAATAACATTTATGTTATTTACGGATTATCATATAGGCTACTTGTATTATTTTCTTTTAAAATGTTTGATAATAAAAACAAATTTATGATTTATGCTGTTAGCTAATAGAATAGCTCCATGGGAATTGCTGAATTCTATTGGCTTAGGCAGGAGGATGACTCAGACTTGCAGTTTCTGTAAGAACTCACTTTTCTAAAAATTCTATAGCCACAAAACAGGTGAAATAAAATATTGACCCGGAAACGCAACACAAAAAGTGTTAACAATTTACAAAATGAAAGATGTCACTTCCCTTTCCCAATGATGTATCCAATTGCACTAAAAGTGAACTTAGAAGCGATGTTAGAGGCAGTTAACGATTTTTGTCCAGGTGTGCCGACACCGCCCTAGTGCCTTTTTGTTTTTTGTATTTTTTTTTTCAACTGGACTGTTATTCTTCATCCTCCATATATTCTTCACGAACATGTCAACAGGCTAGCCTACAGATTAATGTGAAATCACTGTCATGCTCATTGTCATTCAAACTGAGGGAACTAGAGTTTTGGTGTTTTTTTTGAGTAGTTAAACGATGGTTCATGCCACCTAGACTGATATTAAAATGTAGCTAGTAAGGTGGGGTATTTATCTTTGTAAAGTTTAGAGACTTAAACTTAAACAGTCATGTGCATACTGATTGTAAAATTTAGGGCGCAGTTTAACCCACACCCAGCACACTACCCGTAAAGCCTGCTGTGCTGTCCGGTCAGTGATTTTATTCACGGTGAATCTTATCTGGGTCGCCTTGACCCTTGCTGATGTGCGATGTCCACACTACCGCTGTCCACATGGTTTGGTTTGTATTTAATTGGTATGAAAACATTCGTTGCTATGCCTTGTCATGCTTGATAATGAATTAACCAGCAAAACCTTTGTAAGTCGAACCAATGATCTGACTTACGATACCAAACTGACAGCTGTAATTTTTGTGAGAACGAAGCATGATAATCAGCGCCCCACCCCCTCAAACCAAACCTGTTTCATCCAGATTGACACACACTAATGAACCAATGTGGGCATTTTAGGGCAAAGGTCATTTCGGAGTTTCTGATTGATTCTTAGATCTATACAGGCAAATCTAGATGATGGTCAGCTTTTGAGAAAATAATATTGCAAATTTGTCGAGCAACAGTTCACATGTTGATATTACACACTTTTGATAGTGTGAGGAGAGCCTTTGAAAGAGTAGTCTTTGTGAGTCCGTCTAGTGGTTCACTGGTTAACATGTCCTTGTCACAATGCCTTTGATTTATAAGAGATACAGTGAGCAATAAGACGGTGGTAATGCTTCAAAGAGAACAGTGAGCTGATGTGTGAAAATACGGCTTGTGCGCGGCAGGATCAGTTTAATGATGCCCTATTTTGACACCTCTCGCAGTGTGAGGGTTAAGAGTGAGATATGCTATGAACAGTTTGACTAGGTTAAAGCAATTTCAGTAGCGAAAGATTGCCGGGGTTAGTGGAGGACTGAAAAGAATGCTGAGAAATGTATTCAAATCAAAAGTGAAGGAAGGAAAAGATTCAGGCGAGAAAAGATGTTGTAAGACCAAGCTTTTTGAAAACAGATGGCAAGAGAAATACTTGTTTGAGAATAAGGTCCAGTAATGTGCAAGGTGATATGACATTGTCACTGAAACACTTCTTATAAATATGATATCGTCCCTATGTACATTTGCATAATGTGCATGCGGTCATCACTACGTTACTACCTTGGTTCTAATTATGCTCCTAAAGACCTTTTCCTCAATGAGTACTGTAAATTTCATCATTGTCAGTAATGTCAGGAGTGCCATTGCCAGACAATATTAATTCTAGATGTATCACAGCCAATCATTACTGGGCAGTTGCTGTCATAAACACGTCAACCCAGAGGTTTACACTGCCGACTGGTATAAGTGTGGAACAGACATATTCCACTTCCTCAACCATACATGCTGTGAAATTTAAAAGACAATGTTATCATGCTGTATAGGAGACATTTTCGGAATAATTTGCTACAAACGAAATTCTGCATATGACTTTCTAAATCATTCATACATGTTCATTGTGGATAGAGCTAGACCACACAATATACATATCAATTTGTTAGAAATTGAATGCAGAATATCCCTATCCATTCAACTTTTGAAATAATAACAGTAATCCAATTATGAATTCACCATCCAAATTTCATGAAGATATCTCCCAAACTTTTTGAGTTAAGATCAAAATCATATAACAGATAATGAGATATGGTGGATATTTCACGATGCCACAAGTCAGAAATATTAAAAAAAAAAAATAAAAAAATAAACCCATTGATTTCAACACGCCATTCACTGTTTATGTTTCGCGGAAGGAACAGGAACGCCAACCTCGCAAGTGCGCGAAAGTATCTTTCATTGCAACAATTGAATTTTCGTAAATTAGATTATTAATTCCGAGCCGCAAAATCTGGCTTAGTCCCCGCTTAGGGTCCAACTGCGGTGGCGGCTTGAGCCGGAAAATCTGGCTTAAGGGAATCAATGAGTTAAGCAAAGTTAGAGATGTATGTGTGCAATGAATACTAACTGGGGAAACTTTTCAACTATCACCTGCTTACAATGACATACATTGTGACATCACTAAATACAGATGTAAAATAAATCCTTTCAAGGTGCATTACTATTTTTCTGACATCCATGTCTTTTTGTGACTAGACGAGTACGTGTTTTGTCCCCATTTTGACGGAATTCCGGTGCCATATGTGGAGCACTATTTTGGTTATGTAACTTGAAAATGAGTACAAGCCACATTTCCTTTACTTTGTCACTCAGTAATGTTCATTGTCTTTCACTACTTGTCATTACAAAACTAAGATATTTTCTACTTTATTTAAGGCAGAATTCTGAGCCTTACGCCGCATCCACATGGTTATTCTGTTGATTCAGGATATAATGCAAGGCAATTAAAGTGCTAACAGCGCTAATTTAACATGTAGTTTAATTGCCCCACGCAAAGTGCGGCTGTGGCAAGTGCAGTGGCTCATTGCTGACCCTGGTTGCGAAGACCCAATAGGGTGTTTGGTGGCCAAACGAAAGGAATGTGTTTTCAGTACTGTGAACATGGTTTTTGATGAACAGACCAGTAAGTTTTCTGACAATTTTTGGAATTCTGACAATCTGCAGGGGAATCAATTTTCCGGTCCGAGATTGCGACTGCCAACAGGCCCGAGAGGTTTCTGGCGTGGAATAAACGAATTGAAAGGCGGAGATCAGTTCTAAGCGAAGCGAATGCTAGAAACGACTTGATCCTATGCCTGGGGCATGCTCAAAAACATTACTAGAAGTAGAGAGATTGATGCACTTCAGCCTTCAGTCTTTCAATTTCGTATCGACGCTATGGTTAATATTAATATAATGAAGATTGGGCCTTACCATTGAGATTTTGCGATGTTTGAACTAGATTAGACTTTTTTGCTAATGCTATGCCTCTAAAATATATGTCATTAGAAACTCAGACCTAAAGAAAATCAAGGATGGTGTGAAGATAAATTCTAGATTGGCTTGAGGAGAACAGTGACGGAAATTTATAAGGCTTTATAGATCTTATGTAGATGTAGCTTACATCAAATACTTACACAGTAAAGTTCCAGTTTCATTCATGAGGAATTTACTTGCTCTCCCAGTACTCTTGGGCCAGGCGTGGTCAGTGGATATCATTTCAAGATTTTAATTCAATTGGCAAGGCCTCACATTATGTTTAAATTGCACAATTAACTGGATCTAGAGCTAAATTCATTGCATATTTTCAGATCATTGTTTAAATATTTTGATGTTTTGAAGCCAATGCTGGCAATCTTTTCCTTTCTTTAAAGAGGCAAAGCTTAAAAATTCCTGCCCACCTGCATACATGTGTGGGGTGGGGGGATATGAAAACACTGAGACGGTATTCGGTGAAAAAAGGTCAGACAATTTTGTCAGGGGTCACTTACAGGCCTAGATGAATGAAGAGTTTTGATTTGTCTTGATGTGTAACTTGCAAAATTTTGTGTTGATAATGTGGAAAATCCAGATGATGGCTATTGGGCTTAATGTAATGCTAATATTGGGTTTGTCAAAAGTTATTAGTAATATAAATATCAGATACTTACTGTAACAGAAATTTAACCACATTATACAATTTGGTGTGTACGTCATGGGAGATGGCATTGCATCACTCAGTAATGAAAAAGGCTCAAAGAAGTAGTCCAAACTGATTTATACTTTTTATCATAACCTGCCAGTTATTTTGTAATCCAATAGACTAATAGAGCTTGCTTTGACCTCCCATAAAAAGACGGTTTATTGAGTCACGGCATGAGATAAAACACTAATTCAGATGTTTTATAAATCAACTATCCAGAGTATCATTCTATTTTGTATTAGCCTGGGGAGGAAAAATGCAAAGGAGCAAGACAAGAACAAAATTAGCAACTCTATATAATCAAAAAAGCTTGCCATCTAACTAACAGTGAATACGTGAACTTTGATGAGTTATTCAGTTCTAAATGATTGCTCCCACCCCTTGCTCCATCAGGTAGTCCGATCCCAAAGAACTAAGAAATGGACGAATACTATATTTAAAAACAAACAGAGAGGGCTATAGACGATTTTTTTTTGCCATCCGCAATTCGAAGTAGCAGTGTTTCTTGATGTAGTAGTATGCTGTTGTTAGTTTTTCCTAATGGATTGTTCTTACAGTGTGTGTGTGTGAGCTGTCATGATCACATTAGGATCATAAATGCCGTGCTAGGTCACGACGTCAGTGAGTTAATTTTTACGATCTTGTTGATTATAACCAGCGTAATTTGTCCTTGAGCTGTTCTCGTGTTCTTACTTGTTGGTAATGTTGTGTGAGCAATGTGCAGTGTGCGTTAAAGACTTGTAAGTCTTAGATATTGTATTTGCTGTTGTACTGTTACTGAATGCTGTGACAACAAATTTCTTGGAAACAGGATAATAAAGTCATATCTTTTCTTATCTTCTGGAACAGTCTCACTTGGGTGTACATTGTCATTGTAATGCTCCAATTTTTTTTGAGGGGCACAAATATACAAACAAGCATCTCATTTAAATTTTACTTTTTTTTTTAGTCATCAAACTTCATCCGATGTCAGTTTTTGTGAACTCTTACTTAAAGAGAGGCAAAAATAATGTATTTTTTGTAATTGAAAAGGAGGCCAGCTGTGTATCGCCAATGACTTAGCATTGAGCGTCGGACAAAGGTGATGAAATCAAACATTGGATGGGTCTATAAAAACAGTTGGCACGGCCGAAATATGCCCCATGTCTGGTTTTGGCCTATTCTTATAATACAAAGGCTAAGGATTATTTGCGTATAATTTTGATCCTGATCAATATTGTAGCTTTCACCAGTTTCATGGTCAACGAACTTTTCAACAAATGATTTTTCAAGGAATTTCAATTCAAAACATGATGAAAAATATACTGAATTAAACGATGCCACCCATTCCGATTTGATCGGAATCATTCCGATTTTTCTTGAAAAACGGGCATGATTCCGATTTTCCGATTAGCAAGGCTGGCATTCCGATTTTTTGTTACTTCTAGCAGTCGGCTTTTGTTTTCCGCTTTCGTTCTTCCGGGTTCTGGTTTTTAATTAAAAATTTTTACACAATGCGCCGAATCAGAATATTGCGATCATTTTATGAATAAACCGGAAGTTAGTTCTACTTTCTTTTTGTTTGTTTTGCACCGATCGGGAATTTGATCACTTGCTACTTTCTACAGGCGTTGTTTACAATCTTTTTACCGTTCCGCATGGCGGCGATTCCGAATCTAATTGCATACTCTAAGTGTTATATTTGGTTCCGCCAGTAATGGAAGGAGGATTCAGTTCTAAACCTAGCTAGATATATTCTCTTCCTTCAAACCTAAGCTTAGCTAGACATCGCCTAAGTCTAGATCTAAGACAAGTGATTTACTCGGCAGCGACAATGACGGGCGCAGGAATGAGACTGAGATCTAGATCTAGATCTAGCAAGATCTATGGATAGACGTACATAAACTAAGACTAAAGTAATTTATTTGGCGGCGATTGTGATGAAAGGAGGAATCAATTTTAAACTTGTCTTGACCTAGATTACTTAAATCCAAGCCATGAACATGGAGAAGGTTGACCTTGCATGGGCACAAACTGCCAAATTAAGACATGATATTGGGAGTGTGAAAACATTCCTCAGCACAGAAGAGGCAAAAATTATGCATCACATTTGTGCAGTTTGGCACTCAAATCCCAACATGTCAAGGCAGCTCTTGTCCTACATAACTGTAGGAAAAACACAGCTACAGAGCAAAGACGTTTTTCAGTGCTTTCCGGGAGAGGATTTTTTTTTCAGTTTTGACCAAGATCAAGACAAAGTTTGGATAATAAAATACGGTTGAAATGAACTGTAAGTTTTCAAGATGATTTTCAACTTAATCCTTTGTGACCAAGAAAAAAAAACTTAAAAATATAGTATTAGAACTGGTTCCAGTTTATTTTTTATCGTCGTTCGCACTGATTCAGATTTTTTCCCGCGATTCAGATTTTTTGGAGGGGGCTGATTCAGATTTTTGTTTTTGTAGGGTGGCATCTCGGTTAATTTAACCTCATTTATCTGGCTTTCTGTGTGAATTATTTTAAATACGTGCGCTACATTGGTGCAGCGCTGTGCAAGCCTTTGTTACGGGGGGTCAAATTGGTACCTTGGGCTCTGGGTTTGGAGTACCTACTCATAGAAACTGTCCTGAAAAGCCAACAAGATCAGTGATCTCAGTGCTCATGCCTTTTTTAAGTCAGAATTAATTACCAGAAAGTTTTCCGATATTTGTACCATGGCACCAAGGCCATAGCACTTTTTGCCACAAGCAAGGTATTTTTATGTGTGGTGAATGTAATGTTGAGAAATAGATTGAAATATTGGCTTTTATTGGTTAGGGTTAGAATTAATGCTGTCACTTCAAAATTTTTTCAGGACTTGCTGTCCAAGCATTTGATTCAGAAAGCTCAAGATGACAGTGCCCATCATGATAGCCATGTGTTCTACCTCAAAATGCAGGGTGACTACTATCGTTATTTGTCAGAAGTCTCTGTTGGAGAGGATAGAAAAGGTAAGTTAAAGTGTATTGTCTGGTGAAAAATTTTATTCGAAAAAGCATGCAGCCAGAAATGTTAGCTTTATTTATGTCTGCCTATCTGTGTGGCCATGTAAAAGTCAGTGCTTCTCACTTCTGGTCTTTCATAGAAACTAAACCTCCTTTCCTAGTAAATCCTGCACTTGACATAAAATTGGGGCTGAAAATTTCACAATTTAAACCACATGTAGTTTAAAGTGCAATTTGTGTGTTGTGATTAGTTGACATTTCTTGTGGCAAAAGATGAATATGTTCGTCTATTTTGTTCCACATTACAGATACATTATTGTGTAGATACAACTTTTGGCGGTTATTCTGCTCTGATGTGCTTGAAACTACAGTCAGAATCCAGGCTTATTGTAAATATGGCAGAATATTGAAAAAATTGTCATACTTCTCTTGCAGCAAGGAGTCACTTACACGTGAACTTGTTTTTCGCTGTTACTTTCTGTCTATCAGTGACAACTCCAAGATTGAGGCATTCTCATTCCTGATGAAATGAAATTCATAGAATATTTAGTACTGTAATATCTCAATAAATGATGTCAATATGATTATTTTTTAAATTTTGTGATCTCGAAGACCGTTGAGGATTGTTAAAATTGTCCCAGTATTGTGTCATGGATGTGTGATGAGGAGAATTGCCAGAGTTAGGCTTTTGGCAGGGTTGTTGTGTGGCAAATCTTCTTCTCTGAGCTCTCCAATGGAACGAGGAATGTTGGGGCCCCAAAGAGACGTTACAAAGACACTCTCAAGCAATCACTGAAGGCCTTTGCCATTGATGTGAGTGAGTGGGAAAAGCTCTCGCTTGATCGTGCAAATTGGAGGGCGGCCCTTACCAGAGGCAGCAAAGGCATGGGAAGCTGACAGAGTCCAGCAGGCTATCAAAAAAAGAGAACGGCGCAAGAAAAGGCCCAGTGGTACTGAATCAACGGAGCACTCTTGTCATTTATGCGGAAGGGTCTGCAGGGCAAAAATAGGACTTATCAGTCACATGAGAAGCCATAAGTCATGAAAGAACAGTCTTTCCATTCTGTCCTCTGTGTCCTTTAGTTCTCTTTATTGTCCATGTGTTGAAATTCTCAACAATTTCTGTTCTTTATTCCTCTGGTGTTGTTAAGGTCATCATCATACCTGATGGACGAACTATTATTATTTTGTGTGGCAGTAGGGCTATTATTACCCATGGGAAAGCACACCATTATTCTTGCAGTCATCATATTTTCTGCCAAATCAAAGAGGTGGGCAGCATATAATTGTTACAGGAGTTCATAGGCCCTCATGAATGGAAGTGAATTTGAATGTTTTCCTGCAGTTTAAAGATTCCCAATGCCTTTACTATGTCCCCAAAGAAAAGATATGGTTAAGGTCGGAGATAAATCTACACCATGTAAAAAAAGTGCCCAATTTTTTACCAAGACCTGTACCACTTTTCGACCAGAGGAAGGTTCTAAGGTTCAGAGATTTGTAATGATGAAAAAGTGTTTCTTTGCTTTGTTCATAATTCTGTCACTGAGTTTCAGTCTGATCCTTTTTTTTCATGCATGCATGTTCACAAACTCATAAGCCTATGTCATGGCTTTTGTAGAATACTCTGTGCGCACAAATGGGCCTTTTTTGTACTAATTTCGCTATTAATTTCTATCTCGCTGAATTTTGTGAATAATCATGCGCATATTGGCACATGTGATAATCATAATCGATTCTTTTTTTGTCAATTCCTTTCGACGTGGAGAAGTGCCTGTCTTCCGAATGGGACAACTAGTACTAGAGCAATTAGATAAAAATAAATCTAAATAAATAAGAACCAGGCAAGTGCGCCTGGGCAACTCCATGTATCCCAGCCAGTGAATGAATAGATTTTAAAAATATGTATGCAATAGTTGTATAAGTTAACAGTAATTAATGTTCCTGTGACTAGCATAAAATTTGTGTATGAGGATGACAATGTTGAAAGGAAAAATTTCCTCATTTTTTAAAATTTATCAGTAGCACTGAAAAATCAAGAGTTCCAGATGATTGAGATGACAGTATTTTTTAGAGAGCTTGAAATAGATCAGAACAATCCATCCTTCAACAAAATCCACACATGTTGAAATCAGGAATTTTCAAATTTAAAAATGAAGATGCAATTACAATAGTATGTACACTCTTTAATTTGATTGTTATTGCTCACCATTCTTTCATTTTGTTACATTTTGTCTGTCTTCTTACTTTTTTCTAGCACATTGTGACAGTTATTATGTCGACAAGCTTTCTCCAAACTCAAACTCTGTTTGACAGGTACTTGAAGTACTTGAAAATATATATATAGGCAAAGTGCGCACATGAGAAAGTCCTCTTGGTTTTATAAATCTGTTATACTTGTTGCAGTAAGTGCTGAACATTAATTTGATAGATATCTGACCCTGATGCAGACCATGTTGTTACCTAGCAGTACTGATTAAATTAAATACTGATTGCAGGAAGAAGGATGTCACCAGAAATCTGTGATTAGGAATCATGGAAAATTCTCCCTCGTCGAGCAAGGTGTACTGATGATCTCTCTTAATCTTGAATTATTTTATTTTACAGCTAATGTGGGCAAATCAAACGAGGCATACAAAAAGGCCACAGAAATAGCTAAAGACAAGATGCAGCCAACACACCCTATAAGACTAGGATTGGCACTGAACTTTTCAGTGTTTTATTATGAGATCATGAATGAGCCTGATGAAGCCTGCAAGTTGGCCAAAGCAGTGAGTATTTGTGAAATGTTGCAAAAGAAAAGGTTAATGCTGGGGTACTTTTGAGTGTTAGCTAGAAAGACAGAGTGCAAGCATGGCCTTTTATCCCTGTTATAATATTGTTGAGACATTGTCCTAAGGAATTTAACAGAGTATTAATATTACTTTTCAAGACAGATGGAAAGTGATGTCCTGTGAATATTGGCAGATTGTATGATGAAACCATGTTTCAGTTGCAGTGGCCTCTCCAGTGGTCAGCCTCACCAGAACATCTTTTTTTATAGTCTAATAGTTCCTAATTCAATTACACGTTGCAGTCTAATTATGAAAGACCAGAGTCTTTAATTCCGTCAGTAATTTTCTGTACTTTTTCAGAGGAGAAGTCGTCTCCCTTCTTGAAGATTTTTAGACTATATTGTGGATAAAGGTCTTTGCTCGTTCATATTGTCCAACCATGTAATGTATCTTTCTTGAAATTTGGATGTCTCTCCTCAGGCATTTGATGATGCCATTGCCCAGTTAGATCAGTTGAACGAAGAATCCTACAAAGACAGCACATTGATAATGCAGCTGTTGCGAGACAATCTCACAGTAAGTGTATTGTAGTTTTATTAGGTCATAATTTAACTCATTTGACTTATTCTCTGGGTACCAGTGAAAAATAGAATATTTTGACAAATGCATCACTTTATTATGGGTGGAATTATTTTACTCTGGAGAGTATGTCGAAAAATGAATGCAGCATCATTTATGTGCATCAAAATTCTGTTTACTACCCGCGAACAAAGCTAGAAAGGTTTATAAAAAAAACATTTCAGAGAGGGATGAAAGATGACATACCGGACAGACATGCCATTTTGTACTCAATTGCATATTTTGATATGCAAAACTGACAAAATTACACAAGTGCGCATTTCTAAACGAAGCTATATTTTTACGAGTGGCACTCTTTCTGCAAGAGACCAGACAGAAGGCCTCAAGCTGGAAGTAAAAACTGAGCTTAATTGGGGAGAACTTTGCTGGGGACACTCTTTGACTTGGCCTAGGCTAGGTCTAGATCTATGTTTGGATTTAAGTGGAATAGCGTTTGTGTTCTGGGCCTTATTTGGGACACGGATTTGAGTTGAAATAATGCTGAATTAAATCATGGCTACACGGATGAAGCAAGGCTTCCTCAACTCCTGCAAGAAGTCCTTCCCATTTGTCAAGGAATGCACATCAAAAGGGAATGATTCTCAATACTATGCACACTGCACTTTCTGCAAGAGTGACTTCAGTATTGATGCATTGGGCTTGTGAGATATAAACAGACGTCAGAGTGGAACAAAGCACACCGAGCTTGAAGAAATGAAGATTGATGCCCAGTCAGTGGATAAATTCATGAAAAATCTTGAGGCATCTGTGACAGTCAGCAAAGAAAGAGGAAAAGCTGTTACAAGACAATTTAATCAGAGCTGAGGCCATGGTGGTGCAGTTGATAGCTGACTTGAACCTATAATTGTTGAATACACTAACATTAGCTGTGAAGAAAAGTGTATCCTGATTCCGAAATTGGGTTTCAAATAAAAATTTTTTTTCCAGAAAATAAGCAAAAATAGCAGTTTTTGTTGCTAAAAATAAGCAAAAGAATTATGGCCTGGCAAGTCTGACTGCACTATTTCAGAGAGTGATGAAGGGTGACAGACTGCACCATTTCACTGAATTTTGAACTGTGTGGAATAACAAAACGCAATAAAGTAATCTCAGAATGTTAAAACACTTGAAAAGACATGATTGCAGTGTACTGTTTGTTAAGCAAGAAGACAGACAAATGAGGTGCCTGTTAAATAGAAATTCATAAAAAATTAATCTCACACTAGAGAGTTCGTTCCACTACTATTCAAAAGCAGAGTGGTCAAGCTAACATCCTTGCGGTACTCAGATCACATATTTGCTACTGGCACGAGTTATGAAGTGTCCAATGTCACAGCTGTGCATCTGCGATAATAGTAGTGTAGCATCATGTGCCATTATGGCACAAGTACATAGAAAGCGAGTCGGTGTGTCAAAGGGAGATATACTGAGAGGAGAAAAAAAATTACATTTTATGCTTTTCGTGTTTTTACAGTCCATTGCTTTCTGCAGAATTTTACATTTAATTATGGCAAGGAACTGAAGGTTCTTTACTAACTTGGAATGTCTTGTTAGAATTGAAAAAATGGTTTCTGTCGCATATGTGTAGCCACCCAACAAAATGAGGCGCATCTCGCATTACCCAATTCAAGAAAATTGTTAAAAGGCATCAGAGGGTCAATTTTATTGATTTTGAGTTTTCAGTATTTTTAACCTCTTTTACTATTTTTTTCCCAAATGACAGTGCTCATTGAGAACGGTAGATGCCTCAAAATTGACTTTTAATTGAGTCACCATCAGTAATTTTGTATTTCTAAGCTGAAACTTTAAAAGCATTTTTCTCAAAACTCGGATTGTGTCAATCCTGTCTTTGAGAGGCCATATCTTCTCGGCTAATTAAGTTACAGCAATATTTTTTTTTTACCCAATGAAAGGGCTTTGAATAACCTATTTGGTGATACCAGTGTCTCCATACCACCAAAATGCAAGAAGTGCCTCATTTTGTCCGGCGCTACACATATGTACTATATCTTCTTACATGTATTACCTTTGTGCTCTTGCACACTATTAATGAAAACCATCAACCTGGTGTAACATTTGCTGTCTTATCTGTTTCAGCTGTGGACATCTGACTCACAGGCAGAAGTTGAGCAAGAGGCCGAAAACCAGTGATATGTAGGGCCCGTCTATTATCTACGTTCTTTTAATTATGAATTTCAAGCAGTTTACAAGAAAATAAAAACAACTTTCAGTCATCATTTGTTTGCCATCTTGAGCGCCACGACCCAGGCCCGTTCCCATGCCTTCGCCCTGTGCTCATTCATCTCCCATCACATTTCACTTTCCCCCTCCCCCGTTCCTCCTCTACTGAGTTGGGTTCCGTAGTCTAGCCATCATCAATCACTTATACTTTGACAAACTCGCGCATAGTCATGCATGGAAGCTTTGCGCCTCTGTACATTGATTTTAAAGTTGAACCACAAGTGTGTGTTACACATTACAGAATTGCTGATTAGCGGGTTTGGATTGTGGTTTTGTTTAAGGAAAGAAAATTATCAAATTTTTTTTTCTTTTGAAACATTTGTCCATTTATAATTTTTCCTAGTGAGTTATACCCCTGAAATAAAAGTATTACACTTCGTCATCGAAGGAACTGGTGAAGCCAACAATGATTGGGGTTAATATTTTTTTGTCCTTTACATATTAGGCTGAATGCTAGTCTTGAGAACTAACTGTGGCAGATGGTGTTAATAAAATGCTCAGTCGATAAACTTGTTTGTTGTCAATGTGTTGAAGGCAGAAGTGGTTGCATTTATTTATATTCAAGTTAACTATTTCACATAAATCTAGGGCCAGAAATGTATGGCTTCCTACATGCCTTGCTCCTTCGAATGTTACCATAACAAGTGTCAAAGTGGTCAAGTTTATCAGTGATCACCCAGTTAGAGTTATTGTTCAACTTTTTTTTTTTTGTTTTTGTTTTATAATTACACCGGTCATCTTAGATTTGATTGTTGAATGTTTGTGTTTAGATTTTTTGCAGTTTTTGTCCGTTTTGAATGATCTTCATGCTTGATTCAGTCATATAATGAATATCATTATATCATGCCCACACTGGCACATTGATACACTCATTTGTAAAAGAAACAGGAGTTGCTGAAAGACTATTGTGTATGATTGAATGTAGTTCACTAAAACTGACAGTAGAGTGCAGGAGTCCTATAACATCTTGTGCAGAATTTGCCAGTGCATGAAGAACTTGATCAAAAAATTGAACAATCACTAAAAGAGTTGCAAAGAACCAGAATTCTCAATTCTACTTTTACAGTTGAAAACTTCATTGAAGAGTGATCACCAGACAAGGTAGTGAAGACTGGAGTTTATTCTCGTTACAACACCTTTGCAGGATGGAGGTTTAGGGAAATATTGCAGCGTCACATTTGTAAATGTTTTTATCAAAGGAACATTGCTTGAAAAATGGTTTGATTGCAACCAGAAATATCATTTAGGCACCTTCTTCAAGAATTAACTGTATATCTGGTTCAGGTAATGAATGCTTATCTAATAAACTGAGGAGGTAGCTTGGAAAGTACACATTCTGGTGGTTATTGCTGTGAATGAGAATAGAGAGAAAGATATTTCCCGCCCTTCACCAGCAGTTTACAGAATTCTTTCTTGCTTACAAACCATCTATGTAAGACAACGCTAGTTTTAAGGACATGAAGAAAGACGCCCACATTGTGAAACATGGAAATTTGACAAGGCGTAAAGAAGAAATGTGGGGTGTGTTCAGGAAGAAGGGTATGACAAGACAAAGCAGTCGACAAGTCTCCAAGTGTTGCTTCATTGCAGTAATCACCACTTGACTTTTTTTTAATTTTTATTATTAATAAGTGCTGATTCATCTTTTGCTTCGCCTGGTCATCAGTTGTCATTGCTTCATCACCACCACCACTACTACGATACTTTATATTACTATCATTATATTATTATTATGTGTATGTCAAAGTTTACACACTTATAGCTGTTATTGTATGGGAAAAAATAACACTAATTTTTTTTTGTCGTCTGTGATCACATGTGAATGATGGTATGATTGTCAGGTTTTGTTTGTTTGGTTTTTTCTCCCTTTCCAAGACTCAGTAATATTTTGTTCTTTTTTTTTTTTTTAAACTATTGCACCCAGTGATTTTTGAGTGGTTCTGTGAAAGTATTGGAAGTGTGTTTGCTGACTTTTTTTTTTTTCATGTTGCTATTAGATAACAAAAGATGTGTAGTTTGTTTGATTTTCTCACTCTATGTCATGGCATCCTTAGCTTGTTTTGAAATAATTTTTTTTAAAATTAAGGTGACTGTTAATGTTCTCTTTCCCTCATTTTTTTTCTTCTTTGTTTTATTCTGTAATTTGTTTTGGTCTTCTTCATTCACAGTATCTCAATATTCTTTGTTGTGCATTGGTGTTTTCATACCTCTCCTGCTTTTTATTCATCTTGAAGGATAATTCATTTGTTCAGTGTTATCCTCAGTTCAGTTTCCTTGTGACAGTTTCAATATAATTTCACTTTTTTCAACAGTTGGAATTAATAATTGGAAGATGTTGTTACCTTTTTTGAACTCGTAAATCTCAGTCTTACATGCAGTTGTCGTGTGGAGCAATTTTCTTACTTTTTTGTCCCTTTTGCATTTTATAGTTTGTATTGCTGACGAGTTTCAAGCATAATAGTAATACTTTTGTCCCACATGCCTGGTTTGTTTTGAATATTATAAGTCTCCATGGAAAAGAAGACAAAAAAATAGCCCTGTTTATCACTCAGCAATTGGTCATTTGTCCTCCCCATGTTTATAAGTTTGAATCCAAGCTCCAAAGGAATCTGTATTATTAGCCAAATAATTGTGAATTAATCATTCCTAAGTTCCATTTGAGTTTATGCTTTGAAACTAACATAACAACCCCATACATTCTGTGTTTGTGTCGTATTTGGTTGTTTGATTATTATTTCCATATCAGGGCTGCATAAAAGTAATTTTACCCATCATCTTTTACCCCCCCTCGTTACTCACTGTCATTTAATAGAACACTTACTGTAGTAGCTAATTACACTGTAATATTCAAGGGTTGGTAGACATAACATTGTTATGGTGAAATATTTTTTAGCAGTGCATTGCATCTGGTCTTAGTATTTTATTTTTCAGTTACATCTACCTTATTCATGCAAAGAATTATTACTAGGTTTATTCGGTGCAAAATTCATTTATCTTATTTATTTAAACCTTTCCCACCTCATGTTTGTTTTTTATTTGTGTTAGGTTTCCACTAACTTAATGCGGCAATATCTTTGTATTCTTAGTTTCCTTGAACAGCTGTTTTCGTCGTGTTAAGTGATTGTAGTTGGTAGTCCTGTTCAGTCAAAGATTGTCCTCCTTCCCCCTAGTCTATAGGTCACCTGTGTGTTGGGGCAGATTCAAAGACAGACATTTTCCAGTGTGAAATATCTGTTAAAATTGGATTCAAAACCTCAGCCTGCCTTTGTAAATCATGCCAAAAGTTGATTAACTACATTTTGCTGAGAAGGGATTACTGATTAGCTGAATCTGCCTCTTCACCATTGAAGATATTATAACCTTGCAATTGTTAATTAACCAAGTCCATCAAATGTTGATTTAAAAATCAAGATTGCTTTGCCTGTAATTCTTCATTGCGGAAAGAAAAAATGACTAAAGAAGTATCGAAACTATGCTTTCACGTAGAATTTATTTGTCCCTGCCCCTTGAAAAGAAATTTCATCCTAGATATTTATACTTTTTTTTTTCTTTAGGTGTTGCTAACTGTATTTTTTTTGTTTTTTTTTTTGTACTGTATCTTTATATAATTAAACCATAACTGGTTCACACACCTTTGTACGTGAAAGTCAAATGAAAACTTCATATGATAAAAACGATCATGAGCTTGTTAGAAAATTTCAATTTAGGCCACTTGAAAATAAACATTGCGTATGTGTTCTAAGTTATATCTTTCAGTGTTTTCATTTGTGGTTGTTTTATTCTTGTTGAACTTTCTTTTTTTTCAAACCTCAGGATTTGTTTGAAAAGTAAAAAAAAAAAAAGCAAAAATTCCCAACAAGACGAGTTGATAAATCCTATCAATATTGAGAACTACATTTTGAAAGGAAAGAGTGCATGGCTGAACAGTCATAAGTAAAGCAGATGCAGATGAACAGAATATTAATACACTTTTTGTATAGATGGTTTATTACAATTTATGTACATCTTGATCATCATTACAAAGGAAACAAACAACAGGCCTTAGTTTAAACTTCCAATGAATAGTGCAAAATTTACACAAGCACCACTATGGCAGATAATTTTTCTGACAGTGAACAAAAGAAAAATAAAATGCACTGATTCAACTACATTTAAAACATCATCTAGATCTACACCTTTGTGCATAAAACAAAACTGCTGTCTGGTACAAGAAAATGAAAAGTGAACAAATTTTTTTTTAAAACTTTCACGTATATTTTTACCCAAATTTTCTCTATTGAAATACTAATAGCATACAATTTTGCAAAATGAGAATCATGAAATTACACGTAGACTATGCAAATCAGCACATCCTGAAACGAAATCCTCTCAAAATACAGTACAGTACATTCAATCTTCAGTTGGCCAGATCACTGAGAGAGAGACTCTTCTCTTGACAATTTTTGAGGCACTCTAGGGAAATGGAAGACTTGGAATAATGTAAAGAGGCTGGCCCATGATAGAGAGGGATGGAAGGTGTTTGTTGGTGGCCTATACCCTGATCCAGGGTGAGAAAGGCAATGATGATGATGATGAGGGAAATGGCCCACATTGCCAATTTTTTTTTCAAAACTAAGTCAAGGGTGTACCGTAAAAGTATAAACTGTCCTGAGAAGAAGGCACTTCATTTCATGTGAAAATGTTGAAAATTGACAAAGTTATGGCTATTTCAAGGTGGCAAGGTTGAGAAAGTCGCTTTTGACTTGAGAAATAGGCGCAATTCATTAAAAGGCAAAAGCCCAGGCATAAGGAAATGACAGGAATCTTTATTATTACGAAAACTGATTCAGGGCCAGGAAGTCCCTGTCCACATATTTTTGGCTTAGTCTGGAAAGTGTCGAGTGTGATGTGAACTGTTTCCCTAGAGCATCTCACAAATGTTCCAGATTATCAGTTTGATAATAAATTCTAAAGTGACAATGACATTCCCTGTGTCTGCACCGCAACTCTAATTACCTTTTCACATCTGACATAGGATCAAGTTTGATCACTACAATTCAAATTGAGGAAACTTAAAAATCTTACATCCACCCGTTGTTCACAGTTCAAACATCCTTTGTTTATTCCTTACTGGAACATGAGACAAAACACAAATATGTCAATAAATAATATCGTAATCACCTGCGCTGTATTTTATAATCTGATATTGATGCTTTGCTCTAGTAGTTGGCATACTTATACTTATAGATTCGTAGACTTCTATAATTCCTTCACTGTCAACTAATTTAACATAATTTCCATGGGTTAAAGTATTAATATTGTCTTCTGGTGACTGGACTAAAACAGCGCCATTGCTTCTCATTGACGCCATGCGTTAACATCATTAGCAGATTCACACGAATCCTGCATCTCATTCTGAACTTTAATGCTCTCTCACAAATCTTGATGGCAAAACACACGAATAGATGGCAGCTTGAAGAAGTGTGAACAATTTTAAGACATGTTCAAGCATTAGTCTGTAGCTGTAATTACAGGTACACATGTATAGTATAACAGTCTAAAGCTTATTGATTATTTTTGACACCATACACTGATTAGGAAGCTCGAAGACATGTCTAAGGTATACCCTCTGATTCTGAGTCATCACCATTTAAGTCACAACTGTTGCCTTCAGGATGCTGGAACAGAATGTTCCAGAACTTGTGTCAAGAGCTGGCCCCGGCTGCTAATAAAACATTGAAAGGGGAGAAACTGAGGTAGGAGATCAGGGCAGATTTAGTAGGGAAAGCTCCGAGTAATTCTGGAGAAGAGTGCCCTTCAGTCCTGTGGAGAAACAGAAAAGCATAATAAATATTTGGCTGTTGTTTGTAAGTACGTACGCATTCCAAACGTTTTGCGCTAGAAGCACATCATATCTGTCCCTAACCCCATCCTTATCCTCAACCCTGAATTTTATCGAATCCCTAACCCTGCCCCTTACCCTTTCAACCAAAATACAGGAGGAAAATAAAAAGAAAAATTCATTCATTAAGACTGTTACTGGTGTTAGTATTTCGGGAGGAGCTCTCTAGCTCTGGAGCCACAGTTTTATAATACATACCCCTAGTGCAAAAAACTGGGGAAGTACATACCTGTAACAACATTCTAAATATTAAATTTTACAATGTACATGTAGTTCCATTATGCAGATTTGAAAATCAACTGCGCTGTTCAAAAATTTGGAAGGTATGTACATGTAGGCCCTATTTTGTTTACATTAATTTACATTCAGATACTAAGGTGCACGATACTATTTTCTGAACTCGATCAAACAAAAAATAATGTAAACTTGTTTAGTAATTACCCCATCCATGGTACCACTGGATTGTTGGTCATTGAGATTCAGATGGGGAAAATAATTATATTATCAGATATGCCAGAGACCCATTAGAAATGTTTTGTACATTTCCTAAATTACAGGTGTCTATCTGAATAAGCGCTGTGATTGCTACTGATCTGGGATCAGAGATGCCAACTACTACGATTTCGCTTACTTGAGTAAGACCTTTCATCGAAAATACGCGAATAGGACTTTCGACACGGGAATATGTTTTTTCACTGTCGGGCCAGCGCATTACGAAATCCACAATGAGATCTTCATGCGAAGTACGAATTTGACAAGGAAGTTCCAGACTTTGTCTGCCCATGCCGGAAGCGAGTGGATATAAAAATGCGATGTAGCCCTGGTACAAACAACACGATGCTTTACTCGTTTGTGTGAAAAATGAACTTCAGACCTTATTTTGTTTACTCTTCGATGTGAGAGGTAAAGACAAAACTGGTTCAAAACCGAACTTTATTGTGAACCTGGAATACTCTTTTTGGTGTCTGAGAGTACTCTTTTTAATTTTCGTGAGTTGGCGTCTCTTTGGGATTCTGTGACAACTGTGTATTAATAAGGGAAACGGTTGAACTACCTGGTGTAAATTTAACCAGTGCTGGTCATATTATGTACATGACAGTATCAGACTTGCCTACTTCGAAAGTTAATAATTAGTAATGGTTTACCAATTTTTAGTAATTTCACATAAAAATTAGTAATCCCTTGTAACGCGCACGGAGTAACACTGAGAAAGCAAACAATTGCGTGCCATACTATGTCATATGTCAACAAAGATAATTGTTTTGCATGTTTATTTTTCTGTTTGCTGATTTGATGATGTTGTGCATTGAGTTTGAGTAAGGGTAAGTTATTGTGAAGTTTACGATAATTGCATTTCCCCGAATATCCAATAGAAAAGTCCGAGGAACACAATGTGCAAAAGGCATAGGTAGGACCGACATGCGACGTTACAATGCAAGGCCATTCTTCAGTGTAGACTTGTCGAAATGTCTGCCTGCCCGTCTTCTTCATCTTACTTGGTGGCGCAGACATTGTGATGCGCAGTCAATCCTTAACCCTTAAGGTGCTGTGCGATTCTCTTTGCGACCTTTGACTAGAGCCGAATTCACTATAGTATGAACTGTTGGTGCGATTAGAAAAATGTACGAAGCCGTGGTCATTTATTGAGTGATGCTCCTTGGTTCAAGATGGCTTCTGCTCCTTGTGAGAAAGTTCAGACGGCCGAGGAGTGAAAATCGTGTTGTTTGTTGAACTTTTTGTCTTTGTTTACATTCTGAGCATGGGTTCAGATGAGGATTTTGTACCCCTTCATGACAGTGACTCAGGGGGGGGGGGGGGGGGGGCGAGATCTAGATCCGTGGAATGACACTTTTTTTTTAATTTGGAGCCAAACTGAGCCAAATGAAGGAATATTTGAAGCAAATCATGAACCTAGCGCTCGAAAGAGCAAAACCCAATCGGACAAACTGGCAAACTACAGGTACACGAGGTCAAAAGTTTATTACAACTTCCGGTTCACACCGGCAACTCTGTGATTCGAATTTCAATAAAGAACTCATGCATTTGTGCCGCATCGCCCGTAATTCCACAAAAGTGTCGAAAATTCGTATAAATTTGGAGGATTTCGTAGTTCCGTAACGAGGATTGGAATTTCGTATAAATTACGGAAATTTCGTAAAAGTAGGCAGGTCTGCAGTATGAAAGTTATGGTGATAATCCTAGATGTTAGCAAAGAGGTTCCCAACCCCCTTTTTTTCTTTTTTATTGGCAACTATTCAACTAAATTTACCACCATCCTGTTTTGTTCGGTAATTTGTGTTTACACTTCCACCATAACAGAAAAGAATGAGCTCAGCATCATTCCCGATGACCCCCCCCCCCCCCCCCCATTCTTTCCATAGGGGCGGGGGTTACGTGGTCGACAAATAAAACTTACTGGTAAGCATCAGTTGCTCTCTTGATGTCCCACAGTCGTACACAGCAATCTGCACCACCTGATGCCAACACTGAACTGTTTTCATCAAAGCTTAGGGCAAAAACCATGTCACTGTGGCCTCTCAGGTCTTTTATGGCATGACCAGATCCCAGATCCCATACTCGTATCCTTCTGTCTTCACCTAAACAAAAACATTTAAGAAATTCACTGCTTTAGTATAGTGGTTCACAACAATTTCTAGGCAATCGCCCCTTAGGCTCCAAATTATCTTTCATCACTCCCCGCCTCTGCCCCCAGAACTTGTGTCCTTTTGTTACAGCCTATATCAGAAATAACCAAATTTAAGATGATCTGTGTGTGAGCCCCACTAACCTCAACGGAAGTCGCATTTTTTCAGTTTTGAGTTATGGATATCGCCATAAAGTATGAAATCTCATCATTAATTTGGTGTAAACATTATTGTAATGCTCAGTTTTATCGCAAAGTTATGGCTTTTTAAAGACACCTACCCTCCAGTCAAAAGCAGAGGTAATTTCCGAGAAAATCTTAAAGATGGAGATGCAATGTTCGCTCTCTGCGAGATGGGTGGCCTTACTATCTCCCTAGCAGCGGATACTTGTAATTAACCTACGGCTTTGAAATTTTGCATGTCTGTGCCAAAATAAATGATACATGCTCTGTGAACATTTTGTGACAATAGGTTTATTGATTTTGACGTTATTGGGAGTTCAATGAACCCCATTACTGCTGTGGTATTCGATATTAAAGGCATTAAATAAAAGCAATATTTATCACATTTAGAGGCTGATTTGAGACCTAATATTTTCACAGAAAGTAGAAAAATGGTTTAACTTAATGTATCGACCAAAATAAAAAAAATCAGATATTTGTGTTTTATCGCGATTTTCTCCGTTTGGTCCAGTGCCACTTCCGTTGAGGTTAGTGGGGCTCACTCACATCTTTGAATTGTCTGTTTGTAATACCAAGCTTCTGATGGCATCAACATGACCAGGTTTCACTCCCAAAATTATTTAAACAAAACCAGAAGACGTGTACAGACAAATTGTGCCATGTCAAAGTGTGGAGTTAATTTTTTACTTATAAAAAAAATGAAGCACAGTTCAAGCCACATCAGCAGTGGCGGACCTACATTTTTGGGACTCTGAAGCTTGAATTATTGTGGGACCCCTTCGCAACCTGCAACAATAGGGCAACATCCAAAATTCACTCATTAAATAAAGTTTCTTCGGGGTTCTTCAGGGATAAAGGGCCCTGAAGCTAAAGCTTCATTGGTTTCATGGTAGATTTGCCGTGCCACATCAGGCATAATGGCTGGGAAAATCACTTGTGTTATGCTCTGAACTACATAAAGGATTTCATGTGGGAGAATCCGCAACCCACTGAGTTAAGTATCATTCCATCTGCAGGCATTAGCTATGCCTTCAATTAAAGCTCACTCCCAAACACTGTTTCCATCAGGGGGACATGTTGGTCTAGTGGCAATGTGCTTGCCTCTCATGCTAAAGGTACCGGGTTCGATCCCCCGTCTGGCAGGCATGTTTGGGATTTTTTGAAGGGAAAAATTCCTGTCCCTGATCACATGGTAGGTAGGATCAAGCACCTAGTCTTCTCAGGTAAGGACAAAAAACTCAGAGCGCCCGTGTGCATGTTGCGCACATTAAAGGTACCTTGGCAGCTGAAAGTCAAGAAGAGCAGGCCGAGCAAGGCTGCCGCCTAGACAAAATTCTAAAAACTAACCTCTACCACAAAAACACACAGAAACAAAAACAGGAAAAGTGAGGTGTAAATGCCAAAGAGCAGGGAATTGCCTAAAGTAAAAACCTAAATAACTGTTTCCATCGGCATGGCTGATGCACAAACGATACGAAACGAAAGTGTTAGTTCTCCAGCAATGTGTCTGTTGAACATACGCAATGTAAAACTAGGTAAGAAAAAGAACTACAGTACCTGCTGTGGCTAATAATTTTCCATCTGGGGAAAAGGCAAGAGCCAGTACTGATCCTCTATGGCCTTGTAACAAACGAACTGTTCTGCTTTCTGTCACACTCCAGAAACGAACTGATTTATCAGCTGATCCAGTGGCCAGGTAATTATTATTGGGGTGAAATTCAATGCACTGAAAAAGAAAACAAGCCAGGTTAATCAGGTTCCCTGTTAATCAACATAAAACATACAATTTCTTTAAGGAGCTTATACAATATTTGACAAAAAAAATAATAAAGGTCATAAGTAGTTGTCTGAAGACGTTTGTGTGGTTTCATGATAGGGTCAATCATATATAGGCCCATTGCGGATAACGGCCATTTTAGTTGTCAGGACCGACACATAACCATGGTAGCACTGATTTTGATTCGTTAGCTGATTTGCACTGCGAGCACATCAGGCGTCGCGAACCAATCGGCGGCGAGCTAAAAAAAAGTTCACTACAGTAAACAATGACACGTGTGTTCACACACATGGCAGACATCCGGTCAATTCTTTCACTTCCTTTCCCTTGTTTACACGGATGGTAGGGAATCTGACCAGCTTGGATCCATCCTTTCCACCCCTGTCATAAGAGTCAACTGCAATGCAACCAGCAGGCATTTTAACCGCTTAGACATAATTATCTCGAAGTTACACTTGTCAGCTAATCCACACACCATTTTAGGTGTCAGAAGTACAAAACAAAAACACTCTGTGACGTCATTCGCAATGGGCCTATAAATAAATAATATAAATAAAAGCAAATGAATATTTGTCTGTGTGTTCACAAAAAATGCTGGCCCCTCAACCTCAGATTTGCATGAAATTTTGAAGATGCCTTCCTTCCACCCTTTAGAAGGTTCCTTTACATCCAGAGGCTCCAAATGGTGGGGAAGTATTTTTTTGAGTTTGTGCCACTGACTGCTCATCTCCGATCCCTTTTTTTTCCCGTGAGCGCATGACCTGCGATGCCAACCCTTCCTGCCGACTGGTTTAAATTGTTCGATGAGCTTGCAGCTAAAATTAGAACACAGGAATATCTTCCTGCCTTACAATGATCTCAAATTAATTGTGACAGTTAAATTCTATAGCTTTCATTGTTTATTCATAAAAGTTTGTTCTTTACTGTTCTAAAACCGCTGAAGCAAAGCTTTACAGCTCAAGCACTGACAACCTCAATTCAGCTGTTGTAATGATTTGAGCTCATTGCGAAAGAATACAGAATTTTTACAATACAATATTTAATATAAAATTCACATTCCAACCATACACACATTTACTATTCATGTATTTACATCAACATCCATGGTATGTCCCAGGTAAGATCTCAGAGGAAAAGTTCGGTCAAAGGTCCACAGTTTAGCTGTAGTGTCATGGGAGCAGCTGGCAAACCAGACACCAGTCGAACTGATGACACAAAATAGTATCATAAATAACATGTAAAAAAAAAACAGCAAGGTCGGGTGACTACAGAACATTGTCCCATCGCATGAATCCCCATCAAGCAAAAGTTCCAACCCCCGACTTTGTTACACCCATAGGACTGGGCCACACCTGGCTCATGAGTGAAACATTACTGAATATTTCTATACACCTAACTTGCATTTTGAAGAAAGACCATTTAGCCTGTGAACAGATAGTATATCACTACAGCTACCTCATATTGACACTGTTCCCTAAGACTGTGATAATTAAAAAAATTTTTTAAATCAAATTTTAAATAGACATACATGTACGTATTTTCAACTACATTCAAAGCCACTTTGAATGATCTTGTTACAAGGCTAGTAGAGCAGAAAAATAACCAAAAAGCAAACTTTAAAAAAATTCCTCCTAACTAGACTTGATGTGCTGAAATACAACAGTTTTTTGCTTCTCTGAAAAGTGGCCAAAACCAATTACTAATAATACTACAGTTTTAGGGGATGGTGATTATCTAAGCAAAAAGACATTTGAATTATGGCATTTTCAATCATTTCCCCTCTTTCCTGGAATTTCAAACAGTTTTTGCAAGCCAGTCATTACTCACTTTTTTTGTGCCTGCCGTAAAAATTTCAAAATCACAATAAGGTGGATAGAAACATTCAGTTTGGCAAAACATTCAAATCAAAAGATAAAACACTGCCAAATATGCATTCAATTGACAAAATTATGAACATTCATATCTTGAAAGCTTTCATTTCTTTCTCTGAAAACAAAATGCTTTTGCAAGACATACTACTTGTTTGTAAGATCTTGAATGTCATAATTTCAAAGGAAGATGCCCAGAATTTGAATACAGTAACATATATTTGTAATAGTTAAGTAAAATATTTGACTCAGTATACCTGAGATTCAGATCCCACACAGAAGAACTATGTCCTTTGTAAATTGCTGTATTTGTCTGGGTTGATAAGTCCCATAGTCTCACTGAAATATATAAAAGAGAAATATTTCCCTTATAGGCCTACTTGTGGCCTGTGCTTAAACCACATCCACCTAGGCAGTATTTCTCAAAGTGGGTCATGGTACTTCAGAATGGGGCACATATTTTTTTTTTTTGCTCTTTTTTTTTTTTAAATTGAAGTGGGAGGTGGGACAAAAAAGGTTGACAAACACTGGATTAGAGAAAAGCAAAGCTGAATTAACAATTAACAAAAGTAATCATTTGTGTGAAGTCCACTGATTTACAGTTGGACATACATATCATTCATTGTAAGCGATTCAAGAGCTCAAAAGCTACAGTTCAAATTACATGACGTAGAGGCATGAATCACATGTAAGAGTAGTGAATCAAAATGTCTGTATCCTGTTCAACATTACAAGGAAGCCCAAATCCCCAGCACACAGCCCCATGATTTAAAGGCTTTTGGATGATCTGTTTTAGACAACTTTCAGTAAAGACAAGAACTGAAATGCTTGCAATAATCAGATGCTCATTATATTATAGATATGAAATAACTTAAATAAACATAACAACGAAGCTTATTAATTCACAATTGGCCACCAACTTCATCTCCTGTCTTATTACTTCTTTACCCAATAGTTCCGCCTCTAGCGACTTCTGACATTCACTTTCAAATATTTTCTTCTCAATGCTAGAATTTTAGTCCTTTTCCAATATTCTTTAAAAACAAATTTCTGGGTGTACATTTACGTTCTAAAAAAGAGTAGAGAAAAGCTATGCAATATCCTTTCAGCAGTTCAAAATTTGAATACAGTTTATAGTAAAGTTTATTGAACTGTGCTTTACTAACCTGTTAAGTCCTCTGAACATGACAGAAGTTGTGAGGAGGAGTTGGCGAGAAATCTTGCCTTGTACACCGGCCCTCTATGACCTAACAATTTGGCTGTTTCAGAACTCTGATTTGCCCTGAAGAAAAAAAGTGTGAAGGTGAAAAACATTTCAAAATCGAGCTCTAGCTGAATGATTTTTGTCACCATCTAGGTTTACTGTTGATCAGAATAGGCACAATGAGAATCATGAGAACCAAAAACCAAGATCCCTAGTAAAAGTCACTAAATTAGTGAATATCACCAACAAAAAAAAATGTTGACATTTTTTAACCAAATTAATTAATTACATTTCAATTGTTCCAAGATGCTTCATGCTGATCAGCCTCTCAGTTCCAAAGTCCTTAACCCATAACTGCCTAACCCACTTTCACAGATCTACCCCCTTTCTGTCCAAGCATTGGGAAACAACACAACTTCTGAAAATATTTACTTTTTAAAAAATAGAATAAAAAACTCAGAATGTCATGATCACATTAGGATCATAAATGCCGTGCTAGGTCACGACGTCAGTGAGTTAATTTTTACGATCTTGTTGATTATAACCAGCGTAATTTGCCCTTGAGCTGTTCTCGTGAACAGTTTGTTTTGAAACACCTTTTTTCTGATAGATGGAGAGAAGGAGGGGCGAGACAGAATAAATGTATAGCTAGGAATGACAGAGCAGTTCTCGACCCCGTGATTTTGATTAACATAGATAAGGGGCGAGTAAAGGTAGTTTATTTAGACGCTTAGTTGGCGTTTGGAAATTCGTGCATAAGAGTAGAAAGCACGGGGTTTGAAGATTTTAGTAGTTAATGTTTCGCATTTTAAATTGTCTAGGTAAAAGTGACCTTGATTTGGCGCAAGGCCGTGACAAGCATAAATTAATATTGCAGGCTGAGCTCCAGCGACTGCACCAATCAAATGTATGAATCTGGACGGAAGGTCGAGACATAGCTTTAGTATTTAAACCCGTGCAGAGCTTAGATAGATGCCACATGTAGACAATCCATTTACGAGGTGGACGGCGATAGTCCTCAGCCAGATGAGAGACATAGAGACGCAGTTGAGCAGTCCATATTGTGAGGAGCGCCATGATTTAAAGCTCCAGAGCCTAAGCTACTTGGTTTGATATGAACCCACAGCGTTTACATCCAGCGCTCTCACTCCCAGTGAGGGCCTAATGGTGAGAGTTCATACTAATTTGTAATGATGAAAGTGAACCGTTCTACTTACTTTTGAAGACAGTTTCAGAGCTACCGCCAGACAACGCATGGTTGTACAAGCATTCTCCATGGCGTGTCTAGAGGAAATGTCCATATCATAACATGTCTCATTGAATTAATAGAATTTAAACTGTTATATCCGTCGCCACGTGCGCGGATTCTATTTGGCATATAACTCATATGACCTGCAAGCAGTTAGAGTGAATAAGTTAGTCTTTATAGAAAGCTGTAGTTTCATTAGTTAGATTCAGTTGCCTTTGAATTGATATTTATATTTATAATTATATTTGTTACATTAATTCCTGTAATTAAACTGCCCTACAGTTCTGCTAAAAATCAAAGCAATTGATTTATTTAGTTTTTAGAGTGCAAGTATTTTTTTTGTGTGTTCGTCGATTGTGGGAGCGGACCTCGAAAGAGTGTCAGTCGAATTCTCCCCATCTAACCCACATCGCGACACTGGAGGGGACTTACCAAATTTCTTAATCCTTAATTTCTTAAATTCGTTAGATTATAATCACCTCTTCTCTTTGTTTGCATTACATTTTTGTTCTTTTCATGATCCGTCGCTCACGGGGTGTCGCACGTTGAGCTAGTTTAAAATTATTTATTATTTAGTTTTGTATACTGCTTTGTTATTTTTACTTCCACATATATATGTCGCTGCTCTCCCATTGACCCGATGACCGAGGCCAGGGAGACTACAGAACAGAACTTAGAACGGTGAAAGACAAAAAAGACTGACTGTGGTGTATGCAAGGGCTAAAGGAATTACCACCCAGTTCCTTGAAAGTTAAGTGATTCCATCCTAAAATTTTGTCTGCGTCTGGGGAGTTGAGTGTTCCTCCTCGTGTTTTACAGGCTTTTTATACTTTTCTTCTTTGTTAGAACTGCGGGAGGTCGGCGAGGGTTCTTACGTGTGCGTGTCCTCTGTGCCAAAGTGGTGGCTTGGTCGCCAATTTTGCCGTTTCGACGACAACGTCTGCGGTCTCGCAACAACCAGTGGTGATTAAAACAGTGAGGATTCGCATTCGTGAGAATAGTCTTTGTTAGGGACCTGTATATTTGTTTAGATTGTGGCGTTCACATCTTCCTCGTCTCTTTGGGAAGACGTCTCTCTTGTTCTCTTCTCACCTATCTGTAATTATATTCAGAACTTGTAGGGTCTGTTATCGTTCGTCTTTTCTTGTTTGTCTAGCGTCGTGTTTGGTGTATTTTTTTTCATTAGACCTTTATCATTATGGTGTTGGTACATTCCTTTGTTTCTTATTTTACCTAAGTAACTCATGTGTCTACATTGACACATTGATTGAGTAATTTGATCTGGTTATTGAGAGTAACGATTTTATTGAATTGTTGGAACCCGTGCAGTTAGCACACTGCCAGTTCTATGGAGCTTATTAAGCGTCATGTATAACCGATCTCGTCTTCATATTGACGAGCTCCCGAGAGGGCAGTATTAGACTGTTTAGGGAGGTGATTTTTTTTTGTGTAGTGATGAGTAGTGAGTATTGATTTTATTGTCGGCTGGTGCCGCCGCCCGAAGAGCAATGAATTTGTCTCATGGGAAGAGTCTGTATCAGTATCGAGGTGATGTCGATATAAGAGCTATGTGAATTATATATATTGAGTATACTTTTTTTTAGTCGTCTGCGTATGACGTCGACCCGAGGAGAGCAATAATGAGATTGCCTCATGGGATGGATGATATTGGTATTTTTCGATTATTTGAGAGATGTTGGCAGTGCTAACGTAATACACTGCGTATCCGCGTATTCGCGTGTTATTATTGAACCTTCTTACAGGAATTGTAAGCCCCACAGGGCAGTGTAAGGCCTCAGGGCAGTGTAAGGCCACAGGCAGTGTAAGATGCTGAGATGCAGTGTAAGGCCGCAGGCAGTGTAAGACCGACTAGTTATGTAAGGAAGGGAGTATTCGCGTTTTGAGAGTTTTTGCAGTGGTAACAGAGGACACTGCGTGGTCGCGTTTTAAGAAGTTGTGAAGAAGAGTGGAGATGTGTTTTTTATACAACCGATTATGACTATGGTTTTCCGCGTTTCGTGGACCATCTAACGTAATACTAGATATGACAAGTAAGAATACTAATTATGATTGTAACTCTCCATGCGGTCAGTGGATGAGTTATCTAAGAACATACCCGATATAGATATTGAATTGAACCGATTATGACTATATACCGAGATGACTGTGACACTTGACGTGTGCATGGCTTGCGTACGGAAACGGCGCATTAAATTAACTGCTATCGCCTGGTGTCACCTCATCTATCCCGGATTGGATAATTAGAAATAGGTTAAAGTATAATGTTGTTTAATTGAGATCTAGATTATTGTTGAATGCGAGAAGCGCTATATAATTCTTAAATCAAGACGAGCGCTAGGCAGATTTTGAAAGAGTACGTCAGGCTAATTATCTTGTCGACGTTTATTTCAGCTTAACTATGGCGAAATTTGTAATTGATAAACCAGAATATGTTGCTATTTTATATAGAGACTGTTAAGCATTGAGGTTGAGCATTTTTCACCTTTTTCGGAGACCGTGGATGGTTTCACATTATATTGTCCTACCAATTATGGACATTCTTTCTCAAAATTTCCATGTGATTCCTTTTTCCACTAGCGTCCATCCTGACCATGACCTGAGTTTCAGACAACCTTGACGCCTTTGTCTGCGGGTCAATGAGATGAGGAAATGGCAAACCGAGCGACCAGACCTACTGCTGCCAGGATACCATTACTTTAATTAACTATTGTTAGTTCATGTTCTATGAATGTATTAATTACGCTCAATGGACCGATGAGCTAGTTGCTCAATATTTCAGTCTTTACGGTATGTCTGTGTGAGAGAAGTTTATCACTTTAATTCTTAAGTGCTACAATAATTATATATTATCACAGAACGTCGCATATAAATATACATATGCTATTGTCCATCGATAATGCACGTTCTTAGAATTTTTTTTTTGACTTTCAGTAACGCTATATCTTTTTTACAATATAGCACTTTCAAAAGTACTATTACATAGCAACATTAGTAGACAGTTATGTCGTTCAAACCCTAAGTTTTCACTGGGGTGGGGGATGTGTCATGATCACATTAGGATCATAAATGCCGTGCTAGGTCACGACGTCAGTGAGTTAATTTTTACGATCTTGTTGATTATAACCAGCGTAATTTGTCCTTGAGCTGTTCTCGTGAACAGTTTGTTTTGAAACACCTTTTTTCTGATAGATGGAGAGAAGGAGGGGCGAGACAGAATAAATGTATAGCTAGGAATGACAGAGCAGTTCTCGACCCCGTGATTTTGATTAACATAGATAAGGGGCGAGTAAAGGTAGTTTATTTAGACGCTTAGTTGGCGTTTGGAAATTCGTGCATAAGAGTAGAAAGCACGGGGTTTGAAGATTTTAGTAGTTAATGTTTCGCATTTTAAATTGTCTAGGTAAAAGTGACCTTGATTTGGCGCAAGGCCGTGACAAGCATAAATTAATATTGCAGGCTGAGCTCCAGCGACTGCACCAATCAAATGTATGAATCTGGACGGAAGGTCGAGACATAGCTTTAGTATTTAAACCCGTGCAGAGCTTAGATAGATGCCACATGTAGACAATCCATTTACGAGGTGGACGGCGATAGTCCTCAGCCAGATGAGAGACATAGAGACGCAGTTGAGCAGTCCATATTGTGAGGAGCGCCATGATTTAAAGCTCCAGAGCCTAAGCTACTTGGTTTGATATGAACCCACAGCGTTTACATCCAGCGCTCTCACTCCCAGTGAGGGCCTAATGGTGAGAGTTCATACTAATTTGTAATGATGAAAGTGAACCGTTCTACTTACTTTTGAAGACAGTTTCAGAGCTACCGCCAGACAACGCATGGTTGTACAAGCATTCTCCATGGCGTGTCTAGAGGAAATGTCCATATCATAACATGTCTCATTGAATTAATAGAATTTAAACTGTTATATCCGTCGCCACGTGCGCGGATTCTATTTGGCATATAACTCATATGACCTGCAAGCAGTTAGAGTGAATAAGTTAGTCTTTATAGAAAGCTGTAGTTTCATTAGTTAGATTCAGTTGCCTTTGAATTGATATTTATATTTATAATTATATTTGTTACATTAATTCCTGTAATTAAACTGCCCTACAGTTCTGCTAAAAATCAAAGCAATTGATTTATTTAGTTTTTAGAGTGCAAGTATTTTTTTTGTGTGTTCGTCGATTGTGGGAGCGGACTTCGAAAGAGTGTCAGTCGAATTCTCCCCATCTAACCCACATCGCGACACAGAATATGAATTTATGAGTTGTTTTTGTTTGTGTTTTTTTTTTTTTTTTGTTCCTGTATCACCATCACTATGTTCATTTTAAATCTGTATCATTTGAAGTTCTTGTTTCATCCCTTTTCTCCCAGATAAACTGTAAAAGGGCTCATAATGCTGTGTTTATAAGCACAAAATTTGAAAAATTGTCAAAGGAAATAGAATGCAGATAGAATTTTTTCTACATGTATTTTCACAAGGAAGAAGATCAGAATCTTGTCTAGAGCAGCATTTCTCAAAGGCGAGGTGTGGCAATAATTTGGTGGGGCATGGGACTTCAGAAATGAGTGTAAGGATATATAATACATTGCCTGATCATGGTAGGACACAGGTGGTTTATTTGTTTTGAAAACTGAAGTGGGGCATGGGACATAAAAATGGCTGAGAAACACTGGTCTAGAGACTTGTATATCGAGTTATTTCTGGTATTGAGAAACCTAGTTTCCAGGAATGCTTGAAAACACTACACTGTATGTCAGGCGTGGTGCGTCACAGCAGGAATCAATCTACAGTTTTGACAGTTCTTCACAGCGCATTAGTCAGTACTGGGTTAAACAGTTTTCTTCTTCTTCAAGTGCCGGAGTTGGAACAGATATCGATGATCATAGTTCGCCACTCATTCCTTCACTCCGATGCTCTCAGAAAGCCCATACTGTCCTGGTTTTTCCCTGTCATCCATCTGTTCAAACTCTCTAAATATGTAATTCTTCGTCTGCCTCTGCTTTTTTTACCCTTTGGTTTTTCAGTTAGAGCAAGGTTTTCATGACCTTGTGTGTCGATTCAGGTGTCCCATGAACTGCAACTGTCTTCTCCTTACTGTTTTTATTAGTGACCGCTCCATGCTGGCATCTTTCATCACCATTTCATTCGATTTCCTTTCCTTCCATGAAATATTTAGGAGCCCCCTTAAAAACCACATTTCCGTTGCCTCTAGCTTGCTTTCCATGCCCTTGGTTAATGTCCAGCATTCGCATCTATACAGGAGGGTTGACCACACATAGCTCTTCAAAACCCTTGTTTTTATTGACACTGAGATGTTTCTGTTCTTTAGGATCGAGCTCATTCTATATATTCAGACAGTTGAGAGTAAAAGACATTATATTAATTGTTCACCAAAATAACATAATTCAAATTGTCACCATTCCCTGAGACTGTGGTAATTCAAAGATTTGAAAAACTGAATCTTATACATGTACATGTTGAACTACATTTAAAGCTGCATCGAATAATCTCAGTTCTATACTTCTTAGTCAAAACATTTTTGAATAGCAAACTTCCAGACAGACATCTTCACTGGACCAATTGTGCTACAATAAAACAGTTTTTCGCTTCTGCTGAAAAGTAGTCAAAACCGGTTAGTAAAGTTTTGGGGAATGGTGACAAAATCTAAACACTTACTTTTGATTCATTTTGTCTTTGATTTCTTCTTCTGTACAGTGGAGGTAATCAGCTGCTAAGACTATCTTGCTGGGATCACAATTTGAGGGTTTTTTTCTGAACACATCGGGCTCCAAATTCCACACCGAAATGCAGCCATCCTCAAAACAACCGCTTAACTTTCTCTTGTCATGGGATATGGTAGCTGAACACAACCTTTGAGGAGATACAAGGTATTACATGATAAAGTTGATGGACTACTTAGCTTCTGATACCTGAATTTCAATTAGCTTTGTTGATGTCACAAAGTCTCCTTAAAATGACAAGGTTCTATCTCCACTTTTTGGCTGAAATGAGTTACACACTACTCCTAGACCTGCAGGCTTTATCCATTGTGTGTCAAAGTATCAAGCAGATAGGGTGTGTAATTTGCAAGTACTACTAAACAAAAAATAAAAAAATTCTTTGCTCTAAAAGCTATGATCACATGAAACTTTCTTCCTCGATTTCTCACAAGCTGATGGAAGGTAGAACCTTGTCATTCTATGGAGATGACTGGTTGGCCCGTTGACTCCAGGACTATGCAAATGTGATTTCTAAAGTTGAGTTTCGATCACCAATGTGTAAACTGAGGTGCAGAATGAAATTTCCTGTCATACTGTTTAATTCTACCAGAAGAAAATGCATCTTTTTTCCCTGGCTCAACATGCAGGAACATTTTCTTTTGTTCAACTCAGTTGTGGCTCAAAATAAACAAAAATACTTGAAATATAAAAGGACTTCAAGACCTATTAAAATGTGACCACGTACACCTTTACATCTTTCTATGAGTGATATATTTTGCAGAATTTAAGGCTCAGCGGTTAAAAAGCATTTCATGATTACACTGGAGACCTTATGATAATGATAGTACTGATAATAAAAGACATCACACACATGACTTTGACAGCATTGATGCAGAACATCGAAGCATTTTAAGATGACACCTGAATACCACAAACAAAGCAACAGAATAAATTCATGTGAAAGAAGCAGGTAACAGAAAGACCTATATCACAGATAAACCTGCCAACTCTCTATACTAGGACTTTGCAGAATAAACAATTCTGTGAAGAGAGGCAAGCGTGGCATTAACCTGTCCTGTACTGATGTTCACTACAAGTTCCCAAAGAGAGAGTGGAAGTAGGCTTATCCCTAGTATTGCTGGGAACCTCTGTTTGTTTACTTACATTCTTGATCCACTGCATTTAATGCCAGTGACAAATCTTTATCAAGCTTTCAAAAGACCAGAGTAAAGGAACAACCAGCCAGTGTTCTTTAATGGGTAAATTCAAATTTCCATAAATATTCTTATCAAAACAGTCTATAAACAGAGGAGATAAATTAAAGAAAAAGACAGAGAGAGAGAGAGTTTTCAAAGTTCAAAGCTCTTACCCTTGGTAGGTATTCAAAAATGTGAAGAAGCAGATGGAAGGCAGGCATGGAGGTAACTCTCTTACTGCACTGATAGCAGCAGACAATTCTTCCTCCAGTGTGAGCTGCCCTTCCTGTGTAGTTGGTGTCTCACTAACTGGGGCAGCTGATGCCGTCTCCTCTCCTTCTTCTAATACTTCTGGTAATGCTTCAAGTTCTAGTTTGCCCTGAGCTGATGATCCATTGATCTCAATAACTAAAATTGGACAAGGCAAAAACATGCATGTACTATAATACTGCCTCAAGATATGCACAGAACAAATCATATTTTGACTATCAAATGCTATAACTCTTGATTCCTGTCATCTGGGACACATGATACACAGTAATACAATGTTTTTCACATTTTCTAAAGCATATCAAAGATACTAGATACAAGAAGATAGACAGCTAGCGTGTTTTGTGCGCACAGATTTTGCATTGCCACTTAGTGGCAAATGCGCGGAACAATGCCATATTTTACAAGACCAATACGGAAAATATTGAATTTTGTCCACTGTTCAGCTATCACTGCAGGCCTTCACTGAAGTCACTTATTTTGTACGTATAACTTCAATTGCTGTAGGAAAACTGGCTAGTTTTTTCTTTTCTTAGTCATGGTAGCACTGTAACAAATTGGCATCATTAATTTTTCATCATATCAAGCATTCTTTCCATGAAATGTGCCATGGGCCCTGCCCCCCGATCAGCATGCAAACTGTGTGCACAATTTTGGTAGAGGTGAGTAGAAGGGAGTGTCTCATCTTATTGTATCTAGTATCTTTGGCGTACATAACAGGCAGACACTGTGGTGGCAACAGGTATTCAGCAGCATCTCTGAGGGAATGTCTTCAACCAAAATCAATGACACAAATATTTGGATTTAGTGGCAACTAAAGTTTCTAAGTGATTGAAAAAAGCAACAACTTACCAATGGCAAAAATTAACAATAGATACAGACCAGGAAAATGCAACACAACTCACCATTAGTCTTTATACACTGGTTGAATATCTGTAACATAATCATGTTGTCTTCAGTCTGCAACAAATGAAAAAAACATACCAACAACAGTTACAATCAAACACTGCCTCTATGGTTAAAGAAGATGAATTTGTGATTTTTTTCTCCCTCAAATTCAACAACTGTACAAGAGTTGGCACTCCTCATTTCATACATGCATTAAAAAATGTTTCATGGAGTAATACTAGAGTGTTGGCATGTCACTGTATAAAAATGCCTTAGATATCATCTGTTCCGATATCAACATGTATTTTAGTTTAGAAAGTTTAATCCAACTAAAGCATGTTATCATGAAATCTGAACAACACAGACCCTTTCCTCCAAGAGACTTCTTTTCCCAGTGGGATAAAATTATGGAAGTGTAAATATTTCGTTTTTCTTACCTTCAAATGCCTCATCAGATAATCCATTGTCTCCTGGCTAACATTAAGTACATGTCGATTTTCCCTGAGCGAAAGATAATTTTAACAAAATTAAACTATGTTTTTGAAATGCAGCATGGAGAAAAATATTCGACAACATTATAACAAAAACAGTTCATTGTTTCCATTTTGAAATTGTGAAGCTACTGCTTCCCTATCAATTGAGGGTGGGGATGGGGAGGAGGGGAGGGAGGTTGTTAGTATAAACGAAGAAGAAAGTGTCTTTCAGTTAATTGGAATGACGATGAATAATGTTGGAACTCAGTGATGACAATGATGAAAAGGAAGTGACTGACAGGCTGCCAGAAACATCAAAATATTGATGAGGTATTGAAAATAACAAAGATGCAAATACTAGTCTAAATTTAATTTTTTTAAAAATTGAATTTAACAACTACAAAAATAATAGATTTTACTTCCTCGAAAATCACTCATCTATCTTTAATTAACTGTTCCATACTACTGAATCATAGCAAGTATGTGATATTCATCAAATTTGTCAACACTGATAATGAATAACTACAACAAAACAACGGAATGTGTCATTTATATCTCAGTATTTAATTACAGGGTATGTCGCTGTGAGAAAAAGCCATTCTGATGTAACCTAATGAGGGATCCAAAATCCTCTCAAATAATATATGACTTATCTAAAAATTATCCTAATTATCAACCTATGAAACATGAAATATTATCCAACTGTACCTGAACTCTATGACTTCTTTGCTGGTCAGCACATCTGTTTTCGTTTCAAGTTTTTTCAAATGCTTGATGAAAGACTGATGTTTCTCCTCAGGGAATGTATCACAGTGTCGTTCATGGAATTTCTGGGCTGTGTTGGAATATCGTGGTTAACACTGGTTAAAATGGCTGGGTTTTTTTGTGGCATACTGACAGGCAAAATACATGACTTATCAAGACTTGATGACCTTCCTCATCTGACAGGAGAAAAGCAATGGAAAGTCCAGTCTCCTTCTCTGATCATTATACTGGGATCAACAAGCAAACATGAAAATGATTGCTAAATTGATTAAAAAGACCATCCATCTTTCACCCTCTGTGTGTCATGGTTCATGCATTATCGTGCATTATTACACAACTTGCCATGTTATACAAAACAGTGGGGCAGACCAGACTCGAGTGCTCATCCCTGGCCGATCGAGTTTTCACTCGTGACGGCAATGGCAAACATGGCAGTTTTCTTTAATTGTTTAACGTCCCCATAAAGGCAATTGGAGACTGTCGGGGTATCTGGGAGGTGGCGGGCTCTTAGTTGTTTCAGTCCTTGGCACTCCGCGAGTATGTGTTCGACAGTCTCCTGCGGGGACCCGCAGTGCCGGCATACTGGCTCACGGAGTGGGTTGAAACGATTTAGATGTGCGTTCAACTGGACATGCCCCGTCCTCATACGCTGTATGATAGTCGCGTATTTGCGTTCTAGTGACAAAATCGGGTCTTTGATGTCTGGTTTGGTTTGATTATGATACACCCTACGTCCTTTATCCGAGTTTGCCCATTGATATAGCCATTTCCTGCGTCCGTGAGCGCGGATTCTGGCTCGGGCTGCTGGGTAAGACGTTGGGTGCTTTGGCTGTTCGCCTCTGGTACCCTGTTTCGCTAGGCTATCAGCAACCTCGTTGCCCCGGATACCTATGTGCGCGGGGATCCACTGGAGGTGGACCTCGACACCGTATCCGCTTATGATCTGGTGGCAGATATGTCTGATTTTATCTGCGCCATGTGCCTCGAGCTTATGGTTGAGCGATTGGACGGCCATCAGTGTGGCCCTTGAGTCTGAGAACACAACAATATCTTCTGGCGATACTGTTCCGTTTTCAAAGCCGTTGAAAACCGTAGTCAGTGTTCTCCCTATCGCTGTCGCCTCAGCGTCGAAGTTGGAGCCATTCGCCCCGCATGGCCCATAGATCTTATCGGTGTCGGTGCCGTCAGGGTAGTAGATTATTGCCCCGTACCCCGCATTCGTAGTCGCCTGTACTGCCGAACCGTCAGTATATGCCTTAATCATGTGTGCTGGGTACGAGTCAATAGTTTCGCCAGCTGCCGTTTTCAGGATCGTGGGATTGACCTCCTTTGTCAGGTTTGTATCTAGAAGCGTGGTTTTGACCACTGGGGGTTTCAGGGAGGCGTGAGGTGGCTCTTTCGTCCATAACCGAAGGGGCATTCTGTCTTGTTCTAGCCCATACTCCTCAGTTAGCCGTTTGGCTTCGCCCAGGAACGACTTCTTCTGGAGTATTTTCGGTGGCGGTTCGATTTCGATCGCCTCCCGCGCCGGGTAGTCCGGCTCGAGCCTTTTTAACCTCTCGTACTGCTGTAGTACGCTTCCTTCCCTTCTGTTTGCCAGTGGTTCCACATTGGTCATGATTTCGAGAGCATTCGTAGGAGTGGTTTTGAGGCAGCCTGTTATGAGTGTCAAGGCGCTGTTCTGAACTCGGTCCAGTGCCGACAGCGTTCGGTCACTGGCCATTGGTTGCAGTGGTAGGCTATATTCTAGTCCTGCTCGGACGTAGGCTAGATATAGCTGTCTGAGAACCTTCCCAGTGGCACCCCAGTTGGTACTGGCGAGCGTTTTTAACAGTGTCAATCGCCTCCTAGCCTCAGTCTCGAGCTTGCTGACGTGCGTCTGCAAGTTGAGCCTGCTGTCAAGTTCGACTCCCAGGTATCGTGGTGCGCTTTCCCTTTTGAGTGTCTGGCCATTGATCTTAAGATTGATGGTGGCTTTCTGGACGTGTTTTCCGTTGGTGAAGAGTTGATAAACGGTCTTATCGACGTTTATCTCCATCTTCCACAATTGGCAGTAGCAGGCAAGCGTCGCGAGGTCCCGGTTAAGGTCTCGCTGTAACCATTGGACATGCTTTCCTGTCCTCCAGATTACCATATCGTCGGCATACATCGCTTTTTCGCATCTCAGGTGTTGGGTAAGGTCGCTGGTGTAAGCCGCAAAGAGCGTGCAGCTTAACGCTGAACCTTGTGGTAGGCCATTCTCCATGGTGAGTTGGCTTGAGGTCTGTCCGTTCACTCTGGTGCGGACTGTTCGATTGTGAAGGAAATCTTTTACCCATGCATATATATTTCCTTTGACCTCCGCCTTGAGTAATTTAAGGAGTAGCCCACCTTTGCACACCTTATCGTACGCTTGTTTGAGATCGACGAATACGGCGATAGTATGCTCCCGCCTATGGAAACCATTATTGACCGCTTGGGTCAATCGGATAAGCTGGTCCATCGTCTGCCTGCCACTACGGAAGCCCGCCTGGTGTCTGTCTAGAAGACCGCGCTCTTCTAGATACCAGGTCAGCCGGTAGTTAACCATCCTCTCCCCTACTTTGCAGATGCAAGAGGTAAGGGATATTGGCCTATAATGTGATGGTTCGGTACCATCTTTGCCTGCTTTCGGGATAGCTGACACCACTGCCTTTTTCCAGTCAATAGGGAGTTTGCCTTCATGCCACGTTCTATTTATTAAGGCTAGGAGCCATTTCTTTGCCGTGTGGCCCATCTGGAGCAACATCTCGTTGGAGATTTTGTCCGGGCCTGGCGCTTTACGATTTTTACACTTGCCAAGTGCTCTCTCCAGTTCCTCTAGGGTAAACTCACTGTTAAAGCCATCGTAATCGCTGTCTACCTGCGACTTTTCGAGCTGACGCCTGACCTTACGGAGCCCCTTGTCCGTATTCGTAGCTTTGCCACTCTTATTTGTACTGGCAAAGTGTCGGTTAAGCATGGTTGCACGCTTATGGTCTGTCACCGCGACCGTCCCGTTTGCCCGTATCGGAGCGACATTCTTCACTCTTTGCCCCCGATTAAGGCGATTCAGGACGGTCCACGCTCGGCCACCACTTGGGTCCACGTTCAGAGACTCGCACAGGTTTAACCACTTTGCCCTCTTGGTGCTTCTGGATAGCAGTTTGACTTTGGCGGTCAATCTATTGTACTCGATCCTTGCCGCCGTGCTCGTTTTTGCTTTTCTTCTCGCCCTCTTACGCTGTCGGACCGCCTGTTCAAGTTCCTTTGACCAGGGCAAGCGATTTAGGGGCTGCAGTCCTCGCGGAATACTCCGCTTAGCAGCTGCGAGCACGGCCGTAGTCAGTACGGCGTTGGCTTCGTCAATAGAACCCTGGTTTGGGTCCACCTCGTTCAGAGTTAAACTTAAAGTCTCTCTGAACTCTTCCCATCTACCTCGCTTGTAATTCCAGTTTAAACGTTTCTCCTTCTTCTTAGCTGTTTTGGTCTGGATTTGTACGAGGAGAGGAAGGTGGTCGCTACCTACGTCCTCGAGGACTGTGTAGCTGTGTCTGGTAACGAGGTCAGCGGATAGAAGCGTAATGTCTGGCCGACTCTCCGCGCCGTTTGCACGATGCAAGCAAGTAGGCGCGGAGGCGCTTGATTGTATCCGGACCAGGTTCGAACTTAGGAGGAGATCTTCGACGTTTCTTCCTGCGATGTTCGTGGATTCTGGGGTGTATCCCATTTCAGGGCTTCGTGCGTTGAAGTCTCCTCCTATGATGGTTTTTCTAAAGGTAGCCTCTGTCAGCCCTAGGTCGCAGGGGACCTTAGGGGGATTATACACATTCGTGATGGTAAAGGACACGCCGTCCTTCCATACTGTAAGGGTGAGGGTATCAGTTTCACCGTTACTCGTCGGGGCGTTCTGCCTCACCGCCGTAATGTCATTGCGAACCAGTGTGGCAATGCCTCGGCATTTGGTACACGAGCAGGTGTACATGGTATACCCTGTGACATGCGCGCCTCTCCCATTCAGTAGAGTCTCCTGGATGAGAGCTACATGTATGTGTTTTGCCTTCAGGAGCTTAGTAAGCTCCAAGACCTTCGGGCGAAGGCCGCAGACGTTGAGCTGCAACATGTTAAGTGTCGCAGGGGGATCCCTCGCCGCTAGGGTCCCCTTCTTGGTTTTCGCACACTCATTCACACTCGCATTTAGACACAGGTTACCAGTAACATACTTGCGCAGGGGGACCTGGTAACTGCCATCCTCCCTACGGAGAATATGTCTGGGTTTCTCAGCCCCACGTTTATTTTTGCCATATTGTACCATCATTTAAAGTGGGAATTTGTCGCTGCTTAGATCCCTTTCAGACAAAAGGAGGCTGGTGACAGCCTGAACCGACTGATTCGTATCACGTCGTGATCAGAATCTCTCTTTCTCATCCGCCAGCGTGCGGTCATTGTCTTGTTTAGTCGTTGTCACGTAGTGCTTGCTGCACGACTTTCGAAAGATCGATCTGGTCAGTCCCCGGCCCTCAATCGGGGACTGCCACCACTGCGTTCTGCTAGGCAATTTGCCCCCATCTGCCTACAGCAACGGAAAGCTCCCAGTGTTTAACGGCTTCGGGAAGGTCAGCCGTCAGCCCGTCCCCGTTAGCTAGCCCCCAGCTTGGGCTACCCCGCTGCTACCACGTGGCGGTCGAGGAGAAATTCTCCCCGGGTCTCTCCAGACCTGGGATCGGGCTTATCCGGAGCCCGGAGGCTGCGGAATGGTCATAGGCGGAACGGTGATCATCTGCTAGTACCACTCGTTCGCATACACCTTGTACGAGGGACCCACCGAGACAGGACCAGTATTCGAGCTCAGTCGGTTTCCCGGAAACACTGCGACAGCAGGACCCTCGGAGCAGCGGGGCAGACCAGACAGTATGCATTAATGTCTGAAAAAAAACACAGCAAAACCTATTCACTTGGATGAAATGATGCAGCTTAAGACTGCAAAGAAGCTCTTAAAAAAAATCAATAAAACAGCCAATTCTCACCTGGGACTTTCTGTCCATTACACAGCATCTCTAGGTATACATGTGCAAACATGGGAAACAGCAAAGGTTGGAGTTCTCCATGGAAGGGAGCCACAGCACCTCTGATAAAGGATTTCATTCTTACAAGAGAAAGAAACAAAAACATTATTATACACTGAATTACAGTCCATATTTTATTTTCTGTCTTTAACAAAATACAGAGACAAATGGCCTTTTCACTATCCTAAAGTCACAAGTATCCCTTATTCTATAATAGTCTATAATACATGAATAAACATGAATAGACAAATGTGACTCTCCACCTCAAAAGGGACCACAAGTACAACATTTGACAAAATGAGTTATTGTTACGGTCAAAATTACTAGGCTAAGACCTTAAATTCAACACAAAAATGAAGTGAGTCGGATAAGAACTGTACATATTTTTTATGAATTTTTAAAAACGTCGAGTAGGGGAAAGCTAAACTTGAGAAAAACGCATGTAACGTTCTGCGTTACATCTCCCTAGCAACAACCCCTTCAAAATAAAGCTAGGTCAATGAAATTTGGCACACACATACTTCAATATTCACTCAAACATCACCCAAATTTTCGTGATTTACAGAGAAAAGTAAAAAAGTTACATAAAATATGTTGTTCACCATACACTTTAATTGTGACCGAAATTCAAAGAAGGGAAAGGGGGAAAGTGTTTATGGCACTCTTGGAGAAGGTCATGCAACATCTCAGAGTCCTCTTCTGCATTCAGTGCCTCCTCTTTATCACTGGCAACTATAGCAGGCATCCGACCAGTACTAGTGGATGCTTCGCCAGCATCGATGTCGTTGTCACTTGAAACATGACTGTCGCTGCCTCTACAACCTCCATCGTAGTCGGCCAGCATGGCCTGCGTTTCATCACTGAACTGAAAATTGCAATCTCTTGCCAAATTCAGAGCTCCAGCAAGTTTCTCGGAAGCAGACATGATTACACTTCACGAACAAGTTGTGAAAATTCGCTGACAATGCAATAAAAATGTAAATACGGTAGCATGCAGTATTTTGACAACAATCCGATTAGTCAGCGAGTTACGTCCCTTACGGGTCACGTGACTTCAGATAACCAATTGCATGAATGAACTCCGGCCTTGGAGATGATTAACATAATCGTGTTTACTAACTATGCCTGGTCTTGTGGAGTAGTTTTCATTGGATATTATACATGGTACAGCAAATGAACGCTGGTTTTTAATCTGTACAGTTTAGTCTGACCCAGCACAAGTCACATGGTGCATAATGAGGCCAGGAGAATATGAACCTGATTGAAAATATGTGAGTGTGCATGGGAAAACCCGGCATAAGTTGGCAGAGCTGATTTTGAGAAAAACGGCTTTGAAGTGAAAATATGGGTCCGTCACAAACTTTCCAACTTCGCTGTTGTTTAGGGGACCGTGGCATGTTACAGGGTAAACTGTAGACGAGCAGTGAACACTACTCACTATGATCTCTATAACGGCTTGTAATTAGACTACGGTCTCCTAACAAGATCCAAAAACTTCCGACTTGGCTGTTGCTAGGGGACCGTGGCATGTTACAGGGTAAACTGTAGATGAGCAGTGAACACTACTCACTATGATCTCTATAACTGCTTAGTTATTAGACTACGGTCTCCTAACAGCAATCACTCCAATATTACTAGGTCAATTAGCTATTGCCACTTATAGGATTAAATGCCATTTTCCCAAAATCTTGTTTTAGAGGGGTCAGTGACTTCAATTTGTCAGAAATGTCTTGTCTTTTATTATATGTACTGAACTTAAAATGTCTTGTTGCCGACTTATGCCGGGTTTTCCCATGCACATTCACATATTTGATAAATAAGCATCGTTCATGTATGCTGCTTTGACCTAAAGTTTGGATGAAATCTTTACTTTCCTGATAGAAAACATGCTAAAGAAGAATGGGAGCACAAAATCAGAATTTTGACCTTGTGACCCATTTTCGCCTTTAAACGGTGATTACACGAAATCGAGCATGCCGACTTGTGGTACCTACTCAGGTGGGGAGTCTCAAATACCTCAGGGTATTTATACATATAATGCTGCTGACTCACTCACATAAAACTACTTCACTCATTTTTAATAATATACCTGAGTCTTTACAATCACATAACTAATGTAAGAATTTGAACTAATCAGCCCTAAATAATAATATATCAACAGTGATATTCTGATCTATTAAAAGTCTGTTGGGGTAAAAGCAGTAAATTTTGCCACTTTTAATGAGAACTGATGTGACCTCACCTGGTAAACTGTTGGTCGCAGGCAGTGGCATCACCTGAAATGCTACTTAAAGCCAGAGTGTTTTCAACACTGGTGCGAGATCTTGTTTGCCTGCGGACTGACACATCACTTACACCATGTTCCTTTCGTGTATCTTTCCTTGAAGGCATTTCGCTCTCCTGCAGAGAAAGTATATTACTAACATTTCATTTCTAAATCAAAACAAAATGCTCATTTATCTCATATGATAATAAGCCACTTTGTTTTGCTTTCAAAAGAAGAAACAAAAGAAAAAGTTCTCCTATTGCAGAACGTTAATCACAAACATACCAAAACAAAGTGTGCAAATCCACAAACAACATCATAAACAGACAGCCAATAATCATATTTAATGTTCTCCTGCAGGAGCATGACTGAAAAAAGACTAGTGAACTGGAGAGTGAACTCAAGTGTTTCACATGAAGACTGGCAGAAAATCTTGAATAATGACTGATATTCATAAAAACCAATTTTTTCTTTACTAGTGTTGTCAGGCACAAAATTCAATGTTCCACTACTCTGTGAACTGAACTGAATTACAATGTTCTTTTGAAAACAAAATGAAGAAAATAAAGAGCTTAGAAACATGGAGAAGTCAAATTTGTGGGGGGGGGGGGGGGGGGGGCGGCGGCAAAGTATGACGTGCAAGTTGTTCAAGCCCAAGGGGTTATAATATTCTTTACACTGCTAATTTCTTTCATTTATTTTTCCCCTTTAAGGATGGTGCAGGGTGGGGAATGATGCTAACTGTATAGTTAAAATTTCTTACAAGAAATTCAGGGAAGGTCTTCCCCCCGTCCATGCCCCCTACCAAAAAGTTAACAAACATAATATGATGAAGACCTCCCCTTACCCGCGCTTTCGTTCTTTCTTTTTTCTTTCTTTGTCCCATACAAATACTAAACCCAACCTTTTGATAAGCCCTCTCAAAATTCCCCTCTTTAGTGTGTTTTCTTGACTGGCACGGACGGGCGGAGGGCCTCCCAAATCCCGTGGGGGTCAGATTTATTTTTGTTTTGGTTTTAATTGTAGATTACACCTTGCTCTGATGGCAAATTCCTAGACAAACACCGAACAGATTTTCTAAGGACTAACTTTCTTTGAAAAGGTTTTTACATCCTCCCTGCCCCAAACCAACAAGAAATGATAAATTCTGGGTGCTAGGACTTTCCGGGGCGATTTTCTAGATTCTCGCGTTTAATTCCAGTAATGCTTTTATATAGGTTTTAGGTGTGTTGGGTCTTTGCAAAAGTTTTCGAGCGCTAGATATGGCTGTACTAACCTTAGGTGCTGTAATAAAAGGATATCCAATAAAGAATATTCCCAAAAATGTTGTCAATTAAATATTGGGCGCAAATGTCCCTAATGAAGTTTTGCCAATCAACAGCTGTTTGCCGAGCAATTCCCGTATCCTCACGGACATAAGTTTGCCTCAGATCGTAAGACCAGTAAAAAATTATGTCCAGAATCTGGCTTAGCGATAGATGAGAACCTTCAAAAAATGATCCAATTCTTATACTTCTATGCCGTCTGCAACGTTTACAAGACCATGCGAAACCGTCCACATAGATATCTCCTTGGCGTTGCTGAAAACTCATAGGTTCTTGGCAGTTTGGACATAAGCATGAATTTGCCAGCAAGCAATGCTCTGCCAACCATTTAATACAATCTAGATCTACATTAGCATGAGTAGCACTACACAGTTCTCTATGGGAAAGTTTTAAATCTTTCAGTGAAGTAGCTGGTAAACGAGTAGGTACAATAGTAGTAGGAGCACTTGGTCTTCCTCTACGGGCAGCCATAATCCATATATCTAGCCTGAATATCTAGAAATTCGCCCGCGAAAACTTTTGCAAGGGCCCGGATTTACCCAACACACCTAAAAAAGCATTACCGGAATTAAACGCGAGAATCTAGAAAATCGCCCTTTCCGGTTCTTGGCTTTGGTCCTTTTTTTGGGTGGTTACGACAAATCGAATCCCTTTAGTACCAAGAGAAGAGTCAGGCATAAACGTACGGTAAACTGCCTCCTTTTGAGATACCGACTGATGACTGAGCGAATGTGGTCATTCCTTGATCGCCTCATGACTTAGGATATAGTAAACGCTGACTATAAGCATAGCAGTTCCCTTCTGTTTTGTTTACATTCTCCCATAGAACAATTCCGCCATGTTGAGCAGGGGAAGCAACGCTGGCTGACGCAGCTGTCAAGGTAAATGTAAAACAAACCCAAAAAGAACTACTGAAACGAAATGAAAAAGTTATGGAACATGGATTGATCACTTTTGGCGTATACATATACTAGCTTTCTGTTTTGTGAAGAGTCAACTTGGCAGAAGAAATTGTGCCCTATACGGTTCATGGACGAAAACCGTTGCTAAATTGTGACCACACATTGAATTGATTGCCAACGCTTTATTTCAGAAGGATGGATTGTACATTGCAGACCTAGGCTATATATCCAACTATCCATCCGTCAGTTCGTCCGTCCGCCTGCCTTCCTGTCTGTCTGTTTATCTATCTATCTATCTATCTGTCTGTCTGTCTGTCTGTCTGTCTGTCTGTCTGTCTGTCTGTCTGTCTGTCTGTCTGTCTGTCTGTCTGTCTGTCTGTCTGTCTGTCTGTCTGTCTGTCTGTCTTAGTCTGTCTGTCTGTCTATCTATCTATCTATCTATCTATCTATCTATCTATCTAGAAGAGGACGCCGATACTCACTCTCTTTTTCTTTTCAGTCTGAAAAAACTCACACTTGTGTATGTGATTGTGCATGGACGTGCGTGCATATATGGGCATGTGCCCCGTGCCCGTGTGTGAGTGTTAATTTCGTTGCTGCATCCCCCCCCCCATTTCTGTCATTGAACATTCCCTACACACACCTCACTGTCCCTTTTCATCTTTTTCATCATTATTTACATGTACTTTACATGAGGAGTGACATTCTATGTAAATCCAATAAATAAAATTATACCCAGTTAAAGATGTTGCAATACAGTGGCTATGAGCTGGACGCTGGACTGCAGCAGGAAAAAGATAAAAAAAACTGCAAATAGTACAGAATAATGCAGCACGATTAGACCTTAAGAAAATGAAAAGAGATCATGCATCATCTCTACTGCAGAGCTTGTACTGGCTACCAATAGAAAGACGAATAATGTACAAGCCTGTGTCTACCCTGTCACAAAAAGATCGATGTACCAAAACGCACCAACTTATTTGACTGATCCTTTGACTCTCTATGTACCATCACAACATCTTAGATTATCTCAGACACTAGAAAATTTAAAATTCCTAAGCTGTCCCTTAAGACCACGGGCGAAAAATCTTTTTCTTTTCAAGGGCTCAGATATGGAATTCTCTGCCTCCGTCTTGGAGAGAGACTGAAAATTTTATGACTTTTAAACATCAGCTGATGAGTCATCTTTTTACACTCTGAATGTCCATCAACTTTTGTTTTTCCTGAGTATACCTCTGTTTTGTGAGTGTGATTTACATGATATAAATTATATAAATCCTGTAAAGCGGTTACAGCCTGGTTGCCAATGGGATGAAGCGATGTTATAAATGCTATGTATTATTATGTATTATTATGACATTTACAAAGTCTCAACAAATTAAGATAAGCAAAGGTGGTCTCAAGTACAATAAGTATAATATCTCCTACAGGATCAATTTTTGTATCACTTGCTCTTGAATAAAATTACCAAAGCCAAACCAGTTGACAAAGGCAAAATGTGGCACGGTCATCATAATAAAAGCGCACGCAGTGGACTATGTGTTTATGCTGATATTCAAAATAATTACATGTAGGCTACGTATATAGATTTTACTTTTCTTGGGCTCGGCCAGAAGCTGCTGTTCATACAAGAAAACTGGGCTTTGCAGCAAAATTTAAAAAAAACTGCATTGCACTTCTTACTTTCTCTGTCTACAAGCATTTTAATTAATGTCAGAAGACTTAATTCCCCCCAATGATTATTATGAGCAAATAAAGCATCTTCCATCCGGTTTTTTACCTGTGCGTGTTAAGACTGTGTTCATAGTTGCAACCCTTTTACGAATTTCGTTCACCAACGTGTTAGAAGTCATGATGCACCCGTATTTTTTTATATTTTTTTTCGTCTACCCCTTAAAATAAAGTATTGGCCACCTTAGGTTTACTATTAATACGATACATGATTTAACTGGAGTACCATACAATTCATCCTAAAGAGAATAGGCTAAAGATCACGTGACTCTCCTGGACGACGGGTTGTTTTGCAATGGCGGATACTACATGCAACTCTGTGGACATTTAGCGATGAAAAGGCTTTAAACTAGGATTAGTTTGTATGTCACATTGAATTAAAAAGTTTAGTGCATTTTTCGGCTCATAAACAAACCAAAGATGAGTCACATTTCACAAGGGTAAGTATAGCCACTGCATATTTGCTTAAGATTAAATTTAGCCTGGATTCACCACATATTAGAGGATCTAGATGATGTAGTGAGAATAAAACCGAACCCATTGCCAGTTCCAGCCAGACTCATTAGTAGGAGCTGGATTAGAATGGATATTAAGAGCTGTAAAGCTGGTTTTAAATCAGGCATCATCATTTCAGGATAGAATGGTGTGGATCCAGGAATCTCATCAGCACATATTTGTACCCAATGATGTTTGGATGAATGAGGTCCACGTTAATTGAACATGGATTTATTTTAAATGTCCAAAGGAGTTAAATTCAAATCCGTCTTATCAGAACATTGATCAGGATTATTCACACGAATACAGATGAAAACAAATAATTGTGGCAAAGTTGTATTTTGATGAAAACTCTCCGTGTTGGATATTTTAATTGTATTTAGTGTTAACATACAAAATATCAAGCAGCTGTTGAAAGAAATTTAAAATAGCTTAACCATATTCTGGGTTAACATTTACAATAATTATTGCTTGTTAGATCCTTCTGAGCAGTGTGTCAGTCAGTTTTGCCATGCACAGGTACCGGTACCATCTACGTGTAAGCACGTACCATCCACCTGCCCTGCATGTTGCAGTGGAGAATATTATATATATGTATTCCCATTGTCATGATGAGCAAATTTAAGGACTGTCAGCTTGCCAGGGAGAGACCCAATAGCAAATACGTGTCAGTGGCCAATGAAATAATGTTCTGTTTATCTCAGTCTCAATATCACCCCCTTCAGAAAGTATATGAAATAATTAGACAACCTAGATTCAAATGACCTGCATTACAGGTTGATATGGAGACAGACACCAATTTCCTTGATATTTTTTTTTTAATATCTCCCTTTTTTTTTCCCGTATGTCGATCCCATCAAGAACCACAAAAAAGAATTGAACTGTCAGTGGAAAATTTTTAAAAAATATCGTGAAAAAGAAGCCGCATTAATCATTACAGGTCATCAAATATCCCACAAAATTGCAGTGAATTCATGTGTTTTGAATTAAGTTGATATTATTTGTCTTTTAACATACACAGTTTGTTTGCAGAAGCTCTTTCAACACTTTCATTTTAATTTGCCTTATATTCTAGGCCGCTGTCCTCCTATAACAGCTTAGCTGATGGTCATTTGAATGGCTTCTTTTCAAACTCTCGCATGCGGGGGCATCTTCGCAAAGCAGGCTTGGTAAGTACTAAATGACTAAATGCCTCTCTCAGTGAACAGTCACAGTGCCGTAGCCAAAATATTTTTATTCTGAAACTGGTGTGACCAGCTTTTTTTGCAAGAGATTTCATTTTTTTCTATAGAGTACCATCTCTGTATTCAACATTTAAAGAATATGTTGGAACATGTTGTGCAAAATCTTTCAGTTCTTTTGAAATTTACCTTAATCATTTGCAATGGAGTATAGTAACATCTTTGGAAAAACTCACCTCTCTGAAGTTATTAGTAACTGCAAACCAAATGTAATGATCATAATTCTCAAAGTGATTTTAATATTTTACTGGCATTTAACTTGGAATTGTTTAACAGTTATTAAAACAAAACAAAAAACTTGAAACCTAGTGTTTTCGTCAAATCCTCTGATCTTAAATTTCTCTTTCCATTTCATTTGTCCAATTCACTCTGTATTTGCACATGAATGCTGGCTGTTTAAGCTTCTCGTTATAAGATACCCTTGTTGTTTCATCCTTTTTTTAAAACTTGTGTCTGTATGGCCTTCCCTGTATTCATGTATTTTCAGTAATTTTTACACTTATTTTCATATATTTTCCTCCACAGATTACTAAGCAGGGAGAAATTGTATCTGAAAATACTTACCGCCTCAATATGAGTAGAAAGGAACACAAAAAGCATGTGAAGGATATGTTAGCGCAAGCCATAGTGCACAAAACTCTGGATCTGGAGAGGATGCGACAAGCTGAAATTCGGATGAAATTAGAAGAAATTGCAAAAATTGAGCTTGTCAGAAGAGTGCGGGTAAGTTCTTTGTTAAAGAATGCATGATGAGTGATTGAGTTACACTACAAACAGCATCTTATATTTCAAGCTGATCCATTTTTTCGACCCAGTATTTCAGAAAGAATCATGATATTCCTTGCTCCACTGGCTTTTAGTGTAGATACTTACCTTTTTACATAAATATGGATGTGACAGATATAAAATATCCTTTTTGGGAATTTCATATCTAGCTGAACTACAAAGATTCCATTTTTATTGCCGTAGGTAAATTATTGATATTCAGATTAACCGACAGAATATTGAGATATTTCAATATCTATCTCAATATTTTTATCTCTATCACATCTTCCAAGTGCTTGAGTATTTTTTCTTACTGAACACTTTTATGCAAACTAGGCTGAAAGGAGTCGGCATCTAGATGATGCTCTCCTGCCATACCTGTCTCCAAGGGCAGCCAGTGTGCCCAAAAAATCCTCTGCCAGAAAGTCCACGCCATCCCGCTCTCCTTCTACACGAGGAAGGCGATCCAGGAGAGAGCATTGCGTGTCTAATGGGAATGTTTCTTCTGTACATGAAAGGGTACAGTTATTGGCACTATTGTAGTGTTTAATGGGTGATGATGTGGTTTTCTCCTACACTTTCCTGTTATAGTCGGTCTTGAATCCAGTGTGTCGAATGAAAACAGTGGTAGTTTGTCTTTCTTAATTATGTGCACAGTGTGAGAACCCTTTCCTGAAGACAGCTGCACAGTGTGTGTACAGATAAACGTTCCAGAGTGAATTGAGATTTGTTTGTGGAATGCACATACTAGCAAAGAACACCATCTTACTATAATGAAGCTAGAACATTAATTAAGCACATAAAACTTCATGACTACGTGACCAAAATTTATAACATTTTTCGTACTGCCTTCATTTTTGAAGGGGGGGAGGGGGGGGGGTAAGAATCAAAACGTATATTCCCACTTCTGTTCACAGAATTGTAGGAGTGCAGGGCAAATTAAGACAGGTTTTAAATTAGAATGATGATGGTAATAAGCAGCATATGGAAGCAAATATACTGTGCAAATGCAAATCAAAGTCTAATGTATTTACAGAATCTGAAGAGATGTGGGAGATAACATTTTAGACTATTAGTATAAGATAGTGCCAGTAAGAAGTAAGAAAAGTATAATTGTACGAGATAATACAATAAATATTTTTTGGAATTGAACTGCTGGCTAAAATGAAAAGATTTCAAAATAAAGAATGTTACTGATCATTGGAGCATGTGACACATAACAGCAGGAGGAACTGTATCCAGCCCTAATTGTAGACTCCAGATTTCTTGTATAGGCCTTGTTTGGAAAATAATAAATACCTTGTGAATAACAAAAACAGTAAGCAACTTGAATATCCTTCTTTTGCAGTCAGAATACCCATTTTCTCATTAGAGTATTGAAGAGATCAGCTCTTGACTAAATCATTTTAACATCGCCACCTAATAATATATATTATTTTAAAGGGAATGTTAATCTTGGTGGACACCCTTACACTTTCACCACGCACTGTGAGATGTTCTTGTGCATGGCTTCAGTAATCTCTTTCTTTTGCACAGTTTCCTGACAGAAATTTTATTTGTTGTCAGTACTGAAGGATTTATCTCATCGTTCTTCTTCATCAACTAGTCCACACCTTCATCCGACTTTCCCTCTGAGTATTTATAGTTCATTGGATAGCATGGACAGAACTGTTTAACAGTGTTTCTGTTTTGAATTTTGAACCTTCCCTTCTCACTCTATCAGTATCATCAGTTCTGAATGGCTTTTTGTCCATTTCTGTACTCCAGTTTGCCAGAGGACCACATGCATCTGTCTCTGCCTTATTTGAATGTTAAGCCCTGCATGTTTGTATTGTTAATCATTTTAAAAGTTTTCATTTATTCCACAGTTTAATAGCAAACCTTTCTATTTAGTCTGAAAGGAGTTACATTTGCTGTATTTTGTAATTTCTGAACACTTTGATTGATAATCTCTCAAGTTTAAGTGGATGTATGGTGTTTTATTGTTATCATGGTGTCATATTGTTAGTTTTGCATGCTAGGCTCCGTCAAGAGCAATTGTGTCAGTTTTGTCTGTCTGTTTGATGTTTCGGGGAATTCGACGAGAACAGAATGCATTATAATTACCACTTTAAATGTTAGATAGATTATGTGATGGGCATGGAAATATTGAGCCTAGCAGATCACGAATGCTCATTGTTCATGTTTAAATGTGACCAAGTACTGTTGACCATGAGGTCATTGACGTATAGAATTTATCAGGTTCTTGGCCCTAGACGCAAAAGATACCATAACCAGGTCTTTGAATATTGAGAGGCTATGTCTCTGCAGAGACTGTAATCACCACTTTCATCCATGTTATGGTTTGTAATTTAGTGCATTTGTGGGCTTCAAAGGACCACCAGCGAGTTGTTCTATGGCATTATCATGGCACTAGGAGCCAAAGAGTTTTAATATTTTACTGCCTCCCCCCCCCCCCCCCTGCAACTACATGTTCATGATTCTACCAGTAGCAGCAGACTTCTCATTTTGCAACCCGTACGCATATTATCTGACAGATTAAAAAAAAAAACAAATCGATTTAGACCAAAGCCGGCTTCCATAAGTTTTATCCCCAAACCTATCAGTCAATTCAAACTCTTCATAGGCATCTCGTTATAGAAGGCGTGAAGAAGATATCCTTCCCCTCGTAAGCCCAAGATCAACGTCTCGCCCATTGTCCAGCCCAAGTGCCAAAGGCCAAGTCAAACACAGATACCGACCAATCAGTGCACCAGCGAGAAAGGGGCGGAGACCGACCTCAGCGCTGTCGTCCACTTATGAAGATGATGAGGAGGTTGGATTTTCTTTCCACTTGTATTCCTTCATAAAGGAACCGCCTCTTTAACACTGCTAGTGGCTCATATGTAGGCTAGTGGCTTCTTACAGTTTACAATTCCTGTGATTCCTTTGTTTCCCACTCCTCCCTCGTTTATTTCTACAGCTGGAGACATGAATTAGCCTATGTTTACTCACACTTCGTTCCTTTCAGTCTTATGTATTTTGATACACTTTTTTTTATTTGCTTTCGTTTTTTTTTATTTGCTTTCGTTTTTTTTTTTTTTAGTTTCACATACGATTTCTTTGGCTCTCTGGCTTATTTCTGTACTTTTCTGCCAATCGTTTTGCCAGTTATTTTTATTTAGTTTAAAAAATAATATTATGCTTGAATGTGCAGGGGACATTTTTACTGAAGAGCTGACCATTGCTGTTTCTCCACTTTTAACCAAAAAAGTTTGCTTTATGTTATTAATGTAGCTTTCCTGCCTTTTTCATGTCTCTATCCGTGTGCATTGATGTTTGTGGGCCCAGAATGAGTTTAATTATTATTTGTATTACCATCAAGATTGTCGGCAGTTTCCGCAGCGCTTCTGTGGTCATGACTCAGCTGATATGATATAATGTGGTACAATTTATTAGAATCATAAGATTGGACATGACCAGTTGAGTTCAGAAATTTTAGGCCAAAGAACTAATTACAGGATTCTTGAAGTTTTTCATTATAGTTTTTAAAAATGGACATGCGTGTTTTTGTAACAGAATAGCAGCATGTGCCGAGCGCTGCCTGGAAAGATCAATACCGGTGCGCAAAAATCGTTATGAATACTCCAAGTAATTTTTTTTTTCTTTTCTGCATTGCCTGGACCTACATAAAGGCATTACATGATTAGTTGCATGATCTGCCGTTAATGAAATGTTAAACAATTGCGGAAAAATCAGTATTACAGATCAGTTGAAAAGGAAGATAATGTTTTACGGTGACTTTTTTTTACTGAAGAGCTCACCACGGTTGTTTCTCCACGTCTCACTTGGGCAGTTTGCTTTATTTTATTAATTTAGCTCTCCTTGCCTTTTCATGCCTCTGCCTCTGTGCTTTGATGTTTGTATGCCGAAAGTGACTTAATTTCTATTACCATCAAGACATTTTCCATAGCGCTCGCATTTGTTTGTTTTGTTTTGTGAACGTTCGTAAACTAAGACGCCCATCTCAGGCCACTTGGAAGCTATCAGAACGGGATGCATAATTGTCAGCACACTGGGCAGGCATAATAATATCATATGTTTTCTCTCAAGCATTTTGCAGGTGATTGGCGGACGCCTCTGGTGGGGTCTCCAATTCTGTCCTATCGTTCTGTTAGAGTCGATCGTCTTGTTTTTTTTCCCCCCTAGCACAATGTGACCGTTATCGTGTCGACATGCTTGTTCCAAGCTCAAATTCAAGCCCTCCAGCATTTTGTTTGGCAATGCTTTCTCAGCTAACCTGATTAAAGCCACACAGCCTCAGGTCTAATCCCTTGCCATGCAATTCAACCGATCCGGTTAAGTAAACTTTTTATTTGTTTTGTAAGATAATATTGTCTTGCATGACATGACAAATAATAATCGGCAATGAATTCATATTTTAATGCTGGGATGTTGTTACAAGTAAGTACGTCCGCCAAGTTGTTTTCCACTGGGGGTACGTATATATTTTACAGACTTTCGTGATCCAGAGCTAGAGAGCTCCTCCCGATATACTCCTAACAACAGCCTTAATTAATTATTCTTTTGGTTTTGTTTTTGTTTTCCTCCTTTTTTTTTGGGGGGGTTGAAAGGGTAGGGGGTAGGGTTAGGGATTCGATAAGATTTAGGGTTGAGGATAAGGACGGGGTTACAGATCGCTATGTATAGCCTACATACGCGCCACGAGTGTAAAACGCTTGGGGGTGCGTACGTACAAGTAACAACTTAATGTTGGGCCTATGAGAGACAGAAAACGCAACGTCGGAATTTAAAAACAACAACACAAAAACTCACACTTTATGGGGATGGGGGCAGAGAATGGTAGTTGTGAGTTGTGAACTGTTGTGAGTTGTGAACTGTTGTGAGTTGTGAACTGTTGTGAGTTGTGAACTGTTGTGAGTTGTGAACTGCGCCTAACAGGCTGCGTTACAATCTGCTCTGAGATAGAGAGAGGTAGAGAGAGAGAGTGAGCGAGACAGGGAGAGAGAAAGAAGCAGTGCAGTGTGTTGAGCGAAAATTCTGCTCTGTGGTTGACATGTTGTTTCTGTAAAGTGCATAGAGCATTTTAAATGGATATGCGCTATATAAATGCCATCCATTATTATTATTATTATTATAGTTTCAATCGGGAAGTAGTTGTTTTTCTTGCACACCTACCACTAAAATTGAAAGGAGATTTTGTTTTCTCTTTGAGTGAGAAAGACAACCGGGTCCCCCAAAAGGTATTTGAGAGGGAACATATTTATTTTGTTCTGGAAGGCCTCAGCATAGCACAATCCCAGCAAGCAGCCTTACGGAAATTCGACGCTAGGATTGGAGTCAAGCTTGCACATCGGAACGACACTGTTCTAACGTGGGTCCGCTGGTTTTGACATCACGCCGGCGTCGGTTTGATATAAGGAATCGGCCCCTGTGGTAGTGCCGCCAATCCTACGGAAATCTACGTTGGATTAACGTAGGGTTGCTGGCTGTGATTGGCTCTCAAAAGGCCTTTGAGCCGGCCTGTCAACCGTTACACATTTCTCAGTGTATTGGTTGTGACATCGCCCAGTGTCCACTATCTATTTTTGGTGGCCAGTGGGACAATGAAGTTTTATCCCCCAGCAGTCTGGAGGCGGCATTTCTTAGAAAACGTCAAAGAACCTCTCATTTTCCCTGAATAGGGCCCATGGAACTGTTAATATGATAAAACATAAATTTCTTTCTACCCCTGTCGGCTGGCATTTGTCATTTCTAGAATGCCTAGCTAGCAAACATAACTCGGATATACTCAATAATTTATTCTGTTCAAAACCAGAGTTATTCTTGTATGAGTCATTTGAAAACTCAGGCACTCCCATGGGCAACAAAACAAACACTTCACCAACACACGCACAAAAACACCGTATATAAGTGGTCCAAGTAGAAGCCACGGAAAAAGTTCATCTACATATCAGGGAGTTGATCGATGGCTTCCTTGTATTCAGACAGCCAGAAAACCAACCGCTCGATACCACAGCGGGGGACTGGTGTAGTTTTATCACTCAAGTGAGTTTTTCCGCCAGTGAAAGTATAATAAAAAATGTCAAGTAAGTGGCGGATTTTCCAGTGGCCTTTCTTTCTTTATCCTTCTGTTATTCTCTTCTCTGTTCATTCTTCACCCTCTCTCCCCCTCTCCCTCTTTCACTTTAAATCACTTGGGGGGGGGGGTATAAAGGTTGTTACAATTTGACAAAGAAATAAAAAGTAGCCTTGGCATAAAGTTTGTCCAAGACACCTGTTTGACAGAGTCCTTGGGCAAGCGTTATTTGGCCATGCCTCCAGAAACTGAACTTACGTAGACACCGACGTTACTACCCCTGAGGAGCTTTCACTGTCATTTGAAGATAATATTTTATGATTAACCCTCTTGGCTTCATGTATCACCAGTGATACACAGAAACTTATCACAAGGCTAAATTTCCCATACGAACTCAAGGCGAGAAAAGGTTACTTTCAGAAATGTTCAGTATTCAGTGGAATGGCCAAATGACCAGGAAAACCTCTTAACCCTAAGAACAAAAATTCTCACAAACTCAGAATTTTCCCCAGTAGTAGAAACGGGGGCGGGCCCTAGAGGGTTAAAGTACGTTTTGGCGGGAGTTGGTAGGGGCAACAACTAATTTATCTGCGGTAGAGTTATTGCCCGTAAAAAAAAAAAAGACCTTGAACTTGGTGGGGCTCACCTTAATCTCACCAGGGTTCAAACTTTTTTTTTATATTCGCTGATCCATGACAGATTTGTTTTGACTATCATAGTACTTATTCACTTGGGAAATTGGAAAAATAGTGTATACAGGGCTGGGAGGAAGGGGGGGGGGGGAGACGGGGTAGAGGGGATTGCCACGGTTTTATGGACAGATTTGGTGGTGACAGGCACCGGTAAGTCTTGCTGGCTTTCTTCGTCCGAGCAATTTCACACTTCGACCCGATCAGAGAGATATAGTCTATCAAGATCAATACCCCAAAACACAATAGCTTTTGAAGAATTTAATAACGTTATTACGCATGACTAAGTCGGGTCACCTAACTCTCCGAGGATTGTGGCCTTTCTTATTCATGAACATGAAAAAGGTGAAGGATAGTGGTGGTGGGGAGTTACTTGATAATAACACTGGAGTCAGGTCTTTTTAAAGTTGAATATGATATTTTCAGTGCCGCCACTTCCATCCATTATTACTGTCTATTCTTGTCGAGATGCCGATTGACAGCGCATAGCTGCTCACTGAGTAAAAGCATACCATCATGTCTCAAGCAGTAACTAGGGCAAGTTCTGGTGGTTCCTGATGTATATATGAAAAAGCTGGCAGTATTATCAAAGATACTGAATCGTATTTAGTACAGATCTAAGTATTATCACATTTATGGAAGCACATGTCTGCGGCTCTTTAGCAGAATGTACTGTGGTCAACACATTTGTGATTTTATTTATTTTAATTAGGCATGCTCATTGGTCTCTTTTTCGCATTTACGACGTAATTCTTTCGGCAAGATTCCCTGTTATTGATTTACACGTATTTTATAAATATTATGTCTTTATGCTCATCCTGTACTCGTATGTCATCCCTAGTTGACCCCAAACTATGGTTTATAACAGGTTTTAGAGATGAGAGTATTTTGATTGATTGTGAGCTCAGTTATTGCAATGCACCAAAAGAATGGTCGTTTTGTGCACTGTCAAGTATAGTAATGAAAGTTATGTGGTATTTCACACCTATTTCATTCTCTGACAGATCTACTATGAAACTAAGGAAAGCCTAAGCTTCAGGGCCCCTAATTCCGGAGAGGTCCCGAAGAGACGTTTTTAAATGTGTGACCCTATTATTTGCTGGTTGCGAAGGAGCCCCATAATAGCTAAAGCTTCAGGGCCCAAAAAATGTAGGTCCGCCACTGATTTCATTTACTCTTGTACAATAACATCTTTTGAGTACTTTAATTAATTACACCCGAGGACAGTGTATACATTGTCATGATGTATGCCATGCCCCGGCCTGCTTGTCGGGTGGGATTTCATTGGCATTGATTCCGTGTTTCACGGCAGGCAAACACGAGGTCTGTAAACACGGGTAGATTTTTATATGTAATCGTGTTTTCACCGTGTGATTTTATGCCTGGGGGTTTTTGCCCTGTAACCGACGATAACGGCCCTTCGCACAGTAAGCTATCTTATCAACAGTTCAGAGCTATGGTGAAAGTTGAGTGTTTCCTTTGCACTGAGACAGGGCCAAGCAGTGATTTGTTGAGGATTTATTGACAGTTATTGGGTGCCAAGCTCTATGTGTGATCGGTTATTTAGAAGGGGGGAGACGGGCTAGTTATAAATCTACAGTTTCAGTAATGAATAAAGAAGAGTCTGAAAGGAGACAGTCATGGCAAATCGATTCAATAGATTTTGAATGATCCCGTTCTGTGTTTGTTCAATTTCTGACTGTACAAACCACAAGAAAGCCCGATTGCATAAAAAAATGCCAAAAGATATTGAGAGTAAATTTTACTGAAGCCGGCAAACAAACTGACGTGGGCACGCTCCAATGTGGCAAGGTGTTCGCCTCTCATGCCGAAGGCACCTCGTTCCATTCCTGGTCGGTACAGGCATATTTAAATTTTGGGATTTTTTCCCCATATTTCCCTGTTATTGATGCTATGGTAGGCAGGATCGAGCACCTAGTCTTTTCGGAAAAGAACGAAAAAGTCGGAGGCCCAATGTGCATGTTGCACACGCGTAAGATACCTTGGCAGTTGGAAATCGAGAAGAGCAGGCCTAACAAGGCTGCTGCCCGGGTAAAATTAAAACTAATCCCTACCACCACCACCCCCCTCCCCCCCCTCCCCAAACGCCGATCGGCGCTGCACTGTGGCGAGGAAGTGTCTCCTCCAGTAGTAACTGGGCTGCAATGGTGCTAAGGCAAATTTCTCAAAATGGAATCAAAGAAGTACACAAACACAAAATTTCGGTTCTGTAGACAATGCTGTAACTGGAAAAATTGAAGGCAAACAAAGGAGAGGTAGACAAAGAATAACATATCTAGTGAGTTTGAACAGATGGGCGACAGGGAAAACCAGGACAATATGGGGTTTTTGAGAGCATCCGAGCGGAGGAATGAGTGGCGATCCATGATCGTCGATATCTGTTCCCACTTGAAGAAGAAGAAGACAATGCCAATAAACTAGCCGGTAACCGGATGTGTAGACTTACTGGTCAAAGATTAGGCCGAACTCTTTTCGGGGAAACGGCGCATCGGCAAAGGGACAGATTGGAAGGGCATGGTATTCAAGGTGTGCAAAACTACAGGACCTATCGAGGAGAGTAGAACAGTTTAGTACATCAGCCAGCAGTCTCCCAATCCGACGTAGATTTCCACAGGATTACTAGGAATACCGAATGGGTGGCTTCCCTACATCAGTCCTACGACGTCGGGGCGATGTGGTAACCAGCAGATCTACCTAGGAACGATGTCATCCCTATCTGCGAACTTGACGTCAATCGTACGTGTCGGATTTCCGTAGGGTCGCTGGGTTAGAAACAATCGGTAGTCGAAATTAGATGGGCAAGTCCACCTAAAGCGAAACAACTGGGAGACTTATGGAATAAAGACCTGTGTAGAACTGCATGGAAAACAAACATTCAAATCAAACGAACTAGTAAACACAGTGAAAAGCCCAGATTTAAACGACTGAGTTTGCCATTATGTTCAACTTGCCAATTATCCCCCAGAATCACATTAAAGTGACATTTGTGTGGCATTTAAATTGCGGTATAATTTGTATTGACCTTTATTACAGATCAGCACAATTGACTGACGAACAGTTATACAAGCAAAGCTTCTCCTTACTTTTTATTTATTGCCCCTTTTAATGTATTATCATTTCATTTTCCTGACATTGAATAGCTGCCATGATGTCGGTTTGCCTTCTTGACAATCTTAATGTAATTCAAACTACTATTGTTCGAGGCGCGTGGTCATCATCATTGCCTTTCTCACCCTGGATCAGGGTATAGGCCACCAACAAACACTTTCCATCCCTCTCTATCATGGGCCAGCCTCTTTACATTATTCCAAGTCTTTCCGCTTCGTTGCACATCATTTTCTCTGGCTCTTCTCCACGTTCCGCGCGGCCTTCCTCTTGATCTCTTGCCCTGGGGATTCCAATCCAATACCTTCTTCGCGATGCTGTTTCCTGGCCTCCTGAGAGTGTGGCCGATCCATCTCCATCGCCTCCTACCAATTTCCTCTCTGACTGGGCTCTGTCTTGTTCTTTTCCAAACAATTTCATTGCTGACCTTGTCTGTCCATCTGATCTTAAGTAGCTTCCTCAAACATCTGTTGATGAAAACTTGGATTCTCTTTATGCAGGCCTGGGACGCATTCCAAGTCTCACATCCATACAACAGGACTGACTTCACGTTCGAGTTGAATATCCTCAGCTTTGTTTTTAGAGATATATCCTTGGTTCTCCAAATCCTGCTTAAGGACGTGAAAGCTGCCTGTGCCTTTCCAATTCGTGCTTTGACTTCTGCCTCTGTTCCTCCCTTATTGTCAATGATACTACCAAGATAGCAGAAGGACTCTACATCTTCCAGTGATTGATCTCCTACTTTGACTTGTTCGCTTGGGGGTGCAACAATTTTTAGGACCTTCGACTTCGCAGGATGTATCCTCAATCCAATAGATTCTGAAATTTTGTTTAGAGCTGTAGTCTTTGCTTGCATCTGGTCGTGTGTGTGCGACAATAGTGCCAAGTCATCTGCAAAATCTAGATCGTCCAGCTGTGTCCATGGGGTCCATTGTATGCCATTTCTTCCTCCATTGGTGGTTTCTTTCATAAGCCAATCAATCACCAGAATAAACAGAAATGGGGACAGCAAACAACCCTGCCTAACACCAGTCTTGATATCAAAGCTGTCAGTAAGCTCACCATCGTGTACGACTCTGCAACTTGTCCCCTCATACATGCTCTTGATAAGGAGGCGCGTGGTATTTTACATTATAAACCATTGCTGAACAGCGAACACAACAGACTGGCTTTGTAATTACACTACGCCCCCTTAACAACATTCAACTCAAATACAGCAAACAGAAGAGGTTGACAGATAGGCTTGGTACAGAATTATAGATCAAACAGATACGTTAGGCGTGTCCGCTAGAAAAACAGCGATAGAAAAGACATAATGACGAGACAAGTCTCTGCAGATCAACAATACTGGCACGAGTGATTCAGTTGTTCGTGTCTGTGGCATTGATCCATAGAACAATCCCGCTGTAAAGTTCGCCGTACGTACCAACTAATCAATAAATAATGCGGCTGTGGTGGGGAGCCGAGACCTTTTGTATCGCTCACTTGTGTGGTATTATGTGGAGCAGGGCCGTGTCTGTGCCCACCCGCTTCTTGGACGCCTGATTAGTTTTTGGGGCCTCAAGGGAATTTCAAATGGAAATGAGAGAAGCGCCAATGTCCTTCACACACCCGATAATATTATAACCGGTATTTTGAAGATTACCTACGGCTGGCGGAGCGCTGTGTGAAGTCTTCTTTGTCACGGTTTTTATTGGAGGCCTGATGGCCGATTCAAAATACACAGAACAATCATGCAAAACAATCTTTAAAAACCATTTAAAACAAAAAAAAAACAACAAAAAAACACGCTCATTCACTCTCTCCGCTCCATGCTGACTACTACCATTTATATATTAATTTACTTACAATAATATACAATCAACTATAACTTATAATTGCCAGCTACAGCCATCTTTTTTCAAAAGAAGAGGCCAAAATAAGTGTATGCCTAATGCAAGGGCGTCAAAACTGCCTGAGTCAATCGGCATAAAAAAAGAGACTGCGTACACCGCTCAGCAGTGTATATCTATGGCGTACACCGAGTCAAAACATTGTCAATGACGCTCCGATTTAGTGAAGATGGATTGAACTGAACAAGTCCCGTGTAAGTGGGGAAAAGGGGGGGGGGGGACCAAGAATTAGTAAAACAGCTGCACATACTAGGCCCTATTTAGAGCCTCAAAGCTTTAGAAAATCAGACCTCCCTTTCAATTTTAGCCCAAATTTATCACACCCTGGGAGACGGAATTTGCTGGTTGTAATGTCAACGTGAACAATTGTGAACAACGTGGACATGTCGATCTATAAACTGTTCTGTGGTTAAGTAAAACCAATATCTGGGAAACTGTACATAGATGTAGATCTAGACAGGGCCGGACTGCCATTTTGTAGGGCCCTGGGCTACAGACACTGTGAGGCCCCCTGGTATAATTAATAAAACCACGAATTTCGGATTCTTGAAATCTGTTTATTCAACTGTTACAACATAATGTCACTTACATTATTAGATATTTATTATACCTACCAACATTTTCATAAAGGTAATCCTATTTGTTATAAGGGGAACGACCTGCAATGAAGTTAAAATAAGATTTTGATATTTATAATTTCACTTAATCTCTGGAGGTCCTCAACTGGTGGAGGCCCATGCCTTTATCATACGCTGGATCTAGATGTAATTGTCGAACGAAACGATAGGCCTACATAGTTACTTTGCAAGCCGTTGGAAAATATTCTGTTCCTCCTAAATGGAAAAGAATTACTCTGGGTTTGGTTGATCGTTTTCGGAGATGCCGGCCCTAGTTTTCACTGTAGTGACATTGGAAAATCATGGAGTAGTCTCCAAATTATTGAGTGCGACATTTTTGCGAATTTTTAGGTTTTGTCAAGATCATGGTTCTCTCACTCCTAATTTCATTATGTGTAACCCTAACTCTAACCAATTCCAATAGGTTAAAAAACGGTTCCAGGTTTGTGTCTGTGACGTCATCTTGTCCTCTTATTTTACACAACTCTCCAAAGTTTCAATCCTCATTTACTCGAAAAGACAAAAATGCACATACAGCAGTGTAGAAAGTACCCGACGAAATTTCAAACAGCTAGCCGAACCTTAATTGCATTGGGCGTCTTTATTTTATATCCTCATTGTTGATACTTTGTCAGACATTGTGTAACTCTTCAAGGCCCTATTACGGCGGATGGATTTAGCTGCCTTGAATTATGACAAGATATGGAAAATCGCTGCAAACATTTCGAGGAAGATGTCAGAACACCATGTATCGACATAAAAATCGGTGATACTGAAACATTAGTTACTGAAACAACAAATTTGCATTTTCACGAAGATAATTGGCTGCTCACCCCTGTCGACACGAAGTTGCGAAATCCCAGGGAAAGTGCTCATACATAATTAATGTAACCCAACAATAACCCGGAGTACGTACAAAAATTTTCTAAAAAAAAAACAAACCGAAACAAAACAAAAAACAACCAAACGAAACAAAATCACCCAAAGCAGCAGAATTATTGATTTAAAAAGCATGAATGTTTTTCTTAGGAAGGGCTGACCTTGAGTAAATTTTTAATTATTCAGAGAGTTTGCTTAGCACACCTCAAATTAGAAAATGCTGAGATGCGGGCCTACTTTGATTTCACACGACCTTAGTCCTTGTTTGTTCCAGCACTACATTTTGCACAACTGAGAAATTCGACACGAAAGGTTTGCAGCTTTAGTATTATTATTTAAGGACTTAGAATAAATGGGAACTGTGATACAGCTTGATAAGTGCCATAACATAAGGCATTTTAAACAAGTGTCAAAATGTGCAGTTGTTTTACCCCTTCTGCATACTGAAAGATCTGCAGTTTCTCAGAAAATGTGGAGATAGAACAAACAAGATCCTAGGTCGTGTTCAAGCACGCGCGTTCCGTCTTGATTAAATTTTTAAAACGTGCATTCATCCCTTGCACCCTGCCCTTTGCAGCAACCCCCATCCCCCAAACCAGTTCGCCTTGATTATTGAATTGCATGTGCAATGTGCATTGTTTCCTTGCACTTTTGAATTCGTTTTTATCCACGCTGGAATTTCAGCATGGAATTTCAATGGATTGCAGGATTTTTAGTGTAATTACATACCAGCAAATAGAGGACGCATTTCTCCCGTACTCACTTGCATAATACATAACCTGGGCTTTCCCCCACTCTACATCATGCGTGTCTGGCATGATTGCTGTCTTTGTTCTGGATACAACTTTAAATATGTTTTGCCATTACGTATAGTCTCGCGAAATTGCTTAAAGCATACTTTTAGATCCACCTGATGTTATGGCACACCTTATTTTTTTTTTGTGCCTTTTTTTTTTTATTTTTAGATTTTTTATGTGTTTGCCCTCAATCATTGCAGTCCAGAATTGTCAATTTAGTTATACTATCATTCTCTGTTTAATTTGCTTATTATGCATCTTTATACTCACCCATTACTGCAACACTTGAGTTGTATCATAAGATGATAGTAATTTCCTTGTCTTATTTCAAATTCTTTATTAAGTATTTTTGTAATTAGAGCTAAATATACCTTTATTTATCTTTGTTCTATCTATATTACATGTAATCTTCCATGAATCTTCTTTAAAATATTAATATTTTGCTATAATATCAATATTCTTTTACAAAGTCTCCCCACCCCCACCTCCCTGAGCTCCTTTGCCACTGTTAGGGGGAGCAGCCCCTCAAAATCATAGGCCCATGCTTGCTGGCCCACTTAGCGCCACCCCATCGGTTTTTGGCCTGTGCCCAAATCCAGCTTTCAGTTTGGGCGATACAATGTCCCTACCCCCTCCCCCCTCCCCCCACACACACTTCCTATCACTGTTAGTTTCAGTACGTTAGCTCTCACTGCTTGGATTTTACAACAATCTGGATATAAGGGTAAAGCTTTACAGAAGGTGTATTAAATTTGTTCATTTAACTGAAATCTGGCTATCTGTAAATGTTGAACAAAAAAAAGTTAGGCACTGTCAGTAAGTCACATTAATTAAGATATGTCTCAAGAACATCTGGAAAGCTAGACATTATGAAGTAAAGGCTTTAAATTTGTTTCAAGCTCGTACCTAATGTATAGTTGTTGTTGTTTTTCTGATTTAAAAACAAACAACCCAAAAAAACGCCAATCACCAATTTGCCTTTTTATATAACCCTGATAGTTTCTAGGTAAATAAGATATTTTGTTCTTTTTACTTTCGGTAGGGACCTATATAGGCCTGTTCATTACAGTACTGAAGCCTTCAAGGGTTTTAATTAATCTCCCTCCATGGTATCCTCAGTTAAAACATGGCAAAAAGAAAAAAAAAGAGTTTTATGTAGCAAAGCCTGGCGTAAGAAATGCCAGTAACACAGACACTATATGCAGTAAAACACAAAGGAAAAGGAAAAGGCCAATCAAGTACCTTTCGGTCGGTTGACCTTCTTCGGGGAAAAAAAAACAACAGAAAAAAAAAACGCAACAGAATAGAAAATTGAACAAAAACAAAACTGATCAAAAAAAAAAAATGCAGAATGTTTACAAATACATGAGTAATTTGTCTTTCCTTTTGCTTTACATTTTATTGAACGGTTTATGTGTTACTTCTTACTCGACACTTTGCGACATGCAACCTTTTTCTTTTTCTTTTTGCCATATTTTGATCTTGCAGCGATCCCACAGATTTTCTGTGTTGTTTTTTTTTTTTTTAAATATTTCTGCCTTGTATCCGTTTGACCTTATTGTTTTTATATATTCACTAGAATTTTTATTCGTTTGCTTATTTTGCCTTCCTTCAAATAACAGCTGAACAAAACAGTTATACCATAATTTATTTAGGAATGTTAGACTACTTCCTATTGTTTAATTACATACACTCATATCATTTTTCACTTACAAAGAGTTTTTTTTATAATTTGTATTCTTTCTTTTTAGATTAAATTACACATGTTTTATTTAATACCCATGATCAGTAGCAAGCCCAGAGGGTTAATCCATCAATACAGAAATGAGTTATAGATTCAGAGACAGAGAGAGAGAGTGTCAGAAAGTCAGTACATTTGTCAATGATTAGTAGGGAAAAATGGGTACATAATGCATACATGTGCCATTACTTAGCATGTAGTAGGGGTAACAATGTTCTGCAGGTGGTCCAAATGTGTGACTGGTTTAATGTGTTAGTTCGTAGTGTGTAGCAGTCATAAATACTTGTCAATAAAACGAGATTAATTGCTATATTTCTTATATTGTAAGTCGATCAATGGAAGTTCCCTATGTGCTAGAAGAACGAGATGTAATTAATTAATTTATTATTATGATGTCATTATTAGGGGATTCTTTCTTTATCATCATGTTAATGGTAACATAGTAATGCTATAGCATATATCATTAATTAGTACATTACGTCAGTTTGATAGTGTTAGAGAGCATTGTAAATAACTCATTTTGTCATTGATAATTACATTCATTCAGTATGTAATTAGCTGAGATTACACACAAAATTAAGTTAATATTATGAACAGTGATCTCTCTCAGTCATATCAGTATTTCCTCATTACAATAGTTTGAAGAGGAAATGTCGCTTTGGTGAATTAAAAAGTTGATCTGTCTTTGAAGAGGCTCGCTGCCTTTGGCATTTGTACCCCAATGTTGGTGATTACTTTGTTTTCTCGAAGGCTTCAAGTCTGAGGTTGTTGCTCCTAAATGTTCCTGATTATTTTACAAATTGGCTTTACCATCATTCTTGCAGTATTTGATTCGTAGATTACATAAATATAAATTATATAAGAGGAGCTAACAGTTTATTTAATCATAATTTTACTGGTTGGACAGTTTGTCCTTTCATCAATTATTGATCTGAGCATGTAATGGTTTTCTGGATGAGAATCTTGGATGATATTTTAGATAATACTATGATGGTTATCATGTCAAACTTATCCCAGCGTTGACATTATTTTTGTTTACATCAGGTTATCTACCTCGATGACGAAGGAAGGCCCATAACTCCTGCTCATGTGGATGAGTCAGAGATAAAGTACACTAGCAAGGACCCCATTGATACCAGACATTTGTACTCTGTAAGTTCATGTCATCTCACTGTTTATTTATTAGGCAATGCTTTGTTATGATTCCACTCTTACTTTCTACAGTGGGAAAATGAAACTGATAGAGGGGATAATCAATTATACTCTTCCATGATTCCAACTCTTCTTATAGCAGTACAAGTTGTATTTGGCCCTGCATATACTAGCTGAATTCATCCCTCCAAAGATTCTCTTCAGCTGGCCAGGGGTTCATGTCCCTTCGGGTTGATCTGGACAGGTGTTGGGGGACTTGTTTGGCTATGTCGTGTTGAGGAGCCATTAGCCGCCAGTAGTGGTATACCCTGGAGAGGAGGACGAACCCCTGAGTGCCAGTTGTGAGAGTCTGCACTTTTCCCGACCTGGACATTATAACCGAAATTATGCTTCATTTGACTGATGTTCAAAAGCTTGAGGGTGTGACTGTCCTTAAACCAACATACTAGCGAAAGGCTGTCGGCCCCCGAGAAACAGTTATCTTCCTTGTGCATACTAGCTGATTTTGATCGATGAATGTGTTGGTTGGTGAAGTCATAACTTTGAGTTTCAGTGAGAAAAAACTAGTTGGCTGGTGCGCGAGATCTCATTGAGCTTATACGTTGTCACTTTACCATCCAACTAATCGGCCGATCAAAATCAGTTTGTGTGCACCAGGTTTTTATTATTCCTATGGTATAAACCCAATACTTTTCGGCACCAGTCCAGAGATTGGCTCCTACTGAGTGGGATGTCAGTTCCCTTTTTGGTCGATCTGACAACTTTGGGGGGGGGGGGGGGGGTGTTGGCGCAGTGAATGTCTACATCTCGGCATGATATATCTGTGATTTTTCTTTAAAGGAATGTCATTGCCTAGGGCTAAATATCCATTCCAAGTAAAGATCTTCACTTTGATCTCTTTCAGCCCAGGCAGGTGGTTGGTAGGCTCTGTTAGTAGGTTCTCCCTCTACCCTATCGTTCTGTTATATTCCCTAGCACAATGTGACCGTTATCGTGTCAACGTGCTCTCTGCAAACTCAAACCTAAACTTTGAACCCAGTACTTCTGGTCCTGTACATAGCTCTAGAATTAGTGTACTGTCACTGTCACTGATCCCATAACCCGCCGGGGTCGTAGGGGCGCTGCAGTGAGGAACGCTGCACCAGCTGGCTCCATTTGTGGCCATTGTGGGCGAGTGCCTGGGTTGTGAGAAAGCTCATCTTGGTCCATTCCGCGATGTTGCCTGCCCATTTCTTCCTCGGTCTGCCTCGCCTTCTCTTCCCCTGCACTGTTCCTTGCAGTATGGTCTTGGAGAGCCCATCTGATCTTGTCACATGCCCATACTACCTGAGCTTCCTCTTCTTAACTGTGGTCAGAAGGTCTTCATAATGCCTTACTTGTTGGATGATGGTTTGTCGGACTTCTTCGTTGGTGATGTGGTCCGTGTATGAGATGCCAAGAATACGTGTACAGCGTATTTCAAATATGGTGAAATTCTACGTCTGTATTTATGTTATCTTTTTCTTTAGCTGGACACAGCAGCACTCAGGAAATATGCCATGCTCATGTCCAAAATGGAGCAGGGTCAAGGTGGACTGGCCTCTCCGTATCTCCTCTCTCAGGTCCCAATTCCACCCAAATCTCCCAGAAGTGGCCGGACACCCCGCAGCGCACAGCGTTATCGCAGCAGGGAAGAAATGTCCAAATCTAGCTCACCAAAGCGACCAGCCACTGCAGTAAGTTGAGTTCTGACATGGGATTGATTTAAACCCCACAAGAGACAAATGATAAATACTCTACTGTTTATCGGAGGGGCCATCCTTAAAGTATGTAGGGTTGGAGGAAGAAGTGGGGGAGGTTCTCCTCAGTGTATGAAAAGCATACATGGGAGTGGAGGAGGGGTGGGATGTCGGTCTATAAAACATGAGTACAGAAATGAAATAAAAACTTTAATTTACTTATATTACTTAGATTTTTTCAACAAAATAGGATGTAGGATTACAAAAACAAGTATAAAGCTATGTTTCTAATGAAACAGCCAAACGTTTCATACAAAATTCCATTTAAAGTGTCATGATATCAAGGCCTGACCATAGACATTTAACATTTCAGTGGCGTGTATGTTTGTACAAGAGAAGAGGGAGTTGAACTGAAGCCAAGCATATGAAAGATAGTGGTGGTGGGGGAGGGAGGGGGGGATGAAAAATTTCCAAAATTTAGGGTATATACATTATGGTTGGCTCCTGAGGGTAAGTTTTATATCATTTCAGCCTTTAACAATTGTTTTGTGCATTGCGCAGTTGACAGAAATTTAAATACATGATGCTGTCCGTGTCAGTTCCATATCTTCTTGTTCCTATTACTTATTTATTATAGTTGTTTTTGAGGTTTGAATTTCTTTTATAAACTAGGTTACACATGTTTTGAATCCAGATTTTGGGCATTGCATCAGTGAAGTGTCTGGATGTTGGTTGTATATCCTGGCAAAGGTTTCAGTGTATTGTCTTTCTTATGAGCCATTATTACTGTTATCTCTTTTGTGTGACTCGCTACGTCAACAGCACACATCAACGCTCAGGTACAGTGCCATATTCATGTTCAGCTAAATATACTGATTCGAGTAATACAAAAAATGAATGCAACTTGTCAATTCACACTCAGTTGCTTGTTCATTGTTGTTTATCTGTTGCTTCCCCAGCTCCACCCATCTGGCTCAATCAAGCGGCACCGAGGTCAACAGGAAACAATGTGTGAAGTTTACATGTGTTACCATGGTAGCAATCTTTCCCTGGCCAGAGAACAGTTTGACAAGAGACAAGACATTGTGGTCGAACAACAACATTGCGGAGGCAACACTTTGACTGTCTTCAGGGATAAATTGGAACCTGACAGTAAGATTTCTCCCTTGTTCAGCTGTAACATCTATGAATGTCTGCCATCAGTTAAGAACAAATTTGAGGATACACTGAATTTATAAACACAAAAAGAATCCCAGCCAGCAATACTATGGAAATTCAAAGCGTAGGATTACGTCAGGTTTGCACATAGGAATGGCATCGTTCCTACCTTGATCCACTGGTTGCTACATTGCACTGATGTACAGAATGATGTACAGAATCCACCCCTACTATAATCCTACCCATCCTGTAGAAATCTATATCCAATCGTCTTTGGATTGTTGGCTGGATTGAATTAAGAGCTAAAAATACAACCTCGATATTGTCTCGATATTGACATAATCCAGTGTGTGAAAAATGAAAAGAAAGCTGCAAGCGGGAATGAGCGGAGGACAGGAATTTTTTCTTTTATTTGACAGTTTCATTGAGGCATTAATTCCAAAACATGCAGCCGTTGAATAAAAAAGTTCAGATTTTAACTAGATTTTTAAGCAGATCGTCACAGTTCCCAAAAACTGTAATAACTGGTTTTGACTGCTTTTCAGGAGGAGCAAAAAACTGATTCATTTTAGCATTGCTGGTCTAGTGGCGATGACTTTTTGAAAGTTTGTTATTTGATTATTTTTTGACTTAGGAGTCTGAAACCAAAGTAATTCGATGTGGCTTTGAATGTAGTTGAACATAATTATATAAAAATATCAATTTTTTGGAATTTTTGAGTTACTACAGTCATAGGGAATGGTGATGAAATGATTGTTTTTATACATAAGAAAAGACACCTATTTTTTTTTTTGGTGGTACAAGTGCACTGTCGTAACTGTGAATGCATCTTTACTGATGTTTTGTTAACATTTTCTTTACAGCTAAGTTTCATTTCATCTCCTACCGCCATCGAGGTTACCCTTTCAGTCTATCTATCTACATTGATGGAAAGATGAACTGCCGTGTCAGTACCTGCTGTGAGTACCGACACCAGAAAGGATGTCGTATCGGCGGCAAGAAAGGTCAATTTAGCATTACCAGGATCTCTGGGGCCATTCCTTGCTATAAGTAAGTATGATCTGGACCAGGGGTGTCTGAAGACATCTGGGGAGGCTTGAGGCAAAAACAAAACAAAAAAAATATGAAAACTGAAGAGATTAGCTTAAGACCAGGTTCAAGTGGCATTTGAGACATTTCAAGAAAAAGCCAAACAACTTAAACTTTAATCTTGTTCTTGCATTGGTGTAGCCCACTTTCAAATCAAATTTTCTCAGTGCTGATTAGCGATAGAAGGATGGTGTTACCATAAATGGAAAGCCTTTTTAACCAATTTCCACTGATATGCGCAGTCCTATTTTTCACAAAATGTGACCTAGCCTTGCACTTGAGCTGACCTTTTCAATTTAGTTCCAAATAGTTGATATTCCACAATGTCTTGGTATGTATGTGTCTGTTTTTCTGTCTCCTTGCTTAATTGTATATGAGGATGTGGAAAGGGATGGTTTTTACTGGTTATTGTTTTTAGGGGAAAGGGGTTCTGAGTTAGTGAAGTCTGAAAGAGGTCACAAATTAGGAAGGGTTCAAAACCCATCGATCTAGACATTAATAATTCATTAATGCATGCCGCAGAACTATTGAAGAGTGGAGGGGCAATAAAAGATCATGGGTTACTGTAAACTCCCTCCCAGGGTGATTCACATTAAATGACATTATACTATGGACCAGATACTGTATTTACTTTATATCATGCTTGCCTGAACTTTTTTTCATATACCTAATCACACCAAGATATCTGTTTGACACATCTACCTACCACCATTCTCCTGCAAGTGTGTAATCAAAGGGACATAACTCATAATTTCCCTTAAAACGAACATTGATGGGCAGCATATAATCAGTTTCAATGAAACTGAAACCAGAATGTACAAAAATGATTCTCTCTGTTTGCAGAATATCAGTAGAGCTATTATTTTCATCAACTGCATAAATCCAAGACCCCAGAAACTCCCAAGGAACTGTTTTTGTTGTTGTTGTTGTTTTTTGTCATTATTATCATGACATTATTTCTGTTATATCACTGAGCAAAAACCCGTAATATTTCCACCATTGTAGTCACTTTACCATTGTCCTGTCATTTGTGTGCATAGTTAAAGAATGGCATAAAAAAGCAAAAAAAAAAAAAAAAGTCGAGAGAAAAGTTTTAATGTTATGAAAAGCCTCATGTAAGAAACAATGAAGAAATACATAGGGGACACGTTGGTCTAGAGGCAAGGTGCTCGCCTCTCATACCGAAGGTACTGGGTTCAATTCCTGGTCAGTGCAAGCATGCTGGAACTTTTTTATGTGAAAAATTCCTATCTCTAATCCTATGGTAGGTTGGATCGAGCACGTAGCCTACTTGGATAAGCACAAAAAACTCGGAGGGCCCATGTACATGTTGCGCATGTTAAAAGTTGAGAAGAGCAGGCCGAACAAGGCTGCGGCCTGGGCAAAATTCTAAAAAACTAATCCCTACCACAACAAGAAATATAAAAGAAGAAAAGTGAGGTGTAAATGCCAAGGGCAGCGAAACCTCCTAAAATAAAGACTTAAACACACACAATGAAGAAATGTTACAGTTGATAAGAAATGAAAATGAAAAACAACACAAACAACTTTTATTCTATGAGGACCTTCTTCAAAAAAAAAAAGTGGTTGTTCAATTGAAACTGAAGTAACTTTATCCCAAGCCCTGCTGCCACCTCAATGATTTTCTGTGGGTTGTTTTTTTTTAACATTTTATCCTTTGTGTCTGTGCAGATGCCAAGTTGAAAAGGGTATCAGGATTGGGAACCAGGCTCCACGCCCCAAGTTGAAGAGACCTATACAGCAACAGGAGGAGGTAGTGGTGCTGGAAACTAAAGCTGAGGAACCCCCACCCCAGAGAAAGTTGGAGCACAGAACTCAAGATGAAAGTAAGTGTAAAAAGTTGGGCATTCATTCAGTGTAAAGCTTATTGTCTTTGCTAAAATGATACTGATACCTTTGGGCACGGGAGAGACAGAAAAAGTTGGAACGGGGAATCCAGTGGCATGGTCAGCATAGCTGGCTATAAATCAGTTGGGCCAGTTGCTCTCAGTTGGGTCCCACACCAAGAGAGCTAGGGGAATCTACGCTTGCCAAGTACATATAGCAACACATTGCAATATGCACCTAACACCACATTGCGTCCAATGTTTTACAAAGAACAGCAGTGATTGTAACTATTGGGCCTTGTAGCTTCCAAGGCTGGCCCTCATGGTATTGATGAAGACCTGTACACTTTCTCAGTATGTTAATTCTTCACTTTCCTAGAAAGATGTTGGTATTTTGATATGTGGGAGAAACAGTGCATGACTGCAACTTTTAAAACTGTTGTTAAATACACACGACAAAGACTTTGCCCTTACTTATTAATTTTTTGCAAAACTGTTGGGATGGCATAGATTTCCTATCTGTGTATACATCTAAATATATATTACCGAATTTTTTTCAATTTTGAAAGAGCAATCTGTAGTATATTTCATAATTTTATTCTTGGAGATGTTTAAAGCCCTGAAATAATTCAGTATGTCTTACCAAATTTCAGTATATGTTATTGATTTATAAAATATTAATAGGGCTGTACAAAAGTAAAACCTGACAACAAGACAACACATTATTACAGTCCTTCAGTCTCTTTTGTCAGTGCAGGTCATGCAGAATCTAATTCAAATCTTCTGCCCTCAAATCTTGGAGAGCATTATTTTCAAATTTGCACTTGCTCGCAGGCCCCAAGACAGAAATCTTGGTACCAGTGGACGATGTTGAAGACAAAAGTGGTACGAAAGCTAAGAAGGATAAGCCTGTAGAATCTGGTAGAGCTTGCACAGTGTTTGATGCATGCTTGAATGTTGTTTCCCATATCGTAATAGTTTGTAGTGTTGCTTGGATTGCAGTGGATATTTGTACAGTTATTTCACTTCTATTTTGCTGGATTTTTGTATCGAATGATTTGGTTTATTTGCTATACTCACATTTGCCTTGTCACAACATCTGATTTATGATGCACTGTCAACACTTAATAATTTATAAAACTATATTTCAAGTCTTGTCAGAAGCTATTCAGTGGCACCTCAAAGGAGAATCTCCAATTTTTTAATTTTTTTTGCAAAATTTTAACCTATCCAATCTTTATTGCTCAATAATTTCCATATCCAGTCAATTATGTAAAAATTCATCAAAAGTGGCTCGAGTCAAGCATGCTATACTTCTCTGCCCCCCCCCACCCCCGAAATAATTCTTGAACATCCAGGACAAAAAAAAAAAAGATCTGGCTAATGAGAATTCCACCTGATATTTTGTCCAATTTGCTAAGAAAATGTCAAGCACTAATGCATGAAAAAATCCCATATTGAGAACTTGCCTAAAATTTATTTGTCTTTTCGATTGCATGACTGTCCTCGCATGGCTTCTAATAACAACATTGTTCATTACAGTAGCATGCGTTAGTTACGCTATAGATGCGGTAACAGTGCATAAAAAAAAATCACATTGAGAGCTTGCTAAAGATGTCGTGTATTTGCTTGCACACCTGCCTATGTATGACTTCTAAAATCAACAGTGCCCATTACGGTATCTTGCCATAGTTAGTTAATGCATGAAAAATTATCACCCACTGACCCTTGAGAGCTTGCTAAAGATGTGTCTGTGTTTGTAAAATTGCATTTACTCAACACTAACATCCTTCATTGTACCATCTTACCAAATTTCTTGCATGTTTGTTGTTCACTGTTGTCAGCTAGTCAGAAACAAGAACAATGAAAAAATGTCATTTCCTGACATGCATTCGCCGTGCCTATAAAAACTGTAAACAAGAAAAAATTAACTATAAAATAATTGTGAAGCTGCATATGAAAACTACCTAATTAAACAATTATTTGCAGTGTCTCCCTCTCCTGGGATAATGGTATCAATAGTCTTTAAACCCAGGACTGATAAGGGTAAGAAGTGTTTCTTTGAAGACATGAATTTAGGTTTTGATTTTCGGTGTCATGTTTGCATTTTCATATTGTCTCGCGTTGAAATTCTCAGCTGCAAAAACCATTAGAATTGATATGCCACCTGCTGAAAGCACGAATTTGCCTGTTTGTATTGTCCTAGATCTTGTTTGTGGCTTACATGTCTGGCATGTTCAGATCATGCACCACTAACTTGCACGTAGCAAAAGTTAATGTTGTGCTTGCTAAAACCAGGCCTTGAATACATTTTGCCATTATTATTTGCTCACAAACAGCCAGTGGCGGGCCTACATTTTTGGGACCCTGAAGCTCGAACTGTTATGGGGCCCCTTTGCAATCATCATCAATAGGGCAACATCCAAAATTCACTCAATAGAAAAGGAAGTTTCTCCAGGGCCGCTTTGGGATTAGGAGCCCCGAACCTTAAAGCTTTATTAGTTTCATAGTAGATCCGCCACTGCAAACAGCGGGTGGCAGAGAACTGAGTTTGCACACTAACTTTATCACTTGATTTTTATCTTTTGTTACGTTTTTCCATCTCATTAGTTTAGTAAGCATTCTTTTACAGCCAGCTGAGATGCAAGTCTATTCTTTTATGTTTGAAAAGTATTTCTACTAATGAGAATCTGGAGCAAGGTTTTTGTGGGTTGTTTTTTTTTCTTTCTGCAATATTCCTTGTTATTAAGAAATTCAACCACAGCATTTTGAGAAGGGTTCTTATCTGGTAGCGAATGCAAAGAGTTGTCCAGCAACAAACACTTCAAGTATATATATACTCAAAGATGCTTCTGAATATAAAGGTACGACATATACGATATAATTTATAGCATGCGAAAAAATACCAGGCTGATATTTTCCTATTTGAAAATATAAACAGCATTAACGATAACAGTCAAATCTGTTTTGCCTAGATTTTGAGACCATCACAGAGTTAACCCTATTACTGCTACAAATTTCTCCGGTGCTAAGGAGCTTTTTTAAGAATTATGGTGGTATAGTAAAATTCCAAAACTCTTTCGAATAAAGTTTTAGCCCATAACAACTATACACTTTTGGAAGGAAAATTGAATGCGGATTGATAAAAAAAATAAATAAATAAAATCGGTCAAAAGCAGTAACGGGGTTAAGAAGAACACAAGGTTTGGTTTATTGATTCAAGTCTGAGTAAGTTCCAGATCGACGCAAAACAGACTTTACTCAGTGCGATACTAGCTTCAATTTAGGGCAGGGAAGTTAACAAGATCTGCCTTTTGAAGTCATATACAATAGAATTGATTGAGAAATAGTCACAAGGACAATTCAGAGTGTTTCAATGTCAAACTGTGTTTTCAGAAACGGAAACAGCAACAGATGCCAAAAAACTTCAAGTAGTGAAAAAGAAAGAATGTTTTCATATCTATGGAAATGCTGTTTACTACTTGATGGATTTTTGACGGTTCCGTTTGCCATTTTGTACATATGAAAACACAGCTTTAGACTGATTTTTCAAGTGGCCACACTGTAAAGATTTTATGCGTCAGAGGGAAAAAAAAATTGCCAAGAAATTTAATGAAACTTTGTTTGTTGTATTTCAGACAAATATGAAGATGACTTTGAGTCCAGTAGCAGTGATAGTTCTGATGAAGAAGAAGGTAAGTGATTTGGTGCTATTTGCAGTGATTTTATATGAGGAAACTTAGCATGTGAAATGCAAAATTCTGTGGTCCAAGCTCGGCGCGGTTTAGGCTTGAAAGGGCTTTGTGTGTTTCAGTAATATCACAAGTGTGTTTGTGGGTTTGTATTTGTGTGGGTGTTTACTTTTGGCACTGTTTGTTCACATCACATTTCACAATATGCTCACAGATAGACAAGTAAGGAGAAACACTAAATCATGTTATAAAATTTGCAAACACATCGTGAGTTTGATGCACTGCTTGAGAATTAGTTGGATATGAAGATATTGAGAGCTGCTGGTATTTTGTGGGTACGACACTGGTAAGATCTAACAACATAAATATCTACCAAATTCTGCCCCATGCATTGATATTAAAAACGTTTATACTCATTTACAAAACTCTTTTCATATCCATTTAAAACAACTTTTGAGAATTTGACCAATGGGTTAACATTTATATGGAACTATTGAATTGTATTTGTGAATTTAGAGCTCTGAATCCGAGACATAAATAAAGTACTCAAATAGATCATGATAGGCGCACAGTGGCCATTTTTGTGCTGTCGCACCGTAAAACCCAAACTCAGACTCAAACCTGCCTCATGACAGTGAAATCACCAACAGTTTTTACTGTCAAATGTGTGGCCGTGACATGAAGCAACATAAAAGATGATTAACTGAGGATGAACAATCCTGACATGAAGACTGAAAAATATCACCCAAGTTAAGATAAATATGGCATATCGGTTCAGGCACACGAAACATAAACATACTCCATGGAGTGGGCTCTCTTATGGGCTCTACTCTGCTGAAAATAATATTGAATAGAAAGAACAAATAATAAGAGAGTATAGTGACTCTTGGGGCCAAATTTGGGTTCATTTGCAGCGGAGCAGAGGGAACGTTTTTTGGGCTAAGTTTTGGAAAAGGTTTGGCCAGTTGCCCACAGTACTCTTTTTGTTGGGGAAACAGTCACAATAATATATTGTTCTGAGAAATTGGTCAAATGTGCTCACACACCTACAGCATACAAAAATACCGCAATTATTTGAATACTTTGGCTAGATGGCCTAAATGACCCCCACTGAAAAAAAGAAAAGGAAAAAGAAATGTACCTTGCTATAAACACACAGAAGAATACCACCAGGTGATCCATTCACAGAAGAATGTGTCCAGATATTGACATGTGTCTCAGTTAATGTGAAATTTACACGCACTCGCACAACACAAAGTTTATACCAGTTTGGCTATGACTGTCAAACAGCATTAGTGTGTTATGCATCGTACCAGACGCCGTTGTCTGGTAATGAACTAGGTGACATGGTCCAAGCATATGCATATTCACAAACTGCACATCTACCAACAGTGTCAGAATGCACAATAAATTTGGAATGACGGTGTAAGTTTTGAGGTGAAGTTGAAATCGAGCAGTATAATTATAATAAACTACATCAGCACCGAAAATTCTCACCACGGCGAACATCAATAAACTTAACCAAATTTAGTATACAGTCCAAAATTGATTGAAGATCAACAGTTTCAGATAATACACAGCAAGGCTGATAGATTGGTGTACCCAGGAAGGATCCTTCGAATTCTTTGTGAAAATTTTCTATAGCAGTTATTTGACAAATGAGAGGTGGGGGGGTAGGGCAGCCCCCTACAGGCAATGTTATTATTGTCTTTTATAAATTTCTTATGACAATGCCTACGCTAGGCTTTGCGATCTAGGGCCACAATTCCCCGGCAGAGAAGTCAATCTTGGTTAGACGTTTTGAAACACTAGTAGACTTCATTGCGTTGGCCACTTTGCGAGCATTTAGAAAAGAAGCTGCTTTGAGAATGCACCTGTGAGGGTCTGAAACCCTGCTGATGTGGCTTGCTGTTCATATGTGGACTTTTTCGCCAACACAATAAAAGAGGATGAGCAGATAGTTGCACTGGGCAGGACTTGAATGTCCGGGGCTTCGCCATAACCAGTGATCTTCACGAATCGTCTCTTTTTCATAGTTATCATTTTGTAACCCATAATATCTTTTTTCAGTCATTAGTTTATGACTAATGAAATATCTATAATAGTTATTGTTTTCTGAACCTATAATATTTTTCTAGTTATTATTTTGTGATCCCCATGATATCTTTTTCAATTATTATTTTGTGACCCTGATAATATAAATCCTTTCCAGTTATTATTTTGTGGCCTCTATGATATCTTTTCCAGTTATTATTTTGTGGCCCGAGATGTCTTTTTTCCAGATATTATTTTCAGTTACCATTTTCAGGCCCATAATTTATATTTCCAGTCATGAATTTGTAAGCCCTCTGTCATGGTTTCAATCCAGTTGTTACTAACTTTGTGGCTCCCAAAATATCTTTACCAAACTTGCCCGCTGAACCACTTTACTGCATGTGAAAAGTGATTGTAAGGAGGGGCCTTGTATATCGATCGTTATTTTTCGAATTATAAACAGAAACAGGACATAGCCTAACGGATTCCCGGACATAGCATTTCCTCAGGTGTACATGGGAAGTGGATAAGATAGTGCAATAGTCAGTCATTCCCTGGAATTCACATGCAAAACCATACACCACTAAGACATGAGAGATGTTGTGAAAATACCATTTGATTTGGCAAATGTTGATGTAGACGTTATTTAGAAATTCAAGGCTATCTAAAGGAGTCAAATTATAAGATAAATTAACTCTGCCTTTTGAGAATATCAGTCATTCACTTTCCTGCGACATTCAAAAGGAAAAGTACATAAAACTCCCACAACTGTATGTTCTGTTTGTTTATTTGGGCAAAATTCACATTCTCGCATTCTCAACAAGGCCATGTCAAATGCACAATGCAATAGACTATTTGTTGTTGTTGGTGGTGATGATATTTGCTGGTATGTATAATTGTTTACCATATTCACTCACTATATCGTGAAATTTGCATATCGTTTCATACTCTTGAAAGTCAGTGAAATTGTGCAAGGGACTGCATAATTATAGCTTTATTTTATGATTATACCATGTAACACACATGTATTGCAGTTAATTGTTAAATATGCATACTTATTGTTCACAAGATCACGGGTAAAATGCATTGTATCAGGAGCTTTGTACATCCGTATTCGTGATATGCTTATATTGAATCATTTCAACTACAAACTGTTCCTTTATGTATTTGGAGTCTGTGTGTGTTACCCTTGCAAGCGGGTGGTTGGTGGGGGCTTCTGATAGGGTCTCCTCCTCCTGTCCCATCGATCTATTCTATCTATGGTCTTGCTTTTTCCTAGCACAACGTGACAGTTATTGTGTGGACGTCCTCACTCCAAACTCAAACGCAAACGGCCCCTGCAAAGATGAGTGATACAAAAATATTAAAGTTATCAGACAAAGTGTCCATTTTATAAACATCGTGAAACGTTGACCCAGTTTCTGTCCTTACATTGTTTCCCTTTACCTACTTGTGCCATGAAATCAGGTATTCAGTTTTGTACCCATGGAAGTATAGGCCCATTGCGCATATCGGCCATCTTTGATGTAAAGATCGACGCATCACCATGGCGATTGTAGCATTGATTTTGATTCGTTAGCTGGTTTGCACTGCGAGCACTTGAGGCGTCGCAAACCAACCGGCGGTGAGCTAAAAGTAGTTCACTACAGTAAACAATGGCACGTGTGTACATGCACAAGGGAGATGTTCAGTCAGTTCTTTCACTTCATTTCCCTTTTTTATACGGATGGTAGGGAATCTGACCAGTTTGGATCCATCCTTTCCACCCCTGTCATAACAGTCAACTGCAATGCAACCAACAGGCATTTTAACCACTTAGACATATCTCGAAGTTACACTTATCAGCTGATCCACCGGCCGCTTTGGATGTCGGAAGAACAAAATAAAAACACTCTGTGACGTCATTCGCAATGGGCCTATATACAGACAAGACCGATAACGTGTTGTTGAAAGCACCATAATCTAGAAACAATATCGCTTTCACATTTTGGTAATTCTCACTTTGTTAATAATAATTTCCCCATCTGTACCCAAGGATTGCACTGGTGCCCTTACAACATGGTATTCCACAAAACCTAATCGACAATTACAGAGTGGCTATTAACACGTTTTCAAATAGTTAATTTCAAGCCTTGTACAGTGGAAAACCAAAATAGGCCACGACTGTGTTTATTTTATTTTTTTTTCTTTCTTTCTTTCTTCTTGCTCTTGTCCCTCGTATTTTGCAAGTTCCTCAGCCCAGCCAGAAACGTCAATTAAATCTATAGTAGCAAAAGCGTGTGGACAGCCATGTTCACTGAGCATAATTTTCCGTAAGAATGCGCCAGAAGTGGTATCTTTTGTCTTTTTTCATGTCGACTTCCATTCCCGATTTGCTTTTTTTTTTTTTTACCCTCTTTGTTTTTTCCCTTTCTTTCCCCATTCATACCTTCTTTCTACCCCGTCGTCCCCCACCCCCCCCCTCTCCCGCAGTTCCTCCTTCACCTTTCTATTTCACTCAAAAGTTATCTGCCGCCTCTGTCTCCACCCGTTTAATTTGCATTGTCCACCCTATTCAATTCACCCATTCATTTGACCCAATGATAAACTTTTTGCCGTTACTCATTCCCTACCCTCCCCACCCCTGCTGTCTTCATTTTACCTATCTTTCAGTTGTTTTTATTTTTTCCTTGTTAGACTTTTGGTTCCAATCCAGAGGCGTAACTAAAGAGTTGATGACGGTCGGGGTAAATTTGGGAAAAACAAAAATAAGCCTACTTGACATGAAAAACGCATTTTCTAATATTATAACTTCATTCTCTTTGGTCCCTCATCTTTTGAAAGTTCCCTTAGCCCAACCAGAAGAACGTATGGAAATGTACAGCACGTTTTGTCACCTGAACTAGCTGCTGTTGACCCTTTACAATATCTGTAACAAAATACTTAAAACACACATAAGATTGTTGTTCAACTAATGAAATTTATATTATTACTAATATCTTTTTACAACTTTTAACCAAAATGCACCCCATCTCCCCAAGAAGAGAAAAAATTGCTCTTGGGACACCTTCCCCACTCTAGTTATGCCACTGTCCCAACCCTTTAGTATACAATACTACGTATCCATAAAATATATTCTTATCGAACACTGAACCAAGAGTAGGAACACTTTAACAACGTCAAGAGGAACACAACCATATGAAAATGGAAATAAAACTTAACCCAACATTGTGTACCCAGATGAACGGTAAATGACACAAAGTTAGAGGTCTTAGAAAATCACACAGAAAATACTGTGTTATATTTTTTTTTCAAATGAATTTTTTTTTCTTCAAGTATGGGATATTAGGTAGTGTAAATATTTGCAATGTCTCTTAAATGAATTGTACAACAAAGGTTGATATTCTGTGCAGACACGTTACACTGTGTTCTTGTGAATTACTGATAGCTTGAGCAGATACAGTAGTTATCGTCTTCACAAAATCTAACATTTTATTCAGCTTTTTTTTTTTGTTTTTTGTTTGTTTAATTGTTTCTTTCAAACAGAGTTAATTCTTTTGTTTTCTGATTCACCTCTCTTTCAGAGTGATTGCCCTTGAGCTGTCATCCTGCGTGATTATTTTGATCTAGAATTGTTTTGAAATCAGAAGAAATTATTTTTGTTTTCCCATTTTTATGTTTTATATTTTTGATGACACTTTTTGGTCACTATATAATTTTTTTTTCTGATTGAAAAAAAAAAAAAATCCAACTTGAGGAGTGAAATGAGAGATTCAGATTTCTTGCTTTTTGGCTACATTTTAATCGTCATAATTGCCCCACGCATTTGTGTCTTGCCAAAAAATTGGACTTTGCTTGTTTGTAACATTTTAATACTAGGCTTTTATCACGCACCTTTTTGGACTTTTTTTTTTGGTACCCACAACAGTAGTTAGAGCCTAGTGGTAATGGTCTTCTACTAGTTTAGTCTTTCCGTTGTTATTGTCTGAGCCGACCATTGATATAATTTTTTTTTTCTATCTCAAATGTCCCAATTCACATTGTGATCATCCCAGCTAATCCACCCCCACACTAACCCACTCAAATTCATATTCAATCTCCGCTTACAGACCCTTTGGAAGAAAAAAAAAATTGAATATTGAAAATTAAATATTTATTTATTTGAATGAATGTTGTAATTTTTATTAAATTATTTATTATTTATTTATTTATTTATCTATTTATTTATTATCTGTTGTTGTTGTTGTTGTTGTTGTTTGAATGAATGAATGTTTTTAATTTAATTTTTACATCGAGTCTTTTCACATTTTCCCCCCATGAGCCACAATGAGGTTGATCCAGCATAGGAATAAGTGTTCAAATTCAGAAAAATGATGAAGCTCCCGTATCACTGTGATAGTAGCCTAATGTGTATGACCTGATCTTTCAGTTGCACCGCAGACTTAAAAGTTTAACGAAACGGCACTTAGGCCTATAGGCTTTAAGTTTACTTAAATTTACATTGCACAGGCCGGGCACGGCGCAGCGTGAGCATGCTTTCGTAGGTGGATGATAAATACACGAGTTAACAGTTTCTGACGGAGGAAATTCGAAAATATGGATGACATTACGTTGATGTCAGGGGGAGTTTACCGTAGGACAGAGTAGCAAAAATATTTTAACTGAATGCAGAAAAAAACTGGCAAATCTTTCATTTAATAGCAAGTTTCAATTTCCACGAACATTTTTCTCCCGTTGGAAGGGTTTTCCCGGGAATCTGAGCCCGATTGCGCCAGATCCACTCACAACTAACCGGGACAAAATTTGCACTAAGGGTAGCCTATTGTGCTTCACTGGTGACGATGTGAACGGGGACTTTCACACCGTTGTTGATCTATTCAAAATATTTTACGTTATGTAATTAATAACTGATATTATATACACCATTTCTGGCACTTCCTTCGATGGCTTCCTGTATCTTTTTCATTACTAAGTACACTGTAAAAACAGGTGCGTCATAGAGCATACAGCTGAGACATTAATCTGCTTTCAGTTTATCAGACTTGAATAATACTTTTCAGATGTATTCAGTTTTCATGTCTTTTTGCACCATGTACAACTCAGTAGCCTACCTTGGATAACACACGACATGATAATATTATAATAATGCACTGCAAACAATGTATTCATTTTACCACGTGCACGAATTATTATTCTGCCCATCAAATTTTCATAATATTAGGATCGCGGGCTTTTTCTTACCCGTCTATTGGCAGTTTGCTGCCCAGCGTCATTTTCAGCATTCTGGTCGTTTCGTATGAAAAATAGTTAAACACTTCTCATTTACGGCTGTATCCTGAAAATGAGGGTGGATGCAATATGCCTAATACTCATATTTTATGACTGCCGTTCGATATTCTATGGTAATCTCCCTATGTATACTCTTTATCCAGCGCAGAGTCGATAATGATAATTGACATAGGGATGTGCGCTAGTTGGAAAGAATTTAATGTCCTTTTGGGGGTGGAGCTGAAGAGAAGTATTTCCGGCCTGTTACAATAGGTCCACCAGATCTTGTCCGCAAACTGGATCGGCCTTCCCCTCCCACCCCACCCCTTTTTCTCCTAAGTTTTGGGTTTAAAAGATTTTAAAGTGCCACCCCCACCCCCCTCAACCTTTTGATACTACAACGGGGGAATTACAAAGAACGGCAGCGCCAGTATATCATTACTTACAAATACATTGCCATTTTATTTATTATGCGATAGTACTACTTTTTTGGATGTGCGGTGTCTTTGTCATTTCTGTGTAAAACTACCCAATTGTCATCTCTAGCTTTAATGATCTCATATTACTGTACCTCGGCTCCGGACAGTTTGTCGTTTTTGGGATTTATTGTGACGGTTTATTATACATTTTTTTCTGTCTGTTAAATTTTTTCCCGTTGTGTGGAAATGAACAGTACTCTTGAGCCGGCTTTTCATGTGTACGGAAACGGCAACGTTAGAGTTTGAATTTTACTGCGCGTCGGCACAATAACGTCCACTTCGCGCCTTTCACGGTCCATTTGGTACTCTATTCATGTTTGGTATGCAGAGCTTCTAGATTTTTACAAATAGAATTACACAGTTCCGTATTAATTTGAAACGTCAAAAACTCGTTAAGTAGAAGTGAAGTAGAAACACTAACTTTTTATGTACTACTTAGTGGATTTTTGACGTTTTCGTTTGCCGTTTCCGATTCCGTACACATGGAAACACAGCTTTATTCTTCCATGTAACACGATGGCTGTGTTATTGTTTTAAATAGGGAACGGGATTGAATGACACAGTTACTATATACATATTTACGTCATGGGACATTCAAATTATTCAATGCGGCAATAAAGCACAGTTATGGACTTTGTACACACTTTTCATGTGCAGTTGATCTTTGTGCCTCGAATCGCCCTTATAAAGTCCATAACAACTGTGCTTAGCCACAGCGTTGAACAGTTCGAATGTCCCATGACGTCATCGGTAAATTTAAATAATAATATAGTAACTGTCATTAATCCCGTTCCCTATACTGTCAAACAATTTATTGTTGTTGATATAGTGGTTGGATTTTATGCTTTTATACGTTTTGTTCGTAAGTGGTATTAGTGGTCGACGATGTAGTATATTGTCTTTAAGTGGGCGTTGTCTTTGTTACTGTAGACATTATAATCATTCAGTGTCAGCATTAATGCATAATATCAAAATGTTCAATGGAGACATTCAGCATTACTTTTAATCAACCAAGGATTCTATTTTTAAATATTTTGTTTTGCCTTCACTGTCATAATTTTATTAAATCTACAGCTTTAATGGTTCGTCTTCTTAACTTTGAAGTATTTTGAGGTTACTCTTTGGGGGGGGGGGGGCTGCCCCTTTATTCTTCTACTCTCCCCCCCTCCCCCCCCTCCCCCCTTGCCCCCTTGTATGTTCAAAGTAACTTTCTTTCATAAGCTCTTCAGAGGTCCCCAGTTGAATGAATTTCTGAAGTCATGGCATAATGGACAGTGAATAAACTATGCGGCAAGCGATCGCGATCCTGATAGTTCTATTGAATTTTCAGTGGTGATTTTCCCGGAAATGCCTGCTTTCCGGTAATTGTCTCTACAAGAATTTGTTTCCCTTGGTAACAGAAAGGTTGTAGTTCTGTCCCCTTAATAGCTTTTCCAGAATTCAAGAAAAGGAAATTGCAGGACAAGGGTGTAACTAAGTGAACTTCTCTGGGTTAGATCTGCCTTTTGAATTAGTTACCCGTAATACACAGGTCAGGTCAAGAAATTATCTGAACTGCTTCTTCTTCCTTGAAGTATCAAATTTTATGATCTCTGACTCTATGTGGGAAAACTCATCTCTCACTAAATTTTTTGGAAATGATAAAATAATGGCTGTTGCTATGACAACAGTGGGCCTGACTGTTCTTGACAAAGATTTTGTTTCACAAAGGAAGAAAACACGAGGGTACTTGCCAGTTTCAAGAAACTGCAATTACCTACCCAGTCAGCAGTCCTACGTTAATTCGACGTAGATTTGCCTGTTAGGATTGGTAGGATTATCATAGGAGCGGGTTCCAGACATCAGTTCGACGTAGGTCTTACGTAGGATCTACGTAGGGACGCTGTCAGTCCTGTGTACAAACGTGACGTGAGTCCTACGCTTCGTATTTGGGTAGGGTTGCAGGCTGGGTTATTGATGATATACAGTCATTTTTTTTCACTTGTACCTTGTAATAATATGATATTCTCGCACCATGTAGTAATTTAATCTGCACACAGCATTATTATGTGTTTTGATATTTTTTTGTGAAACTCTTCCAAGTCTTGAAGAGACGTAGTTTATTATTGAACTCTCTCTATCTCTCTACAGTAGCAGGGCATTTATAGAATATTTTTAAGTATTGATGGGAGTAGACAACTAGAACCGTGTCTTTAGAACGTAAAAGTTGCAACCAAAACAAAAAAAAATTGTTTCGTAGACGTGGATTAATACCATATTTTAATATCCCTACGATTGCGATACCCTGCGTATTCCAATTTGTGTTTGATTCGGGTTTTGTCACATGGGGTCATATTTACGTATTTAGTTAATTCAGAGATTTTGTTCACGGAAGTGAAAAAAAAAAAAAGGTTTAAAAAACGCGATTGTAGTTCTTATTGGTTCTATCTCCATTTTTGGAAAAAACTGAAAATCTTTTAGTATGTAGAAGAGGTATAACAAATGCGTACATTGACACTTGTTTAAAATGCGTTGTGGCACTCTTCAAGCTGTTTTACAATTCAGAAACAAAGATCCACATGCGCTGTTCCCGAAAAACATTGTGTATACATATAGAAAGGATACCGAGGAATCGTAAATGACCCGAACTTCAGTTTCAGTCGAAATCATCCCTTGGCCGCTGAATGTGCCCGTTTCCCCTTTCGGTTGTTGGGACTTACTTATCGATTTGAGGAACAGGCTGACAATTTTGGGGGTTACTTCTATGAGCCAATTGCATGCCTTTTAACTTTATCTAGCATACTGAGGTAATCAATGGGAAATTGTCACCATTATGTGATATTTTGTTCATGCCTTCGCAGTGATAAGAAACTACGGAAGAAGGGGGGGGGGGGGAGTGGTGAGTGGATTTTATGAAATTTGGTATTTCCTATCGGCGAGGATGACGCATCTTCTCAATCACTTCTCAGCTTGAAAGTGAAGTTTCTCGCACAAGGTCCTCCGGTAAGGACGGTGGGCTTTGCTTTGTTTCACAGAATTGAACGTCCGGGTAACCAGTTTTAGGAGGAGACATTACAGTTCTGAAAGCTTCGTATGGTAATGTTGTCGCCCCCCCCCCCCACTACACACACACACCCATAATCACCAGCGCTGAGTAGTTTAGGTATAGCGTTAACTTAATGGCAGAACCGTTTCAGATCCGGGGTTCACGTAGTTCTAAAATAGTTGCCTGTTTGGTACACCATGTGGACCTGCAACGGTAATGAACATCGACACTGTTCTACGCTAATGGCATGTTAAGTCGTGTTTGACACTTTGAGATATTGAAAAAAGAAATGTGGCGTTTTATGCCAGTATGATTCTACTGGATCATTACATTTTCCTATGGGCGTATTTCTTTTTCAATAATATTATCTGATAGCCCTAATGCGCAGAATTGCAATGAACCGTCAGTTGCCTCTTGGCGCAAGTCTGACATTTGCCATTATCCCAGAGCAATGACAACATGAGGACTTGTGGCAGGCTGGTACAATCTTGCGGTTAAACGAATTTACCTTAAAGCCAATGAATTGTTCTACTCCCATCAATATTCGGCCTCCGTCAGGAATGATAATATTTTATCATTGTAGGTCTTAGTGTTTTTTCTTGACCTGTATTTTATTGTAGTTCTTCTTGTGACTCAGAATTAAATAATAAACTTTACACTTTATTACAATCAAAGAAAGACTTGTGTGAGATTTTGATGTATTTCTGTTTCGTATTTCATTTGATGTCACGTGGTAGACTGGTACTTTGAAAGCGTAAGTCGTAATGATTTTTTGGAACCTTTTCATGTCCACCTTAATCTTCGCCATACGTCATGGGTCTAATGGACTCAGAAGCAATTAAAAAGGTTGTAATTGTCTTATTTCTGGGAATATTTACTTGAAGCTCCAGGTATCCCTCGATGACGTCACTGCCCGTCTTCCCACAGTTTTAACATTTTGACTATTCCTATCGTACGCCCCCGGGTCTCACGGTCACCATACTTTTAAAGAGGATTTTATTGGTAAAGCCCTAGACGCACATCCCTGGGTCTCAGATACACCACACTCCTAAAGAGGATTTTATTGTTATCTCCCTACTCGTACGTGTTGGGGTCTGACGGATATCATACCTGTAAAGCGGATACCCCAATAAATTGTTTTTTAAGAGTGTGATTTCAATTAGACGCCACGGCGCACGCCATGCTCAGCTTTTTGTGAGGTGCAGCAAAGGTTAAGGAGTTTTATTATTATTATTGTTATCTAACACAACAACACACATTTAATTCAAACTTTGTCACGACGTAAAATGGTGGTTTTAAACGGAATAGGCTTTGGACACCTCACAAACCCAAAACACAAACAACCACTCTTGACTGTTTATTGTTAGATAAAGATGTTGGTCATCTCGTGGGTCCAGCAAAATGGTCTTTCCAAGACAGTCCTAACACAGGTTTTTGTTTTTTGGACAGCGCAACATCCTTTTAAATCTCCTGGTTATGACACAAATGAACTGGAATTAGAGTGGAAAAAATAAGTAGTGAAAAAAAAACCCACAATACTTATAGGTAATTTTAGACACTGATTGGCAGTCACTGACTTTGATTCCTGTGCACAAAAATTGCAAAATACAAACATTTCTACTGTAATGATAAAATAAAAAAATAGGGTGTGGGGGTTACTTTAAAATAAGTTGACCTCGGTGGTTTACATTCATGCTGTTCAAGACAATGCCTTATGAAACAAAATGTTCATTTTACATGCACGATAATAAATGTGGGCTGAACTTTGGCAGCTGGTTTTGTATTTTGAGTAGTACACGTTTGTGGCTATCCACAATTTTGACTATCTCTGGCTGTAGCGATGTACTATCTCTGGCTAAAGCGATGTACCGTAAATTCAGCTGTCTAATCAGTGTATTTTTATTGTGATATGCGAATTGTGCAGGTAAAATGTTTCTTCACTTCGCTTTCAAACTTTGCTTATTTTTACTGCCTTTCGCGTCTTCCTGTTCTAAATTTCATACCAAATTCTGTCTATCCCCCATCTTTCACCCCAAGACTGTTTCCTCTTTTGGATTCTTCTTTCCTGTCCACGCATTTTTTACCTAACGCCCCGACTCCTTCCGTGTACTTCTTTTTACCATAATCTCCTCCATCAACCAGTCTTTCTTTCATTCTTTTGGCAAGATCTTTATCTTCCCCTCATTCAATCTTTTCCCCAATCATTTTTGCTTCTCCTACCCCCTGGTTTTTCTTTCACTTCATGAGCCTTTTCTACTTTTAATCTTTATTCCATGCACACAAACATACTGTACAGTTTGACACGTACTTGTCCAACTCTAGGTGAAACCAGTCAAATTTAAGCAGAGCCACTTGGGCGCTTCTGGTAGTGTCTCTTTCTGTCCTATCGTTTTGTTACACTCTGTCTATCGTTTTCCTTTTTTCCTAGCACAGTGTGACCGTTATCGTGTCATCTTGCTTTCTCCAAACTCAAACAGAGCCACAAACTGGATTTCATTCACATCGTAGAATCAAAAAGATTTGACATCCTTGAAAATCAAATAGTTTTTTTTTTATTGTTATTGCTCACTCAGCCGGAAACGGACATGAATAGGAGAGGAATTAAAACAGTTTGTGCTTGGAGTTTGTTTCCACAGCGTGAATCATTTTTTATTGAGTAGCTGTGGTTGACACGACTAACCAAACCGATAATAATTAATTTTTATAGCTGCTAGCGAATGTAGCACCTGTTAAAGCCATGTTCACATGGGATTCAACGGTGCAATTTCAAAAATAAGGAGTTGTTCGTTTGACCTAATTTGATGTCTAGTTGCGGCATTGGAGTATGGTTTACTCTTAAGGATAACTGAAATACGTTTATGATCTTGTGGAAATATTACTTGGTCTATTCGATGTCTCTTTAACATTTAAGTCTAGTACGTAAGAACATATTGTTTGATATCAGAAAGTCCGATATAAGATTGTTTGTGAAAGAGAGAATTTTTTTCTTTCAGTAAAACTGGTGGTATAGTTCATTAGGTTTACGAGAAGAGGGGGCAACTTTTTTTTTTTTTTTTGTTGATAAAAATGTCACTATCAAAAATTGTTAATTTTACTTTAAGTGACAAATCTTTTGATATTGCTTTAATTCATTTGTAAAATTGAATCTTTCTTCGCTTCTGACTCGATAGCAAACTTCCTGTGAAAGATAATAAATGATTGCATACTATTTTTGATGTTCCAACTGTTATTTACGAGGAAGGCAAAGCCGCTTTAACTTATCAGTTTACACTGGGTTTAGGAGGCCTCATGCATACAAATTTACATTGGTTTTTGAAACAGAGAAGAAAAAAATCCATTGTCCAGGGGGCCCATAATGATGGTTAAAGGCGGCCCTCAGGACAGATGGTTTCCCCAGAAATCCTGTGTGAACGTGACGTAATTCATAACAAACTAGTAGCTGGCTGATGCAGTGTTTTTCCCATGTCACTGGCTCGTCTCGTGTGTACTCACCATTATTTTGATGCTTCCCGTTCACATCACTTCGTGCTTGTGTCACCTTAGTGCTCGTTATCACCCTGTTCTGCCATAGCAGAGGTCAGAGGGCATGACCTGGGCGGGGTTCGCACTGATATGACTTGTAAAGGTTAGTGTATTGATCATACAGTCTTTGTATGAGAATTATGTTTACATTCATGTATATTTTCTGTTGAAATTTATGACCTAGTTATCCTTGTAAATTAGATACCCATTTTTGTTGGTAGTTGAATTTCGAGTAAATCATAATTTCTTAGTTATTACTAATTTGAACATAATTTATAGAATTAAATATTTATGATTTATTAAAGGGTATTAATTTGAACATAACTTGTAGAAATAGATTGTTCTAATTTATTAGAATGTGTGAATACAACTTATAGAATTAAATTGCTATAATTTATTAAGGAGTACTAATTTGAACATAATTAATAGATTTAGATTTTAATAAACTGTTAGGGAGTATTAATTTGAACATAATTTATAACATTAGATTGCCGTGATTTTTTTTAGCTGTTTAAACAACATTTATAGAATAAGATTGAGTGGAATCTGTAAGTTATAATCAGGTATCAAATTCGTTTCATTGATACATAACTAGAAACAGTTATTCGATCTCTTTTCCTTTATTTTTATTGTCATTAATATAAGATTACTGAAATTTCTTTTTACTTGTAATATCTGAAAAGGATATGCCAGGAGCAAAAAAAAAAAAAAAGGTAGTTTGGAGTTTTTTGATAGCTGAAATGTTTACTTATTTTGGCACACATGATGACAATTCAAAAAGTAAAAAAAGAAAAAGTGAAACTATAGGTTTACACCATGACAACGAAGTTCTTGAAAATTTTGAGTTAGTTTGGAGCACTTTGCGATCTGTTTTTGAATGTTAGGTACTTTACGTTTACATTTTCTGATTATTTACTTTTGTTTTAGTCGTGCTTTTAGTAAAGGAAAAAAAAAAGTAATGTATACAAGATGGTTAGGATCTTTGACATGAGCTGTGTACGAATCTTTATTTTTTATCTTATTAATTTTATGATAGCGTACCAATGAAATAAGAAGTATATTATTTTCGTATTATTTTAGTTTCTTGAGGTTGTAGTCAAATTGGCTGTCTAGTCAGCATAAGATTGAAATACGATACGATTATGTTTGGTAAAGAAAAAATGTGGAAAAACACTTAGATATTGTCATAGTCAGACATTGTTAATATAACCGAAAGTGACATCTCCCATTACTTTTGCCTTGATAATTATTTGTAGACTGGGATTTATGGCATTAACGAATAACAAATAACGAATGTATGACAATAACGAATTCCGACATATGGCAGTGAAATACTGTGGACCATTTCTTTATTTTACATTAGTTCCATATCTAACAGTAGTCCAAGCTACTGCTTAATGTAAGCAAAAAAAAATTATGTACCCATTGAAACTAAATTACTTTGAGAATAAACTTTATCACAAATCTTTTATATTTTCTTTTTGCCTGTTGAAGTAATTTCAGTGGTTTTATTAGATACTGTACTGTAAATCTGTGAAATGTTCGGGGAAAAAACATGTTTAAGAAATTACATTTGCTTTACATTCATCCTCCCAAAAGATAGAGCAATCAGTGCAAGATTAAACTGCCAAATATAAGTATGTATATTTCCAGATCAATACATTTGAACTATTCAGAGAAATTCTGAGTCAGTTCCATGAAAATAAACTCCAGGACCCGCTTTTTTAAAAAGCAGGATAACAGATATTAAAGAAACCAAAAAATAATAGCTATATGATACGGTGAAAATTGCTGAAGCCCATGGAACGATTCTGAGTTCTTAAATTGTTAAATTTGTGTCTTACAGCACCGTCTAGTATCAAATGTGTGTTATAAACCACCAAGAGATTGGCTCACTGTGTTATATTATCACCTAGTATCAAATGTTTATTATAAAGCTCCAAGCGATTGGCTCATTGCATGTAATTCTATCACCTAGTATCAAAAGCATATCATGAAACACCAAATGAGTGGCTCATACTAGTGTAATTCGGTACCCTCTCCCTTATCTTTCAACAGATTACACTTACAACAAAATCTACTCTCAAGAAAGAGGAGATGACGGTTACGTAGAAGACGCCTTCCTTGAAGGAAAAAAGCAAAAGTCGAAATCCGAGACAAGAAACGAGGGAGCAAAATCGAAACGAATTAAATCGGGGAAACGTGAGACAAACAAAGAGCGTCTCGCTGAAGACAAGAGAGGAAGCAAAACTACCAAATCCCCGAAGAAGACAAAAGGTAAAAGTGATGACGTCTCCGACAGCAGCTGTGCTGATGACGAAGACTACTATGAGTACAAAAAGAGAATGCTGAAAAAGATTGACAAAAAGGAAAAGAGGTCCAAAGACGAGGAAGAAGAAGAAGAGTATTCGGAAGATTTCACAGACGAGGAAAATTCTGGAACGTACGTCAAAGAGAAAGTGATGGAAGGCAAGAAGGAAAATGAAGACAGAGCAGGAAAGAAAAAGTCGTCGGCGTCCAGTGTTGTAGGGCAAGCAGAGACCGTGAAAGCGTCGTCCAAGCAAGCCGGTGGCGGTGGCAGCGGCAGTAAGGGTGGTAGACCTCACAGCGGTGCGCGCCGCGGTGGAGGGGCAGCGAGTGGCGGAAATGACGCCGGAGACACAGCTGATGAAGTGTCAGACATTGAATCCGAGATGGCTGCCTCGCCAAGGAAGTCGGATACTGTTGGTAATTTACAAGGCCCAGATTATAATAGCGATGGCTCAGGCAGCGGGGGGCGTGGGGATAAAAATAATTGTAAGGTAGGGGTGGGACGGAAGGATGGTAAAGAGAGTGATAATAGCTATTCTTCCCGAAGTGAACCCAGTAGTGGTAGTTCCAGTCCCGGTAAGAAAGACAGAACGCCTCATAAAAAAGAAAAGAGAAATAAGTCGAAGAAAGAAAAAGAGATTGAATGTGGTAGACTGAATGAAACGGACAGGGGTGAAACTGAAACAGGTAGGCCTAGACACACACAGAGGGTTGGCAACAACAGCGTTTCGCCCAGCTGGCAACGGGTGATGGACAATGCTGATGGACAAGAAAAGGGTTTACAGCTTGACCTAGGCACCACTGAATATCCCCAAAGAGGGGACGGGGCATTCAGTGTAGAGGATGCCAAAACAGAGGCAGACAGTGATTCTCGTGGAAACAAAGACAAAGGATGGTCCGAGTTTCAAAATGGCTTGGGGAGCAGATATCACCAGAATACTCGTGAGCATAAAGGACTCACAGAAGATGAAGTTCGTGCCGGACTCCGAGATGCAAAACCGAAGAGGGCAAAATCGGCACATTCCAGTCGAGCTGGACGTAGTGATAAACCAGAAAAATCAGAACGGAAAAGCAGACAGAGGTCGATACAGCTGAAGGAAGAGGTAGTGTCCGCCAAACAGGACGAATGTGTCGACGATGTTGCAGAGGATGGTGCGAGTTGCACCCGTGAAGACAACGAAAGACCACCCATGTATGAGGACAAACCCATGTTTGAGGGCAAGATTACCACTATCCCGATGGTGAAGACAGGTGAGAATGAGTACTTAAAGAAACAAGCAGAGGAAGAGGTGGAAAGAAGGAAGAAATCAGAAAGCCTGAAGAAGAATCTGGCAGATAAAAGTAAGAGAGATGGCAAATACTTTAACGATTTGAGTCCGAGAGACAAAGTTATCCGAGGATATGTGGGTGATAGTTGCAGCGATAACAGTGACGATGAGATGTACGAAAAATTAATTGCCAATGACGAGAGAGCCAAAATTTCTGATGATGACCAAGATTTCGCCGGCCCTAAAGACTACATTCTTACAGAGGCTAACGACACAGCGAATGCTACCAAACTGTCCCAAAGCTGCAACCTTGCCCACGATAACACGGTTGAATTGGAGGAAAACAGCGCAGTGTCAGAAGAGACGCCACAGTACCGAGTTCTCGTCGACACTGCGAAAGAGGTAGAGGAGAGAGAAAGGAAAGAAAGAAAGCTTAGGGAACAAGAGGAGAAGGAAATCCTGGAAAAGAAAAAGAAAGACGATGTCAGAGGATATACTGAGTTCAAGAGAAAGAACCAGAATAAGAGCGCTTTAGAAGGCACCAGAAATGGTGAAAATAAAAGACAGACTGAACGGATCCACCCGTCACTTTTGCCCAAACCCCAACATTCTCACAATGGAACAACCCCAAAGTATATGTTGAACTATCCCAGATTCGATTCGGAAGGCGAAATGGAGCCAAGGCCTGCAATGGCAAATGGGAATCTCAAACAGCCACCAGAAAATCTCATGTTCAGACATACTTTCATAGAAGAACCAACGCCGAGATTGTATAGACCAGGTATCGACGACAGAGACATCATTCAAACCCAATACCACACGTCAGATGATACATACACCAAGCCGATTGACAACGGGGAAGTAAATTCTCCTGCAGTGGACTGCGAAGCTGAACCATCGGAACAGAATCAGCCTATATTTGGAGAGAGAAATGTACTTAATACTGAAGCCGGAGGACAGGGGGAGTCTTTAAGGAGCCAAGAACTGAAGACTTCCCAAAATGCTGATGAATTTGACAGAAATGCTGAAATTGTTGGAACCAAATACGTAGATAACGAAGAAGATCGCTACGTAAAGCACCACAACGCATTTGATGAGGCGCCGGTCGTGGATGATGAAGAATTTTTTGAGACAGGCAAAACTCTGTCTGTATTACGTTATCAAGACATTGACGGAGCCGTGGCCGAAAAGAACCCTTCAATTTTGTCTTTGTCGGTAAATACCCTTGGGGAGAAATACGATGCTGAAGACATAAGGCTGGCAGAATCACGTAGAGCAAATAAAATGCAATCCCAAGCTAATAACAAAGACATACCTGCTTTACAGGATGCAGATTTAGACAGAAACGAAAATGTGGAGAACAAAACTTCAGAAGGACGCATTCAGGCAGGCGAAAAATTGCAAGTCGGAGCCGTTCTCCCCAAAGACGGCGCAGAAGCAAAAGAGCATTCGGTGAAACAAGAAATGTCTGTTCCCAAACACGCAGAGCCAGGTGAAATTGATGCATCTGGAGCAAATGAAATTGAAAAACTTACATTTAATGATTCTGAGCCAGGCGAAAACATTTATGAGACGGAGAATGAAGTAATACTAAGCCAGAGAAAGTCACCTAAGAGATCAGGTAGCGTCACACCCAGAAATGTCATGGACCTGTGGTTGGGTCGAGCAGGTGCAGCGGAAGCTCAAGAAGTCTTCAATTCAGTCATGAATGAATCTTTCTCATCAGAAAATTCTCCGAGGCAACCCAGTGAGACACAACCAGAGACACCGATGGAATTCCCCAAAGAACCCGAGTCGCCCAAAGAACCTGTTGAACCTGAAGGCCAAATAACTCATGGTGACACTGAGATCACGTCCACTAACTTGATGAATATGTGGCTTGGGGGCCAGCAGGCACGGGAGGCACGCCCCACGTCGGACAGTGGTAGGAATAATATATCTGATGTCGGTGAAGAAATGGGTGACAAAAGCAATGGGGATGAAAACCAGCATGTGGCAAGTGGGAAACGTCATGAAATCGGTGAACCATTTGCAAATAACGACGATATGAACAGAACACTTCAGAGCGACCAGGCCGACATAGACGCTGTGGACGGCCATATTCAGCCAGACCAACCAGTGAAGGGTCTGAAGGATACATGTTCCAAAGAAGGTGGCGAAACTCCACGAGATGGAAGTGATTCTGACGTTTTTACCGATGACGACGCCATAGATGACAAACGGCGACGAGAGAGTAACTATATGGCTGATGAAAGTTCTGATACTCAATCTGATTCGGACAAAAGACGCAGTGGCGGAAGTTCCCCAGACATAAAAAAGAAGAGGAAAAGCAGAAAAAGATTAAAACCAGAGGTGAAAGAAGAAACAGAATTTAAAGAAGAATTAAGGACCACACCTTTGCAAAATGAGGAAGAAGCGCTTAAAGAATTATACAGTGCTAATGTTCAAAAAGGATCCGTGCCGGATGTTGTCGTTACCAGTGTGGAAGACGATGTCGCTAAGGTTAAAAAAAGCAAAGACGACGGTGTTGACGAAGATGATGACAAAAGCTATGTAAGCGATGCCAGTGGGATCGATGCCCTTATTGAATGTCTAGAGGAGCAGCTGTCCGACTCCAAACGAATAAGGAGCCAAAGTGAAAGTGGTAGTGATTACCTGGGTGAGAATGCAAAGAACGATCTGGATTTCGTCGATGGAGACATAGGTGAAACTGGCAAAGTAGTAAGTTCATACGATACTAAAGAAGCTGCCTCACCTCGGGCCGCCAGCCATAGCAGAACTGGAGAATTCAATGGACAAAACAAAGATATCCCCATGGTAACGGGAGCATTTTCAGTACAAGTGGAAGAAGAATTGTCTGGAACCACGAGCAGCGAAACTGTTGTGAAACTTGACAACAAGCCAGATGCGACCTCTGAGAAGAACGAAACACGCGTTTCCGAAGCAGCAGATGAAAATACCGATGGAGTTCAACATGGAAGTATATCAACATCTGGGAAGAGCGAAGACCTGCCTGCCGTAGACGAAAAGAATGCTGTAAAATCAGCACACTCAAAACTAGTCAGCTTTATAGATGATGTCGAGAATAACACTCAACAAGAACTGCAGAGAAAATCCCCTGACAGTGCAACTGTAGACTCGACAGAATTTGAATCAATTTCTGGTGAAAATGAAGACGATGCAGCTAGAAGGTATGTTGAAAATATGCTATCCCGAATACAGGGGATGACTGTCAGTGAAGGTAGATCAGGCTCTGAAATGCCTTCGAGCGATTTGGATAAACGCGACTCAAATGCGAAAATAGCCGGTCTTGATGGCCAAAAAATAGGCACAGGCGAATTTTCAACAGGCGTTTGCGAAGACACTGCTGAACTAGCACGGAATGGCGTTCCGAGTTCACGGAATATGGTGGATAGACAGGAAGCTGTGACGACTGGCTCAAAGGCTGAAAAAGAAGGTGATGTCTCTCCAAAGGGAAGTTCATTGTCTTCGCCTCATTCGGAACACGGTGAAAGACGCCGACAACGAAAGCTGACTGTATCCTTTGCCGCGGGTGAGAGCCACGAGAATGATGATGGCCATACAGAGGCGCAAAAAAGTGTGCCCTGGGAAGAAGCAACAGATGCAGAGAGAGAAGCAGAGTATGAGAAACTGGAAATGCAGATAGAGAGATCTTTGGTGCGGGACTGACCATATGAATATCAAAATCTGCGGAGTGTTTTATAACAATTTACACCACTAAAGTCTGGGGCAATCCTGCTTCACTGGGGATGATGACAGTGATATTCAAAGTGGTCTTTTCTACCAATGCGTCGAGAACACAAACACGGCGTACGCTGTTGTCTGCCAACCCTATCCCTGTTGCATCCTTGACTGTCCTAGGAAATACATTCAGAACAACGATTTCTGTCAGTAGCGAGACGGAGATTTGTGTATATCGAAAAATTACGATAAACTAAGAGAAGAGCCGTTATAGCTTAGGAATATTCCGTAGTAGGCAGCGAACATAGTTTTTCTCTTCCTCAGTTGGAAGTTATGCTCTCATAAGTTGCTGTCGTATCTTCATGAGTATTTTCCAAGCAAGAAATAAAAATAAGGATTCTTAATATTGTATTTTTAACACTGTCACAGAATACTGGAACATCATGCTGTATTTAGAATTCGTTATGTTTTGTGATTTGTAAGCAATGCCAACAGAGATCATTTCTGCGTGTCTTGAATCACACAATGCTAGTGATATTGGACGATGCCTTTAAATGATTTGGTTTGAATGACAGAGATTTCATAACATGCATTCTCATTGCAGTGTCAAAATTGCACCGTTCATAAAAGCATTTTGTCTTTTTTTTTTTTTTTAATGAACACACGAACTGGGTGAAATTTATGTCGGAAAGCTAGACACTGTTCTGTAATTAGGTCTGTTTATTTTTTGAGGTTATTGTTGGGGTGTTTAGGTACGTGTAACAGTCTTTAATGTTAGCACCAAAATTAAACAAACGCCCAACAGCGTCTGTAAAAGGGAATCAGACTTATGTATTGGTTGCTTCTGTGAGTCTCAAAGTTTAGTGAACATTATTTGGAAACTATACGATAATTTGAGGTCATTTGATGTTGTTTTCACTGGGTAAATCTGCATCAGGCTGGCAGTCCTTGTGTTTCATGCTTTGAAAATGGATGTCATGAAATCTCTAACCGCAGATTTTCATTCAGTTTCTGTCTCATTTTGTTGTCTTCGAGCGTAAATCCGGGCAATGCATGAAGGCATTTGTACATAACATTTTATGCAGAATAGATAATATAGTTTTCTTTCACTCAAGATCTATACATGCAAATAATATGAGGCATCCTAGAAATGTTGCAAGCTTGTGTAAGTTTGCGACATTATGTACAAGATTTGTGAAAGGCTGTGATTTAAAAAAATTTTTCTTTTAATTTTAATTAATGCTCACCATTATTTTTTAAAGTTTTTCTTCACTTTGTACTGTGAAAAAGGATGGGAAAAAAATAAGTTCGTGAATGTTTTAAAGGAGGTATCACCACCCCCCCCCCCCTTTCTTTGTTCTAACAGAATGTTTGATGTTCAAGGAAGTAAATAAACCTGTATTCTCTCAAGCCTGAGGTTATATTTCAGTGGTTTTTTTCAAAACCTGTATTGTTTGTTACACGGAATAAAAATTAGACTGAACCAAATACCCGAGGGCAGGAAAACCCAGATTACGTCACAGAAGTCAACCAATACATGAGTCTAATTCATTGTTTATTGTAACTGTGAATGAATTGTCTGAGTTTTGTCGTGGTTTGACTTCAGACTGAGGATGGGATAGTGAAGGGGTTTTGCTACCGAATCCCCCCCCTCCCCCCCCCCCCCTTTGTTTTGAGTGTTGTGTCTATGTTTTGTTGCACACTCACTTGAGAAAAATATTCAGAAAGAAGAAAAACAACAACATATACCGGTATATAAATAAAAACGCAGATGATGGAAAAGGCCATTACTAAATTATGCAAAAACGCACGCACCCATACACAAACAACATAAAAAATAATGAAGAAAAGTCCACGCAGCCGAACACAAGAAGGCAAGAAAACAATTTATTGAATCTAAAAAACACCAAACTGCAGAAACAAAAATGAACACAGACAGATAATACGAAATCAGCTTATACTCGCATTTCCTTTCCTAAATTTTGTATTTATTTCAGTCCAAGAAAGAGACCTTTCTCAAAAAGTATTTGGAGATAAGAAAATAAAAAGAGTGCTCACGTTATCCCAGGTCTGTAGAGGCAGTTACAGATTTCGTGTAACGACACTCACCAACAAGAAGAACAACTCTCACGAGCAACAAAATGCCATTGTGTCTCCCACAGCTACCACAAAATGATACTGTTAAACGTTCATTATGAAACATTACTGTTTCATCACGGTTACTTAAAAGAGGTGAAAAATGTATTCTTCAGAGAAATCCGATTGAAAAAAGAAAGAAAGAGAGAATGAAAAAGAGAAACTTCCAGTAATAAATATTACATTGCGGGATTTTAAACAAATAATATATACAATAATGCAACTGAACACCTGGAAAAAAATACACTTATTATCATACAGCCATACAATGCAAGAACATCAGTCAGAGAATATAGTCTTGGCCGGTGATTAATTAACTATTTTTCTATCTCTGTTGCTGCATTTATTTATTTTTTTACGTACCGTAGTAATTAGCACTACATTCACTTGCAGACCAGTTGTCCAGTATAAAATAAATACCAGAAACATTCTTTGAAAATACCAATAGATTGGTGGCGCGCCGAGTCAAGTCTGTTTTGCGTCTATTTTGTCTCATGGCGCCAGCAGACTGAAGACAGTTTTGTCGCCCTCGAAGTAGTGAGACAGAGTTGTGTTAGTCTGGCCAGTGATCGAGGTCACGTTTAACGTCCTTAGTTCACACCTCAGACTAAAACGGAGAGAAAACATTCTTGACTCAGTGTGCCGCCAGTCTCACCACCTGATACCGGCAGCTCCGACAGTTCAGACTGACTCTTGATATGGGTCGGGTATATATATATAGCTATATTTAGTTAGCCCAGGAATAAATGCCTGCCAGATTTTTTGTAGCTGTATTTGAAAATGAAATGTGTCATATATCACTGACTCTATTGAGAAACCACACAAGTGTATTCGCACAACTGCAAATGACACTTCTTGTCTCCCCAAATCATCCTTGTCATGTACTCCTTGGAGGTATTTTATTTATTTATTTATTTATTTATTTATTTATTTAATATTTTAAACCGATTATAGGGAAGTATTATTATTATATTTCGAATGTTTATTTATATATATTGTATAAGTTTTAAAAAGTGTATTGAAGATTAGGAATACAATTCGTTATTTCAAATTGAACAGTTTTTCTTACCTGCAGAAAAATGAAGTCCTTTGCCCTTGTGGAGTTTCATGACAGGGCTAGCGGTATTATAATTTATATCATGTCGTCAAACAATACACAGATGCCAACAGATTCCCCACAGTGCAAATTATCAACCATCTTTTTTTGTGTATTTACCAACACCGGCACAGATAACACCTTTTTATTACATGGATTCATTATTAGTATTCCTGGACGTGCGAAACACGTTTCTTGCATTGGTAGGGATTTTGGTGGAAATTACATATCGTATAGGGCTCATGAGGCATTATATTGCGCTGAATGAAAACTGACAGGCGGTGAATGAGTGACAGGAGGGCTATGAGTAAGATGATGACAGAAAGGAAAGAGAAAGGAGAGGGGGTGGATATTTTGTGCAGCCATACGAGGAGACATTCACATTCGTAGGGCTCCCCGCAAGTGCATTTTTTTTAAATTACCATTTTTATATTGCCATTAAATGATAGCGCAAGTGTGCTGCAAAATTCGGTTGCATTTTCAAGTGTGTGTTTGTAGCCAGGCATCTAAGTTGGCTTTTTGCCCCTTCAGACCTACCCAACAACCAATCAGCTGCAGCAGTTGAGTAGGATAAGATAAGAATCACTTTATTATCCCCATGAGGGAAAGTCTCCATCCCATAGCGTTTAGGAGCACATACATGATACACACATCTTACACACCATGACTTACGCATACATCATAACTCAATAAACAAAATAACAGGTATACATGAAGTGACATGGTAAAGGAACTTTAGTGAAATATGGCACACATACTTCATCACGTAGATAGGGCCAAATTTGTACTGAAAAGCAATGGAAAGTTGGACTTCAGCAGGAGAAAAAAAAAAAAAGGAAAGTTTCACATATTTTCATGAAACGATTACACCTGCTTGTTCTAATATCTGTGAACGTGACTTGTTCTGTATGCCACAGATTTATAGTGGAAGATTTGGGCCAGAGAGTGTGGATGGTGTGAATGACGCGTGTGACACTGAATATTTAACCTTCGCCGTATGTTTTGGGTGTAATGGACCCAAAAACAATTAATAACGTTTGTAATTATCTTATTTCTGGGTTGTTTTTTTTCTGTAAATTCCAGGTATTCCTCAAACGCCATTGCCCATCTTCTCATAGTTTTAAAATGTTAAAATATGCACCTGCATGCTCACCAACACACATGTATTTTTACTATTCCTACCCATCTGTCCTTGGATCACATAGACACCATATACTTTTAAGGAGGATTTTATTGCAGGATTTTATTGTCATACCCTTACTGAGTTACTCGTATGTCCTGAAGTCTTGGGTACACCACACTCGTAAAGAAGATTTTACTGTTTAGAGGCTAATCGGTTCATGTAGCCAAAATAATCACAGTGCCACCATAGTTTCTGTTGTTGTTATTTAGTGACCAGTTTGTGGGCAATTTTCAAAAATTTTACTGTGACTTTTTTCGCTAAGAAAAAGTTCCCAGCCAGCAACCTTACGGAAGTCCGATGTAGGATTGACGTCAAGTTGCTCATAGGAATGACGTCGTTCCTACATAGATCCGCTGGTTACGGACATCGCAACGACGTCGGTTTGATGTAGTGAACCAGCCCCTGTGGTAATCTTACCAATCCTACAGGAGTGGCATATTTTAACTGAATGTGTCGTCTACATGCATATCCGAAGAAAGCACTATGCCTGCAGATCCATGAAAGAATTCTTTTCTGACATGGATCCGCAACGCATGCTGTCCTTTCTGAGAGAGGCTTAGATCTACAAAACTTGATTTAATAACTTTTACACTTTTTTACAAAACTATTCCCAGATCTATACAAAACAGTTTTTTTTTTTTAGAATTTTACCAATGTGTTAAAATTATACGAATGCGTTTAATTCTTGGTTAAACTTAACAGCGCTGAATACGAAACATAAATAAAGAAAATGTACCCAAACAGACCGTGAGGGGCGCAAAGTGGCCGTTATCGTGCCGACGTGACGTAAAACCCAAACTCAAACTACAGAAGTCAACCTCGGATTGAAGTAGGGTTGTGGCTGGGTTGTTGCTGGTAAACGCAGTCCTAACTCTAATCCTTGTACCCCCCCCCCCCTTTTCCAAAAGTAACTGCGAAACCAAAACCCAATTTATCCAGAGCGTCCAAATGCCCAACACGTTTAAAATAATCAGTGCATATATATATATATATATATATATATATATATGTCTGTCTTTTTCTCGTCTTCCAGAGCGTAGAGGTCTGGGCGCCTACAAGCCTAAGGACGCTAGGGGTGTGGAAAAGACCACAGGGAGAGTCAATATTAATGACAGTAGCAGTGAATGTAAGTAGACTGACAAAATATTATATGAAAAAAAAAATTGTGTGGACACAGCAAGGCTTGAAGCCAAGTCAAAATGAAGAGCATTTTCCCAAAAACTGGGTATGTCAAATTTTGAATGATTTATGGCCCCTTTCAGATAGTCATTCAAAATTAGTGTAAGACGCGTTGTAAGTGTTCAGTTAAAACTTGCTATGTACGGTCTTTATCCAAAGTTTTCACTGAACACTTTCAAGTTGTAACTGAACACTTACACAGCATCTTACACTAATTTTGAATGGCAATCTGAAAGGGGCCATAACTCATGCAAATTTGACTTACCCAGTTTTGGAAAAATGCTCTTCAAATGTGGCAACAAGAAAAAGCTGTATATGGCAAAGCCTCGCATATGAAACAATACAGAAATGGTATGATAAAAAGCAAAGGTAAATTATTTCTGGGGGAAAAAAAACTGGAGATATTTTAGTATGTAGAAAAGGTATAATAAAATTTATGCACATTCTGACACTTGTTTAAAATGCATTTAGCACTTATCAAGCTGTTTCACAGTTTCATTTTATTCTAACTCCTTGTCATGATACCAGATGTTTAATGTCGAATTTCTCAGTTGCACAAAAAGTGAGGATGGAACAAACAAGAACTAAGTTGGCGTGATGCCTTTTGTCTGTTACTGTTTAGAGAATGGGGTCGTTACTAGATACCAATATTCTGTTACTTGATTGAGAAAAACGTTCTTTGTTATTGTAATATTTTTCATTGTTATATGTTTGATTAATCATCATCATTACTATGATTGTTATCATCAGTATAAAAATGCAGGATATTATCTTTATGAGTGTTCTGCTTGTTGAAATGTTTTTTCAGCTAGTGAGAGTGAGAGTGAAGGGCAGGTAAGGAAGAAGACTCGACCAGCCAAGAAACGCATCCACATTGTGAAGGAAAAGCCCAAGGTAAATAATGTATACATGCACTGATCCACCTTTCACAGCAGTAAGACATAGTTAACAGTTAGAACTCATTGGTAGGTATTCTTTGTCCCTGAATGTAATACCAGACCATAAATGAAGATTTATTCTTATTATAGGTTAAAGTTTTATGTGGACATTCAAATTGTTATTCTTTTGACATTATAATTATAGTGACAGAGTAACATCCCAGCCAACAAAATTCTATTCAAATCTATGCTGGAATGACGTAGGGATGCTGGCTGGGCTCTTATTTGGCCATCTCTTTGCCACTGCGTTAAGTAGTGTATAGTATAAATAATATTATATCGCGGGGTTATTGCCATTTTGTTGTAAGCAATATTTTGCTGATTTTGAGGTTTTGTCATGAAAGTGGTTCTCTCACTCCTAATTTCATTACATATGAGTGTCATTCCAATTGAATTGAAACTTTTCGAGATATGTGTTTGTGATTTAATGTTTTATGCATTTTAGGCCTTTTGCTGACTAAATTTCAATCCTCATTTTCTCAAAAAGGTAAAAATGCATACACAACAATATGGCAAATATCTGACAATATATATTTGAAATTGGCTCCTTTCTTGACCTAGCAGTTGATACCTGAAACCTTTGTTAAGGCTGGTTCAGATGTACATAGTCAACTCACACTGTCAGACTCTTCTGTTTATCTTCAGACTGAGGGGCCACCGGCAAAAGCTGAAGTCCTGAAAGCTCAGGAAGAAGCATCTCGTGGAACAGCACCCCAGGCCTATACATCTGAATCGCCACTGCCATTACAGAATTACGGGACCTTTGCACAAAGCCCCATCCAGGAAGTGGAAGAAGAACCGGCTCCTAAGACAGAAACTGTCGCTGTTAAAACAGTTGAAACGACGACAGTAGTACAACGTGCCCCTGACAAGGAGAAAGTTGATAATAGGAGGCGAGGCTCAGACTCGTCTCTGTCCTCTGCAGCATCCTCGGCATCTTCATCATCGTCATCCAGCCGGGATTATTCAGATTCTGAGAAAGAAGAGGACAAGGTGAAAGAGGAACAGAAAGATAATGATCTCAGTGGAGCCGCCTTGTCTGGAATCAAAGAAGAATCTGAGGATGTCAAGAAGGAAACAGAGACCATTACAAAAGAGATTAAAATGAGTGAGGATGACGTACAAGGAAGAGATGATGATAAATATGGTATTCCTGTAGGGGAGAGGGCAGATGATGAAGAGGAAGAGCTGAAAGTGAGAGGTTACCAGGGCCCAGTGATGACAGATGTGGAGCCTGAGAATGATGGACAGAAAGTAGAAGAATCACGTCATGATGCACAAGGTCAGTGGTTTAGTGCTGTCAGCAGATTTCATGTTATTATTATGATGACTTAATTGATAGCAATGGTTTAATAACGAAAACATAAAAGTAACTGTGTATTGAATTCAAGTGGACTAATTTTAACCAGAAGCCTAATAAATTCTACAGTAAACCTGGACACTTGTATTACATCAGTTGGCTGTTGGAGCCTCATTAAAACTAAACTCAGAAGACTAGTTTTAACGATATTCCAACAGCCAACCGACTATAAATAGAATCTTATCCCAACCATTTCTGAATCATATGCGATTTAATATTTAACTCTGAGAACTCATATTAACCTTGTACTCATAGGGTAATTTAAAAATCTTTACTTCGTATCAAAATCTTCCTTGAGAAAAAAAAAAGTGAACTTTATAATTGTGAATGCTTGCTTAACAATATAAAAAAAAAAATCCTTAGTAATCTTGTCATGTTCCTCCAAAAGTTTGTCTGAATTGAAGTCTCAAATAATATAATGCTGATCTGCTGAATGAAAATGGCAAAAACATTTTAGTAAGAAAGCAGCTATGTCAGGCTATTAAGATAGTTTTATATCTATCAGGTAACTCTTGATGGTGCATTGAACTTCATTTGACCCCAGGAAGATGGACCAGTCATGTAGGATAAATTAAAAAAAAAAAAAAATACCACCTGTAAATAATATATTTTGAGCCTATTATGTATTAAGGAGGAAATCTGTTCATTGTTTTGATTTTTTTTTGATTGCAGCAAAAATCTTGGGCTGTATATATACTATTTAATCAGTGAATGTGGTTACTTGGATTTTGTTCAGGGTCTCAGTGTTCTGATTGATCTGTCATTTAGTAACATGACTTCATAAGTAACTATCACAAGTTTAACAGTAACCTTGTCAACCCTTGTCTCATTTCACAAAGTACTGACATTGAAGGTTTCCAGTACTTCAGTAAGGTGCAAGGGCTCATTGTATCTATCACTGTTGCCATTCAAAACTGAAGATGTCTTCGACTGATCCAAAGCAAAATGTTTTGATGCATGAGTGATGTATTGCCCCAATACTGCTTTACTCAATTTCCACACCAATGTGTGTGTTTTGAGAAAATCACTTGCGAGGTTTTGCAATTAAACTTTACAATGTTAGAATAACTTTTTAACACTTTAAAACCTATTCATAGAAGTGAGATACCTTCACAATTTTTGCAGAAATAATAGAATACACTTTGTTATTCCATGTTATGGTCTTATCTCTATTTTTGTAAAAAGTGGAGTGAGAATAATGCAGTATGGGGACATCTTCATGAAGATCGCACTTCACTGAGCACTAATTTGTGACTTTGCACTAAAATGGTTACATTGAGATGTACCTTATTTAGATGTGTTACTTAAATTCTAACACAGTAAACTCTGTGTGTGTTTGTTGTTCACGTAACCCTTACCTAACACTATCACAGGAGGAGACAATGAAGAGAGTGAGCCACCAACACTGGAAACTGTAGTGGAAATTACAGCCCCAGAGGATGAAGAGGACAAGGAAGAAAAAGAAGAACAAAAGGAGGAAAATATTATTGGTATAAACAATGAGTTTCATGCTAAAAACGCATAAAATACAACAACCAACCATTTTGTGGCTAGGATTTGGAACATTTTTATTGGACACATCATGCTTTTATTGTCATGTTCCATTTTAATCTAAGCATGGTTCTATGCAAACATTACAGATATAATTGCAGTCGTTGGCAGTCAAAAATGACACAGTCTATGAAAGTAAGCTAAGAATATTGTTAACTATACATTTATTTAAGGGTTAACTTTCTCTGATTGGTTGAAAATACTAGAACTGCAACTATTTCTGTGAATTTTGAAGTTCATGAAGAACGCTTCCAATTACTTTAGTTTTCGTTGTTGACCAACTGCAAACCAGAGTGATGAGGAATAAAAGCAATTTCAGATAATGTTAGGTAGGTCAAAGGCTTTGAATGAAAAGTATAAATAGAAAACAAAACTATAAGTTTCTTGAAGATTTGCTGAAAATAATGGAAAGAATTAGGAAAAGTTTTGATTGCCCAATAGCTCTTTGTATGCCTGAAGTTGTATCCAGCCATCATTCCTGATCCATTTTAACCCAGTTTGAGTGAACTTCTAATTTGGTTGTTGTTAAACAACCCAGCCAGCATTACTATGTCAATCCAATGTAGATTTGTGTAGGATTCCTGTAGGGTTGGTAGGATTACCATAGGGGTGGGTTCCCTACACAGCAAAACAACATTGATGCACCGTAACTAGCGGATCTACAAGGGAACAATGTCATTCCTCTGTGCAAACTTGATGTCGGTCCTACGTGTCGGATTCCCTAAGGGGTGCTGGCTAGGAATTTTTCTACTGTCATAAAATCTTTCTTATAACTCCTTTTTCAAGTTTTCCCTGAATTAAATGATGTCTCTGAATAACATTTTCTCTGTGAACTAAACAATTTTAGATTCTGAGAGAACAGCACCTGCCACAGTGACACAAGTGACTGCAGAAACTGCCCAGCTTGAAGGTGTTCCCCAAATTTCTCCAGCCAGACGAGCCTCTGGTACTACATGTGTTTTTGTATCGATCTCACTTGCTTTGCTTAAATTCTGTCCTCCTGATGTCTGATTTTAGTTGTGACTCTTAAGGGGGCCCTGCGCACTATCCCGTTTCGCCTGCTGCACGGCGTGCAAAGGCAGATTTTTCCTTGCTTGGCAAAGAGTTTACCATGCTGCACGCCGTGCGAAAGATTGCTTGCACTGAACGGGTGATTAATTTTAACATAGTGCGCGCAGGGCCTTAGTAAGCCGTTGAAAACTTAATTTATTGTGACTTATCATCACTGTTCTAACACACTGGCCAATTTCATTTTTCATAAATTTGAGAAAGCAAACAAAACTGTTTATCCCACCTTGTTTTGTTCCATAGTATGAGTTTACACTTCTGCCCAGGTGAAGCAGTCAACAGGGGAAATTTTACAGTACTGTTTTTAACATCATTAGTTTAAGTTCAAAATAACAATAACAATAATAGCAAGGTTATTTCACTTAGTTATGAACAACTAATGATGAACAGAAATTGATAAACCAGAACCTGTTGTTCACATTATTCACTACTTCAAATTTCCCCCACAACTTCAGATTTTTTTTTTTTTTAAGTATCATAAAAAAAAAAAATGTACAAATGCAAAATTGGCAAATTTACGACGTGGACAGGCAAATTTTATCCCAGGTTTACCTCTGTTTTAACACCAAACTTTTCACTTTCCATCAGACTCATTTTCTTAATTTATTAATAGTCTTTAACTCTTTGTGTGCCAGTCACCGATACATCGGTTCTTCCACTGGTCACGTTTGTGCCAATCACCGATGTATCGGCGCACAAGAATGCTAGGTAATTTTGTTATGGGAAGAAAGACAGATGACTTTCTATTAATAAATGTTGCTGTTAGACTTCGTTTATCTCCCCCACTATTAATTTCTACCTTTCGGCAAAACGTGGAAAAATTCATGGCACACAAAGAGTTAATATCCTCAGATTCTTAATGTAGTTGATTGGCTATTGGATCCTCATTAAAACTAAACTTTCAGGTTGTTGGTAGAGGACTGTTCTACTTTACATGGAAAGCTACAAACTGGGCAGTGAACACAGCTCAGTATTTGTGTACATGCCTGGCGAAACAATCAAAATGTCACAAATTTTGAAAATTGAGATAATAGTCTTCCCTAAAGGAAAAGTCAATGCTGAACAAGCTGGTTTTTAAACAATTTTTTCAATATCTCCAGTAGTTGTTGAGATACACCATATTTTATGAGACCACATACAAAAATGAAAAACTGAGACAAACAGTTCTAAAATTTCAGGTCTTTATTTACACCTTAGATTTTAAAATGCAAAGTGTACAGGACATTTAAACAATGTAGAGTTTTATAGAAAAATCAGTGCTGAAAAATGGTTGAATCTGCAATTTTTATGGGAACTACATTTTCAACCCGATATGACATTTTCACACTTTTTGGACTGTAGCTCAACATGAACTCTGCCGACATTTGGGTTGTTTTTCCAGGCACGCACACATTTTCTCTATTTGGCTCTGTAGTCAGACTACGGTCCCCTACCAACATCCTTTGATTTGAGTTTTATCGAGGTTGCAACAGCCGACTGGCAATTTGAATATTTGTCACCATTTTGGACGGGTGAAATGGAATCATGTAACACAATTTCTATGTTCTGGACTGCTGGTGGAGGGAATCTCTGTATAATATGTAGTCAACCTTTCTCCTTGCAGATGCTTCATCCTCTTCTTCATCTGCGCTATCATCATCTTCATCATCGGGCTCGGCTGCCATTTCTGACCGAGGCCCAAACCTTGTTAATGATCCAACGGCAGCCCCAGAACATGCTAAGGATGATGTGGAGGAGGCTGGGAAACTGGAAAATGGGTCTAGCGTTGAAAAGGGAAATGGGGAGGATGGGGAGGAAGTCAAGGAAGACAATCCCAAAGAAGAAGAGCCACCAGTTGTTGCAACTGTAGTTGCTCCCCCTGATGCACAGACAGAGCAAGAGAAAGAGGAAGAAAAGAGTGAAGAGAATGAAAAGAAAGGTGACGAAAACACCTTGACAGTATTGGTGTAGAAAAATATAGCTATGTGTATTATAAATTCAGATAATTACTCCAGATCTGAAGTGTCGATCATTAGAACTGCTCTGATGTTCTCAAAGAACAATGTATAAATGATATCATTTCTTCTGGCCAGAGACTGACAGTGTATTTTATATCCTTCAAATTTAAAATTTTATTAACAAATTCAGACTAATCTGTAATATTAATTCTTAAGTAACTCATATGTGACCAGTTAGGCTATTTCTGAGCTCATAACATCACTTCCATCTATTCAATAAGGTGGATAGTTGAGAAACAGGGCAAACTTCCTCAGTCCTGGTGAAAAAACTGCCCATTTTAGGCCAGACTCACTTGGACTGATCACTTATAAGTAGATTATTTCTCCAGTGAGTCAGTGCAACCAAGACTTATTAAAGTCTCACTCATAACACTCTGTTGTCATTTCTTTCCAACATTTAACTCTTCTGTGTACCATAACTGTACAAGAAACCAGCTGTTCTTGAGCTGTGATAGGCAGCTGCACTATCAAATGTTCCACTTTGTTTCATTTATCAAGACCTTCTGTGCATAATGTATCAGCATTATTTCAAACTAATTACTTTTTCCATTGAATATTATCATGGAAAAAGAAAAGCCAATTATATTTGTCCCCTTGACTCGTTTTTTACCATCTCCTAGTTCTTAGAGTAAAAAAACAAAACGTGTACAGTCCTATTCCTTTTTGTATGAAATCATGAGTAAAGGGATTATTCAAAGGTAACAGAAACTAGATTGGTGATAGTAACCCAGCCAGCACTCCTAGGTCAATGTGATGCAGATTTGTAAATGATTTCCATAGGGTTCATGAGGTTAATTTAAGGGCAGATTTCCTACATCAGACTAGTGGTGACTGAATATGGTATACGTCACAACCATGTCATTCCTATGAGTAAACTTGAGTTCAATCCTACGTAATTGGATTGATGTAACTGTAGAATGTGGAACGAGTATGGAATGTTTAGTAGAAGAGCACACCGTGCTCCAATCACAGTGTGTGGAATCACGAGACATCATTGGAGAATGGGCAAGTATGAGAAAAAGGGTATAAAACTCTGGGCCTGTCAAGCATCAAACATTGCATCTCTTCTCCCAGTCGACAGAAGATGTACTGTGTACAAATAAACGTTTTTTTTGTGCCCAACACAGACTTGTATTCTTCGTTTGACAATGTGAATGGCTTTACTGCCCCGGCGGGAACTGTATGAATGTTGCAGCTTGACAATTCCTGTCAAGCTGCAGTAACAAGTAAAACCCCTACTACAACCATCTTGTTACATTAGCATGCTGGCTGGGAATAATTTACCACAAGAACAGTTGTAAGTAAATTGATTTTAATAGATATGAACACTGCAGGGGAAAAAACGTCGGTTGTCATAAAATGAACGTTTGGAGAAATTTGCATTTTAAAGTTCATAGGTTGAAAAGAGGATGTCTTATCTAAATTTGCTCCTATTGCTGGACAAGTGTTTTTCACTTAATCGGTAGAACAAAGCTAAAGATAAATAACTAAGAGCTGAGGGGAGGTAGCCATAAAACTCGCATTTTGTGACAACTGACGTTCTTCCCTGTAGTCTTCATACATCGGCAGTGGCAGTTATAGTGGCAGTGGTTGAATGATCTAAATGGCTGATGTAATTTCTATCTACAGCTGATAGCTCATCATCTGACAGTAGCTCTGACTCGGACTCCGCAGATGACAGTGACTCATCCGACAGCAACACAAAGAGCAACAAGGTAACAGTTTTAAGCAGTGGCCTGGCATGGGGGGTGCCACCGGGGGGGTTGGCCAGGGCACAAAATTTCAAAAGAAAAAAGATATATTGGAAATAATAAATAAAAAATAGCATGCCCTTCCCTTCACACAGAAAATCTCCCAATGTTTGAACATTCTACACAGTTTTTCAAGATGATGGGGCAAATACATGTTGCCACGTACTAAGAGCCCATGGGGCGGGGGTACCATACTTGCCTTGCCCAGGGTGTTTGCAAACCACACTGCGCCACTGGTTTTACGTGCAACCAAATGGATTCCCAGTATTGCTCAAGTACAACTAATTCTAGGCTTTTGAGTGTTTGGATTTAATCAATACTTTTATGTTTTATCTTATTGTAAAAGAAAAGGTAATGATGGCAGTATTTCACTGTGGTGCAGTTTTGTCCCTTTTTGGGCTCAACACTGCAGCCTGAATAACAGTTTAAAAATTACAGAATTAATTTTCTTAAGTGTCAAGTAATCTGGCCCAGCCGCTTTTGTATCAACCTATTGTGTTATTTGAAATTTCAGGCAATCTTTTAGAAATGTTGTTATGATGGAAAAATACAATGAAAGTTGTTTTTGTTTCCTTCGATAAGCCCTTTGCATCGAAGACTGTATTTGACATGCATTCAGGTTGAAAATTGATGAGATGGGGATAGAAAAGGAGAGACAGCAATATGTATTCAAAGAAACACTTTTTGAGAAACAGAAGTATTGAAACCTGAATGAGCAATGACATCTATCTTTGATTTGGCAATTTGTTACAGATAAGTTTGTGAATGATTGCAATTTTACATTTTGCAGGAGTTACATAAAAATTCAAAAGGTTAAAGCTTGAACCAGAACACAGGCATTGGAATTCAAACAACAGTTTTAAGTACACATAGTATAGAAGAAAACCAATTCATTGCTGTGTAAGGGGAGTATCATACTAAGCGGCCAGTTGCTGCCAGCAAAATTACACCCAAGAAATAGTGGCAGAATGACACTGTGACTGACTAGGCTTAATAACGATAGGCTCTTCTTGGATTTACCAGGAAAATGTAGGAAATTATGGTGCGCACTTCTTGTCTGCCAGCAGCTGACTGTGCCGTTCCCGGCTTAGTATGGTATCTCCCTAATCGTGATTTACAGATAGTGACAAATCTGACATGATACAGTGGAAAAACTGTAAGCTTGAAACTGGAACTTTAAACCACGTTGATATTGTGCTCATTTGTTATTTCCATTCATTTTCCAGTCCCCTCCTCAAACAATGAACAATGATGCTGTTATAGAAACCAAAGCAGAGGTTCATCTTTCTGAGGAAGGCAAGACTGGCAAAGGTAGGGTTACGTGTTTACTAACATCTTTTTTGTTATTACTAATATAATATTGATTTGGTTGTACAAGTTATCATACAGTCAGTAGCATTTGAATATATTGCACATAATTATCGGAAAAATTTCATACATCTAAAACACAGAGGAATGGATACCTGCAATCAGAGCCGTCTTAACATATGGGCATACCAGGCAGTTGTCCAGGGGCCTCAAAGGTTTAAAGGAGCCTTTGTATGCAAATTCACATTGATTTTTGAAATGGGGAAGAAAATCCTATTGCTTTGCCCATTGACCCATAGTGACGGTGAGACAGCTCAGCCTACAATTGCATTTCTTCATGTTTGATTTCATATATGTCTGGAGAAAATCCTGAGAAAAATTTGTTCTGTTTTAGTCTTGTCATGGGTTTTCTTTGACCTTAGGAGGTCAAGTTTCACCATTATGCATCCACATCTACAGGGTTCTGCTAAATTTTTGGCCTTGTTTTACCCCCACTGCCTTCAGAACCACAGACAATATAAATAATTTGAAAAATGTGATTAGTAAGTATTACCATTGCCTTTCAGTAACCAGATTTGATCAAGACAGTGATCCAGAGGCAACTCATGGAGGTATGTCTTGGGAAATTTTCCTAGTTAAAATGAGATTTAGATCCTTTTCTAGTCTCAGACTAGTTATTTATTGTCGGATGGCTGTTGGAACCTGGTTAAGATAAACTCAAAGGCTAGTGTTAAGAGGCTGTGGTATTTAACCTAGACAGCTGTGGTGACCAGTGAACACAGCTTAATATTTTCTGTATTTGGATTTTTTAGGCCTGGGCAAAGATCTGGTTCACCAACCGGTTAACCAGATATTCGGATGAAACCGATAACCAAATTTTGGACTCGACTCACTTTTCAACTCGTTTTTCAGATTTGGTTCTATTAATTGTGTAATGCTCGCGAAATTAATATCTTTTAAACAAAGCACTAAAACGGGATGTGTATGCTTAGACTTTGATAGTTTTGATACGCTGATTTCAAAAATGCAATTATTTTTTCGATCTGACCAACTTATTACTTGTTTACTGGCCGACTTTTCCAATCCACCTAAACAAACTTGAAAGGGGACACCACCACATTCCGATGATGCCATCCTGTCTACAGTGGCCATCCCAAACTGCTGCCAAAAAAATCAAGCACGTTGAAAACAGGACTAACTTTCGTCAGTTGTTAAAAACTCAGTTTGCGAACTGGTTAACCAGTTTTTCACATTCGGATCACTCAGATATCAAGTTAACCACAAAGTGATTCGCTGCCCAGCCCTATTTGCCTTTGTAATTAGACAGTGTTCCCCTGACAAAGTCTTTACTGACCCACCTAACTTAAATCCATCCTTTGCACCCATGATCTACTGCCCACATTAACAGACATGCCACTAAATGAATACCAATAGGCTTCAGGTCACAGTAAGGCTAGGTGTAAGACGATAAGGAGGCAAAAAAAAACAACCCAAAAAGGATGTTTTTATGGAGTCAGAATGGATGGAATCCAGTTTTTCCCAGATTCATACACTCCTGTAGAGATAACTTCTTTCCCCATATTTGTTCATGCCATTGCGGCTCTGCAAGTATGTCTTTGTTTTTTTTTCAGTCTTACTATCAGCTGTATGAGGGTTGAAGCAGAACAAGGCTGGTGTAGGTGCCAGACCAGTGGCTTGCCGCCCATAAATTTTGCTTCATATTAGCTCAGTAGGCACTGCCCATGGCAAAGGAAAAGGAAAGACAAATCAGTCTTTTGGTAACCTTTGTCAGGAAAAAAATGTAACCAGACAGAAAATTGGGCTGGGTCACGGTGTAGGTAGTGCCTATGGTGCTAGTGTGAAGTAAAATTTGTAGGTGGCATGCCACCAGTGTGGCACCTACACCAGCATTGATCTGTTCCACCCCTTACTGCAAGGCTTAAAAACTCATATCTTGTAACTCAAACTTCCAGGACATGACCCTGATAATGTTGCAAACACTGCAGGTGGACCAGTGCAGTCAGCTGCACCACCTTCTGCCCCAGCTCCCACGCCATTGGAAGGCAGTATCCGTCCACTCTTGGAGAAAGGGGTCACCACAGTGGAGTTGAAAGGTGTTATGCTCAACAAAACCCAGGCAAGTGTTGTGGAAAAAAGTGTTCTTTAGGGTTTGGGCCCCAGCCCTAAGCATTATTTTACTACAATATTGCCTGTTCAGATAAAGGCACCTAATTTCACAATTTTACTTAAATAGTTTATGTATGTTTTTGTCTTTCGCAGCCTTAGTTCTTGTTTGTCCTAACTCCGTTTTCTGAAAAACTGGAGATCTTTAAGTAAGTAGACGAGATATAACAAATGCACACCTTGACACTTGTTTAAAATGCATCATGGCACTTCTCAAGCTGTTTCACAGTTCCAATTTACTCTTACTCTTTATCATAATACTAAAGCTGCGAACATTTAACATTAAATTTCTTAGGTGTGCAAAAAGTGGAGTTAGAACAAACAAATAAGAACTGAGATCGCGATTTGTCTATTTTAATACAGATCTGTCTTTCAGTGTATTATCTTAACATATAGCACTGAACTCATTCTCTTCAGTTATTTAAACTTAAACCTTAAGTATTCAACTAGCCTGTCATGGCGAAAACATAGAGGTGTGAATTGGCCAACAGGACAGAACTATCTATTAAAATGAAAAATACATATAAAATTTATGTAATCATATTATTAAAAAAAAATAGTGGTGGGAGTAATTCATTGTGGTGTAATTTTGACCCTTTTTTTGCTCGAGGCTACAGCCTAAATGACAGTTTCAACAATTGTAAAGTCAATTTTCCTAAGTGTCAACTAATCCAGCCCAATCACTTTCGTATCAACCGATTGTGTTGATTCAAGTTTCAGGTATTTTTAAATAAAAAGATGTAAAATACAATGATCTTTGTTTTGGCTCCCTGTAGTAAGCCCACAGCACCGGAAACGATGTATTAATATGCGTTCAGTTCGGTGAGCGCAATTTTCTTACCAGAAATGACTGCGTAGTGCTCTGGTGCGCACGAAATATATAGTAAGACTGTATAATATGGGAAGCTTGAGAGACCAAAAAAAAGAGATGGATTGGTGGGTTCATAGGTATTATCTGGGAACTTCATCTAGTATTTGAAAAAAACACAGAACACCCATCAGAACTTGATTGTGAAGAGAACTGTATAATGAATTTTAAAGAATTAAAAATGGAAGAAATTACGAGCTGGTCCTACGTTAAGTCAAAAATAAAAACCAAAAGCTAAACATATCTTAAAATTAAAATCTTAAAAATCTTAAGAATAAAGATGAATAAAAGAATCTCATAGGGTATAATAAAAAGATCTACTCAGCTATTGCTGGTGCTCCTCATCCTCCAAGATCTGTTCAAAAACAGAATTGGTTTAACTAGGAATCATATAAAAGATGTTCTGAAACTGAACATGCCTATGACCATTTTTTATACTCACGTACCGTCTCCAGGTGTATGAAGCCGCCCAGTTTTTGGAGAGAAAAGACAGAATCAATCAATTGAACATGGTCAATTGTGGACTGGATGATGATGATGTTCAGAAATTGATGGAGGCTCTGAAAGAATCACCCTCAAACCCTGTGGTAAGTAAAAAATTTTTACATTGTTATTTAAATTTCAGACCCCCTGTTTAAACCCTGGCCTCCTGATTCTCCTTTCACCATATCCCTTATCCCCCTGAGCTCGAGGTAACAAATCTCATGGCACTCCACATGCGGTCTGCCAGTGAGTAGGGATATAGACATCACAGTTCAGCTGGAAAGGGCTCATTGGGATACTACACAATGTTTTTGCAGGTGTCAAGGATTAAAAGTGTACCTTTTTGGGACAGCCTTTAAGAGAAGGAAAAAAACAAGTTGTATTTACTTTAATTTAATGTTTCTTTTCTTATTATAAGTATGTGAATTGTATAGTTACAAGCATAAAGTTTTGACAAACTAACTGTTGGTTTTGTGATTCACATATTATTATGTCATAATTGTGTGAAGGTGCATCTTGAGTTACGCTATTCTTTTTTGACACATGCTATTTGCAAAGCAATAGCACAAAATCTGTAATTTGTTGCAGTGGATAGTTAGGGATCAAAATATTGAATTTTGTCTTCTGCCAATTTTAGACCAATGCCATCATTAATTGATGGTAAATTTTTATTCTTACCATTTTTTTACCCAATTTTCCCATCTCAGCTGCAGCTAGTTCCGACATATTATTATAAACAGCCATTTCTATGCCTCACCCCACAAAAACATCTCTAAGTTCCTCTGTCTGAAATATTTGTTCTTATTGTCCATCTAGATTGAATCTTTGTTTGATTTGCTTCTAATTGTATTTGTGAATTCCACAGCTGCTCAACCTGAATCTGAACCCCCTGACCTCAGATTGTGTGACTCATATCCTGGACATCCTAGCAAGTAAACCATCGATAGAGGCAGTCCTGTGAGTTGTAGCTCGGTTGTGTTTATCAAACTTGGTGAAAGTATGAAATTAAGCTCTGATTACAGTTCAACACAGGGAAAGTTTACGTTCAAGCTTTTTGTGATTGTGTAACATAGTAAAAGTATGGATTTAAGCTCTGATTACAGCTGAGCTCAGTGAAAGTATAAGTTCAAACTTTTTGTGATTGTCTACATAGTAAAAGTATGAATTTAAGCTCTTGTGATCAGTTGGTTATTTTGTGACTGTTCAACTTGGTGAAAGTATAAGTGTGCTTACAGTCTAATGGTGAAAGTACACTTGTAACAAACTCTGTTGTGGGCTTGGTGAATGCATGAGTGAAACTCCGTTAGACTGGCAGCTTGGTGAGAGAATTTGTCACCTTTTCCCTATCTATAATCAGAGATGATATTTAGATATAATCTTTGCTACTGGTTTTGAAAACAAGGAAAATATAATTGTTTTTTGCTATGGGTCATTTCATCATAAATGTCTCTTGCATGTTAACCAAACCTATTAGATTTGGTGATCCTTATGACCTGCACCACTGTTTATTACTAGTATGAATATAGTCTGTTGCATAAGATAAATGTTTTAAGATAAGATAGATAAGACAAGACAAGAATCACTTTATTATCCCTCATGGGAAATTCTTTTTCACAGAGTGTTTAACAGCACACATGTTAACGGTACATATATCTTACGTATCATTATATATAAACACTCAATAAGTCAATAACAGACATACATGGTGTGACATGGAAAGAACCTTAATGAAATGTGGCACACATCTATCTAGTTTTAGTCAAAATGAGGGGATCTGAGAAACTGAGGGGGAAAAAAAACAACTCTTATTTTACACTCACATGCTGAGCAATTCTGATTGCAAATTATAAACGTGCATCTAAATCACATTGTCTATTATGGACACGGAATGACATTTTTCTTGAAAACCAAACTTGCTCTAGATAAATGATCAAAGCAATTTTAATCTTAAACTACATGACAAGCATTTATCTTTCTTGCAGATAAATATTGTCAATCATGGGGAAAATTATAAATATTTGTCTGTCTTATTTTTTCTTTTTTATGCGTAATGTTTACTATTTTTCTTTCTTGCCTGTACAGTTCTGCCAAGCTTCAATCAATGTCTGATGTTTTCTTTATTTCCAGCCTTCAAGGTACCAGACTGGGTGATGAAGGCATTGAGAAACTTGTTGATGGAATTCTCAGTCTTCATGGGAAAAAAGTGAGATGTTATGTCCTTATGTGTACCAGTGTCTGTTGTGCTTTAAGTGAACAGTTGTCCATACGTAAATAGAGTAAAAGTCATTGTAGGAAAAAAAAAAAGAAAGAAATTAATTCATTAGATTGTTATATTGCAAGATCAATTATAACAGACCGCATACAAATAAAGGATGGAAGGGTACAAGAAGTGTTGTGAATTATTTTTTTTAAATGGGTGAAGAGTGTCAGATTGGCTTTTATAATATGTATGGGTGGGTACCACCTATGAGAGGCGGAGAAGGTAAAATCAGTATGTTGTGTGATGTCCCAGCCAGCAACCGTAGAGAAAGCTGACACATAGAATCGACATCAATTTTGCACATGGGAATGATATTGTTCCAATGTAGATCCGTTGGTTTGATATCGGCATGTGATGTAGGGAATCCGCTCCTCCAGTAATCATACCAACCTTACAGAAATCCTGTATGAAACTATGTCACTCTGACAGTCCTGTATGAAACTATGTCGAATTGACAATCCTGTATGAAACTATGTCGAATTGACAATCCTGTATGAAACTATGTCGAATTGACAATCCTGTATGAAACTATGTCGAATTGACAATCCTGTATGAAACTATGTCGAATTAACAATCCTGTATGAAACTATGTCGAATTGACAATCCTGTATGGAACTTTGTTAGATTGACAAAGGGATGCCGGCTGGGGTTAGATAAGGATCATAGTTTGTCAGTAAGAAAAAAATATCTCTGGGCACTGAAAGTATGCATTCATTTTGTTGTGCTGGTAGTAGTAGAGACCAAAAGACAATGATTTAGGAAGTAAAGAAAACAGTCGTTGACTTACCAGTGCTTGATTTTCCTTGTCTTTCTTGTCTACAGAGAGCGGAACAAGGAGAAGGCCAAGCAGAAAATCTGAAAGAAGTACGGGAACTTGATCTCAGCGACTGCAAGTTTGGAGATGACGGAGCTGTAGCGATATCTAGACTGATAAGATCAGACATGGATATCGACACACTAGCGCTATCATCCAACCCTACTATCAGTGCTGAGGGCTGGAGAATCATTGGCAGTGCTCTGGCTCGTAACAGCAATCTAGAAACGCTGACATTGGACCATAATTTTATTGGTGATGAAGGTGTAGAGGACATCTGCCAGGGACTTTACAATAATAAGAGCTTGACTGCTTTGGACCTTAATTATGTTGGCATTACTGACAAAGGAGGTAAATGTCTGATGGAACTGCTGAAGAGAAACACAGTACTTCTTGAGATTACCCACGTAGGGAACCAAATTCCTACCCATCAAGCGGATGATATTAAAAAATACATGAATTTGAATAAGACAATTGAAAATAAATAATAAGTAACAAATGGCTGGCCCTATCACGAAACCAAGAAAGTATATTTATACAACTTCGTTACTTGATCTGATGTGATAATTTGATGATAGACACCAGAATTCTCCCACATTGGGCATCCCCATATGTGCTCATCTCCCTGCTTCAAGATCCATTGGAGGGTTCTCAAAGCCCTAGCCATGGCACCAATTCCATTGTACGGAAGACATCTCTTTTTCGGTCATTTATTTTGTGAACTCTTTGGAGGAGTTTCAGTCTTTGCTTTTGATTAATGGAAAGTGCAGCAAGCCTATGTAGGGTGTTTAAAATGAGAAAGATATCTCAGATAAGGAATACATTTCAATTAAAATGTTTTTTGCTTCTCATTTAAAATTAAGGTCCTAATTTGCACTTAGGGGCTTTCATGGTAAGGCCAGCAAAATATTTACCACTACAGTAGTCTCCGCCTAAGAACCCGGTCAACGGGAGACAGAAAAAGCGGGTTCTTAGGCGGACCGGGCTCTTAGGCGGATACAACACAAGGCCCAGTGATACCATTGTGTAATAACCATATACAGCCCTCAGTACATGACTATTGTACATATGCCATGCAAGCCAAGCGCGTGGTCAATTACGTATAAAATTCTGCCCCTCGAGTCAGAGAACAATAGATATTAGGTAATGACTATGCTAATTTAGTCTAGGAGTGGCCTGCTTGCACACGAAAGACGTAACTGGGCTCCATCCTTTGTGCGGTTCGCCTCCCCCTACCTTCCCTCCACCTGTTCTCTTTCACTGTACTGTGTGGCTTTGTTCTATTCCGTCAACTTGAAAGAGAATTTTGTGGTTAATATCGAAATTTTACGTAAAAGTGTGCTTGTCTCACGGTCAAATGCCGGGTTCTTAGGCGGATTTTTCGTTTCAGAGCGGGTTCTTACGCATGTAAATTATAGTGAAAAAATTCGGTTTCGCGGCAACAGCGGGTTCTAAGGTGGATCGGGTTCTAAGGCGGCGAGTTCTTAGACGGAGACTACTGTACTTCTATTACTACATCTACTTTTGAATGTTTTTTAAGTATGAGAAGCTTTAAAAGTTGATCCATGAGCTGGCTGCCTGTTGTTTTCATTTTGAACATACACAGTTTCATTATATGTTATTGCAAATGTTTTTCTCCGTCCAAAAATCAGCAGAAAAATGTCTTTTTGATTTTGTAAATGAAAGACAATCTTTGACATCAGTCAACATGATACAAACTAAGGTAGATGAGGAGACATGACAACTTTGATCATCTCTACCTGAACCAGAGCTGTCGTAACGCTTGGGCACACTAGGCAGTAGCCCAGGGGCCCCATGGGTTAAGGAGCCCCCATCCGTGCAAATTTACATTGGTTTTTGAAGCAGGGAAGAAAATCCCCTGTGTCACAAAAGATTCTGCCCAAGGGCTCATAATGGTGTTCAGACAGCCCTGAGCCATGACATATCATTTAGTATGACTGAATGCGATTCAGAGCATTGTTTGTCTATATTCCAGATGCTTAATATAAATATAATAATAATAATAATAATAATGAAGATCATTTATATAGCGCCCAATCCAAACTGTTTGCTCTAGGCGCTTTACAGAAAGTCGTGTTCTCTCCATCTGCAACTCACTCTCTCTCTCTCACTCTCTCTCTCTCACCCTCTCTCTCTCTGCTACACATACATTGTATACATAGATACACACACATAACATACTATAAGACAGAAATTAAACGATAAAACAGCAAAATTAAAGTGAAATGAGAAAATAAATGGATTGGGAATGAGACTTCACAACTGAAAGTGTTTTTTAAAAAGGTGGGTTTTTAGACCAGTTTTGAATTTTGACTCGGTAGATACTTCCCGCAATGATTTTGGCAGTGAGTTCCAGATGTGCGGGGCACAGTGTGTAAATGCTCTGCCTCCTAGTTTCTTTCACTTGCAGTTAAAAATCTTAAGAAGGCCCTGATCGCCTGATCTTAAAGAACGAGGTGGTGAGTAGGGCTCTACCAGAGTGGAAAGGTAAGGTGGTGCAGTTTTGTTTATGCACTTGTAACACAGAACTGCTATTTTGTACTGGATTCGCAACTTAACTGGTAACCAGTGCAGTTTAATAAGCATGGGGGTAATGTGTTCACTCTTTTTCTTCTTTAAGACAATTCTAGCAGCTTGGTTTTGAAATCGTTGCAGTCTGTTTAAAGTTTCATTGGGTAAGTTCGCAAGAAGGGAATTGCAGTAATCTAAGCGAGAAAATATAAACGATGAGATCAAGACCCTCACAGAGTCTTCGCTTAGAAAAGATGACATTTGGCCTACTCTGCGCATCTCACAGTAGATGGTTCTACACAAATTATGAACATGGAAATGCATGGAAAGCTTTGAGTCAAAATATACCCCCAAATTTCTAGCCTTCTCTGAAAAAGATATGTTCTCATTCCCAATGCAGATATTCCCCACATCACTGGGATTCCATCCTCTCATTGTGTTACACAATATCACTTCAGTCTTATCTTCTTTCATCTTTAGCTTGCTAGATTCCATCCAGTTTTTCACATCATCAGTGCAACACTCTATAGAAGTAACTGGTTTCTTGATGTCACAGGGTGGAACAGACATATACAGCTGGGTGTCGTCAGCGTACATATGATATATGTATTTGAATTAAGTGGGTGATAGGGCTGTGAAAGTGGTGGATTATACACCATCAATCATTTGATTGTTTTCTGCTTCGGTCATTCGATCATGTTTTTTCTGATACTAATTGTTAAGAAACGTTATTTTTACATTTTCGTGGAAACTGCTTACTTCAATAAACAGTTCTTTCACATGGTGTCTATGAAATTTATGTTGACACTCATAATAACCTTTGTATTTCTTATTAGAATTATGTAGTATGATTCATGATATCTGTGTTTCCATTGTTTATTTTTGTTCTTCATTTTCTTCATTTATTGAAGATATACTTCTAAAGCTGTTGTTAGGGGAGCATGGTATCTTACAAAGAAAGATATAGCAAAGCAGTGAACACAACTCAGTATTTTCTCTATTTGGCTTTGTAATTACACTACGTTCCCCTAACAACATCCTAGTCCTAAGTATAAAGAAACGGCAATAGTTACAGTTTGAACATTTCTTGAATTTGCATGTTGTTGTCTTTGACGTGGACACAACATATACTGAATGAAAATAATTTGTGTGTTTTATATATGCCGTTTATGATGATGTTTATTGTTTGATATAAAGAATAATTATGGTTTTTACAAACGTCAATAAGGATTTTGTCAGTCTTTGTTATTGTATGTTTACTGGTCAGTCGACAAGCATTTAAATATTGAATTGATTTATTTTTAGAATAATGCAGTACACTGAATTCATTCTGTGATTGTCTTACATCATGAAATTTTAACAATGAAATATGCTCTCTTTCTTGAGATCCATTATAACAAAATTGTGTGCAGATAATGTCAGATTTGCTAAAGTAAGGGAAAATAAAACTTTAATCAGTATTCATTACATGCTTGTTTTATACAGAGCATTCTTCTGCGTGAACCATCTTGTAATATGATAGTTTTGCATGCGATATTAAGATCTGGGTGTGACCCAGTCCTATTCTTTTGTGAAATTTCAATTGATCAATCTCTGGGCAAACAAGGACACAGTAAAAGTACTCAGGAACTGTGAAGGATGCAAAGTGGGCCATCTTTTATCCGAACTCAAGTAAAGCCCTATAGAGGATAAGGAAGTCAAGGGCTAAAACACTATCTTGTTTGACAGGAGTTCTGTTTCTCTAAAGATTTGCTGCCAGGAGAGACTGTCTGCCACCTCTGATCTCGCTCTCTAAGGAGTTGCAATTTTTATTTTAGGATATATGTATTTAGGATATATATTGTTTTCACTGTTATGCCAAAAGGCTGTGATTTTGAATTTGTATATTTTTGAAGCTGCCAAGATGTATTAAACATTACGTGGGTTTCAGATAGTTCATATACAAGATGTTAGTGTATCTCAATTAATCATCATGATTTATTTTGTTATTATTAGTGATGTCTGAGATAGAGATCTTCAGGTATATATAAACGTATCATTTACATTGGCAAACTGTGTTGTAAAAGTTAAGCAAAGTATGTATTCCTTAGCACTTTCATCTTATAATTGTCTTCTAGTCTGTTGGGCTTTGGAATAAGTCTAAACCTACACATCAATATTGAGTTTTCATTTCTTTGATCTTCATGCTTAGAACACAAGAATGTATTATGTAGAAAGTAGGTTTTCTAGATAATTTCAGTCTTACAACATAAATGCATTAAAAAAAAATACATTTGCTTGAGGCTTCAGAAATATCCTGACAATATTTCAGAATAAAAGTTTGTAATTTCATGGTTTTCCTTGTTATTGCTCCATTCTGTTCTTTTTGAAGACTTTCATATAAATAAACCATTAGAATGACAAGTTAATCCTACAGTATTCTGGTGATTCTGCTCAGTGCTGTGATTATTATTCATTTTTGTGCCTGATTAGTGACTCTCACCTCCTAAATGAAATATTTTTTTTTTATGTAAGGCAACAGCACAAATTGAGTATTAAATGTCGTGACCATAGTTCTTGTTTGTTATATCTCCATTTTCTGAAGAACTGGAGATCTTTTAGAGTGATAAGGGTATATCAAAGTACGTTTCGATTATTTGTTTAAAATGCGTAGTGGTACTTATTTCATACTGTTTCACAGTTCCAATTTATTCTAACTGCTTATCATGACGGCTGTTGTTAGGGGAACTTAGTCTAATTACAAGTTGAAATGAGAAAATACTGAGTTGTCTTCACTGCTCATCTTCAGCTTACTGTGTAAAATATTTGGTGCATTAACAACAGCTTAATAGCCACAAACATTTAACGTTGAATTTCTCAGTTGTGCGAAAGGTGGAGTTGCAGCAAACAAGAACTAAGGTGGCAATATGTCACAGCCTGTCTAGCAGAAAATATGAACAATGTAATGGTCAGGACCAAAATGTATAGTTCTGGTTGTAGCAAATTGGCCAGATATCTGTCTCATTTTGGCGAAAATCCAAAGTTCGATATTTTGAGTCTCAACCATAAATTCATTTGTGCAGCTGTGACATATTGCTGTTTTGTGTTGCCACCACAATTACATAAAGTTGATTGGCTGTGGAATCTCGTTAAAACTAGCCTTTTAGGCTGAGGCATTGTTAGGGGACTGTAATCTAATTAACAAAGCCAAACATAGAAAATACTGAGTTGTGTTCACCACTCAGCTGTAGCTTGCTATGTAAAATATAATGATCCCTCAGCCACACCCACATAGGCTAGTTTTAATGAGGTTCCAACAGCCGACCCACAATATATTATTTTACCATGACAATGCATATCATGTCAACACTATTTCCTCTGTTACTTTATCAACTTGTTTTGAACTTGAACTGCTGACATTATTATCGTATCGAATATATGATTGCTTTAAAGTGACTTTACCAAATGGTTTTTCTTCAATGAAATACAAATTTATTCTTGATGCACATTTAGCTTTGAGGGCATGAATTAGATCTCAGGTTATACCAGAGAAATAGTGTATTATTATACACAGGAAATATCTACCATTTATTAGTCTATTTCAGTTACCTTTATTTTTGTCGTTGCATGTGATATATCATTTTAAAGAAAAAGTAATATGTCTGCATCTTTCTCCATTAAATTTGCAGCTCTACAATCTATGGTAATCTGTGATGTTGTTATAGAAATGAATACCCAATTTTTATTGCCCTATCAACTGTCAGTATTGTGCATAAGGGAGTAAATCTTTTCTGAAAAACTGGACATAATGAAGGTTTTTTTTGAAAATCCCTTATCCGTTACCCAACCCCTGTATCTCCCTCTCCCTCAGATCCTTCTTCTTGCCTTTCCACTTTCCTGATTTGCAGGCATGTGAAGATTTCATTTGTGTTTGTATGGATGTCAGAGTCAAGCATTGTTCTTCCTGGCTTTTCCTCACGGATTCTGTTGTTTAATCAATATATCCGTGAACAAATTCTGCAACTTTGAACATTGTCTGGGAAGAATGAAATGTTCTTTATCCATGTAGGCCCTATTGAAGAAATTACTTATCCCTACTGTAGTATTCTTGGAAACTTTTTTGTTCCACTATCTTTCAACAAATTTCCTGGTCCTGAACATATTTGGGAAAGTTAGAATGACATGTCCCAAATTCGTGTACTGAAATGTCAGTTCTTCTTATCAAGAATCACAATGTTTAGTCCACACTTAGGATTAGAACAGTGTAATTTTGTAAAAATTTGACCAGATATTTACAAATGAAACATGCATTCTTGTGCTTCTCCTTTCTTGCTCTCCCCTAAGAAACTCTGGAAACTATGGCTCACACACTGGTGTCTCTGAGGGGATGACAATCGTCGGCTGTTTGTACAATCCATTATATTAAATAGTATGGTGCTTTTTAAAAGCATTGTCTATGGCTTAAGTTTGTGGTTAACGATGTTAGAAGAATCTGTGAACACTTTGATAGACAGGCTTTTGGTATCATCCAGATTTTCAGTCAGAAAGTCCATAAGAAATAGATAATAAATTATTTTATATAAGATTATACTGTAATAGAAAAAAAGATGGGCGCTGAAAAAACATGTGAAAGATGAAGTGTAGACATTTTTTCAGCAAGTGAACTTGAAGGTGAAACACATGTACATGTATTAAAACACATAATATATCAAAGAAAATATTTTGTTCAAATAGTAGTAGGTCAAAACATTTCCAAAGCATACAGCTGAAGTGGAACTGAGGTTTTATGCAAGACTTTTTTTTCCACAAACCACTGAATTTGAAAGAAATTATGGCGGAGATGTTTCCATTTTGCCATTATTTGATATGGAGTTTTGAAACTTTCATTTAAAATCAAAGAAATATAAATTCTTCATTTTGTTTTTCTTCCAGCTATGAAAATTGAGTCAAGATGAACATTTGTTGTTGAGAGTGAGTTCTGAGAGACTTTCTTTTGCTCTCCAATCATAGATTAGTCAATGAAACTGTATTTGTATGGTTATGTAACAGTGCTGTTTCTTACGATCATTTTTGTTAATTTATAAAATGCTGAATATTTTCTGCAGTGGCTCTTTTATTTGACAATCATTATTTAACTATACTGCATCTTTGAGGAATTGCTCATTGTCTCATTTGTATTATAGTAGAGTAGGCCTATATACAATAGTATGCCCTTCCTTGTTTTTAATAACTATACATATCACATTATTCTTGTTAATTCCAATATGACGGAAAACAACTATGGATTCATTGATTTTTTGCCGAGGCTGAAAAATTTCTACTGATAAAAAGAGCTTGCTTAGACAGAGATTAAAAATACAATACTGTAAACGTAAAATACACCAAAAACATTTCTCTGACCGACAGCTTTTCAAATTGTGTAACCCAATTTTTGAGATGTCCATAACATGTTGGTAAGAAAGTCAAGGGCCGCAACACTTATTTAGTAATGGTTCTCTTTCCCTGAATATCTCTTATCGTCTTGCTCTGCTCTAAGAGTTTCAATTCTTTTTTGATATTTATATGTTGCTAACAGAAAGCAATACATAATTATATATCTATGTCAAAAACATTTTGTATATAGTTTGTCATGCTTTCGCTTTGTATTGTACAATACAGCCGTCTGCACATCTGCACATCATTGGTCTGATGAAGTCTCCTTCGCTTGGAGATATTTTCATGAGGTTGTGGTTAATAATTATGATTATATTTCTTAACTGTTAAGTATTTTTATCCATGTTCCAAATACAATTTCTGAATGCAACTGAGAGTAATGTTACACAGTGGTGGATCTACTATGAAATGAAAGAAGCTTAACGGAGAAGCTGTGAAGGAACTTTTTTCATGAATGAATTTTGGACGTTGCCCTACAGTTCAAGCTTCAGGTTCCCAAAAATGTGGGTCCACCACTGATGTTACACCGAGAAGAGGTATATTCTTAATCAGGGGTTTTACAACTCTGATTATCTTTATAAAGCTTTACCAATGGGTTATATACTATGCAGTATGACTGCTTCGTGTCTAGTTTAAACCACGATGTTACATGAATTTCATTTTTATCGTCACGGAATTGTTTATTAATCAGGAACCATCTGAAGCTCTCATTATGTGTCAATATTTATTTTATCAATCTTGTAGGTTCATTAAGAAATAAAATAATATGAACAACTCAGTTATCGTGTTTTTGTGTCTAGCTTAATTCAGGATGTTACAACAAGCAGCTGTTTTCAGCGGACCGTGGTAGTTTACACAGTAAACTATAATTATGTGAACAGTGAACACAACTCAGTATTGTCTCTATGTGGCTTTGTGATTAGAATACAGTCCCCTGACTACATCCATTGCAAGCATTTCCTGTTTTAATGTGTCACAACTGTGTAACACTTCTGTAGTCTTGCGGTTGTGTCATCTGGCCATATGATTAAAGAAGAAAAAACTAGTGGCGGGAGTAATTCATTGTGGTGCAATTTTGCCCCCTCCCCTTTTTTTTTTAGCGGGACCCTGCAACCTAAATGACAGTTTCGAAAATTATAATATTAACTTTTTTAAGTGTCAAATAATCCACCCCGATCGCTCTTGTATCGACCGATTATGTGCTTGATGAGATGTAGAGCAAGATTGTGGATTATTACAAGCAACCTCCTAGATGAGAGAGAGAGAAAGAGAGAGAGAGAGGGAGAAGCCACGCACATAAAGAACGTCATGGATCTTACATAATTATACAGACTTTTGAGGAAATACTGAAAAGACTACAGAATAATGCTATGCATTGAGAAGTTAAAATTTTGGTTAAAAAAATGAATAAACTGACATAATTATCGTCATTCAGGAAGTAAGGTCTCTAACGTAATTATGAAAGGCTTCTTCGCCGCTGAGCCTTATGTTCAACAAAATATCAAATCACGCATAGAAAAATGACGCAAAGGTGTTCGTGGCATATTTTAAATGGTTTGGAAATTCGCTATATTTTTAATACTTTCGTTGACTTGAGCCACAACTGAATTGTTGAGAAGAAAGTGTTCGGACATTTTGAACCAAAAACACCCATTTTCTTCGGTAGAATTAAAAAGTGTGACAGGAAATTTCGTTCCGCGCCTCAATTTACACATTGGTGATCAAAATCAAAATTAAAAATCATCTGTGGTATTTCCCCGAGATAGTGGGCCAACTAGTTTTTGTAAACTCCGCACTGGTAACTTCCCAGCCAGCAACTGTGTGGAAATCCAACCTAGAGGATTGACGTCAAGTTTGCACATAGGAATGGCACCGTTCCTACATCGATCCGATGGCTAAAAACAACAACAAAAAGATCATAAGGAATCAGAATCCTAACTCACCGAGCATCCCCATAAATACTCCTCTCTCCGCTCCAAGATCCATTCGAACGTGTTTCTAGTAACTGTCTCAGTGGCCAGCTGTTTCCATATATTTTGTCGTTCCATATTGTGGTAACGTTGTGATTCCATATTAATTTAGGCTACCATTTACTGTATTAAAGATTACTACAGCCGGGATCCCCGGTTTTGCTTGTAATAAATCTTTTAGTGGATTATAATAATTACGAATTTACTTCAGGCCTTCCGAACCCGGCCTGTTTCTATGGATGCCTATTGGAATTTTGTAAGTTGCAATAAAGCTATCACATTAAAGTACTCCATTCACTGGAATCTGCGCACTTCTGTAGTTCTTAGACACGGTGTGCGCACTGTGCTGTTCGTTTAGTTAAACGACCGCATTAACGTCATGTCAGAGACTATGTATTTAGAGAGATCTCACTTCCGCCAAGTCGCGAAACTAGGTCGCTGGGGTAGAGAAGAATTGAAAGAGACCGTCTTCACCAAAGATAGTATGCATGTCTGTTTATTGTGGTTTGTTTATATTTCGGGCTGGTTGAAACTATTTAGAACCGCCTGTAAGCCCCTACGCCCGTGGAAATGCACAAACGGGTATTGTTTACCGCAGCGACCTGCTTTCCGCTCCAAGGTCAAAATGTGGTTTCGCGGAGCTTCCCGTGTCTCTCATTGCAAATCGACCAATAGTGACACCTCTGTATAGCCTACATAGATCTACATACTCTCTGGACATATGCAGCAAAAACGCGGTCAGGAAAACGTAGGAGTGTTATATAAAAATTGTGGGTTGGATGAGGCGGGGCTCTGAACTTTGAAAATTATCGTTGCTGTCCATAGTCAAAATTTGTATTTAATAAATATAACCATAACTTCATTTGCTTAAAGCGAACTATATCATTTCTAACCGTTTTGTGTTTAGGTGAAACTGCATGTTTCTAAGTTTTGTTATTTAGGAGTTCTCGGCTTAAATTTTTCTACTCGCTTTCATCATGAACAGTTAGTTTTACGAACACACACCCACACATGCGACATACACACAAAAGATAAAGCGAAAATAAAAACAACAATTACGGCCACTTAGCTGTTTCTGCCGTTCACCTACCACTGGGATGTTCTTCAGTGTATTAAGTAGTTTGAAACAAGTACTATCACATGAGACTTGACCTCCATTGTGATTGTTCTCAGTGTTGTAAAAGGAATGTACAACTCACAGAAATACAGTGGCGTAGGCCTAACTAAGGTATGGCAGGTGTAACACTTGCCCTGGGCGCTACTGAGTATTAATTTCTGTTGATGGTCGGCCATCCATCCTCGGGTAGTGAAAAAAATAATTTTCTCCAGATTCAAATAAGGTGCAGTATTAATGGTTTGTTTGTTTGACAGTATTAATGGTTTGTTTGTTTGAGTTTTGGGTTTTACGGCGCGTCGGCATGATAACGGCCACTTTGCGCCGTGCACGGTATGTTTGGTTTCTTTTATTCATGTTTGGTATTCGGTTTCATCAGTTTAGATTTCACAAGTGGAATTACATAGTTCTCTATAAATCTTGTTACACTGGTTAAATTTTAAAAAGTTGTTTGCATGGATCTGAAAAGAGTTTTGTAAAAGTGTACAAAAGTTTTTATGTTGTAGATCTTAAACTCTTCCAGAAAGGACAGGACACGCTGTGGGTCCACGTCAGAAAAATAATTCTTCCATGGACCCGCAGGCATAGTGCTTTCTTCTGACAATGCATAAAATCTTCACACTGTATCCTGGGTTCTTTATAAAATGGGTGTCAGGTGTTTGGTCGCAGTTTCATTGCTTGTCATATAATTATGGCATTTTCTTCAGATACGCCCCTGCTGATACACAAGAGCACGAATAACAATTATACACATTGCAATAGCATTTTGAATAGGATAGTACAGGAGCTTTCAGTTTCATACTAATGATACATCCTTACACGGAAAACACTTTGCTGGACCGGATCTGCTCCCATTTAACTTGTTCAGGCCAGCGTACTTGAGCAGCACGGTACATCACACCACACTGTATTCATAGGTCTTACTTTACAAAGACACTGCGCAGGTTAAATCGCTTTTGAGCTTAAAACGAAAATTACAGATAAATAAGTACTTGTGTTGTTTTAACAACCGTTAAATTAAAAATTTTCCGAAAGTCGGTATAAATCTGTGTAGTGATCAACGGATTTATTGGGCCCTAAGAAGCAAGACGTCTTAAAATCAGTATGGGCTCCTGGGCAAAGCAATTATAGTCTGCGGCACGCCCCCCCCACCCCTTACGCAACTACTCAGAAATGTGCATGCCCCTAAACCCTAAACACAGTAACTTTGCTGAGTTGATACTCAGTGTTAAAATGATATAATCTTAATACTCTTAGCCTTAGTAAAAACCACATTATTTTTTTTTTTTTGGGTATGAACAGAAAAAACATTCATATTGAAATACCAAATTGTCCCTAACCAAGTCCTGTCCAGACGAATCCCTCCCTACCAGGACAGTCTCTCTAAAGGCGCTGGGCCTGTGAGGGTCCTTTTATCAATAGTGTATTGCATTTCCTATTGTAATGTTTCTTATCGAACAATAATCTGTGGCAGTCCAGCCTGTTTGAAGCAACCATTGGTTTTATTGTTGTTATCGTTGTTGCAGTTGTTGTTGTTGTTGTTGTTTCGGTTGTTGTTGTGACGGTTGTTGTTGCGGTTGTTGTTGTTTCGGTTGTTGTTGCGGTTGTTGTTGTTGTTTCGGTTGTTATTGTTGTAGTTGTTATTGTCGTTTTGGTTGTTGATGTTGTGTCGGTTGTTGTTGTTGTTGATAATAATGATGTCTTTACATTCTAATTTTATTTTAATTCTATTTTTTTTAAAACTCTGACAAAGAACCAAGTGAAAGAAAGTTTGTACATTTTGCTTTATTTTCATTCATAATTATTATTTCTTCTAAAGCTCATAGCACAGTATCATGTTATTTATTGTGTGCTTTTCAAAATACTGTTCTCGTCGTTGTTGTTGTTCTTCTTCTGATCTTTAAGAACCTTTTCAGCTATTGAAAACACCACTCTTGAGCTAACAAAGATAGCCCGATCATCATTTTACATCCTTCCACTCGCCAGTTATCAACCCAAGCACCAAGTCCTTTTACAGCAATAGGAAAAGCAGTTAACTTTTATCGGCGCTGAAGTATGCCCCTGAGATGAGGGTTGTTGCTAAAACCCACTTGATGTCACATTCACAAACTGCCGCAAACGCCATGGACAATATGAACAATAGTTTCGATGCTAAAATGTTCAAATCGACTATCTCTTTCAACCAAACTGCTGTCAGACATAACGAAATCGAATGCACTTTGAATCGTTATTTTCTATATCTGGAGTAAATAGTCCATTAAAGTCAAGGGTACTACACTAGCTGAAGTGTTCGTCCAAATTCAACAACACTTAGGTCCTGCTATATTCATCTACCTCATACGAGTTCACGAGAGGGTAACTTGGTTTTGGTAATTTTCATGTTGAGGCAGTCATTTTGATAAGGGTATTATATTTTGTTGAAAGCCAGAGTGTGGCATAGATATTATGTGTTAGTCTCTATCTATCTATCTATCTATCTATCTATCTATCTATCTATCTATCTATCTATCTATCTATCTATCTATCTATCTATCTATCTATCTATCTATCTATCTATCTATCTATCTATCTATCTATCTATCTATCTATCTATCTATCTATCTATCTATCTATCTATCTATCTATCTGTCTGCTGTCTGTCTGTGTGTCTGTCTATCTATCTATCTATCTATCTATCTATATATCTGTCTACCGGCTCTCTTGCTCCACTGTCTGGCCAGCCGCCTTTCAACCCATCCATCCATCCATCCATGCATCCATCCACCATCCACCCACCCATCCATCTACCCACCCATCCATCCATCCATCCATCCATCAATACATCCATCTATCTATCCGTCGCCAAATTTCTGTCATTTATTAGTCTAAGCTCAAGGTCTATCGATAGACCAGATGGATTTATTTTTAAAGCGAGTGTCCCAAAACTCGTCGCCTTCATGTCTAATACCCAATTACTGAACAATTACTTTAAAAATATTAAATACTGAGCCTCTCTGGTTGTGTGTGAGAATAGGAATGGATGCCATATTTAGAGAAAATGATAATTACCAAGGCAAACTAGTAACAGACATCAGCTTTTTGTTACACTACTTCATGAGGTTGGCTGTTTTCTTCCTCTCTCTCCAAACCCACCCCGTTCTCATTTACACAAAACCAAAAACCAAACAAAAACTTTAAAAAAAAAGGGGGGGGGGAAGAGATAAAGAGAGAAAGAGAGAGAGAGAGAGAGAGAGAGAGAGAGAGTGAGGGAAGAAGGGACAGAGAAAGAGAAACAAACCTAAAAAAAAAAGGAAAAGAAGGAGAGAGAGAGAGAGAGAGAGAGAGAGAGAGAGAGGGAGAGAGAGAGAGAGAGAGAGAGAGAGAGAGAGAGAGAGAAGGAATACCTGCCAAGAAAATTACAGATCATAAAGTTTCAGCTCGTCATCAAATATGTAGAAATCTTGGTTTTCCCATACCATACATTAGTCTTCCCATTCACCCACCCCAAAGGATTAAATAGTAAATGATGTATTCAAAACACGGAAGTAATAACAAAGCCTTTACTGTGTGGTTGTTGGAAATCGAGGAAATAAAAAGTATGAACGCTGTTGCTACTCGACAGAAATTGTTTTCACCCAGATCTGAAAGTACAAATGAGAAAGTTCATACAGCGTCAGATTCATAACTGTGTGCAAATAGTTAGCTTTCATTCGCGGAGAGATACTATTTGTTTCGATTTTAAAGGCTGTGGGAATGTGAAACCAAATAATGCAGAGAACTAGCCAAATTAGTTATAATTTTAAAAAAGCAGACTGTGTAATAAAATTGACATAATTTTGCAAGGAAACGACTTAATTGATCTAATAATTCAGTACACGGATTTGAGACAAATTATTCTACCTTTAGGAAAGATTCTTAAAATCCGGAAATTTATTGAGAGATATTAGGACCGAAAAGTTTCAAAGGATACTACGGTAAGGATGAACCAATTCTTCAATGCATGGAAATCGGACGATTCGTTCCTTCTGGAGGATGTCCAAATTGGCAGAATTTGTTGATGGATATTGTGATAAAATATTAGAATTCCTTAAGAAAGTGCCAAATAAAACAATACTGAAGCTTGCTGTCAATAATGGACAGAGCGTCAGCAGCTGAGATTCTTACGCTTTCAAACAGAGGCCTTCTAATATGCCAAGGATGATGACCCGTATAGGTCATGAGCTTGTTACGAATAGTGTGTTTTAATAAGTGGTCCACGGTCTTAGCTGTCAACGTATCAATGGTCAAATTAATTTCTGTGTCATTCATGACCCGTTCAGCGATATTTCAGGCTAAAGGGCAGTGTTGACATTTTAGAAACCTTCTGGAGCTTTTCCCTGGCTGATCTATTATGAACGACCTGTTTCAATATGTGGCCCAAGATTCTTAATTAACCTGGATGGTCTTAATGGTTTCTATGACATTCAAAAGCCATCTATAAGATTTATCAGTTAACAGGGCACCGCAGTTATTTCAGAAACCCGGCTCATCGACAAGGACGGGATCCTTGGATCACAAAGCGTCCGCCCATCTACCGTCGGATGTTGTCAATGCGGCAACGATGGATGATCAAAATATTTCTTCTTCTGAGCACCTATCGGGAGATTCGTTTCACAACCAGAATTCATCCTCAAGTTCAAACGACACTTTGGAAAAACTTCTGGCAATGAATGACAAACTGGCAGTTCAATTGATTCCAGTCATGCTATTTTTAGGTATTCTTATTGTGGTGGGAGTTACCGGAAATAGCCTCGTATGTTACATCTTTTACACAAAATTTCGACAGGGATCTCAAAACTTTTTGATCCTCTGTCTTGCTTCATTCGATTTACTCAGCTGTGTTTTGTCCCTGCCTTACGAGATAGTTGACATTCGTTTCTATGCTTATTACATTTTTGAGACGGACGTCATTTGCAAAGTACTGAAGTTTATTAATACGTTTTGCAACGTTGGCTCCATATTTACTTTGTTAATCATAGCAGTGGACAGATATCGAAAAGTATGCAAGCCTTTGTTGAAACAGATCAAATTTAATCACATTCGAATAATACTTTCTTGTGCTGTGGTTATAGCCACCGTGTTCTCCGCCCCTGCTATAGTGCTGTACGGATTTAGGACAACTAATTCTATATATCTGGAAGGTGTTGAAAGTCGAGACTGTTCAACTCCCGATAACTTTAGACACACAGTTTACCCTACAATCTACGGCCTTGTTTTGTTTCTTTCTGTTGTTGGGATTTCCTTAACACTGATTGTCCTTTATTCATACATTCTGAAGGAGGTCAGAAGGCGAAATCAGCGCCGTAAAAAAGCTAAGAACCTGAGGAAAACCAGTGTGCCTGACGACAATGTTATGTCTTCCTACGTCTCTGACGAGGACAAAGCTGTGACATCAAATGAACCTTCATCCGACACACAAGAATTAAAGGAAACTAAAACCAAGACAGAAAACGAGAACGAGGGCCAACTTTTTATAAAACATGGCCAGGAACATAAAGTCACAGACGCAGGTAAGCTGAAGCAACCAAACACGCACGATGTCTCAAAGCCAGGTAGAAATGATGCCCCTCCGTTTTCTGAAAAGACGGCCAATAGACGTTCATTGACTTTTGCAACCAGTAAACATTTCCTTGAAGTTCCGAGTTGGTTGCCAAGAAGAAAGTCACACAAAATCAAACCATCTGGGTCGGTAAAAGATCATGGAATGAAAAGCCCGACCGCTATCAGATCACAGAAATATCAAGCATCCAACGACTCTCAACCCAAAGACCATACAGTGGAAAGCAAACCCGATGGCATCAACTCAGAAAGCTGTGACAATGATTCCTCATTCTCCGATGACGAAGTACGCATAGAAATTGAACCCTGCAGCGATGACGACACGGGCCATGCAGGCCCAGGACCGGCAAAAGTTCGCAGGTCAGTCAGTGACGTCACTCCAACAACCAAACCCATGACTTTTAACGACACATCTTTAGGACAAAACGAAAGCTCTAAACCAAACAAAGATCCTAATCACGCAGTAACCCACGACGGAAAGCCAAAACCCCCTCTGGGCTTGAGGAGATCCCACAGCGACGGAGAGGATCGTAAAAGACCCGCATTTATGCGCAGTTTGGTAACTGCCACCGGCTTCGTTATTGGCCCAGCACCCGTGGAGATGAAAAAGGAACGATCTGCTTCCTCTAAAAAACGGCGCAGAGCTCGATATCAAACGACTATGGTAGCTTTCTCTGTGACACTGGTCTTCATACTAAGTTTCATACCCCATCTGTCTCTGATGTTAGCAAACAGGATTATTGTTCCTGGATTTGATCAGCGTTTGACTGGCGCCGGGTTCGTGGTGTACAACGTCTTCTTGCGTACTTATTTTATTAACTGTGTTTCTAATCCTATCATATATGGCATTCTGAACACGCAGTTTCGTACACAAGTGAAGATTATGTTGAAAAAATGCTGTTGTTGTTTCAGAATTTGTCGTTGAAATTGATGAAATATTGTCGACGTGTACAATATTTGAACGATCTAGATAACATTGTCTCAAAGAACCCCCCCCCCCCCCAACCCCTAAACAAGAACTACTGATCCATACAATACATTTTGTTGATTTTGGGCATTTGGTCCTCGCATTCACTATATTTTGGATCATCATAATCAGTGGTATGATGTGCTCTACGTAATCTATGTTTACATACGCTTTCTTATACATCCATTGGTGTTTTGCTTACTTCCGAAAGCGTGTTTCACTAATAATAGACATTTGGTAAGTATATAGGCATAATTATTCCACAACACTTTTTCCGCAACTATTTACTTATTTATCTATTTAATTTTTTAATGCGCAGTCCCGTGAACCAGCAATGGTATGAATGTAAATTCACTGCTTATTTTAATTTTTTAATTTTTAAATTGTTTTATTATTGTGTGTGTGTGTGAGTGAAACCTTTCATTATGTGCATTTGTAAACATTTAGCTTGACCAGTGCTTAGTGCTGTAAATAATTACCAACTGTTACTATATTGACAAGCAAAATATGCAAAAAATGTACACGTATAAAATTTACGTATCGATCTAATTCTATGAAATGTGCACGGAATTGCAACAGCTGCATTCAATTTTGTAAATGTCAACTATCTTTCTGCTATCGGTAGGCCTACATCAACTTCTACTATTAAATTAAAGAATCATGTGTTAGTTTTTGAACAGTTTACACCCCCACCCCCCTTTCCAATTTCGAAAACGAGTATTTTTTTTAAAAAAAGAGATGGATCGGTTTCATTTAACGTCACAGAACTTAACATTTCACCTAAGTTTTAAAATACTTTTATCCAAAGTAGCAAGTTTTATTACTATATTATGTTCAAGGTGAGCACGATGCAACACTTCTTTCCACAATAATTACTAAGTATTTCTCTATGTCATAATTTCTCTGTTGAGTGACCTGTAATATAACAGAATAATTTCCTGGATTAATCGCATTTTTTCGTAACCCGAGTAAAGAGGTTGGTCGTGGTCCTTGTAAGGTACTTGTTACACTTCAACCCTTCGTTCATTCCTGTTATTCATACTGTAATTATAAGAGTGGCTTAGGGTACTTTTTCTAGGGCAGAATTTGTTTCGTTTGTGTGTGTTTTTGTGTGTGTCTGTGTGTGTGGGGAGGGGGGGGGGACTTTGTATGTGATTTTCTAGAGTTGAACAGAATGAGACAGACGGGCAGAGTCAGTCACGCATGTTTTAGTAGATTATTAAAAAGCAGACCTCGGCCTTAGTTCTCGTTTGTTCGAATTCCACTTTTTGCACAACTGAGATATTCGAGGTTAAACATTTGGGGCCTAAGTTATTATGATAAGGATTTAAAATAAATCGGAACTGTGAAACAGCTTCATAAATGCCACAAGGTGTTTGAAACAAGTGTCAAAGCGTGTGCATTGGTTATACCTCTTCTACATACTAAAAGATCTCCAGTTTTTTTTTTTTTTCCAGAAACTAGAAATGGAAGAAACAAGAACTAAGATTGTGAGATGTTGAAGTTATCTTCAGTTTCGTTGACTAAATTGGGTAAAAAAGAAAATGTATTCAGACGCCAAATTACAATCCCTCCTCATTTTCTTTTATCCTGCCGCACTGCGACTTTATATGGTTAAAAAAAAAAAGAGAAAAGGTACTAGAGGCATTTGCAAGCCAAATGTAGACCTTTTTTTTTTTTTTCATGTATGATGCTTCGTAACTACGTATCTTGCCTTTTCACTGTATATCAATGCTTATAAAGTTCTGACAAAGTAGTTGTATTTTGCTGGGATATGGAACTTTATTGTGTTTTTAAAGTACTGGGATTATAGTTCGTGTTGTAACAACAGCAAAGATATTAGAAACAAGAAGACGAGGCACCCCTTTCTTCCCCCCCCCCCCCCCAAAAAAAATTGTGCACTCAGTTTGAGCGCTGATTGTCGGCGGGGCCCGTGGCGCATAGCATGAAAAGAATGTTTGACATAATGGTAAATTAAAGATGCTGATTAGTTACACAGTACGCTGCCACTAAAAAAAAAATAAAAATGCCAGAGTTTTCCCACAGCGAATGAAGTAATAATGTAATTACAAAATAAATGACTTCAGTCAAGGCCTACAACGACATCTGAACAGTGAACAAAATTCAGAATTTCCCCTGTATTAACTTTGTAAAATACGGCATCGTTCATGACTTCCGCGCATTCGCCGCAAGGTGGCGGAGCGAAATCTGTGCTGTCTTTCTCATCTTATTGTGTCTAATATCTTTGGTAGCACTAAACAATAGGGTTATCAGTATCAGTGGGAGCAACAGTAGGCCCGGTATTGATCCTAAAAATAGTTGGCTTTACTAAATGACGATGCTAACCGTAAAAACGACACTGATTCAGACACGTTCCTTATGATCACCTTGAGCGGAAAATAAAATGTGTAGCCGCTCGACAAAATGAGGCACATTTCGGCACTCCACCTGATTCGAGGAAATCGTTAAACGGCACCATAGTGCCAATTTTATCAGTTTGGGTTTTCAGAATTTTTGAAAAGTCTAACCTTTTTACTATTCCTGTTCCAAATGATAATCTTGTTTGAGAAGGGTAAATGCCTCAAAATTGACTTTGAATCGATTCACCATCAATAATTTTGACTAAAAGCTGAAACTTTAAAAGCTTTTTTTTCAAAACTGGGGTTATGTCACGTCCTATCTTTGAGAGGCCATATTATCTTCTCTGCTAATTAATTTACAGCAATTTTTTTTCCCGAATGAAAAGACTTTGAATAACCTATTTTGTGATACCAATATCTCCATACCACCAAATGCAGGAAGTGCCTCATTTTGTCAGGCATCTACACAAATGTTCTCATTCGTAAGTGGACACATATCCATGTACAACACTGTTGTTATTGTTGTTTTTGTTTTTAGGATTTACTCTGTGCAACACTCCAATGTTTCATTCTCCTAAGAATTTCAGGTTTTGGCGTTTGCACCCAAAAACGGTCCTTTTCGTTGTGTGAACGAATCAAATATTCAATCGTCTGCATCATTTACTATAATTTTATAAAAAAATTAGAAAACACAAGTTACACAAAAACGTGCAACATTTTAAATGACAACATGTGTTACTTGTGATTCAAATCTATACTATAACTTGCATGGAAACAAAACAACAACAAACTAAAAAAAACACACACCAGATTTTCCCTCAGGAGTTCGTAACGGAATGACGTTACAGCTTTTGTCCCCTGGCCTTATGTCGTTATAGCAGTAAAGAAAGTGACCACGTCAATGCTAACAATCAGTTCAACAAACCTGCCTGTTCTATTACAGGAAACCGTTTCAAGCTGAATGGCTTCGGTAATTTTTATTATTGTTATAACCTTAAGCTCTTTAAATGCAGTGGCTTTGGTCTACGCAAGGATCAGCTGTGGGAAATTTGCGTAAACAGTCACATTGGACATTGGCATGCATGCGTCAGTCCTGATATAATAGAATAATTATACAATTCTGGCAAGAATATGTTTTTTACATTTTTGAATTAACCTGTTTCGTTCAGAAGTTACAGCCGTTTAAAGTTTGTTGCAAGACTTATGCGGCTTAGTTTATTTATATATTTATTTATCTATTTATTGTCATTCATTTTTCAAGCCAAATTTCAATATGACATGCATATGCTCTACTGTTAATAAACAAAGGAATCGTCCTTTCCATCTATATCTAGCTGTGACATTATTTGCTTGTGTGCGTGCGTGCGTGCACTTGCCTGTGTGTCTGTAGATACATAATGTGACGAGATATTATAAAAACCACAGAAAAACTGTGGGGTCACAGCATGCAAGGCCAAAGTCAAAATTTGGAAAAAAAAAAAAAAGAGAAAAAGTTGTATATGGCAAAGCCACAAGAAAGAAATAATACCTAAACGGTGCAATGAAATGTAAACCAGATGGGAAGACAGTAAATGGCCAGTATTTCGGTATATATAATGTGTTTTAAAATTTCTTGTTCTGAAACTCAAGCGGGTGATTGGTGGGCGTTCTGGTAGGGTCGCCTTCTGTCTTATCAATATAATTCTGCCTACTGTCTTGCTTTTTCTAGCACGATGTGGCTGTTATCGTTTAGACGTGTTTTGTCAAACTCAAACTCTTAAACTCAAATAATCAGAAGTTAATGAGTCCCTTGAAAGGTTATAGGACCTTGATTAACGGACTCCATTTGGTTCAAACTTTGCATTTTTCCTCCTCTCATTCTCTCTTCAATACTTTTCTAATCTGTTCTGCATTTTTCTTCCTTCCTTCCTTCACCCCCTTTATGAAGTTCCTGTTCCACATGCAATTAAACTGCTTTTGTCAGAGAAGCGTGTGGGACTGAAATGGCAGTTTTAGTTCGTAAAGAGATTATTTGTGTCTTAAGTTCCTGCTGCTGTCCTAGACTGTGGGACTATTGAACATCCTTGTAGTGGGAATCCATTTCCTGATAGGCTGTCAAGACTGGACAACACTAAAGTGTCAATGTGTATCATGATGCGACAACAATAACAACAACGACAACAACCACAACATTAACAACCATAACAACACCAGCACCAGCACACCACCACCACCACCACAACAACAACAACAACCACAATAGCAACAACGACCACAAAAACAACAACAATGACGACAACAACAACCACAACAACGGCAACAACCACAACAGCAGCAACGACAATAACCCCAACAACAACCACAAAAACAACAACAATGACGACAACAACAACCACAACAACGGCAACAGCAGCAGTAACAATAAAGAACTACAGTAAACAAATGCCACGTATTCTAAAGAAGTGGAATAAATCTTATAGTAATTACCTGTTAATAATTAAACTATCATAATGTTAAATTAAAATAAAACAATACTAATTACAACAACAACAACAACAACAATAAAAATAAGAACTACAACAACAGGCAAGTACTAAGCACCCTAAACGAGTTATGTAATTTTTTTGTTGTAAGTACCTAATATTATTATCATCGATCATCCACGCTGAGTCGACATACCGCGGCGCGGACAGTAAAGCATACTATTATATAACAGGGCAATAGGTGTACCTTGTCTCGGATGGGGTGCGCAAAGCATTAACGCGCAAGGGGAATGTAATATGGCTTATATAAAAGCAGACAAATAAACAATAATAAGATACACCTAAAGTAAAGCAGATCCTTAAAATCACCCTGAACTGCAACTAATAAATCTAGTTTATCACCGGACATGCCCGGATCTCAGCTCGTACATACATTTTAATAATTTATTTATTTACCCTTTGTACACTTGATCTCATGGCGTGTTTTCATATTTACGGAAACGGCAACCGAAAGGGAGACGTCAAAAATCCATCAAGCAGGACAAAGAAAGAGTGTTTCCATGTGTACGGAAACGAGATTATTTTACCACTTGGAGGTTTTATGACATTTTCGTTGCTGTTTCAGTTTCGATATATGAGAACCCCAGCTTTAGTGTTATTGCAGCCCAGTTGCAATTAGAGCAAACACGTCGTCGCCACAGTCGGCGCTTTTGTTTGGTTATTTAATTTTAATAATCAGCTGTAATATTATATTCCCCTTGCGCGGTCTTTTAAGAAGACCAACGACCGCTCATACCGTAAATAAATATATATGGCCTTTAGCGTCTTTACAGACGGTCTTAGCAGCTAGAATATTCACTTTCACTTTGACTGACAGCTTCTCTCGTGGCTTATTCTACCAATGTTTGACCCGAGAGTGCGATGGCAGTGATTGCAGGTCAGTCTTTTGGGTTCACTTTGGCGAGTGTTTTCATTCCGCCTCTGTCGTTTTGTCAGGTATGTTTCTTTTGCCTTGAAGTCTATTGCGAGCGTGCCACTGCGCAATTTTTGTCTCCATCTGCTTCGATCATTTGCAAGGTTCTCCCATTCATTGGGGTCGATGTTGAATGCTTTCATCGTGACCTTGCAAGTGTCTTTGAATCGCAGATGTGGCCTACCTCTGGGTCGGTTGCCAGTAGCAAGTTCCCCGTAGAGAATTTGTCTGGGGATGCGATCATTTTCCATACGGTGGAGATGTCCAAGCCACCGCAGTCTTTTTTTGCCTAGGAGAGCTTGAGTTGATGGAATGTTGGCTCGGCTCAGAACTTCGATATTTGAGATCCTGTCTTGCCACTTGATCTTGAGAATTTTGCGTAGGCAGCGCAGGTGGAAAGAGTTGAGGGATCTTTCATGTTTGGAGTAGGTGGTCCATGTCTCTGAGCCATACAGCAGGGTGCTTAGGACGCAAGTTTGGTACACGAGTACATTTGTTTTGATGGTCAGCTTGCTATTGTTCCACACCCTTTTTGAGAGTTTGCCAAAAGCTGTGGCCGCCTTTCCTATTCTGGCATTTATTTCAGTTGTTATGTCTGTGCTACCACTGATGGTTGAGCCTAGGTAGCAGAATTTTCCCACTTGCTCCAGAGGAGAGCCATTCAGCATGATTGGGTTGGGGTTTCTCAAGCCTTGTGTCAAAACTACAGTTTTTGAGATACTGATCTTTAGCATGAATTTGTCACAGGCTTTGGCAAGGCTATTGATGAGAGCCTGGAGCGTGGTTTCATCGTGGGCCACGATTGCAGCATCATCTGCGAAGAGGAGCTCTTGTAACATAATATGCTCTGTACGAGATTTTGCTTTTAGTCTGGCAACATTAAAAATGGAGCCGTCCACTCTGGTGTTAATAAGTACTCCACCTGAACATTGACCAAAGGCATTCTTGAGTAGGGCTGCAAAATATATACCAAATAAGGTAGGAGCAAGAACACATCCCTGCTTCACACCGCTGTTTACAGCAAATGAATTGGATGTGCAGCCCTCAAAGTTGACACATGCCCTCATGTCAGTGTGGAAGGATGCAATAAGTTTTAGCAATGTTGGTGGACAGCCTATGGATTTAAGGACTGCATACAGGCCAGATCGGCTTACGGTGTCGAAAGCCTTTGTTAGGTCCACAAAGCATGTTATAAGCGGCCTGTTTTGTTCTTTACATTTTTCTTGGATTTGCCGAAGTGCAAATATCATGTCAATAGTTGATCGTTTGCTTCGAAAGCCACATTGTGTTTCTGGTAAGACTTTTTCCGCCAGTTGTTGAAGGCGGCAGAGGATGACGCGAGCAAAAGCCTTTCCAGTAATGCTGAGGAGGGATATGCCTCGATAGTTGTTGCAGTCGCCTTTGTCTCCTTTGTTCTTGTAAAGTGTGACAATTTTGGCGTCTCTCATATCATGTGGTATCACGCCTTCTTTCCAACACTGCAGTAACAGATTATACAGGTGTGGTAATAGTGGGCCTTTTAGGTCTTTTAATACCTCTGCAGGAATGTTGTCACTTCCTGTGGCTTTTCCAGCAGACAGGTGGTCGATTGCATTGGAAAGCTCGACTAAGGAAGGTTCAGCGTCAAGTTCGGCCATTATTGGCAGTTTTTGGAGGTGTTCCTCAAAATCTGGTGGAATATTTTTCTCAGTTGAATACAACAGAGAGTAATGCTCTACCCACCTATTCAGTTGTTCATTTTTATCTGTGATGGGTTCACCATTTACAGACTTAAGTGGGGCGCTTTTGGTGATGATTGGCCCAAGAGCTACTTTCATCTGACTAAAGGCGGTTTTCATATCTCCCTTTTCATTTGCCTCTTGTATGCTGTTACACAAGTCTGTCCAGTATTTGTTGGCGCAACGTCTTACCTCCAGCTGAAGTTTAGCTTTTGCATTTTTCAAACAAGTTTTTGTACTCTGATTGCAATTTTTGTTATACTCATTGAAAGCAGATTTCTTTTGCTCAATGAGAGGTAGGAGAATTTCGCTGTTCTGGGCTACCCAGTCGTTGTTTGAAACTTTATGCTGTCCAAAAGACTTGATGGCACAGTCATGAATTTTTGAACTGAGAGTGTTCCATGTTTCATCTACCGAGTCACATTGGGTGACATTATCCATGCTTTCAGCAAATAACTTTTCAAATGACTTTCTATTTGATTCATCTCTGATTGCTGTTACATTGATCTTAGGGATTGAAGGGGCTTTTGATCTGTATATTTTCTTGGCCGAAATTTTGATTTTGCTGACTACCAGTGCATGGTCGGTGTCATAGTCAGCACTGTGGAGGGAACGAGTTATTTTTATACAGCCCAAACTCTTCCTCCTTGAGAGAATAAGATCTAATTGATGCCAATGGCCAGACCTGGGATGGCGCCATGATGTTCTTTGGCATCTCTTAAGATCAAAGTACGTGTTTGTAACACATAATGAGTTTACGGAGCATAGCTCCAGAAGGCGCTGCCCGTTTTCGTTGATGTTGCCAATGCCGAAGTGCCCAATGCACTTTGGCCATGCGGAGTGATCTGCTCCCACTCGAGCGTTAAAGTCACCCAGAATTAGCAGGCCTTCGGTGAGAGGGATGTTGTGGAGAGTCCTCTGCAATGCCTCGTAGAAAATGTCTTTGGTTTCGTCAGAGGAGGTAAGTGTTGGGGCATAGACACAGATAATGTTGGTAAAACCAGACCGGGTGTTCAGTCTGAGTGTCATGATGCGTTCTGACACTCCAATTGGAGTTGCGATCGAATTGATAAGGGAGTTTTTTACGGCGAAGCCCACGCCGTGGATTCTCGGCTGTTCGCTGCTAAGGCCCTGCCAGAAGAAGGTGTAGTTTTCTTCTTTGACTGACCCGGAGTCGGGAAGTCGAGTTTCTTGAAGGGCAGCGATGTCGATGTTTAGTAGCTGAAGTTCTCGATCAATAATTTGGGATTTCCTGATGGAGACAATATCAGTGAGATCTTGCTGTTGCAAGCCTGGGCGCATTGTTCTGACGTTCCAGGTACCAAGTTTTAGTATTTTTCTGTTTTTGCCAGGTGCACACTTTACGTCAGCTTTTTGACTTTTGGTCTAGCTCCAACCACCTTATGAAGCAGGCTGACGTGGCGGAACAACACCCAACTGCCTGGGGGCTGCCCAGGTTACGGCGGGCGGTAGTTGATCAATGCAGCTGAAAAGCCGCTCCCACCGACAGAGGGGACCCCTGGCGCTCATCCGTACGCCAAATGGATTGAGCTTATCACCGGTAACTGCCACCTCCCGTGTTGTGCCCATCCGTAACGGATGGCTGGAGTGTCCTCTCCAAATCGGAAATGGGTGGGCTTATAGAGGAGAGACAGACGCTTGCCAAGCCCGAGCAAACGCCTCCTCGTTTTGCTGCCTTGCCTGGGCTATTTTTAAGAGATGGTGCTTTGCCCAGAGGCACCACCCCTCTCTCTGCCATTCTAGTTAAACCCAAGGGAGAGACCAGGTCAATACATTTGGAACTAGTCCGGCTGCAGGAGATGCTGGAAGCCAGTTTGATGCAGTTCTCCCTGACAACCACCTTCGGGTCTCCACTCCTGATTTTCTGTCTGGGTTTACTCCCATAGCCTTTGCTATCATAGCAACACACAAGGCAGTGTGGTATTTGTATTCAGGGTTACCTTCCCCTAGTCTTCCTCTCTCCCGAGATGACCCACAAGACAGTGGGGGGTGACAGTAGCAGGCTGTATTGTGTACTGTTATACAATAGCAGAAAACTCTGGCCTGACATACGTAAATAAATAAATAAATACAAAACAACAACAACAACAACAACAACATCCTCGGTGTTTAAGGGAGAGACATTAGAAACAAATTGTGTTTATTAGTGTCACCCTCCTGTCATAGCTAAAACGCTTTAATGGAATGTTGGCCTAAATGCTAATTGTACATCAACTTTGCACCCTTGCCTTTAAAAAGGATGGCTAAAGTTAGTTAACTTTTACGTGGGCCGAGCCATTTCTTCTCTCATTGTCTCAATGTCTGTCCACAAATTCAGGGTATATAATACGCTGAGTGCCACTATTTTTCGTTCAGTTATGAAGGGGTGTGGTGCGAACTGTTGCCTTGTTGTCATCGATGATACGCGCCCAAGACGACGGACCGAATAATTATGACGAATTGATTCGTCTCGATGTACTGTGTTTTGGTTTGTACTGTTGCCTTTAGAAAGGATGGCTCAATTTAGTTAACTTTTATGTGGATATTTGTTTGTGTGGGTACTGTTTGGAAAGGGGGGGGGGGAGGGTGGATGGGAGATGGTGGGTGAAGGGGGAAGTGTATCATACTATTTTCATAGACATTTTTTGTTTGTTTGCTTTATTAATTTCGTTCATGACTAACAACACAAGTAGTTATATTTTAGACAAGGATTTTATTTCCTTGATGGCTTTGCTATTAACTCACTTAATTATTATTTCAGGAGGTGATTTAGATCCTTGTCTGCTTCCAAAATAAATGCAGACAAGTTTCCAAGAACTTAGATTTTCTGGGGAATTTTGTATTTTGTATTTGTAGCTGAATACCTTTTAATCTAACTAGTTTAGAGTTTGTCTTTGTCTCTGGGTCCTTTGTTGAGACAAGCGCTGTATAAATGCACTCCCTTATTATGATTATTATTATTATCTTATTTTCCAGAGTTTGAAATTTAACTGATTTAACAAACATAGCAAAATTGGAGGGCATTTTTCCAAAACTGGGTAAGTCAAATTTTGCATTAGTTACGGCCCTTTTCAGATAGTCATTCAAAATTGGTGTAAGACGTGGTGAGAGTGTCCAGTTAAAACTTCGGATAAAGACGGGACATGGCAAGTTTTAACTGAACACTTACACCGGGTCTTACGCTAAGTTTGAATGACTATCTGAAAGGGGCCATAACTCAAGCAAAATTTGACATAATATCCAGTTTTGGAATGACGCTCTTCAATTCGTACTACAACAAAAGTGGAATTGGGCTGGACAGTAGGAAGGAAGAACTGGACCGGACGCTGCACTGAACGGCAAACCAAGGACAGAAAGAAGAACAAGAGGACGACCAGGAAGAAGATAGCAGGATAACATTAAACAGAGAGGGTGAATATAACATGGATGAAAGAAAGTACCAGACAGAAAAGATTGGTGGAAGTCATTGTCGGAATGCTACATCCTGCAGTGGATGGACAAAGCCTAGGTGGAAGGTGAAACGAACTTTTCTGTTATCATAGACCAGGGGTGGCCAAACCGCTGCTCGCGAGCCACGTGCGGCTCTTTGACCTTGATATAAGCGGCTCGTGGAAATATGTTGGCTGGGTTTTTTGTGTTTTTTAAAAAAAACATTTGGTATATAATGTGTACTTTGCGATTACTGAAACCAATACAAATTAACAGCTGGAAAATAATACTCCACACATGAGCAAATATTGTTGCATACACGTATAGTATATAACATGTACATTTCGTTGATACCTTGTGGCACTCGAACATCTGAAGTTTACCTTATATGGCTCTTACATTAGGCAAGTTTAGCCACCCGTAGTATAGATACAGACTGTGTCATAAAGAACCTCAGTCCGTTTGCGCAGGGAATATAAACATATTTAAAATCTGTATACAGTTACAATCACAATGAATCTGCCATAATTAGAATCCCGATTAACCCTCTTGGCGAAAACAAGAATTGCGAAATCCGGTTATGATTGAGACCTATAGAATACACCAAGGTAGGTACAGTAATCCGATGATTTAATGCTTAGATTTGTCAGCTTCATTACACATCCAAGCGGCATTTTCCTAATTGAGATTGACTGGAATCTTTGGCGCACTATTCTTGGACAGTAAACGGCGATTTGTAGTTTGTTTTCGTACTTTCTGGGTGAATACAACAACTAGGCCCGAAACCGACCGAGACTGGTGTAGGCGTCAGACTGGTGGCTCGCCGTTTGTAATATAAATTTTGCTTCACACTAACTGCTCTTGTCCACAGCATCCGCTCCGCTATTTTTACGGACAATGGCGTAAGAAAAACTCTCTTTGTCTCTATAGCGAGGAGGAGCGGAGCTGAACGGATGCCATGGATAAGTATACAGGGCTAAAGAGTATTTTACGTCATTGTCCGTAAAAGTAGCGTAGCGGAGAGGATGCTGTGGTCAAGAGCAGTAGGACAATAGGCACTGCCCACACCACGACTCAGCGAGATATAGCGGGCAGAGCCTATTGTCCTAGTGTAAAGCAAAATTTATGGGCGGCGAGCCACCAGCCTGACGCATACACCAGCCTTGTTCTGTTTGAGCCCTAATAATAATTGTATTTCGCCAATTCAGTGCAAGATGTGATTATATCCATTATCACAAAGTAAGGAGATAATCACTTCTTGCACCCAAACGATGATTTGATCTCAAGAAGTTCGGTTAGTGACCCCAGCAGTGTAGTTACCTTTCCTACAATGCATCTTTCTTTTAGAATGATCGGGATTAATATCGATTTGTCTCGAAACCTGTCCATTGGATTTATCTGAAATTTTTGCATGGGCTCGTATTTTACACTAAACCTACTGGAACTGATATTTGTATTTATCAGACTGTAAACCTGGCTCTGAGTTTGTTTATTTGCGATTTGTTACGAATCATAAGTAGACCGAGTTGGCAAAAAGCCATCTGTACATCAATACTTTGATTCACTTTTCTCAGGATTAGATAATGCCAGCGCAGGAGGTTAACAGTCTTTCGGCCTATCTTCCTGTCTAAAAGTTTTTATTTACATATTTATCTCTGTATATTTTGGACAGACAGAACCTTTATACATTTTTTTGGTTTCGTTTAAGGCTGTACATGTATAAGTGTGTGCAGATACCGGGTTCGATCCCAGGTCGGTGCAGGTATGTTGAAAATTTGGGGGGAGTTTCCTGTTCATGATCCCATGGTAGGTAGGATCCAGCACCTAGAGGTCTCGGACAAGAACGAAAAACTTGGATGGCCCGTGTGCACGTCGAACACGTTGGCAAATGCCTTGGCAGTTGAAAGTCGGGAAGAGCAGGCCGAACAGGCCGCTGCCCGGGGAAAATTATCATTACTGGTCATTACTGCTTCTGATGAAAGAGAAAATAATACTAGTTGAAAACTGCCAAAGATTTTTGTTTGAACTGGGAGTTTTTAATTTGCAACCAAAAGTATAATCATAATGGGGAGGGGGGAAGGGTAAAAAACGAAGGGAGGAACAGCTTCAAGGGTTTTATAAACAATCAAGTTTTTATTTCCATTTATCAATGTTTAAAATTTGTCTTTCTCTTAAGATGACTTATCGCTCGCTTTCGATAAATTTCGGCAACTGGTCTGTTATTGGCTGTACAGAACAATGTCTTTTTTTTGTTTTTGTTTTAGTCTTACGGGTGTCCCATTAAATGTTGTTAGGGAAGAGACGGTTTGACAGCTCTGAGAAGGTGGGGTACGTGTAGGGGAAGGAAGTCCGAAATCAGCCTGGTTAAGGTATGCTTAAACTCCTGTGGGCACGGATAACGGACACATGGCAGTAAATCGATCTGGAAAGGGTTAAGCTACCCGACTTCAAAGTTCACCTGTACCCGTGGAAGGAAAAACCCCAGGGCATAGTAACGAAAAGGGCAATATGCCCATAGACTGACACGTGTTTCAAGGGCAGGGTTAACTGTAGGTTAGGAAAACAAAACGGTAGTATCTGAGAAAATACCCCGGTCCCCTAACAACAGTGTATTTTTATGAAATGTTTTTGAGAATATTGATTTTTTTTTTTGTATTTTGTATACTTCTTTAATCCCATTTGGGAAATTTGCCTTTGTGTCATTGCAGCCCAGTTACAACTGGAACAGACACGTCGTCGCCGCAATGCAGCGCCGGTTGGTGTTTTTTTGGGGGCGGGGGAGGGGGAGATGAGGGGAGGTGGAGTGGTAGAGATGAATTTTTAAAATTTTGCCTGGGCAGCGGACTGTTCAGACCGCTGTTTACGATTTCCAACTGTTAAGGTATCTTTAAATCTTTAACGTGCGCAACGTGCACGCGGGCCCTCCGAATTTTTTCGTCCTTATCCGAGAAGACTAGGTGCTCGATCCTACCTCCCATTGGATCAGGGACAGGAACATATGAGAAAAATCCCAAATTCCAACATGCCTGCACCGAACGGGATTTGAACCCGGTATTTTCGGCATGAGAGGCGAGCACCTTGCCTCCAGACCACGGTGTCAACCGGTATTAAAGAATGGGCGTATGTGGATAAAATCTGACAAAATTGGGCTAAAGGTGAAATTTTCATACCTCTTCAAAAATCAAAATAAAATATTTCTGAGACGATTTCAAGTAAAATTTTTAACTGAAGGCAGAAGAATAGCCAATTTTGAATGCTATAAGCAAATCTTAATTTCCATAGAAAAATGTTCCTCCTTCGGAGTTTTTTTTTACAGGAATCTGGTCCTTCACCTTGAGTCCGATTTCGCCATATCCACTCACAAATTCACCTCTGTTGTTCGTTGCTTGTTTTTGTTCCCCTTCTAATGTGCACCAAGGTCTATTCTGCCCCGGCCACAGAATATGGAACTATCAGAAGCGAAAGAAGCCCACTTTTCGTGCTGCATGAAGTATGCGCACCGCCATTTTGGATGAAGTGCAACTTCACTTGGCTTGATCGGCGGTAAACAATACCCATGCGTACATTGCCTCTGGGAGTAAGAGCTTACAAACGGCTCTAAATAGTTTCATTCGACCCAAAAACTTGAACAAACCACAGTAAACAAATACGCAAATTGTCTTCGGTGAAGATGGTCTCTTTCAATTCTTGTTACCACCGTGAGTTTCGCGATTTGGAGGAAGTGAGATCCCTCCATAAATACAATATACTCTCTGATACCACTAAACATCGTTGCACGCGTGCCTAGTTACGAACAATTGATCTTATCCCACATGGCGCAGGGTAGACAAATTTGATGACGTATTCCTGCCTTGTGTCGCTTCTGGTAGTATCTGTATTCTGTGCTCTGCCTCGGTCCATCACTGCTCTACATCCCCCTGGATGCTCTTAAGTTCGTGAGATCACTCATGTAGAGACAAAATAATTTCAGTTTGCCCCCGTCAACTGTATAATGTTACTGTTTGTTTAGTGTACTTAGTAAAAAGCAAACAAACTAACAAAGAAAATACAAAAAAAACAACAAAAAAAATGGAATGAAAGACAGAAAAAAAAAAAAACGAAAAAGGAGGAAAGAAAGCGAAATAAGAAAGGAGAGAAAAGGAAAGACGGTAAGACAGAAAAATATTGAAAAATAGAAATTTTAATAAAGTGTAAAAGAAATAAAGAAAGAAAAGAAATCAAGTAAGAAAGAAAAAAAAAGATGGAATGGAAGAATTGAAAAAAGAACAGAAAGAAAGAAAGACAGAAAGAAGAAGAAGTGGAGAGAAAAATGGGAAGGAAGGCGGAAAGAAAAACAGAAAGAATGAGAAAAAAGGAAAGAATGAAAGAAAGAGTGAAAGAAATAAAAAAGAAGAAAGAAAGAAAGAGTTAGAAGGGAAAAGGAAGAAAGAAAGAAAGAAAGAAAGATTTAGGAAGGAAAAGGATGAAAGAAAGAAAGAAAGAAAGAGTTAGAAAGGAAAAGGATGAAAGAAAGAAAGAAAGAAAGACAGAAAGAAAGAGTTAGAACGGAAAAAGAAGAAAGAAAGAAAGAAAGAAAGATTTAGGAAGGAAAAGGATGAAAGAAAGAAAGACAGAAAGAAAGAGTTAGAAGGGAAAAAGAAGAAAGAAAGAAAGAAAGAAAGAGTTAGAAAGGAAAAGGATGAAAGAAAGAAAGAAAGAAAGAAAGAAAAAATATGAAAGAAAAAGATTCGTCGGATCGGATTTCACGGAACAATATCTTCCAGGCAGTTTCGCAGCTCCGGCTATAACGATTAATTGGAACGGTGATCTCGACTGGGGCGAGGAGACGCCAATTAGTGCCCAAGGCAGGCTAGCCAGACTACACATAGAACCAACCGCTGGTGAGAGCTGGGCAAAGCTTTGGAGTCCCATTCATGGAGCGCTTGGTTCTGTAGGTTTCACGTGCTGGAGTTACACGTCATGTGGGTATCATTTTTATTATTATTATTGGACATAATTATTACTTCTATATCGTCGAGTATTTGCCATATTGTTGTATGCGCATTTTCTTTTCGAGAAAATGAGGATTGAAGTTTGGTCGGCAATAGAGGCTAAAGCGCGTAAAAGATTATGTCACATATCTCGAAAAGTATTTAACCGATTGGAATGACACTTAGACATAATGAAATTAGGAGTGAGAGAACCACTTTCTTGACAAAGCCTCAAAATCGGCAAAATATTGCATACAACAATATGTCAAAACCCCCTCGATATATTAGAATGAAAATAGACACTCCATATTGTATTATTATTATTATTATTATTATTATCACTGCTATGTCATCATCGCTGTTACTATCATTACTATCATTTCGAATCCTAATCCTGGCCCTTCACAATATGTAGTGAAAATATACGCTTCGATTACTGTTATTATCATTATTTTCAATGTTTTAACTTTTAATAAAAATTTAGAAATAAAAGTCTTTAAAAAAAAAGGAGAGCAGAACAAAAACTAAATAAATAGCTGAAACTTTTAAAAAAGGGGGGTTGGGGGTGGGGGTGGGGGGTGGGGGGGGGGGGGTGGGGAAAGAAATAAAACTCAACAGGTTGAACATAGATAATTATTATAAATATGTGTTTAATCATTAGTTCTCATAATCTTAGAGAATCGTGAAATAGCTTCATCTTTTTGTTTCTCGTCTATTAAAAATATGCTGCATAATAGTATGTCAGGGGTAATAAACATAATACAAATGCTATTTTCTGTCATATATTTTCTAATTCGTCTATTTTCTGGTCCGTTATTTGACTATCACGATTCGAATGCCAAGCAAGTATGGTAAAAGAAAAATAAAGACATTTTTAATATTAAAGTCCTGTAGTCTAGAAAAAATACTTACATGACATTTTCTGTGTTACTTTGAAACAATTGCCTTCTGTTAGACAAATTTCTCAAAACTGAGATAGAACAGATTTACCTTTTTGACCAAAAAAAAGTTTCACAGAGAAACTCTCGTATCAAATGGTTGGATAATAATTATCATGAAATGATTATGGAAAGCCTGAACTTACTTGAACATTGGAATTGTTTGATGAATAGATTAAATAAATGGGCTTGTGAATGAACAAATAATTAGATAAGTAAAATAGATAAACTGGCGTGGAAGTGAATTATTGCTACATCAGAAAATCCTTGACACATCGAAATAAAGTATGAATGATACTTTGTTATGTACAAACACAATGCTCGCGTAAACAAATAAAATGGGTTTCCAGAATATTGAATATAATTATGAATAAAATAAGTTACTAACAATAAATAAAATTATGAATCAATAAATAATGATTAGAAAATAAACAAATGAATAATAACGTTTAAAAAACAATATTATACACGAAGGCACTGATTGATATATAAAAATAAAAAAAATGATTACATTTAATTAATAATTAACAAACGTCGAACTTCAGTCCCCGATAGAGTTGTTTTGCTTATCTATATGTCGGGCAATTACTTAACATAATTATGCATTTATTTTGACTGATATTCTCTTTGTCCATGTATATTTTAATGCTTCTTCTATTACCCATCTTTTCCTTCATACTTTTAAATATATTTTAAGAAAATGTTTTTATGAATCGTATTATCAAACAGCCACAACAATAAAAGTGGTAGGAGTCATTCATTGTGTTGCAATTTTGAGCTATTTTTTGCTCAACGCTACAGCCTAATATGACAGTTTCCAAAATTATCTAAAAAAAAAAATAATTCTCAAGTGTCAACCAAACTCCCAACGCCATTTCTTTTGTATCGATCTATAATTTTCATTCAAGTTTCAGGCAACTATTTAAAAAAAGTTGTAAAAAGTGTAAAATACAATGATCTCGTTTAGTCCTCCCGTTGATGAGCCTACTGAAGGAGAAGACTAAATTTGGCAAGCGTTCAACTGGTGCGTAATGTCCTGCCGCGCATGAGTTCTGATGCAAGACTGATTATCATGATGTTAAATTGTCTAGATAAGAAAGAGGGAGAGAGAAGGGTGGGAACACAGGTTTATCCCGGTTAATGCCGGACACCTCATCTAGTTTCAATAAGAAAAGCAGAAAAGTAAACTTAGATCTTTCTGCCGTGACAACCAAACTTGTAATCCCTTCAGTGAGAAGGGGAAAATAAATATAATCAAAACATGGTGCAAGGCCATTGCGATACCTCTGATCATAATGGCTAATTACGACCGATTAACCACTTTCATTACTTGGTGTGAATGATATTGAACTCGGTGGGTTTGGGCCGTGGTTCGTGGGCGATATGAGAATAGCTATATAATTATTATATATCGATATTAGCCATTTCCCGTCCCAGGAATTTAACGACGAAGTTGAAAACGCGTGCGCCTAATGCCCTCTGCTCTTTCACTTTCTCAGCCTGGACATACTTAAAGAAAAAAAAAAACCCAGACAAAACAAAAATAGCAGCATAAATATTTGAAATGCAGAAGCAGAAATATCGCGGACTTTCAGAAATAGCAGAAGCAGAAATGTCGCGGACTTTTAGTAGTAGCAGAAGCAGAAATATCGCGGACTTTCAGAAATAGGAGCCTGTCAATAAAACAACCGGAAAATTAAAAAGTTAGTATCACAGAAATTTGCGGGAAAATGCAGCTGAAACTTGGGAGAATCCCTCTTTTCAAAATGAAAAACGCACACACCTACCTGCTCATATTCTCTCTCAAATCTCTGTACCATTTGAAACAGGTCTTTATGGCAATCACAATTATAGTTGTTGTTTTCTTTCAACCACACAGTATCTGAATTGATATTTTTTTTACCTATTGCACTGAATTCTAATGCATATACTTCATTTTATTTCATTTTACTCATAATAAGTCTGATTTTCCCCTACCGCGACTACCCATTATCTTCCAATGTCCATTTTTGAATTATTATAGCTAGGGTAGGCTATGCATTTGCACATAGGTCGCTGTCACAACCAACACCAAGACCTACAGTACGATTTTGAAGCATTGCTGTCGATATGACTATAATTTAGATAGGAACCACATCACCACAATTGTATATATGTTTGAGGACGTTAATTTTGCTACCGAATGACATAGTTAATGACAAAGCTCCGGAATCCAACCAATCTTCCCACGGACCTTGTTCATTCTCATAGATCCACCCAAGTAGACATTACTCACGGCTAAAATATTTTTGTCACGAGTGAAGTGAGTGCAATTAAGGGGATTGCTACAGAGCGGGTGTAGAGTAAGAAAGGCTCACAGTAGACAGCAAGTTAAGCGTGCTGTTGTGAGTAGTGGGGCGGGGTCTGAAGGAGGCGAAAGCGCTGTATAACTATCACTGCAAGTTAGAAGGTCCTAGGGAGCGGATCTGTGAATAATAGCCCATCGGGCAGAGATAAAAGGAAGCAGTCGAGAAGACTAGTGAGAGTCTTTCCAGTTATGACTGGTATGTAGAACGTTGATTGATTATTATGATTGATGTATTATATTATATTCGTCTATTACCATGATGTAAATAAGTATATGTGAGGAATGTGGAAGTCCTTGATATTGGATATAGCAATGTGCGCCACGAGCGATAGATGAAAGTGAGTTCATGGATTTGTAGCGCGAGTGAGTAGTGTGTATTCCGATGGAAGTGTGTTACCGTAAGATGCGTGGTGAGTGAAAGGTGAACTAGTGTGTGTACGTTTCATGGGTTGTAAGGAGAGGTGGAGTGAATAGAAATGGTAGGGTATTATACCAATGTAATGTTATTCTTGTAGGTGTCGGGGACGGGCCGCAGAGCCACCTCGATGAGCACAGGGGATAGGCCAGCATAGGGCCGGAGGCCACACATAGGCCAGAAGTGAGGCTGTCAGTGCAGGACAGTAGAGGCACATAAAGTCGTGGCAGTCAGGCCACGGGCAGGGACGTAGATATGAGAGTGAATGAGATACTATGTTGTTGCCATGTTGATAGGCTAGTGAACTGATACTATGTTGTTGCCATGTTGATAGGCTAGTGAACTGATATTATGTTGTTGCCATGTTGATGGCTATGGAAATAATAATGTGTTATTGCCCTGCTGAGGTGCTAGGGGAGTGCTAAGGTGTATGACAATAGGAAGGTGATATTGAGAGACTGCGGTGCCAGTAACTTATTAATGGGCTATTAAGACCCTGAGGGGAGAGGCTGAGGCCGAAGTGCCTTTAGGAGTAACTACCGGATTGTGGATCCGAGGGAGAGTGTGTGTGAGAATAAGGCCGTTGTACGGCAGTCATTTCAATAATATAATGTATGTAATTGCGCTATTATATGTATAATTATGTTTAATAAATGTGTGAGTCTGATGGATTGTTCTGTTAAGTGTTAACTTGTTTGTTCGCGATTGTTGTCCTGTCATAACTTATTACATCTCCCAGTCTGGGATTTGTGACAATTTTACTGTTGTCGTTGTTGACCACTGTTGTGTGAACTCATCAAAGTTTGGCTTCTCTCTTCTCTGACGCACATTTCAGGCGCATTAGACTACAGTAGTATTTAAAATATATTGCGATGGAAATGCCAATAATATGGAAACAGGAGGTAAAGTTGCAAGTCCTGCCATATTTTTAGTGTGTGTGTGTGTGGGGGGGGGGGTGGGGGTGGAGGGGGTCATTGGTTATACTGTTATTTTTGTCTGTGACATTTATTCTTCATTCGAAACTTTTATTTAAAAAAATGATAGACTTATAGATCTACAGTGACTGATTTTGAACGTTTAATAGTTGAGCTTCGGAGGTTTATAATTTTGTTTTGTTTTGCCCGACGTCTGAGAGCTTAGACAAAACTTTGATGATGATGATGATGATGATGATGTTCGTCCATCGTTCTCGATGATGACCATGATTTCATCTTCGATTGATTTATGGAGTGTCTTCTAATGTGGCTGATAAGCCCAATCTGGACGCGGAACTGTGTGCCACATAGTGTGCACTTTGATTCCATCAAAGCTTTAAACAATATATGATTAGTAGTAGTACTCATGTATCTAAATACACGTGACTTGATAGTTTCGGCTATTTATGATATATCCTTATTCATTTTGTACTGATTGGCACTTATTGACAGGCTTTGTAATCGATATATCGATACTGTTTATAACATAAACGGCCGCTGGATTGTTACAGATCCAAGGATTAAGCTATTAATACAGGGGTTAACGCTTGGAATTGGGTATAAATCTGGACGTGTGCTGACGTCAGTATCGCATTTAGTGCAGCATGCGATTATGTATTTTCAGGATTTAGCCGAGTCGGAATTTGAACTGCCTCCTTTTTTGTTTTAAATCTTTGATATTGTGCAATTTCTGAACTATCCTGTCATCTGTTTTGAGGACAAAATAGCATTGGTTTCGCTGATCAAATCCCCGATAAAAGTGCTGGATATACTTCATAAAATATCGTTGTTGATGTTTAGATAATATTGAATTAAGCACAGTTTCTTTCCATCAAAATCGTTCTTACCTGCTGGTAACTAAATAGTTCTCATAGAATGCGGGTAGTCCAGAACTTAGATTATTATATTATATATTGCTAGCCCTATCATGAAACAGCCCAAGTGCGAAAGACTAAACTTTACAGAAGAGATAAGAAAATAACCTGATTTACTTGACATGCATGCCTTATCATAAATACATATTTTAGTCATATAAATTCACATTTAAAATATTGTGCATGTATTGCCTTTCAGTCCGGAAAAAAAAAAATTCCACCAAAGAGTTCATAACATATTTGGCAAGGAAAAGTTACCACTTGCAGCTGTGGGAATACAACAGAACTGTGAACTTTTGCGATGTTTATATCCATTTGTTTCGAGAACAAATTGGCTTTGTTTTCGCCGATGAAATCCCCAATAAAAGTACTGGATGTACCTCATAGAATGTTATTGTAGATTTTTAGATAATATTGAATTAGCACGGTTTCTTTCCATCAAAATCGTTCTTACCTACTGGCAACTAAATAGTTCTCATGGAATGCCCGTAGACCAGAATTTAAGGTTATATGAACTAGTTAGCCGGCTGAATCAGGGAATTCACATATGTGATTTTTGAAGTTGAGTTTGGATGAACAGTAATTATGTAAATTGAGGCGCAAAACGAAATTTGTTGTCATACTTTTTAATTCTAGTGGAAGAAAATTCGTTGTTGTTTTTTTTTTTTCGCGGCTCAAAACATGGGAAGGCCTCTTTCTGTTCAACACATTTGTGGCTAAAAATCAATAAAAATATTGAAAACATACCGAACTTCAAGACCTTTTGAAATATGCCCATGTACACCTTTCCGTCTTTCTATGTGTAATATGATATTTTGTAAAATTTAAAGCAAGCCTTATTTTCTTTATATTATGATTCACTGTTACCTGTTCTAGTTGAATGTTGGAAATCAAAGTGTGTCCTATCCTGTAAAGTTTTTCCTACGGCCCAGCTTACCATGTATGAGGCATGCGCTGGAATGTTTTTCGAGGGTGGCCGTAAATAATATTGTTAAGTCTTCGGTAAATAATAGCCAAAGTAGCAACAACAACAGCGACAGCAGCAACACTACAACTTCAACGACATCTTGCGTCCTTAGTATTTGTTTGTTCTGTCTCCATTTCCTGAAAAGCTGGAGATGTTTTACTATATAGAAGAGGTATATTATATGCATACTTTGGCACTGTTTAAAATGCATTGTGGCACTTACCAAGCTGTTTCACAGTTCCGATTTAGTTTAACTCCTTATCCTAATACCAAAGTCGCAAACGTTTAACGTTGGATTTCTCAGTACAAAAGTGGTGTTGGAACAAACAAGAACTGAAGTCGCGATCTTTATAATTATGTTCCTGGAATTGATATTTCTTTGCCTATGATATACTTAATTCATCACTGGCCCATAGTGAAAATGAACGCAAGTAAAGGCCCCAATTTTACACAAGAGAGAGAGAGAGAGAGAGAGAGAGAGAGAGAGAGAGAGAGAGAGAGAGAGAGAGAGAGAGAGAGAGAGAGAGAGAGAGAGAGAGAGAGAGAGAGAGAAAGAGAGGAAACCTGATTTACTTGATATATATTTATTATATATTATTTTATTTTATCTTTAATGCATTTTCAGTTACAAAGAATACGCATAAAGTATGGAATCTCATGCACTCCCTCTCCTTTCTTAGCCAATAAATAATAAAACTAGATTCCTTCAAAAAGTTCATGGGTGTCTGGCAAAAATGAATTGTCATTAATTTGCAATTTTGTCATTTACGCGGTTTCATGATAGGGTCAGATTTTACATAATTATCACTTTGATCAAAGGAGCTACTACACAAGACTGTTATCAAAGATATTAGATACAATAAGATGAAACAGGTAGCGCGTTTAGGGTGCACAGACTTGGCACCGCCACCTAGCGGCAAATGTGACGGAGTCATGAACAATGCCTAATTTACAAAGCCAAATTTATTGGGGAAAATACAGAATTTTATCGGCTGTAGTAAGCCTTGATTGAAGTCACTTATTTCTTAATTATAACTTGCTTTTTTTTTTTTAGTCGCAGTAGCACTGTAACAAATCCGCATGATTAATTTATCATTATATCAAGCATACTTTCCATGCCATGCGCGATTGGCCCCGCCGCGCCCCAGATCAGCGTGCAAATTGTGTGTAAGATTTTTTTTAGAGGCCCGAAGAATGGAGAGTCTCATCTAATTGTGTCTATTATCTTTGATGTTACTGAAGTTACTGAAATATTTAGTTCTGGTATCTAGTCCAAATGTCTCTAAAACACAAACACTGCCAAAGTCAGGCCCCATGTAGTTTTCTGTAAATTACTATAATTGTGAAGTCTCGTCATTTGCAGTTGTCATTTGAGTGGTTTCATGATAGAGCCAAATGTTACATAATTATCATTTTGGCCATGAGAGCTATACAAGGATTTCACTGAAGTTACTGAAATATTCAGTTCTGGTGTATCGAAAACACAAACATTGCCAAGGTCAAGCTCCGTGTACTTTTCTATAAATTACCAGTATGAATTCTCGTTTGACGGCGTCGATCGGACTATTCAGTTCCCGATTACTTTTGCCTGATTAATCGCCCACAAGGTCTCGGGGCTTAAGCTCTACCTGAGGGGGGTTTAAATCTCGGTAACTGGACTTTGGTTCGTTGTTCCTGCCATATGATGTAGGCTTGAATGGTGAGTGGTTGGCTTCACTTATCTGTGTGTGTGATTTCTTATGCAGTCTTGTGACTAATTTAGCGCAGTTTGTAATAGTTACTAGACTATCTGTCTGCCTTGCCTTCCCGCTGTTTGTCTATCTATCTATCTATCTATCTATCTATCTATCTATCTATCTATCTATCTATCTATCTATCTATCTATCTATCTATCTATCTATCTATCTATCTATCTATCTATCTATCTATCTATCTATCTATCTATCTATCTGTCTGTCTGTCTGTCTGTCTGTCTGTCTGTCTGTCTGTCTGTCTGTCTATCGATCTATCTGTCTTTCTGTCTGTCTGTCAGTCCACCTGTCTGCATGTCTGTCTGCATGTCTGTCTGTCTGTCTATCAGAATGACTGTCTGTCTGTATGTCCGTCCATTCGTCCGTCCGCCGTCTATCTATCTATCTATCTATTTGCTACCACCACGGTCAGTTTTACACCTAAATTTGCTGGCCATTATCAGTACCATCACAAACTGACCCCCCCCCCCTCCCCCACCCACCCCAAAATTTGCGTGCCCATTATAATGTTCCAGTCCAATACCGGCGGTTCTAATTTCATGCTGTTCTTTTATCATTACAATGGGGCCTATCAAGGTAAAAAAGTTCAAAGTGCTTGTGCACTGTAAACGGCTGTCAGATAGTCCTTTGAATCCATAGTGCATGTGTTGGATCCTATTTCATTCACACTGTCACGAGCGTACACTATGGTCATGAGCGCCATAGACAAATCAGTGGGGAAAAATGCCCTCCACTGAAAAGTTAAAAAATCATGGTCTGTGTGTATCTGCACTAAACATCTCGTCCTTAGTTCTTATTTGTTCCAACTCCACTTTTGGCACAATTTTATTGAGAGATTCAACGTTAAACTTTTTCTGCTTTAATATTATGATAGAGAGTTGGAATAAATCGGAACGGTGAAACAACTTGATAAGATGCCACAACGCATTTTTAACAAGTGTCAAAGTGTGCATTGTTATACCTCTTCTACATACTACATACTACAAGATCTGTGGCTCTCTATGCCCATATTCCTATCCTACCTGTTATTCCAATTCTGTATCTGATCTGCCCACAGGGCTGTGGGTCTGCCCCAGCATCATTTTTTAGAAACAAAACTGGTCAAGTCGGTTTCTTGAAAAAAACAAAAACAAAAAGGACTAAGGTTGCTTTTTGTATTTTGTAGTTTAGTAATTTTATGTCGATGCTGAACGTTGACCTTCAGTTATGATTCTTTTTGTTCCATATCAGTGAAGACCGCTGTTATTACATAATTATGAAGACAACGCTTTGGTTTAAGCAGCTCCGGATCACCAAAACAAATGACATTAAGTCTAAGACAGTCACTACCATTCTCCGACATCTTGATGTCCGAGTTTGAGTTTGGGTTTTAGGGCGTGTCGGCACGATAACGGCCATTTCGCGCCCTTTCACGGTCCATTTGGATACACGTTCTTTATTTGTGTTTCGTATTCAGAGCTTCTAAATTCGACAGTGGAATCAAATATTTTCATATAATTTTTATATTCTTTACTATATCGTCTACCACGGCCTCCGTTTTAATAACCCACCTTTCATGGCATATCTTTCCCCCGCCACCCCCCCCTCCCAAAACCTCCACCCCTTTAAAGAAACAATTTAAAAAGACAAAAATCAACTTGAGAATCGTCTCAGTGTCTCTCTGAGTCAAATACTTGTCTGAAAGATAAGGCTGTGTTTTGAACAGATTTACTATTTAAAAGACAGGCCGACATATTACGACTGACAGCCATTTATCTTCTCACCTATCTATCAGCCCTAGTTAGCAGCCAGCTACCTATTCACCGACTCGTTTACCTATCTGCTGATCGACCTAATGCCAGCATATCCACCCGTGTAACTACGAACCCACCCATGCACCCATCAACCTATCTATGAAGTTAGAAGGAGTCTAAGTGCCATTTGCACTCCTTCAATTTGTTTAAGGGATTAGAATTACAAGTTATCTAAGTGCTAGTAAAGTAGCACTTAGGCCTTTTCTAATTCTAACCCCTTCAATTATAATCACTGTGTTCCAACGATATGGACTATCTATTCTTATCCTTTATTATATCCACCCCACCCCCACCACGCTCCGTCTGACCCCTTTTAGGGTCAGCCTGGGTCATAACGCTGTGCTGAAAATGATTCTGTTTTGCGAGAATTTTCTTTCCAAAGAGTGACCACAGCATAAAATCTTTCCAACCATACAAATCTTTAAGTATTTCTATCACGTACTGTAGGCTGTAATTTCATGCCTCGCAAAGACCCATTCTTCTCCTGTAAGCGGGGGTCAGTTTCGGTCAAAGTATTGAACTGTAAACTGATTCTGTATGTTGAACGGAACTTAAGTCTTCAAAGAGTGACCAGCCTGTCCTCGTTAAGCTAAAGGCTGATTCTGCCTGAATGCACCTTTAATCCAAGGCAGATCGTAAAGTCTGGGGCCACGGAGAACACTGGGCAGCGGTTACGCTGGACTACCGATTGCAAAAAAAAAAATTGATTGAGTAAACTGATCAATACTGTGATCGAGTACGCTGAGGTGAAACAAAGTGAAAAGCCCCAGATTTGATGTGAATACATTATAGAGGTATGGTTTTTAATGATACAAAAGCCTTGCCAACTATAGGGTATCTCGAGAAATATATTCAAACTTTGAATATTTAATAATACAATATCAATCAAAATACATCCAAGATTTATGATTCAACTTAAAGAGATCAGAAATGTAATTTTTTTGTGTTATCGCATGTTTCAAACTGATGGCCGCTCTGGATCAGACAACAATCACAACAAAGCTCTATAGAGTTGCAAACAACTAGAAGAGGTTCATATGTGTGCACAGGTTTTGCTTGTTTTTGAGACAACCTGTATTAGATTAAGACACAGACATAGAAATTGTTGGAGAGAAGCATATTTTCAGTGCTACAACGCCAAAAGTGACATATAAGATAAAAACCACAAAAAGTAATAAATAAGATAAAATTGACAATTTACGATATGTTTTGTCAGACTTCCAACAATTTGTAGACACTAGAGTATTTTATTACTCTGCCCTCTGTTACTTCAGTTGCTGTCAAGTGTCCAAGAGTCATTGTTCATCATTAACCACGATTTAAAAAAAAAACGCACGAAGGCGCTCAGGCAGTTTCAAACTCTGTATCAAGAAAACCCATTGGAAAAGCTATATTGAACTACTCTGCTTCAGATTCAGCATTTGAAAAAATGAATTGGTATCGAGATAACTGGGCAAAAAAGTGCATCTCCTTTATTTTCAGTCTCTTTTATAGTTTCATAATTCATGAAGTCGTTAAATTCATTATTTTTACGCACGCAAATATCAGCCAGTGAATACTGAGATAAAATGTGTACAAGTCTGAAGGCCACCATAATTCTATGGAAGAAAAACAAACTACAGAATCTGAAAAAAAGGACCGATCTTTGTATTCCTCACATTTTTCGAGACTTCGTTGGTAGTCCTAAATTTCCATTGCAGTATATTTCTATAGGAACGGCTGTTTGCGCCAGGTGACGAAAGTGTTGTTTTTTTTTACTTGAATATTAGGGTTAAGGTTAAGATTAGGTTTAACTAATTGGCCCCAACATCTTTTTCGTTGGCGACACAACTTTTTCAGAAACTGGCCACAAGTTCTTGTTCTTGTTAGACCCCATCCGTCCACTACAGGATGTATCCCTCAGCCAATGATCTCCATTCTTCTCTGTTTTCCGTCCGTCTCATCCATGCCTGTCCAACTGTCTGTACAATATCATCTCTCCGTCGTCTCTCGTGGCGTCCTCTTGCTCTCTTCCCTTTTCTAGGCCTCCAACAAGAGCTACTCTTTTCTCCATCTGTTATCTTTCATTCTTCCACATGACCAGCCCATTTCCGTATTGAGGTCTTGACTTTACAAGGTTTCACTGCCCTTGACATTTGCATGTCACTTTTCTTGTGTTTATTTACATGTTCTTGTTTCGGTGTGTTTTTGTGCTAGGGATTCGTTTTTTTTAGAACTTTGCCCGGGCAGCGGCCTTGTTGGGCCCGCTCTTCTCGACTTTCAACTGCCAAAGTATTTTTAACGTGCGCAACGTGCACACCGGCCTTTCGAGTTTTTCGTCCTTATCTGAGAAGACTAGGTGCTCAGTCCTACCTGCATTAGGATCAGACACAGGAACTTTTTCCCAAGAAGAAAAATTCCAACATGCCTGCACCCACCGGGGATGGAACCCGGTACCTTCGGCTTGGGAGGCGAGCACCTTGCCTCTAGACCACCGTGTCTCCATTTCCAGTTTTTGTCATAGAATCAATTTCTCAACTGTCTTTAACCTGGCCACAAGTTGGTGACAAAACTTCTATTGTGAGTATGTGATGTTTCCACTTTCTCTCACTAACTTTCTTCTGACACCAGCCGTGATGGGCACGGCACAAACACACTAAATAATCGACTATCTCTCTTCTATAAGTTATAACAAACGATATCTGTATTGCTTATATATATACAATAATTATTAATTCTATCAATAATAATAGGAACATAGGTCATACAATTTCATGTGAATTTCGATGGAATGAAGTTGATGCAAATCAGTACATGATAATTAAAAGGCTTCGTAATATTCAATTCCTAGCACATTTTATAAAACACACGGGTACATTCAGCTTAAGGAAACCTCTCCTTTAGGGGTGTATGGCGCTATCTGGGCACTGGTTCTTCCTCTCTACTCTGGCTTGACTGCGCAGTTAGATCAACAGGTATCGGCAGGTACCAATAGGTCGGGAAGCCAAGACGCCACGATGTCGTTAATCAAAGGACAAGAAGTTGAGAAGCCAAGAAGGTGTTGTTCTTCCTCCTCTGTAGAAAAACAATCGTAACTTCCTAATCTACTGTTGGAAGGCATGACTTCCATACTTACTCCATGACGGATATTCAACATTAATACTTTTAACCGCTGACACTGTTATAAGACAGGCTGCAGCTCCTATACTCCATAGACTCCCATATAGGCAATAGAATAAACGATCAACACAGTTTTAATGATATTTACACGTTCCCCACGAAGAATAACGCTCTCTCTAACAGACCCCATCCTATAAGGTTTCGTAACACATATGTAACGGCGTTTCCGTGACTCTCTCAGAGGCAGTAGTTATACCAAAGTAAACCCACTAGATTTAGGTTCTACAATCATGAACATTAAGTAAAATACACATACATCGTACAATTAACTTACCACTCAGCAACAGCTCAAATGCCGACAAGATACCAAAGATACCACGCTCTGACAAAGGATGTTTGCGGGTTCCCTGACCTTCCCCACTCACAAGACTAGTACAAAGTTACAGTTGCAGTTGTGGTCTCCTCTTCGGCACGAAGCTGGTGAGTGCTCTCAGCGGTCTGAAGTTGGAAGGAGCGTTCGGGGATTTATACCCAGTCAGGTAGCGTCCCAAGACGCTCACCGAGTGTACATTAGTTATCCTCATAGCCACCCCCGTCGACTCCACGTCAAATACTATTGAAACAGCTCTACCCCCCAAGCAATTCCCAGGTGATCTGATCGACAAGTACGGCGGTCAAGTAAACACTACCCTTTTCGGGTGTCAAAGCGCTTCAGTTGTATCGGCTACTTTCCCCCTCTGGCCTACAATAACCCTGTCTCCCCGCCGTTAGCTATCTTCCCACGCTAGCTATACCTTGCCCGTCTGTCGCCCTGTTACAGAGTAGTTTGGCTACATGACCCTAAATAGCTTTTAGCCTCTACCCATTTTCCCCGCCAACTTGACCCGGTGTAACAGGCCAAAATATACCCCCCGCCCAGAATATACCCGGGGTTAAACTGGCCTAGCCCAGAATATCCCCCGGGGTATATTCTGGGCTAGGCCAGTTTATACCCCGGGGTTACTTTGGGCTAGGCCAGACTATACCCCCCCCCCCCCAGTCCAGATTATACCCCCCACTTTTTTTAAAAAAACAAGTCAAGACCACAGTTTATTTCAGCCTGTTCTTCATCACTGTCATCAGATATCATATTAATACAAACATGAACACATTCTTGACACCAACAATTCGTAATGCAATTTAGAGAAAATAATAATAACAGTTTATTTCAGCCTTAGTTTACTTTGGTGTACATACATCTTGTAAATCATGATACATTTTAGAAGGAACAAACATGCATTAAAATGCATTGATATACAAAAGAGTTGAGTATCCATTCAAACTGACATGATTAGACTTCAGCATTAATTTCACTCGTGTGTGTTGATGATGATATTATTATTATTATTATTATTATTTTGATAGTGGTTGGCCATGAGTAAAACATGCATTGTATTTTTTGTTACAATGATGTAGAGAGAAAAGGCCAGAAAAGAACACACAGAAAAAAAAACAAAAAAACATAACGATACTCCAACTGATAGATAGTGCAATTCCATCATCCAGCAGACATAAAACTAAATAGGCACTAATTGTTTGCGACTGATGAACTCCACCTGTCCAGATCCACTTGAAACGTTACAGAATGCTAACCAGTTAATAATGATAACAATAAGAACACGAAATCATGTTATTTACTCTTGAAAATATAGAGAAATATCAATATCAGAATCATCATCATCATCTTGGAAATTGCAAAGATATGAGAGGGAGTGTAAAAATGGCAGCGTAGGCCTACAAATCATTCTAGAATTTATAAGCAGCAATGTATGTGTATCAACTATATATAAAAAACGTGTTAAATCTTTTCAAATATTCAAGTAAAACTGGACAGAAAGCTTTAGTGAAATAGCCTTGACAGTTGTGTAGGCCGACAGAGTAAGTCCACTGAGACAAAAGAAGTGCCTTGTAAAAGGAAATTAGATCTAGGCCTATAGCATGTTGAGGGAAAATTTAATGGATCATGTTACATTAACAAAGTCAAAATTGGGCAAAAAGAAAAGGTTGTATGTTGCGAAGCCCCGCGTGAGAAATAAAACCCAAACAATACAAAGCAAACTAAAGAGAAGACAAAAAATACACAAATTTTCGGCTTTCGCCTTTGTCAAGCAAAAAAAACGAACAATAAAAGACTTCAACAGGAACGAAGTGAACCAGTTTACTTAGCTGCGAGTTCTTGCTTCGTTAGCAGCACCAAAGCACGTCCGTCCTCCAAAAGCATGGAAGCATTTTTGACTTTGCTTATAGCCCTGCTGCGACCCCACAGTTTTTCTGTGGTTTTTATGATATTTCGTGAATATGTTACATTAACAGTATTTCTTGTTAGTGAGTATCATTCTTTGATAGGTTTTATTAGTAGAAAGATATACATTTCATGTACATTACGGTTTAAGACACTGGATTAGTTTGCAAGGCTTTTGAAAGATTGAACCTATGTGTTATAGTGAATAAGGGTATGTCACTCGCGGGTGAAATAATAATAATAATATAAAAAAAAGACCCTGTCCGTCTTTACCTTCCTAAGCTTAACACGTCCCTGGCCAAGGGATTTAACAACTCTGTATTTGTACACAAAAAAATATTGAAAATGACTTCATTTTTATGAGTCCGTTAATTATTTCATCCATTGGGACTAACTGTATGTCAGTGCCAAACAAACAGTACAGTGCAAATTTTACTCACTGGCAACCAACTACAAAAACAACTACAACATGCCAACGAACGTGAGTGAAACTAATCCAGTGCCTTAAACCATGAGCTACATAAAATGTATACATTTCTACAAATACGCTATCAAAGAATTTACTAACAAGACATGTTCATGCAACATGATCCATCGAAGTTTTGCCATAACATACTGTAATTACTTTCTGCAATGCACTGTTGTCTCAGTGGATTTAATCTGTCATTTTACATGACTATCAAAGCTACTTCGCTAAAGCTTTCAGTCCAGTTCTACTTGAATAGTTGAAAAGATTTAACACATTATTTTTTACATGTACTTGCACATATATTACATATATTATTGCTGCTTATAGATTCTAGAATGATGTGTAGGTCATTTTTATATTCCCTCTTATCTTTGTATTATTCCAAGATGATGGTGATTCTGATATTGATTATATTCTCTTTATTTTCAAGAGTAAATAAGATGGTTTGGTTTTCTTATTGTTATTATTGTATATTACTGGTTAGCTTTCTGTAACGTTTCAAGTGGATATGGACAGCTTATTTTCAAAAATTATAATAAGATTCAGATAACTTTACACTTATGAGTCTTATAATTAGTTCATACCTTGCCACTAAGTATATGTTAGTGGTGCCAAACAAAAAAAATACAGTACATGTTTAACTCATGGTCAACTAATTATAAAAAAACCAGAACAATAATAATACCAACTGACACAAGTAAAATTAGTGTTAAAGTTTAATCATATCAGTTTCAATGGATTTTCAATCCTTTTGTAAATCAATGCTTTTTAAGCATGTTTATGTCCTTTTAAATGTATCATAATTTACAAGAGTCAAAAATGTATGCTTCAATATGATATCTGATGACAGTGATAATGAACAATTCAAACTAAAGTTGAAATAAACTACGGTCTTGACTTGTTTTTTAAAAAAAGTAGGGGGTATAATCTGGACTGGGGGGGGGGGGGTATAGTCTGGCCTAGCCCAAAGTAAAGCCCGGGGTATAAACTGGCCTAGCCCAGAATATACCCCGGGGGATATTCTGGGCTAGGCCAGTTTAACCCCGGGTATAGTCTGGCGGGGGTATAATCTGGCCTGCTACACCGGGTTGACAATGTGTAAAAACAAGAACCAGCTCTGTGAAGGGAACAATATTTTCTCTCGGGAACAATACATCGGCGTCGGATACAATAGATAACAAAAAGAATGGGGCGCCGGCGAAGTAACAGTTCCATGCGCGGTGACAGTTTGCATTTTTGTCCTTGGTCAGTTTGAAGAAACAATGCTTAATACGCTTGGTCTTTGTGGAAATGGGCTTGTGACGTGTGACGCAGAGGTGGTGAAGGGTTTTCAACTGAGACGTGGTAAGCAGCACTAAAAGTTGGAAGGTTTGTCGTCCAGGAAAACTCAGAAGGGGTTGGATCTCGTAATTTTTGTTCCACCTGCGAAAAAAACAACAACATAAAAATAAAGGGGAACCCTCATTATGCATTCACCGTTGGAAATGAAACAGTGCCAGTGACAACAAAAACAACAACAACAACAACATCATCATCATCTACAGCAACGACAACAGCAACAACAACTACAACACCAATAACAACACTAATAACAGCAACAGCAACAACACACGTCTCGAGAAGGTAGCTGTTACTTGCTTTCAACATTGCCATGAAACAGTCATATGAACAATACAACTGGGGTTAGCCATTTTTTCCTTTTCCACACATACACAATCAACCCACCCCCACCCGCCGCCCCCAAACACACCCATACAAGCTCGGCGAGGGGGGGGGGGGAGGGAGATAAATAAAACCAAATTGATTTAATTGTGGTAATATGTGATGCCATTCGTATGAACAGAGAAATAGCTATGTCGTTCAGATTGGTTCTTCAAAAATATTTTACCATGAACTTTTTTACTTAGCTCGACAAAGGCTGATAGATACAAGAATGGGGCCCTGAGCTGCAACAGGGTGGGAACCCCCGTTATTGGGATTTAATGAGGGGGGATTGGTGGTGTCTGGTTCCACATGGCACGACTGACATTGGTTCTGTGATATGGGACTCATTGTATTTAACAAAATGTGTGTGTTTGATGGATGTGGGTGCAGTGGTTACAAGAACAGGCATGGAAATAGTGCTATTTTGTCAGTGATGTGGTTTTTGGAGTCCCAATGTGACAGGTAAGTACCGTATACTTAGAAGTGTTACTTCTTTGTTCAAGCGCAGGCTAGAGTTCGTGCAGAGGAGACATAATGTTTAATTCAGTTACCAAGACAACGAAGAAATTTAAAAAGAAGAGAAAAAAAACAACAACTGTAAGGTTCGGAATAGGACTTTGATCTCCACAAGAGAGGTGACCTCTCCCTAAATCTGTAGTAACCGGTTTTGGCTACTTTTAAAGATAAGCAAGATCATTCGATGCGGCTGCTAATGCAGCTGATTGCACATAAAAATCGAGTTTTCGAATTTTGTCCGAGTAGTTTCTTACCACAGTTTTCGGGAACGATGACGGCAAATGGCTGTTGTTAAGGGACCGTAGAGCAAATAGAGCAAATATTGAGTAGTGTTCACTGTTCAGCTAGAGCTTTCTATATGAAATACTACAGTTCCTGGACAAGAACTTGGGCACAAAAAGTTAAATGGCCCGGCAAAACGAACAATTCCAGCCATAGCAACTCACAGCTAAACGGCTGGTTCAGATTCGTATAATTAATAATAGGTTTGGCAATGAATTTTATTTTCCATTCATTATTTCAGTTACTATTCTAATTTTTTTTCTTGTTTGAACTTTACGAAGGTCTCAAGTGAACTAAAACTTACGTAATTTCTATTACTTTCTTTCAGAATCTATTGTATTTTTTTATTTTTTTTATTGTGTATTTCTGACGCAGATATTTATGTTGGTTTTTTGTTGTTTTTTTTTTTCTTTGTTTCTGCCATATTTTAACTCAGGATATCGAACTGACTTGTTGTAATATTCTAGTCTTTGTCATTTTGATTCTGTATCATCAGAGGCTGGATAAATTCACTGCCATTGTAGCTGAGTTTGTTCAATATTTAGACAGCTCGCAACCTTAGTTTTGTTTGTTCCGTCTCCACTATCTGAAAAACTAGAGATCTTTTCGTATGTTGAGAAGATATAACAAATGCACACTTTGACACTTGTTTACAAAGTATTGTGGCATTTATCAAACTGTTCCACACTTCCGATTTGTTCTAACTCCTTTCCATAATACTAAAACAGCAAACGTTTAGCGTCGAATTTGAATTTCACAGTTGTGCAAAAAGTGGCGTTAGAACAGACAAGAACTGAGGTCGCAAGATATCAAAGTACAGTAAACAAATAAATTAGGAAATACATGAAGGAAGAAATAAATTAAACACACACACACTCACACACACACACACACAAAGAGAACATAAGGATGAGAAAGCAATCAAAGTCACGATAAAATCTACAATGCTCAAAATAATTATCCAGTTTAGCTGTTGGACATTTACAGTGGGTGGGTTTTCTAGGAAATGCCAATCCCTTTCATTCAGGAAATCAATTGTGTGTAGTTTTTTCCATTTTCTGTTCGAGCTGCACTTCTGTGATGATTAATATTATTTCCGCACTTAGCAAACTCGCTGACCCGCATAAACCTTCCTGTTTCGTACTGTCATACATTTTGTTTGGCAATGAGCTGTCTCTGTCATGAAACCGCACGAGTGTATTCATACAACTGCAGATGACAACTCCTTTGTGGTAAATATTCTTTCTCCGTTGGAGGAATTTTATTTTCCCTATTGATTTTGTTGGGGGGGGGGGGGGATTTTAAATTATTGTTTATTTATCTAACTAGGTTTTATTCCTCTGTTGTCTAGTCAGTCCTTCTCATATATATATGTGCGGTTTCATGACAAGGCCAGCCATAATATGTTCTTACTAAGCTCTTTGTATGTTCAAAACGCTTTTGAAAATGCCTTTGGTCAGAATGAGAAAAGCTTGGCAGAGATTGTTAAATCTGGAACCTGTCTCATACATTGCTAAGAAGAATATTTTGACGATGTTTCTAGACGTCAAAAAAAAAATAAAAAATGCCCTCCTCTGATTTCTAAAAGCGACTTTTACTCAAAATACCAGCAAAGCATTTCATGACAGTGTGCTTCTGAAGTTTAGTGACGTCAATGAAATATGAAAATAGATGCAATACAACACTTCAGCTCTCGTATTTTACCTGCATTTGCTCTCGGTTGGTGCAAGCTATGATGGCTCGATTTCAAATACCATTAGAAACCCAGTCTACACTGCAGTAGACTGGGTGCTGAGGTGGGAGTTTGAACATTGTGAAATGTAGAGCGATCGCAGATGTTTCCATGTCATTGTGGCAGCGCAATGTTGCTCTGGATCTCTTACTTATATCTTTTCTTGGTGATTTTCTGGATTTCATTGTTCATGTCCTGTTTTCATTGTAGATGTCCTGTTTTTCATTGTGGATGTTCTGTTTTTCATTTTTGATGTCCTGTTTTTCATTCTTGATGTTATATTTTTCGTTATGGAGGTCCTGTTTTTCTCTATGGATATTCTGTTTTTCATTGTTGATGTTTCAGTCTTTATTATGGATGTCTTGTTTTTTCATTGTGGATGTCGGTCTCCTCGCCTTGGATGTCTTTACTGCTGATGTCCTAGTACTTTCACGATGTAATCTATTTTCTCATCATTGTACCGATTAAACCAAGGGTTCTCCAATACTATCGTTTACTATTTGTGTGGGCGATCTACAAGTATTTTAAAAGGCTATCGGGAGACAAGAGGTTAACTTGTTCAAATATAGATCATTTCGTGGCACTAATAACACTAATATTCTTAGAAATTTTATGCATGACTCACCATGGTACTCAAGATGATAGACATAATGACTTATTTCTTGGTTGAGCGCTCGCAAACAACTAAACTTGGTCATCGACTTTTATCCAATTTCAGCAAACAGTTTCCTCAGAAATCTTGTTTCCAATTCTCAGAAATAGCTCGCTGTACTCATGATAAACTAACTTGCATTTGTATAATGAATTTTCTGCTGTTCTAGGTTTTTAGGTCTGTTTTCATAGGAGATTCGCAGCTCTGGGCATTTATATCTTGCTTTTCTTGTTTTTAGTCTTCTTGTTAATGGTTTTGTGTGTGTGTGTGTGTGTGTGTGTGTGTTTTTTTGGGGGGGGGGGGAGTAGCTTTTTTTTCATTCTTTTAAAAAAAAATTTGCCCGGGCAACGGCCTTAATAGGGCTGCTTTGTTCTGTCTTTCTTCTGTCCTACATACATTTGCATATATTTATCATTTTATCCGAAGCAAATCAAAGCCAGAAGGAGAGAAGGTATATACGGTGGCCTTCATTTCGTCATGGTGCTGACCTTTTGGCCTAAGTAATTTTTTGCACTTATGAGAAAATCGAAAAAAAAACAAAAAAACTTATTTGTTCTTTTGCAATGCAGTCAGACTTAGGCCAAAAATGACTCTAGGTAAAAGTGGCCATCATCCACGTTGATGAACCAAAATGGCCTACGTCTATGAATGAGAGGCCATTACAGAAAGTTTTATTTCCAGTATAATAGCTTGGCACTTTTGAGTGATTTTTACATTAATAGATGCACCATGGATAGGGCAATGACGTAACAGGTACATTCTGTTTTAGCCTAAGTCTGACTTAGGCCAAAAGGTTAGCACCATGGCGATTTGGTAATCAACTTCTTGGAATCTGAAAGTTAATTAAATGTTTGCAGTCAGTTACAAATAATTTTTGATGGAGCTTTTAGGAGGGTTGGGGCAAGGGAAACGGGTAGTCATGTCTAAGTCTTGGGGCAACATGAAAATTCGACTTCCTTAATCTCTGGACAAATCCCTGCCCTTGTCGATACACTGATCAATCATTTAATCCATTCATCGATCTGCTCTCTTGATTGTTCATGGGAGCTTTTACAATTAGCGCCGTTAAGTGCCGAGGAATGTACGAAAGATGTGGTGGGGTCTGCCAGGGGCGGAACCAGGGAGGGTGTGATGTTTGAGAGAAATAGAACAGGGTGATGATTGCTCAGAGGATGGAGAGAAGGGAAAGATGGGGAGCATTATAATGATTAGATTTATGTGGCTTTGCTACAGATAGAAAACAGATGGACAGTTTAGATAGATAGCCAGACAGACAGACAGACAAATAGATAGATAGATAGATAGATAGATAGATAGATAGATAGATAGATAGATAGATAGATAGATAGATAGATAGATAGGTAGATAGATACATACATACATACATACATAGATGAACAAACAGACTACAGACTTGAAAAGACGAAGGAAGAGAAGACCAGGAACATAAAGAAATAAGATCCCAGCCAGCTTCCCCAAGTCAATACGACGTAGATTTGTATAGGATTTCCGTAAGGTTGATAGGATTACCCTTGGGATGAGTTCCTACATCAAAAGGACGTCGGCTCGATGTTGTAACCAGCGGATCTGCGTAAGAAGCGTAAGAACCATGTCAGTCATAAGTGCAAACTGGACTTCAATCCCACACATGCAATTTGCCTAGGCGTACTGGTAGTATAAGGACAGAAGATAGAAAGAGGTCGTGATACGAAAAAGGGTGGAGGGATAAAGACAGAGTAACCCCCAAAAGATACGCCCATTTATCCTAGACAGACTGTCCCACGACTGAAGCAATTCCACCCACGCCAATTAAGGTCCCGTCCTCGGGAACCAAAAAAACTCACCACAAAAGGCTCTCTGGTTTCATATTCGGCAAAACGGAAAGCATGTCGAACTCGGTGAAAAAACTCGGAAGAAAGAGTGGCGTTTGATTCTGTTATGATGAGGTCGGGCTGGAAAAAGTTGGTGAGAGAGAATGAGCGCGGGGGTGTGTGGGTGAGTGCTTCGAAGATGTGAATGAGTGTATTAATTTGCAGTACTTGGAAACAGTGGCGTATCGTGGGTTGCCAACGCCTGGGGCCAGGCAAGTATTGCACCCCAGACCCATGATGGGCTGTTAGTACATGGCAACGTTTATGTGCCCCGTCATGTTGAAAAACTGTGTAGAATGTTCGAACATTGGGAGATTTTCTGTGTGAGGGGGAGGACGTGCCATTTTTTTGTTTATTGTTTCTAATTTATTTTCTTTTTCTTTCCAAATTTTGCGTCCCTAAGCATTTTGCACCCGGGGAAAACGCCCCTGAGGCACCCCGGATGCCACGTCACTGCTTGGAGATAGTTCAGAAACCCCTGGATAAACAAGATGGAAAAAGTGAATAGGCCACTGAAGTTGCTCTCAGTTACGGAGACTGGAAGTTAGGCTGGTGATTCAGTGAGTCAAATCTGCCCTGAGACTATTTTGACTCAATGTGCGAGGTCTCTCTGTCCGCCAGCTGTCTGAAGACAGTTTTGACCAGCCCGACCTAGAGAGACAAACTTGTTTCGGTCTCCCCAGTGAGAGAGCTCCCGCTTGACTCCTCAGCCTACATCTCAAATTGGAAATAAGAGACAATAGACTTGACACTGTGCACGTTCAGCCCTACACCAGAAAAAGAAGATTTTTCATCACGCTTCCCTAATAATGAATCTTGCAGATGTCTTTAATGAAGACGATATACATAATATACTTGCTGTCTGTTTCAACTGAAACTGATTTGTCAACAAAATGTTTAGCAATTTAAAATGTAAACTATCATGTTGAAAAGATGTAGGCAGATTGTATAAACAGGGCCTGTTGCTTTCGATTTGGTCTTATTTGCAATGAAAATACCGCAAATTGTGCATGCATCGTTGAATCGACCATAGAACTCTAAAAAACAGTCTAACTATACATAATATTATTCACTTTTGCTGTCTGCCTTAAGCGCACTCTGATGGTTATAGAACAATAAAACAACCACTTCACAGTCTGCTCACAATAATTGTTTTGGGCAGCAAACTGCCGACATTGAATTGTGTGCCTCAAGACGAAATATCATATTTTAATTATGATTTTTCACATTTGATGTCCGTAAATACTAAAGCAGAAGAAAGAGAATTATGATGTAAATGAAGTTGTCTTATGTATTGAGCCCAAAAATATTTTCCAAATTCGTTACCTCTTCAGTTTCCACGGAATAGGTTAAGTGCGATTCCAGAGTTTGTTTGACCTTGCCACTGGCCACATTGATTCCAAATGGGTGAAGTGAAGCCTAACTGGCACACATTATTTGGAATACTGGCATACTTTTATTTGAGAACGTTTTATATTTTGGTCGAAACACAGGCCAAAACAGGAAAGATTTGTTCAGGACAAACATTTTATTTCATCTTCATCACGAATTTACGACAATACGACGAGGAAAATGGAAAGCTTTCTTGCTCACGATCAATTCATTTTCAAGCGACAAACATGGCAGGCATTGTTTGAAAAATAGAGTGGTGACGTAAAAGAGTCTGGTTTGAATACATGTTCCAGCATTGATCGGATACATTCTTTTTTTCTTTTAGGGAAATGCAGGGTCATGTTAAGCAAATAGTCGCGGTAAGAGGAGCGAGTTTGCTCTGGGGACAAATGCATCTTCCTTTGCTTCGTCAATACTTTTGAGTTCTTCTAGGGCTGTTGAAATCAGAACTTGTCTCTGAACCATTACGTCTTCTAGAACTGTTATGTTGGATGCTTGTCTGCGTCAGAGAGACGCAGGTTTGGCGCATACCATGCGACCTTCCAACTCCACTTTTTTCTACAACTAAGCAATTCAAAGTTAAACGTTTGGGGCTTAAGTACTATGATAAGGAGTTAGAATAAAATAATAGGAACCCTGAAACAGTTTCTTCGGAGTCACAATGCATTTTCAACAAGTGCCAAAGTGTACATTGGCTAAGCCCTTCTACATACTAAAAGACATTCGGTTTTTCAGAAAATGGAGACAGAACAAACAAGAACTAAGATCGCGAATTTAGAACTGGCGCATTTTCTGGTAAATTGTTCCCGCCATCATCCCAGCTCTCATATCTTACGACAGCCATGAATAGACGAACAGTTACATCAAGTGTGTAAACATTGCAGCAAGAGTTGGTAATGTGTAAATATTGCACCAATAGTTGGTAATGCGTAAATATTGGCAGCAATAGTTGGTCACGATCGGCACTTTGGCTTAGTTCTTTCATGTATTGTCACCATTTTCACCATTCACATTATTGATCTTATAGATAACTAAGGCTACTACTGTATTATACCATCGAAACGACCTCCAGAGAATCCGTTCTCTGAACTTGACAATATTTAACAAGTGAATATGGGTTCTTTTCACGACTGAGTAGTAAATTCCAAGAGTAGCGAACATTCTAACACAAAGACATCAAACGTTTTTCAGGGCCTCTAGAGATCCAGTACCAATTCTTGGAGGGCTGTTTTTTTTGGGGGGGGGGGTGGGGGGGGGGAGGGCATGGTGTTTGAACGCTGTAGCTGAACAGTGAACACAACTCAGTATTTCCTCTATTTGGCTCTGTGATTAGGTTACGTTCCCCTAACAACATCCTTCTTTTGGAACCATTATTGGCATTACTACCATGGTTGCATAAGATATTGTTTTGTTTTGTTTAGGTGTTTTTTTTTCAATTTCTAGTAGCGTTAATTCTTTGTTTGATTTCGAGTAGTTCACTTAAATCGATACCTGGTGAATATTCAGGGTAGAGAGAGTGCAAATCAATTTTACTATTCCATGTGACAGTAAAATACCTTTTCCACGATATGAAAACAAAAGGGAATTGACAGAATCGATCAAAAGTGTTCGGTCTTACTGAAAGGACAATGTTTTGCTTAGGTAGATTTGCTGAGCTGGTGATACACTATGTGAAGTCTGCTCTGCGTGTGTTTTGACTCACTTCGCGATGTTACCCTTTTCGCAAGCTTACTGCAGGGCAGTTTTGTCCACAGCATAGAGATACTACCAGCAGCGAAAGGAGCCCACTTTTCGTGACTACAGGAAATATGCACACCACCTTTTTGGATGAAATGCAACTTCACTTGACTTTACCGACGGTAAACAATGCCCGTTTGCACATTTCCACGGGGAGTAAGAGCTAACAAACGGCTCTAAATAGTTTCAATCGACCCAAAAATATGAACAAACCACAGTAAACAATACCCACACTGTTTTGGGTGAAGACGATCTCTTTCAATTCTTGTTACCATCGTGACCTAGTTTCGCGATTTGACGGAAGTGAGATCTCTCTGTAAATGATGTTATATTAAACATCGTTGCGCGGGCGCCTAGTTACGAACAATTGATCTCATCCAAAATGGCGCAGGGCAGTCAAAATTGATGACGTATTCCTGCCTTGTGTAGCTTCAGGTAGTATCTGTATTCTGTGGTATTCTGAGGCGCCAGAGCTAGTGAGACAAAACTGTTTCAGCCTCGCCACTGCGCGGGGTCCCGTAGGACTCCATAGTCCACGTCTCGCACCACAACAGAGACAAAACAGACTTGAATCAGTGCACCATGAGTTTAAGAAAAGAGTAGAAAAAAGAATAGCCACGAAATAAGCCTAGGAAACGGTAGATGTTGTCACAAATCCCAGACTGGGAGATGTAATAAGTTATGACAGGACAACAATCACGAACGAACAAGTTTAACACTTAACAGAACAACCCATCAGACTCACACATTTATTAAACATAATTATACAGATAATAGCGCAATTACATACATTATATTATTGAAATTAACTGCCGTACAACGGCCTTATTCTCACATGCACTCTTCCTCGGATCCACAACCCGGTAGTTACTTCCTAAAGGCACTTCGGCCTCAGCCTCTCCCCTCAGGGTCTTAATAGCACATTAATAATTCACTGGCACCGCAGTCTCTCAATATCACCTTCCTATTGTCATACACCTTAGCATTCCACTAGCCCCTCAGCAGGGCAATAGCACATTATCATTTCAATAGCCCATCAACATGGCAATAGCACATTATCATTTCAATAGCCCATCAACATGGCAATAGTACATTATCACATTCACGCTCATATCTACGTCCCTGTCCGTGGCCTGACTGCCACGACTTTATGTGCCTCTACTGTCCTGCACCGACAGCCTCACTTCTGGCCTATGTGTGGCCTCCGGTCCTATGCTGGCCTATCCCCTGTGCTCACCGAGGCGGCTCTTTAGCCCGTCCCCGACACCTACAAGAATAACATTACATTGGTATACTACCATACCATTTCTATTCACTCCACCTCTCCTTACAACCCATGAAGCGTACACACAATAGTTCACATTTCACTCACCAAACATCTTACGGTAACACACCTCCATCGTAGTACACAATACTCACTCGTGCTACAAATCCATGACTCAACTTACATCTATCGTTCAGGCCTCACATTGCTATATCCAATATCAAGGACTTCCACATTCCTCACATATACTTATTTACATCATGGTAATAGACGAATATAATATAATACATCAATCATAATTATCAATCAACGTTCTACCTACCAGTCATCACTGGAAAAAACACTCTCATCCGTCTTCCGACTGCTCCCCTTATGTTCGCCCGCTGGGCTCTTACTAGCGTCCGTTCAGTAGGACCTTCTAACTTGCAGTGATAGTAATACAGCGCTTTCGCCTCATTCAGAACCCCCACCACTCACAACATGCACGCTTTAACTTACTTGTCTACGTGCGTTAATTTTACTCTCCTCCTTTCCCCCCGTAATTATTAACTATCGCTCACTCCACTCGTGACATCATCCCCCACCCCAAAAAAATTAATGCAATTAATTTCAAATCGCATCAAGATGACTGTCAACGAGTGAGCGTGAGCAATACCTACATAAAAATGACCTACCAATGACCCTAGCACATAAAATACCGGAATCAGAGGAAAATATGGGGATCAGTACGCCCTGCACTATGCATATATGTATCACATCATCAATAGCTAACTAAACACACTACCTAATACAGAATCGAAAACCAATCAACCTATCAACCATTCTTCCTATCATATTTATACTGTCAATATTTTAAAGTCGACTCATTCACACAGATCCTGTCAATGTTCCTGTCCTCCGATGTATAAGCTCCTGAACTTTTCCCCTAGGCTCGACTAAGGTAGTCGGCGATATGATTGCTGGTTCCTGGAATTGGTTGAATAACGAAGGTATACGGCTGCAAAGCCAATGCCCATCTAGACAAGCGTGGGCTGGACGAACGATTCTTCGACAAAACGTTAGTGGCTTGTGGTCCGTCTGGATACAAAATTCTCGTCCCATGAGATAACGTCCTAATTTCTGGACGGACCACACAATGGCAAGACACTCCCGCTCTATCACAGAATATTTTCTTTCTCTCTGCAATAACTTCCTACTGACATAACATACAGGATGGAGACATTCGTTCTTCTCCTGTAGAAGACAAGCGCCGACACCAGAGTCCGACGCATCCGTTCTGAGGATAAAATTAGATCGAAAATCGGGTAATATCAGAATGGGTGACGATGATAATGCTGTCACCAAATTATCAAATGCTGTCTGACACTCAGACGTCCACTGGACCTTATCGGGTTGTCCCTTCTTAGTAAGGTCAGTAAGAGAAGATGACAAGGAGGAAAAATTTGGAATGAACTTTCTGTAATAATTTAAAATTCCCACTAAGCTTCTGACTTGTTTCTTTGTTTTAGGGATTTGCAACCCTATAATTTGTCAATTTTTGTTACTTCAGGTCTCTGAACACCTCTACCCACGATATGTCCTAAGAATACTATCTCTGGACATGCCAAATCCATCTTTGCGGGTTTAGCAGTTAACCCAAAATGACGTAATCGTTTAAAAATTACTGTTAGTGTCTGAATATGATCAGACCATGTCGACGTATGACATGCTATATCGTCAAAGAATGACACGACATTAGGTATGTCCTTCAACACCAGTCTCATTAATCGTGCAAACGTCGCTGGCGCGTTTACCAACCCAAATGGCATGACCTTAAATTGGAATAATCCAATGGGCGTTTGGAACGCCGTGTATTGTTTAGACTCCTCAGTAAGAGGGATCTCCCAATAACCTTTCGTTAAATCTATCTTGGAAAACCACGTGGACCCGGCCAATGAAGCTATTAGTTCCTCCTGAAACGGAATAGGCTCCCTATCGCCTACCGTAATAGTGTTCAATCTTCGAAAATCAATGCAGAACCGCACCGATCCATCAAGTTTTTTCACGAGGACGATGGGTGATGAATACGGCGATGTTGATGGTTCTATCACATCTAACTTCAACATTGACTCAACTTCCTTTATGACTCTATCTCTCGAAGAAAAAGGCAGCGGATAAGGTCTAAGAAATACTGGCTTATCCGAAGTCAACTTTATTTGGTGCTGGATCACCGTAGTGCGACCCGGCAAATCCGTAATAACATCCGGGAATGACGCTAACAGGGTCTTAAGTTCCCTACTCCTTGAACTCGTAAGGTCAGGGTTAATTTTTACGTCCCTGTAACCTTGTGTCGGAGTTAACTCCGGCAATTGAATTTGTAACTCTTCCTGCGCCTCGGTGTCGCTTACGTCACAGTCCAACTGGTCTACGACCCCCGTACAAGCAATAGAGAAGACAGTGTCCTCTGGTTTTGTCTGTGCACACAGATACTGTGGTCTCTCATGAAACCTCTGCAGCCTATCAACATGGAAAACCTTACTCGATCCATCAATGTGGATAGCGTAATCTACCTTTGAAACAACTCGCTCAATAACATAAGGACCTTTCCTTGTCATCAATAACTTATTATGGTCCGTAGGTAATAACAATAGGACCTTGTCTCCTGGCTTAAAAATTCTCAATTTGGACCCTCTATCTTTATAGTCTTTTGCTCTTTTCGAAGCGATACTAGAAGCTTCTTCTGCAATATTCTGACGAGGAGCCCGAGGTGTACGACCCTTATGCGTCGTCTTTTGGCACGCACTGCACGTCTTACAATATAACCGTACATCTCTGTCGATGGATGGCCAGTAAAAATTTTTAAGAACCCTTTCTTTGGTTCTAGCACTTCCCATATGACCCGCTAATGGAACATCATGGGCCAGACGCAATACTGTAGCAATTAACGACCGTGGCACGACGACCTGCTTTTGAACGGAAGCCACTGTGACGTACATACGGAACAGAATGCCCCCCTGGACAAAAAAAGAAGATGACCCGTTCTTATACCTCCTCGTTTTCTCCGTTCGCGCCTCCTCAAAACATGGACTCAATGATGGGTCCTCGCTCTGCAATCTCGCCAAGCGCTCTGGCGTGATATCTAGGTTGACCGCTGGCGTCGCCAAAGGTCTAATCTTACCCTTATCACCTACCTGTCGACGTGTCTCGACTGCGGCACAAAAATCAATACCTTTTGATTGCGACCATGCCTGCACATTCTCCTCGGAAGGGGAACCTACCCGAGATACATTACCAATGATGAGCTGGGCGCCTGGAAAGCAACCAACGACTGCTTCGACTTCCCCGCTAAGGAAAGGTGTATCTATCACTATTCTTGCCATGGGTAATTTCTCTATGGCCCCTGAAAATTGGATGCACGGGACAGTCTCACCTGTAAGCTGTGAATCCCGAATGCAGTCCCTATGCACTCCCACAACGGTAGATCCTGTATCTCGTAAAACCGAGACCGGTTCGTCCCCAACAAACCCCGGATAAACCCTAAGACCACCTCCTGTATGACATGAATTTATAACGGGGATCTTTCTCCCACAAGGTAAAACACCGGAAGATAATAACTTCTCACAACTGGGACACTTAGAATACTGTCCGCCTCCGTTGTCCGATGTAACACACGCAGCCGCATGATGAAATTTATTAGGGGAACATGGACTGGAGCCACTGCGATTGTCATCCACGTTCGCCGCTATCCTACCTGCAGGGCAATTCACGCTGATGTGATCTGCTCTTCCGCAGTTCCAACACTTTGCGGCTCTACAATCGCGTGAAAAGTGACCCACGCGTCCGCAAGACCATCATTCCGCTCCCTGTGCTCCGCTAGATCTGGGTCCCCGTGACCCATCGCGACCGGAACTAAAGTCCCTATGCCGTCGGTCATCGGCAAAGGTCACAAATCGGCCTCGGCCATTACCGCGACCTAGCCCTCCTGCTCGGTCAAACTTACCGGATCCATATGCAGGTGATTGGTGATACCCCCTACGTTGCCCCTGGGCTTGCCCGTTATAGGCACCACGCTGACGCGACCTGTCTTTGTGTCCTGCCGGCGACCCCTCAACCACGGCGAAGTAACCAGCATCCTGCACGTACGCCCTCGCTGCTGGTTTGGACGGGTGTGCCGTACGGTATGCTTCCGCCAACTTAGACGCCTCCTGCACCGTCGCGGGTTCGTTTTCTTTCAGGAAAGCCACCAGATCTTTATGGCACGACGCGTACAGCTGGTCACGGATCATTAGGTCTTTTAATTTAGTAAAATCCGCGCCAACATGCGCCAAGTCTACCCAGTTCGCGAAATATTCCGTCAATCTCGCGACGAAGGCAGCAAAGTCCTCCCTGGTATCCGCACGTGCTCGCCTAAACTGCTCCCGGAAATATTCCTCGGTACGCGCAAATCGGCGAAGCAGCAAAGCCTTCAGCTTATCGTAATCTTGCACGTCTTCGCGCTGTAGCTCTTTAAAGTAGGTTAACGCTCGCCCCTGCAACAAGGAAGCCAGGTACGTGGACCATAATTGTTTATTCTCGCCCCAATGTAGTTGTGCGTTCAGTTCGAACCTGTAAAGGAAGGCGTCTATGTCGTCCTTCCGGTCGTCGAACGTAGGGAGCTTAATCCTAACGCCACCTTTATTTTGCCCCTGCCGCTCAACTATTTCTGTTGGCGCATTCTTTTTGATTTCCAACTCGGCGATTCTTATTCGCGCCTCTCTCTCCTGCTGCTTATCTTCTAACTCCTTTAACTTAAACTCCCTCTCCTGCTCCTGAGCCTTAGCCTCTCTTTCCTGTTGCTTAAACTCCCTTTCCTGCTGCTGAGCCTCTAACTCCTTTAACTTAAACTCCCTCTCCTGCTCCTGAGCCTTAGCCTCTCTTTCCTCTTCTCTCTGTCGCTCTTGAGCCTCTTTTTCTCGCTCTCTATCCTTAGCACGCTCATCGCGCAAATCCGCCTGCTGTTCTTTAATCCAGCCGCGTAGCTCCTCTCCCTCCAGGCCAAGTTCCTTACCCAACTTCATTAGTTGTTGGAGTTCCGCCATTTCACAGATTTATGGTTACGGTGTATATTATGAAAACGGCTAACCTGTCGGTATGATCACTAACGACACGACCAGAGACCTGAGATCACACCAGATATAACAATACCCAATTGTCTCAAATACAATTCAGAAATTTACCTACTTCCTAACTAATTCTATATTCATTAAATGTATAGCACTATTAATAATAAAAAAGAGTAGAAAAGACAAGAATAAGGAAATTCAGTAGAAGGACCACAAGTACGTCAAGGACAACGAACCAGACTAGGACAAAGACCTAAAAAAGAAAATATAATGGAAAAAAAAATGCAACCTAACTACGCCGATTACACTACAAGGTACGAACAAGAACAGAGTCTGAAAGAAAAGAACGTATCTACAGATAGGTAGAAAGAGGGACAAGAGAATACGTCTTCCTGCAGAACAGAGAAGATATCGACGCTACAACTAAACACTAACAAAGCCCTACAGAATGTTCACCGTGATGAACGAAGTTCCAAATTTATCACACCTTTTTTTTTTAAGGATAAACTAGGTTCAACACAGCAAACGAAAACAGCAAAAACAGAGAAAAAGACAGATTAAAGGAACAGCCCACAATCCAGGGCACAAAAATTTTGACTTTTACTTAACTTTCAATCAGCGTTTTATTTAACTTGACGTATGCCGGAGCTCTGGCTGCTTGTCTCCTCAGGCTGGCACACACACTCTCTGCAGAAATTTAAGTACACATTAATACATATTCATCAAAATACATGCATCAATACATATTCATAAATATACATAAATTATACCATCATGAAATTTCCATTCATCCCACGAACAAAGACAACACAAATTCCTACCACAAGATAAGTATTACGTGGACAAAACTAAAGTAACAAATGCCCACTGAAAAATACCTACTAACTAACTAGAACTAAATATTCCGAAAATGGACGAGTCACAACGGACGAGCCCCCAATGTCACAACGGACGAGCCCCCAGTGTCACAACGGACGAGCCCCCAGTGTCACAAATCCCAGACTGGGAGATGTAATAATTTATGACAGGACAACAATCACGAACAAACAAGTTTAACACTTAGCAGAACAACCCATCAGACTCACACATTTATTAAACATAATTATACAGATAATAGCGCAATTACATACATTATATTATTGAAATTAACTGCCGTACAACGGCCTTATTCTCACATGCACTCTTCCTCGGATCCACAACCCGGTAGTTACTTCCTAAAGGCACTTCGGCCTCAGCCTCTCCCCTCAGGGTCTTAATAGCACATTAATAATTCACTGGCACCGCAGTCTCTCAATATCACCTTCCTATTGTCATACACCTTAGCATTCCACTAGCCCCTCAGCAGGGCAATAGCACATTATCATTTCAATAGCCCATCAACATGGCAATAGCACATTATCATTTCAATAGCCCATCAACATGGCAATAGTACATTATCACATTCACGCTCATATCTACGTCCCTGTCCGTGGCCTGACTGCCACGACTTTATGTGCCTCTACTGTCCTGCACCGACAGCCTCACTTCTGGCCTATGTGTGGCCTCCGGTCCTATGCTGGCCTATCCCCTGTGCTCACCGAGGCGGCTCTTTAGCCCGTCCCCGACACCTACAAGAATAACATTACATTGGTATACTACCATACCATTTCTATTCACTCCACCTCTCCTTACAACCCATGAAGCGTACACACAATAGTTCACATTTCACTCACCAAACATCTTACGGTAACACACCTCCATCGTAGTACACAATACTCACTCGTGCTACAAATCCATGACTCAACTTACATCTATCGTTCAGGCCTCACATTGCTATATCCAATATCAAGGACTTCCACATTCCTCACATATACTTATTTACATCATGGTAATAGACGAATATAATATAATACATCAATCATAATTATCAATCAACGTTCTACCTATCAGTCATCACTGGAAAAAACACTCTCATCCGTCTTCCGACTGCTCCCCTTATGTTCGCCCGCTGGGCTCTTACTAGCGTCCGTTCAGTAGGACCTTCTAACTTGCAGTGATAGTAATACAGCGCTTTCGCCTCATTCAGAACCCCCACCACTCACAACATGCACGCTTTAACTTACTTGTCTACGTGCGTTAATTTTACTCTCCTCCTTTCCCCCCGTAATTATTAACTATCGCTCACTCCACTCGTGACAGATGTAACTCATGATTAGCTGTCCTTATCAAAGCTAATACCAAACATATCGCGACCTTGGGTCTTGTTCGTTTAATCTCCCATTTTCTGAAAAAAAACAACAAATAAACTGGAGATCTTTCAGTACGTAGAAGAGGTACGATAAATGCATACTTTGACAATTGCTTGCTTCTTTCATGGTCTTTTGGGGTACTTTATTTATGTTTGGTATTCAGAGCTACACCAGTTTATATTTCATAAATAGAATACACGGTTCCATAGAAACTTTATCAAATTAGTAAAATTCTCAAAAATTGTTTTGTACAGATCTGAAAAGGAATTTTGTAAATGCAGAAAGGACAAGACGTGCAGTGCGTCCATGTCAGAAAATAATTCTTGCCTAGATCCCCAGACAGCCTTCTTCGCATATGCAGGAAATCTACATGTTTAGTTGAAATAATGATTCATTGATAGTTTTTAAACAGTTTCGGAATGTGAGCAGCTGGCTGGGGTTTTTCTCACTGAGCGAAGCCTGGGCTGATAACTTATCATAATGGAATACTATCCCCGAAAGATTGTGAGGTATTGCTTCATTTAGAGAAATTGGGAACAGAGCTAAAATCAGTTCTGTATCGGAAATATCTACTGACTGATTAGTAATGTCTTCCCTTCAACCTTGTATAGATTGTAAAAACATGAATGTATATTTGAAAGTACACAAGAGAGAGAGAGCGAGAGAGAAAGAAAGAGAGACAGTCAGACAGACAAAGACACACAGAGAGAGAGACAGGTAGAGAGACAGAGAAAGAGAGAGAAATAGACAAACAGACAGACAGAGGCAGAGAGAGAGACTGACAGCCAGAGAGAGGGAGAGAAAGAGGGAGAGAAAGAGGGAGAGAGACAACGAGAGAGAGAGAAAGAGAGAGGAAAAGAGAGACAGAGAAAGAAAGAGAGAAAGAAAGAGAGAGAGAGAGAGAGAGAGAGAGAGAGAGAGAGAGAGAGAGAGAGAGAGAGAGAGAGAGAGAGAATTGCTAGTACTTCAATATAAAGCGCTTTGGCTCCACCATATAAATTACTCCATTATTATCATCATATATAAAAAGAACATATCGAAGAGGCCTAAGGTGACGTACAGCCAACAATGTAACATACCACGGTCCTATAACAATAGCTTTTTGGGCTTTCTATACGCCCTTTCCCCCTAGGACCCTTCCCTTCCCTTGCCCTTTGTACGAGCGTAAGGGCACTAAAATGCTGAATGTCTATGACAAGGCCCTGATATTTGAGGCTTTAAATAGCATTTTGCACCGTCTATTTCAGTGTCTCTTTAACAAGAAATATAGCCTGTGTTTTGATTTTGATTTTGATTTAATCCTGCAAGCTATTTTGTTGAAAAAAAAAGAAAGAAACACCTTTAAAGATACAAGCAAACTTTTTAATTCATGTCCGTAACCAAAAAAGCCAAAAGTACACCTACCCCCATTTCCCGTCCCAACCCACCCCACCCTTCATTTCCCTCATGGCACACGTATGAATAAACCGCTGGGTATTTGCCATATTGTTGTATACGACATTTTGCCAATTTTGAGGTTTTGTCATGACAGTGGTTCTCTCACTCTTAATTTCATTACGTATAAGTGTCATTCCGATAGGTTAAAAACCTTTCGAGATATATATGTTTGTGACGTGATGTTTTTTGCGTTTTAACCCTTTTGCCGACCAAACTTCAATCTTCATTTTCCCGAAATAGCAAAAATGCACATACAACAATATGGCAAATGCCCGAGGAAACCATGGAACGCCGAGCTCTAAACGTTTAACGGTAACCTCATTCCCAAGAGAGCCCAGTAAAAAATGGCTTCATGGGAAGGTTATGTGTTTTCCTTTATCGTGCGTGTTTATAACATCGTCCCCTTTGCTTTTAGAAAGCCCGCAGTTATTGTCAATCAATTAACACGTTCCCTGTCGCAAATGAAGAGCAATCAGAGAGTTTGCATTTGGGAGCTCGTGCAAATCGGTGGCGTATCGCCAGGGGCGTTCCTTTCCTTTCTTTTTTCTTCATTTCTTTTTTTATTTCACCATGACGCCTTTTGTCGACCAAGCACAGCTGAAATAATTAATTTGTTTGCCGACTAATTATAGTAGATGTACTATTTACACTTCCATTAACCGATTTATTTATGGCTTAGTAAGGAAAACAAAATGAGGACGAGGGGACGAAGAAAGATTGCATAATTATTATGCATCTGGCAGTCCGTTTATTTTTTGTTTCGTTCTTTAAGTTATTTAATTATTCGTCTGCAATCACGCGTTATCAACTACGTCTTGGACCCGCAGTGCATCTGGTCGCTTCCGAAAGAGGCCAAAGTCTGCAAGTTGATTTAACAGATTTTCATCATATTTACAAAATTCATTTTACAGATCTATGGACAGGCTTTACAGTAAGGGCTTTTCCCGCTAGATTTTCAACTTCATTTTATCTTTGATTCATAAGAGTCGTAGGGCTAAATGCTAGCTCAAAGTAAGATAACAAAAAAAAAAAAAAAACCTGAAAGGTGCAATGTGGCCGTTACCATGCCGACAAGTCGTTAAACCCAACGCCTTTCTTCAGATTATTAGATCTATGATCGAAGTGAAGAAGTAATTTTCTAGAACTTAAATTTTATGTGTTTTCTGTAAGCCTTCTCTATGGCGTTTACACGGAATGTGTCAAAAAATGTGTACACACTTTGAATATTTATTAATACAATGTCAGTTACAATACATCCAAAATGTATAATTCAAATAAAAGAGGACAGGTGTGTTAAGAGCTATCTCATGTATTTGAACTTATATGGCTGTTCTGGGCCAGACACTGGTGGCAATGCAATTCAATAGAGTTGCAAACAACGGTAAGCTGTTCATTTGTGTATGAAACTTTACATATTATCGGGCCCTTTCCATTTTGTTGTACGTGCATTTTTCGAGAAAATAAGGATCAAAACTTTGAAGTGAGGGGCAGAGACAGAGAGAGAGACAGAAAGAGGCACAGAGAGAGAGAGAGAGAGGGAGAAAGAGAGAGAGAGAGACAGAAAGAGAGAGTAGCAAGAGAAAGAGAGGCAGAGAGAAAGACACAGGGAGAGAGAGAGAGAGAGACAGAGACAGATAGCATGTGAGAGACAGAGAGAGAGAGAGAGAGGAAAAAAAGGGAAGGAGAATGGGAGAGAGAGACAGAGAAAGTGGAGAGGCCGAACGAGACAGTGCGAGACAGCCCTTGCTTCAGCCTTGCCGTCTCATTATCACGAACACCCCTCTGGAGGAAATGATCTGTAATTAGAGGCAGGGGACAGAGGATAAAAAGCGCTCTGACCCTTTCATGCACGGCAAAAACATTGCCTTCTCATTTCCTACACAGATTTCCCCATCAGAATGGAGAGAAGTAAATGTGTGGAAAATATAATACACTTTGTGTGTTGGTGTCAATAAAAGAAAAGTGAGAAACAATTAATTGGTCGCTAACACTTTATTTACAGATAGATAGATAGATAGATAGATAGATAGATAGATAGATAGATAGATAGATAGATAGATAGATAGATAGATAGATAGATAGATAGATAGATAGATAGATAGATAGATAGATAGATAGATAGATAGATAGATAGATAGATAGATAGATAGATAGATAGATAGATAGAAAGATACTCTCTGCACCTGGTAATACAGTTATACAAGACCTCAATTCCTTGACCTCTACCCTGTTGATTTAACCCTGTGTCAGAGATCCCACGCGTGATCCCACATGCTGATCCTACACAAGACTTCAGGCAGTCTCTTTTCTTTTCACAACTAGAACTAAGATAAAGAACAGGAGAAGAAAAATGCAGACAGCAAACATGGAAATCGAGATTAAAGAAATGGGACGCTTGTGTCTGAAATGCACCTTAATTGATTTCAAGCTGCAGTTTGCACAGTGTGTAGGCTTATTGATTACATCATGTTTTGTTTATACAACGATCAACTCTAGAACGATGAAGAATTCTCTAACACAGAAATTGATTTTGTTGCTCCGACATCCTTTTGTGTAAAAATTCCCAAAGAAAGTTCATATTTCAAAATGAATTATCGTGCGGTAGGATCTTTTGTTTCATGAAATAGAACGTAATGTATTCTGATTGTTTATCGGATCTCTATCAACCAAATGCGTCACTTCGACCAACCATATAATAATATTAGAGGACAGCCTGCGCTCCGAAAATACACGTCAGAACACGCAGATAAGTGGACATATTGATTTAGTATTTGACAAATATTTCGTATTCTACAACTTTTTTTTAATTGTTCAATGGTTTTATCAGTTTAATTTTCCTTTTTTTTTCGCTGTTGTTTTCCTGAAGAAGGTTTCTAATCGAAATATTGATTTGTCTTCCGTTTTTCTTTGCGCGCTATTTTATGCTTTGGGTATTATTTGCTATGCGAGGTTTTGCTACTCACAACGTTTTTCTTTATGCCGCGTCTTGTCTTCGATCTCTATCAGACTTGGGTTGAAATTTGCTGGCTTGAAGCTGGGACAACATCAACAAAAAATGTGGAACGAATTGTGAGGATAAGCACTTTTCATGATCGCAAGTCTTGTTAAAACATAGGACAGGATTTTCGTGCTATTTTGTGAATTAGCGTTTCGTTACTGGCAGATAACAGGTTCTGGGACGAATCAGTCGCATGTCAGTGAAGAGAATATCATTATAGTGTTATGTCATGTATAATGGCTATGGTAGTTCCCAGATATGAAGCTGTGAAACAGTGGTTCTCAATCTTTTTCAAGCAATCGCCCCCTTAGGCTCCAAATTTTTCTTCCTTTTTCAGATTACAGCATTATAAACACACACACACACACACATACATACACACACAGAGAAAATCTGTGGGTTCGCAGCAAGACGTGAAGCAATCTTTTTCCTTGGCGTTTCAATGTATTGTTTCTGTATTATTTCTTACGCAAGGCACTGCTACATAATTATAGCGTTTCTGTTTCTTTTTTGCCATATTTTGACTTTTCAGAATGCAGGTACTATCTTTTTACTTTATTTTGATAGCTTTTACACTTGAAAAACTTTACCATTAATTTTTATCCCCATTATTTTTTTCTGGTCATTTAAGACGCACCGTTTCAGTAACCGACAGTCAACGTCAGTCCAAACACATAAAGTTTACTGGCGGAGGGAAAGGTTCGCGTAAATTCATCTGCAAAACATTGGGTTTTTTCTTTCATACATAAATTTTATACGCAATGTAAAAGAACCGGTGCAGCTGAACAGGGTTGATGGGTGTTAAACTTATGGTCGGTATACGTCATGTATGGGTCTCTATATGATTTAACCTTGATGGATGTTTGATAGGACAATTTGGAGCCAGTGAGTAGAAATGTTTTGACTATGATTCCAAAGCGACACTAACATTACGATGTCAGAATTCGTCCCCATTCCAGAATAGAGAACTACTAGAAGCCAAAGAGGCCCACTTTTCGTGACTAGGCGAAGTATGCGCACCACCATTATGGATGAACTGCAGCTTCACTTGATTAGATCGGCGGTAAATGATACCCCTTTGCACACTGTAAGAGCTTACAAACGGCTCTAAATAGTTTCGATCAATCCCCAAAAATGAACAAACCACAGTAAACAGATACGCACACTGTCTTTGATAAAGATGGTCTCTCTCAATTCTTGTAACCGCCGTGACCTATTTTCGCGATTTGGTGGAAGTGAGATCCCTCTCTAAATACATACTCTCTGACATTACACTAAACATCGTTGCCCGGATTTCTAGTTACGAACCATTGATCTCATCCAAAATGGCGCAGGGTAGTCAAAATTGATAACGTATTTCTGCCTTGTGTCGTTTCTGATAGTATCTCTAGTCTGTGATCCCTATCTTACGAACGTGTTACCACGACATTTTCTGCACTGATCAAACAGTACAACGTTGCTTTTACAAAGATTCGTTTCCTTGCACGCTATTCTTTTGACAGTAGTTTAGAAAGAAAAAAAAAAGTTTCACAATTTCATATAAAATTGCCCCCCCCCCCCCTTTCCCCCCGCTTCTTATCCGTTAGTTTTGATAGAAGAAGGTGGGACACTACAGGTTATAGGCATACAGAGAACAAAAGTGTTTCTCTTTCATCTCAAGTCCAAACATACAGCTTTTATGGAACTACAGTGAAACAAAGACCATGCTATCGATTCACGCATAACATGATGAAGGAACAACGGGACTTTTATTTTTTCTAACAAACAAGCATACATTATCTGAAAACAAATATTTGTTATGTTGATGCTCGGTTGAACTGCTAACAGAAATCGTTGGTTCAAGTCGTTCCAAAGGAGAGTTGAGTGCAGACTGAGTGGAACAATGCTATAAGGAAGTGGCTGTGACAAATTTACTAAATGGATAGTGCTGCTGTACAATGAGAAAATAATGTGCAAATAGAAAACAACAACAACAGAAAAAAAATTGTCAGAAAATCTATACGTCATCGACTCTCTTGGTGAATGCGTGCCAATGATATGGATGTCAGAGAGAGAGAGAGAGAGAGAGGGGGAGAGAGAGAGAGAGAGAGAGATGGAGAGAGAGACATACAGACAGATGGAGATAGAGAGATGGAGAGAGAGACAGACAGACAGATGGAGATAGAGAGACAGAGAGACAGAGAGGGGATTGGTGAGAGACAGATAGAGAGAGAAAGAAAGAAAGAAAGAGAGAAAGACAGAAAGAAAGACAGAAACAAAGAGATAAAGAGTGTGAGTGAGTGAGAGATACAGAGAGAGAGAAAGAGAGAGAGAGAGGGAGAGAGAATGAGAGAGAGAAAGAACAAAAAGAGAGAGAGAGAGAGAGAGTGAAAAGAGGGTTTTTGAAATATACCTGTACTAGTAGTTCAAGCTGTGTGTTGTAATTTATTGCCAATCATAGGGCACTATTGCATTGAAGTCTTTGGTTTTGTTCAGCGGTATGAAACTGACCAAGTGCTCTGTCGTTCGAGTACATAATGAGTTAACCAGCACTCACCGTGTTTGTCTCGGTAAGAAAGTCCACAGAAGAGTGAAGGATTTGCTATTGTTTCAACGTGTACAGTAACAGTCTTGCCCATCACTGCGGACGCAAGCCGTATCTCAGATTTCATAGGCAAACAAGTCGTAAAAATTAATGTTGAGCACTACTACTACTACAAGCCGAGAACTTGCTACTGTTATTGTTACAAAAACTAATGTTACTTTTCTCTCCTGGGTGGTCATGGGGGGTGGGGGGGGGGGCTGCAGTGGACTCGCCCACACACCACGAAAATGAAGCGATCCTTGTGTAATAGGGGAATGGGTAGGATTTTTGGGGGAGGCTTGGGATGGTGTCCAAATTTCACCGCCCGTTCAAAAGGCACCACTTCTCAGACGGACTGGAACCTGCACGAAATCATTGGTTAGTGTAAGTGGGAAGATAAACAGAAGAATGAGGCTTTTAATCGTAATCGGGCCTGAGCTCTATGTTTCACGAAAAGTCTGGGCCCGAGAGACCATCACCACGAAATACGATGTTATTTCCAGTACTTCAGAATTTGTTCATCACTTTTTTTTTGTTATTATTATTATTTTTTTTGGTACAAGTTGATAAAGGTTTTAAGAAATGGAATTGTGTAGAAAGTAGCTGAAATTAATATCATAAAGTTATTGAGTTTTTTCTTGTTATTTTGAGTATGTTTGTATTCCGGTGGTTGGAGGGGGTAAGGTTTACAAATACGTCTGAGAGCGTAAAAACTTAATATCCGTGAGGGTGGGGGTGGAGGAGTAACAAAAAAGTTAAAATTTCCCGTTTGCATCTATCTTTATCCACATTGGGGTGAAAAGGGGGGGGGGGGGTGGTGCAGAAAGTTTTTTGTTTGTTTGTTGTTTTTTTCTACAAAAAATGGGGGTGGTGTTTGTTAGCAGTGCTGGTCTATGTGAAGAAACAGTCAAGAATTTAGTGTGAGCGAGTAAAGGAGGAAGGTGGGGGTAGGGGGGTGGGGGTTTAGGGGGTTGGGGGTGGGGGTTTAGGGGGTTGGGGGTGGGGGTTTAGGGGGTTGGGGAGTGGGGGAGGCGGACATGAATAAAGTGAAGCTATCCGGAGTCCCTCTACATTTATCGATTATGTCCATACGGTGTCTGGATGATCAAATTAGTAAGTCTTCGATCTCCTGACCCCATAGACATCTTCACCAATCAATAAATATCAGATCCACTTATGGATTGTTTCGTTCTTTGTCTTCCCTACACAGAAATGACCATGAAGGAAAAAGACTCCCCGAAACTGACCAGAAGATCGTCCAAATCCCAGCTACAGAAAACCCCGTCCAAGCTGGTGGTGGATACCAAAATAAAGGTGTGTGTATGATAATCATAATAAATAATACATAGCATTTTTATAATCTTTTATCCCTTTATTTTTTAACCTGCAAAGTAATAATACAATACTAATATCAGTCATACAATGACCGGTCTGATTGATACATCTCTCATTACTTATTTTGAATGATTTCTCTTCATGTTAAAATAAATATATTAATATTATTATCTTTTTGCTAACATAATGTCGTACTAGTAGTAGTGATAGTGGTAGTAGTGGTGGTACTAGTGGCACTAGCAGCAGTGGTGGTAGAAATAGTAGTTGTGGTAGTGTAGTAGTAGTGGTGGTAGTGGTAGTAGTGGTAGTAGTAGTGGTGGTAGTAGTAGTGGTGGTAGTAGTAGTGGTGATAGTAGTGCTGGTAGTTGTGGTAGTAGTAGAAGTGGTGGTATTTGTGGTAGTAGTAGTAATAGTGGAAGTGGTCTTTTTTTTCTTACCTTTTTGTCTCCAAATTTCCCTCCCTCAGATTTTGTCTAATAAAAAGTATACGTTGAGCACCAGAGATATAGACGTGTGTTCAGTCTAACGTCTTAAAGGAATGTACCATGTTACGTAGGAAACAAATTAGATTCGGAAGCAGACATTAAACACAAAGTACATGTACTGATAAATTTTACTTTCTCTGTTGTGCATACTGTAGGATACCGTAGTGTAATTAAAAAGCCGAATAGTGAAAATATTGGGTTTTGTTCCCTGTTCAGCTACCTCTTTCTCTCTATCCCGTAGTCCTGTGGACCGTTTGGGACGCCACATGTGATCTGGCAACCAGCATCCTCCAATCCTCTCGGTTTTCTGACCTCCTGATTGTATCGCTCAACCTCAAGCTCGTCCATTCTGGGATATTGTCCTCCCATCTCTTCCTCCCTCTCCTTCTCCCTCCTTGCACTGTGCCTTGCAGGAGTGTCTTGGCAAGCCCTGATGATCTCATGATATGGCCATAATATTTTGAGCTTGCTACCTAGTATATTATTAAAATAAGACAGTCC
>OZ007579.1:27274366-27399366 GCA_963931925.1 Onchidella celtica
TCGTCGTGTATAAAGTAGTCTGAGGTGATGTTGTGGTTTTTATTTGAAATTCTCAGGACTTGGCATTTATTGGGGTGGAATTCCATACGCCAGTCCCTCTCCCATTTTTGTAGACTGTCTAGATCTTTCTGTAGGATTTCCGTATCTTCTTTTGAGTTTATTATTCTATAAAGAAGGCTATCATCAGCAAACAGTCGTAATTTAGTGCCTGGAGAGATCTTACTTGGCATATCGTTAATATAAACTAGGAATAGTAAGGGGCCCATTACTGTCGCGATGTGGGTTACATGGGGATATTTCGACTGACACTCTTTCGAGGTCCGCTCCCACAATCGACGAACACACAAAAATAAATACTTGCACTCTAAAAACTAAATAAATCAATTGCTTTCAATTTTAGCAGAACTGTAGGGCAGTTTAATTACAGGAATTAATGTAACAAATATAATTATAAATATATATATCAATTCAAAGGCAACTGAATCTAACTAATGGAACTACAGCTTTTATAAAGACTAACGTATTCAATCTAACTACTTGCAGGTCATATGAGTTATATGGCAAATAGAATCCGCGCACGTGGCGACGGATATAACAGTTTAAATTCTATTAATTCAATGAGACATGTTATGATATGGACATTTCCTCTAGACACGCCATGGAGAATGCTTGTACAACCATGCGTTGTCTGGCGGTAGCTCTGAAACTGTCTTCAAAAGTAAGTAGAACGGTTCACTTTCATCATTACAAATTAGTATGGACTCTCACCATGCGGCCCTCACTGGGAGTGAGAGCGCTGGATGTAAACGCTGTGGGTTTATATCAAACCAAGTAGCTTAGGCTCTGGAGCTTTAAATCAGGCCCCTCACAATGGACTGCTCAACTGCGTCTCTATGTCTCTCATCTGGCTGAGGACTATCGCCGACCACCTCGTAAATGGATTGTCTACATGTGGCCCAGAACTAAGTTCTGTATGGCCTTAAATACTGGTCTGCATCTGCAGCTTACCGTCTAATTCCTGGATTGTGATTGGTGCAACCACTTCTAGCTCAGCTGCCGAACTGAGTTATTTTAAGTAACAGCCCTACGCAACGACCTTGGGTCGACATCAAAGGTCGAATTACTTCAATACAATATAATATAAATTTTCTAGCAATAAATTCTTAACATGTTCAAAACCCCGAGCTTTTACTCTGGATCACGGTTTTTCTGTACGTCAACAGACGTCTCAATAACATTTAATTCCTACTCACCCCTTCCCTCTTTACTAACCCTAGTTCAAAACACGAGATACAACAAGTGCTCAGTCATGCACACCTACGCTGTCCGTCTATCCTTCCCCACATCTTCTGTCTATCTATTATAAAAAAAACTGTTCAAAACAACTTGTTTACGAGACCAAGTTATGCTGGCTCGCACAATAATTACGTTTGTAAAAATTACTCACTGCTCTCTCACAAAAATTTAGTCAGTGGAAACATTTATGAATTAAATCTGTTCTTGACACATCCCCCACCCCAGTGAAAACTTAGGGTTTGAACGACATAACTGTCTACTAACGTTGCTATGTAATAGTACTTTGGACAGGGCTATATAGTAAAAAATATATCGTTACTGAAAGTCAAAAAAAATAATTCTAAGAACGTGCATTATCGATGGACAATAGCATATGTATATTTATATGCGACGTTCTGTGATAATATATAATTATTGTAGCACTTAAGAATTAAAGTGATAAACTTCTCTCACACAGACATACTGTAAAGACTGAAATATTGAGCAACTAGCTCATCGCTTCACTGAGCGTAATTAATACATTCATAGAACATGAACGAACAATAGTTAATTAAAGTAATGGTATCCTGGCAGCAGTAGGTCTGGTCGCTCGGTTTGCCATTTTCTCATCTCATTGACCCGCAGACAAAGGCGTCAAGGTTGTCTGAAACTCAGGTCATGGTCAGGATGGACGCTAGTGGAAAAAGGAATCACATGGAAATTTTGAGAAAGAATGTCCATAATTGGTAGGACAATATAATGTGAAACCATCCACGGTCTCCGAAAAAGGTGAAAAATGCTCAACCTCAATGTTCAACAGACTATTTTAGAATACTAAATCAAACGGGACAATACATCAGTTTGTAAATTATCCTCCCCAGGTATAGCCCGAATAGTAAATTTGTATTCCTGGAGCGCAAGGCTCCATCTGGTTAGTCGAGCATTCTTGGCTCTGTTCGACTTAAGAAACAGTAATGATCGATGATCCGTTTCAATTATAAATTCGGACATTAATAAGTATCGAGAAAATGCATCTACCGCGTAAACAATTGCGAGGCACTCTCGTTCGACAATCGCATAGCGCGTCTCTCGATCAAGTAATTTCCGGCTTGCATATAAGCACGGTCGCAAGAAACCGTCACGCTGTTGGAGTAACACGGCGCCTATTCCTTTATCTGATGCATCCGTTCGGACGACGAATGTCTGGCGTATATCGGGTAAAATAAGCAGAGGGAAAGTAGAAAATAAATTCTGAATAGTCTGAAGGGCATCAGCGCACTGAAGCGTCCAGACGACTCTATTTGGAAGATTCTTCCTCGTTAGATCAGATAACGGGGCTGAGAGAGAGGAAAAGTTTGGTATAAATTTCCTGTAATAATTCAAAAGTCCCAACAAGCTACGGACTTGCTTTTTAGTTTTAGGGGGTTGTAGTTTCAAAATATTGGAGATTTTGCGATCGTCTGGAGTCTGAACCCCGTGGGTTATGGTATGACCCAAAAAGTTTATATGCTGATATCCCAGGAACACTTTACTGGGTCGCGCGGTAAGGCCAGCTCGGCGAAGAGCGGCAAAAACTTCACGAAGGGCCATTAAGTGGCCAGCCCAATCAGCCTGAAAAATACATATATCATCGAAATATGATAGAACGCAGCGCAATTCATTTAGTAAGATGTTCATCATGCGCGCGAACGTGGCTGGTGCAGTAACCAGTCCAAAAGGCATATATTTCCATTGCATTAAACCCAAAGGGGTTTGAAAAGCTGTATATTGTCTACTTCTTTCTTCGAGAGGAATCTGCCAATATCCTTTGGATAAGTCTATTTTAGAGAAGATACTTGCATTGGATAACCGCGCGAATAAGTCTTCCTGATTGGGAATGGGTTCCGCATCATAGATGGTTATAGCATTGAGCTTTCTATAGTCAATACAAAAACGCACGGTATCGTCTTTCTTCTTGACCAAGACAATCGGCGAGCAATACGGACTTGTTGATCGCTCTATGACGCCTAGCCGTAGCATGGCACGTACTTCTGTAATTATCGTTTCGTGAGCGTGCAGCGGGCGCGGGTACGGTTTAACAAACACTGGTACGTCTGTCTGAAGTCGTATTACATGTTGGACTAAAGACGTAGAACCCGGCAAATCCGTGAACACCGTGGCAAATTCTTGGAGCAGGTGTGTAAGATCCTGTTTCTGCGACGGCGCAAGCTCATCGTTGATATTAACATCGTTTATACTCTCGGTGGCCTGTAATATGGGCAACGATTTGTCGATACTCAAAGGGTCCTCGTCGTCGACAGTAACTAAAGCCGCGTTGGCCCTTGGGACGACATGAACGGAGTTGTTACGACGATCATCCCTAGGCAGGTACTTTTTCAGCATATTAATATGAAATATTTTCCTCTGCCCACGAATATCTATCAAATAATTCACTCTGGAGAGTCTCTTAAGGACTCTTTATGGTCCCTTCCAAGTTAGAAGGAGTTTGTTTTGCGTTTGCGCAAAAGAACAAGTGTCAGATCTCCGACGGACAAGGCGCGCATTTGGGCGCCCTGATCGCGATAAAATTTTGAAGAACTCGCTCTAGCGCATGCAAATTGCAGAGCGGTTTTGCATGCATTAATAATTCGTTGTCGGAGATCGACAACATATTGATACGCGCATCGCGTATCATAATCGTCGGTTTCAGAACCGGCGAACAATTGACTAAGTATGGCCATCGGGCCACGTGGTTTACGTCCGTATAATAACTCAAATGGGGAGAAACCCGTGGACGCGTTCGGGAGTTTCCTATAGGCGAAGAGAATAGCGGGGAGCTGACGGTCCCAGTCTCCAGGTTTGTCGGCGGATACGCGTGCTAGCATAGACTTCATGCTCGCATTCCACCGCTCGCAACAACCATTTGACTGCGGATGATAGGGGGACGTTAATTTCTGTTTAATGCCCGCTAATTCTAGTACCTTTTTGTATAGATCAGAGGTGAATTGTGGTCCTCTGTCTGAAAGAATCTCGGTCGGAAATCCGACTCGCGAGAAAATAGTAACAAGTGCCTCAGCGACATGGTCAGCCGTAATGTCTCTCAAAGGAATAGCCTCAGGCCAGCGCGTCGCGTAGTCGATTACCGAAAGGATGAATCGATGGCCTCTGTCTGATTTACTAAGAGGACCTACTATGTCAACCGCGACACGCTCGAATGGTGTTGAGACTGGTGGCATCTCCTGAAGGGGTGCGCGTGATGCTTTACCTTAAGGTGTACGTTTTTGACATACATCGCAGCGCACCACAAAACGGTTCACGTCCGCGTATACACCAGGCCAGAAAAAATGAGCCAATATCCGTGATTTGGTTCTGGCTGAACCTTGATGGCCTGAAAATGATGTATCATGCGCGAGACGCAGAATGTCGCGACGGAACGACTTAGGCACCACGAGCTGTTCAATGGACTCACGTTTATTTCGGAAATTTCTGTATAATAATTCATTTTTAATGATAAACGGAGAGGCATTTCGGTTCTGAGGCTGAACTTTCGCAAACAGCGGTTTTAGTGATGGATCGCTTTGTTGTTCCTTATAGAAAACTGTAGGCGTGACATTAAAATCAACCGCAGGGGTTTGTAAAGTACCATCCGGTGGACGTTTTGACTGTTGTCGTGTGGTGACACACGCAACGTTTTCGTTCCAAACTTTTAACTGGCCGTCAGGTGTATCATTAACCTGTGGTAAATTACCAATAATTAGATCGGCGACCGGATTTGGTAATACGCATGCCGTTACGACACCTGTAATGAATGGAGTGTCGATGTATATCTCCGCGAGACGGAATCGCTCGACGGAGCCCCCGAAAGTAATGCAGGTTGCCTGTTGTTCAATCAGCTGGGTCGGTCTGACCAGTGATTCCCTAACACCGATAGTGGTGCAACCTGAATCGCGTAAGACAGACGCGGGTATGGCGTTAACATGACCCTCATATAAGGTCAATGACCCGTGTTGATGGAGGGCCGACATAACCGGAACGGTGCCCCTCATGGGCGACGTAATTTCAACGGTACGGCTACTCTGTGCAGCCGGAACAATGACGGTGCAAGCATTTGCAGCTTCAAACTGAACCCTACAATATTTTGACGTATGACCTGGTTTATTGCACCGATAACACCTAATGCTGTCATATATATTACGTCTGGGTTGCATTGGAGGTGCATTATATGGATTATTATAATATGCCCAAGGAGGTGGACATGGTGGGCTCTGATAATGGTAGCCCTCGTTAACGTCACGACGGGGTGGACCTGAATAGCGAATAAAATGTCCCCGAGTGGGAGGTCCAGCACGGCTTGGCAAACCGGAGCTTTATTGGGCGGCGGTTCGGAATATGCACGCGGAGGCGGCGTCTGGCGATGAACTGGTCGAGAATTTCTTGTACCCATTGGCGCAGTTCCACCGACTCCGGCATAAAACGGTTCGCTAGTTTTGGCTTTAGCCAGCGAACGATTAGGGTGTGCGGACGCGTACTGTTCCACTAAGGACGTGATTTCCGCTAACGTCTTAGGTGCCCACTCTTTAATGTGGGAGACTAGTTCTGAATGGCACGCGTTAAATATTTGGTCCTTCAGAACGAGCTCATAAAGCCCTTTAAAATTACCGTCAGCGACACCAGCCAGCTGAATCCAGCGGTCTAAGTAGTGCTTTAGGCGGTCGACGTACGTTGAAAAATTTTCGGACGGGTCTGGCTTACAAGTCCGGAATCTTTGGTGAAAACCGTCCTCGGTGTGTTGAAAACGCTTTAAAAGAGCCTTTTTAAGGATGTCGTAATTTTTAGAATCCTCGATGTTGAGGCCATGGAATACTTCAAGTGCACGTCCCGTTAATAAATTTGCAAGGCACGAAGTCCATTCAGTGGGAGTGAGAGCGCTGGATGTAAACGCTGTGGGTTTATATCAAACCAAGTAGCTTAGGCTCTGGAGCTTTAAATCAGGCCCCTCACAATGGACTGCTCAACTGCGTCTCTATGTCTCTCATCTGGCTGAGGACTATCGCCGACCACCTCGTAAATGGATTGTCTACATGTGGCCCAGAACTAAGTTCTGTATGGCCTTAAATACTGGTCTGCATCTGCAGCTTACCGTCTAATTCCTGGATTGTGATTGGTGCAACCACTTCTAGCTCAGCTGCCGAACTGAGTTATTTTAAGTAACAGCCCTACGCAACGACCTTGGGTCGACATCAAAGGTCAAATTACTTCAATACAATATAATATAAATTTTCTAGCAATAAATTCTTAACATGTTCAAAACCCCGAGCTTTTACTCTGGATCACGGTTTTTCTGTACGTCAACAGACGTCTCAATAACATTTAATTCCTACTCACCCCTTCCCTCTTTACTAACCCTAGTTCAAAACACGAGATACAACAAGTGCTCAGTCATGCACACCTACGCTGTCCGTCTATCCTTCCCCACATCTTCTGTCTATCTATTATAAAAAAAACTGTTCAAAACAACTTGTTTACGAGACCAAGTTATGCTGGCTCGCACAATAATTACGTTTGTAAAAATTACTCACTGCTCTCTCACAAAAATTTAGTCAGTGGAAACATTTATGAATTAAATCTGTTCTTGACAATTACGGTACCCTGGGGTACTCCCGAGAGAACAGCTGCAGGATTGGATGACTTTCCGTCAACGACGACTATCTGTGTTCTGTTTTCTAAGAAAGACTTAATCCACTTCAAAGTACTGTTTCTAACTCCATAATGGTTTAATTTAGTCAATAGACTAGCATGGTGCACTTTATCGAAGGCTTTACTGAAATCTAATAAGATGGTATCAGTCTGCTTGTTGTTATTCAAGTTATTAACAAAATCGTTGCAAGTTGTGACCAGCTGGGACTCACACGACCTGTGTTTTCTAAAACCATGCTGTACATGTGTTAAAACCGAGTGTCTCTCGAGATGCTTCATGATGCTGGTGTGCAAGATATGCTCTAACAGTTTACAGGATATTGATGTCAGGGAGACTGGTCTATAATTTTCAGGACTAGCTCTATTTCCTTTCTTAAAAATGGGTACTACATTTGCTTTTTTCCAGTCTTCCGGTATTTTTCCTTGTTCAATTGAAGCTCTAAATAACAAAGTGTAAACGGGGGCAATTTCCTTGGCACAGAGTTTCAGTAATTTGGCGGGAATTCCATCAGGTCCTGTAGCTTTATTTTCGTTAAGGTTTTCCAAAAGTTTCAGTACTCCATTTTCTGTGACATATATTTCATCCATATCCGGCAGTTTGGCACCACTCAGCTCTCCCGAGAAGACACCCCCTGGGTCGGAAAAGACCTTACAAAATTGAGTATTTAAGATATTGGCTCTTTTTTGGGCATCTTGCTGTGGGTGCCCTCTCTCATCGATCAGTGCGGCTACTCCTAAGTTTTCTTTATTTTTACTTTTCACATACCTCCAAAGTTTTTTACTGTTATCAGATGTATCACTTATCATCTCATGGATATAATTATTATGAGCTTTCCGGCATTCTTTCTGGGTCAATCTTTTAATTTCTAGATATTTGTTTTTCACTCGTTCGGAGTTGCACTGTTTCATTTTTTTGAACCATTTCTGTTTTTTTCGAACTAATCTTTTCGTTAAAGTATTTATCCAGGGTTGGTGAATTTTTGTGGATGACATTTTTGTTGGGACATTTTCCATGATCATGTTCAGATTTAACTTGATACAGTCCCAGAGTTTGTTTGCGTCAGTTTTTGAAGAGTGGTATTTCATGAAGAAACTGCCAAAAGTTGCTGCCTCCCTTTTCAAATTATTTTCGTCTGTCTGATTCCATAGGTAAATCTGTCGCCTAATAGGTCTTTTCTTAAAGGGTTTCAGTTCTGAATCAATCTGGACTATGTCATGGTCCCCTAGTCCAGGAAGAATTTTGATCTCTCTTGTAAGGTTAGGGAAATTAGTAAAAAATAGGTCTAACAGTGCATCTCCTCGAGTGGTCTCTTTTACTGCTTGCTCTAGGCCTATATCCGCAGTACTGTCTAAAAATAGGTCATTTATTTCTCTTAAGTTTTGGGAACTCTTCACATTTCCTTCTTCCCAGTTTATATCAGGTAAGTTGAAATCTCCTCCTATCCAGATGGTAGCCTTTTTGTTCTTTTGGTAGGCACTGAGAAGTTCATTACAAATGTTCTTACTAGTTTCCAGGTCACTACTAGGAGGTCGATAGACTGCACCCACAACCAGAGGAGGTTTACCCTTCACACTAATCTTACAGAAAACAGTTTCTCCTGCTTCCTCACTAGGTATTTTTTCACTAACTAAGTTCTTCTTCACTGCTATCAAGACCCCACCTCCCCTTCTCTTCTTCCTATCATTTCTGTAGATTTCATAATCATCGTTAATCGAAATTTCACTGGTTTTTATATTTTCGTTTAGCCATGTTTCTGTTCCGATGATTACATCAGGTTTAGTTTCGTTCAGAAGTAAGCTCAGTTCTTCTTTCTTATTCCAAATGCTTTGAAAATTTATAACCTGGGTTCTGAACGTAGTTTTCTCTTTGGCTGGCTCTTTTTTCTTGGATTTGGGGTGTGGGGTTGACGAACATTTTGGATCAAAGATTGGTATTTCTGTGTTACTTTTATTAGTATTTAAATGTTGTAAGATATCAAAACTATTGTGGGATCTTGATCTACTACGGTCTAAGTTTAATTGAAAATCAGTGAATAAGCTGGAACTAAAATTTGGCATGCCACACTGGATACATTCCCATGCGGCACTGCTATTGCCCAGTGTTTCATACATTACTGAGTTTATTCCCATACAGTCGATGTGGTACCAGCGGTCACAACTATCACATGCGATGGCCCTCGTTTTCCAAGTACATTTTTTAAGGCAAACGGGGCAAGGGGGGAATCTGGTCTGGGGTCCAGGGTTGAGCTCCACGTCACCCGATAATGACAGTAGTAAGAACAATACCAGAGAGATGTTCATTTTATTTGAAGAACTATTTAGCCTAAATTTCGAACTGGTTCTAGATCTAGATCTATATCTACTTTTCTGTCCGAGGACAGACCAGTTGTTTATTACTGAGGTCCTGGATTTAGGCGAGTTGACAACACTAAGTTTCCAGTTGTTATAATTAGCCTCATGTCCAGATCTAGATCTAATATCCCATCTACATCCAAGTGAATACAGTTCTGGTCTAGATCTATGTACTAAAACGGTGAACAATAAACTTATCAACATTAAGAGGAGAGATCTCACTGTCTCATTCTTGATAGTGACACGAGACGTGGACTTCCCACCGGCACAAGCGGTCGCCATATTGGAAATTTTTCAGTCCACCCTTACCTTCCAGTTATAATCACAATCTGGGACCAAGAGATTACAAATTTAGTCAAATTACAATTCACATTCACTTCCAATTCATATAAAAGTACAGTGAAAACACTATTGGTATAATATACGTGTTAAAAATTTGGTAAATTCATCAAAAACGGGGTGTAAATTTGGAGCTCTCAGAAAGGCGTGCGTCTCCCCGTGCGTCTCCTCGACTGTTATGACAGGGGTGGAAAGGATGGATCCAAGCTGGTCAGATTCCCTACCATCTATGTAAACAAGGGAAAGGAAATGAAAGAATTGACCGAACGTCTCCTATGTGCATACACACGTGCCATTTTTTTTTACTGTAGCGAACTATACTTTTAGCTCCCCTCCGATTGGTTCGCGACGCCTACCGCGCTCGCAATGCAAATCAGCTAACGAATCAAAATCAATGTCACGATCTCCATGGTGATGCATGGGTCGTGACTGACAAGGCGGCGGATATGCGTGTTCTGCCTATATAAGAAATCTCAATCTCACCCAAACCTGGAAATGCTCTCCTGTAAAAATGGCCAAATTATTGATACGCCAGTTCATGAGATGGATGGCGATAAAACAGTCCTGTCTAACATTCAGTCCCCTCTTTCCCTCCTTCTTAATAAATCGCCACTTTGGTTCTTGTTTGCTCTTTCTCCATTTCCTGAAACACTGGAGATCTTTTAGCATGTAGAAGAGGCATAACAAATGCCCACTTCGACAATTGTTTAAAATGCATTTTATGGCACTTATCAAGTTGTTTCACAGTTCCGATGTATTTTAACTCCTTATCATAAAACTAAAGCCGCTAACGTTTAACGTGGAATTTCTCAGCTGTGCGAACAGTGGAGTTGGAACAAACAAGAATTAAGGTCGCGAAATAACTGAAAAAAAAACTAGTGATTTCATTCTTCTCAATCCGTTTTTCTGCCATAGTACCACTCCTATAAGAGCAATAATATAAGATGTGCCACATTTACTACACCTTCGACATCGGCTTACCACCCCAGGTAAATAAGCCTTATCATAATCGTCGAGTAATTTCCATAATGCTGTATGTACATTTTTGCCTTTTTGAGAAAATGAAGACTGAAAGCTTGAAGAGTTGTGTAAATCAGGGTTTTGTTCAATACTTTTCAAACTCGAAACTTGCATAAAAATGCCCGCGAAAAATAGACCCATTTGGCACTTAAACAATAATAAAATTAGGAGTGAGAGAACAACTTTCATGACAAATGAAAGTCGGCAAAATGTCGCATACAGCAACATGGCATACCCCTCGATATCTCTGAAAAGCTTAGGTAAACTACTCTACCTGTCCACCAACGTCCACATTTTCCTATCTATATATAAATTAACTCTCTTTGATCCACACACACCCTGCTATAGCGATATTTATTGAGTAAAATGACAGATTTATTGGGGAATTATTTACTCTGCGACTCTGTTTAGATACCTACAAATCATCTTAATATAACGGAGCTAGAGGGCAAACACGTAAGTCACGATACGCTATCAAAAATTATGAAACTTCAGTTTTTGATGATGCGTCACTTGGACACCTTCATTTTTGACAAAATTCTGTCTTTAGTATTATGTTTTTCACCATTTTTTAAACCGCAAAATAAGAGGCCATTTTTGTCGAGTGAAATTGAAAAGTGTGACGGGATATTGCGTTCCACGTCTCTTTTTACGCAATTATTGCAGCCGAGAGTCTTTTTGTCTTTCATACCGCCCTCCGAAATGAATATTCTGTCTATTTATTTACTGTATTTTATTCCCGATTTCCCTGGGTAATGCGTGGGAGGGAAGGGCCTAAAGTTACACCATTTATCTCTGTTCTACATGTAAGCCTAAGCGCACGATACAATGGGTGGGACACTTTCTACCGGTTAGTTTTGCGCTAGGAAGTTTAAGCGGATTAAGTCAACTGGCGTAATGTGAGGGGGACACTGGACCTTTTGGGTGTCTGTTTGAGCGTAGGCTGGTCTGACACTTTATAGGACAGGTGGTTTCTCTGCGTAGGTCTGGATGAATGTCTGTGTAAATAGTCTGGTCTTCTATTTCTGTCTTTCAGGTATTTTCTATTTGTAACAGTTTGATTGGTTGATGGGTGTATAAAGAGATGTAAGTTTTTGTGGACCCGTCTATCTATCTATCTATCTATCTATCTATCTATCTATCTATCTATCTATCTATCTATCTATCTATCTATCTATCTATCTATCTATCTATCTATCTATCTATCTATCTGTCTGTCTGTCTGTCTGTCTGTCTGTCTGTCTGTCTGTCTGTCTGTCTGTCTGTCTGTCTGTCTGTCTGTCTGTCTGTCTGTCTGTCTGTCTGTCTGTCTGTCTGTCTATCTATCTATCTATCTATCTATCTATCTATCTATCTATCTATCTATCTATCTGTCTACGCTCCAATCTCCATGTGTCTATCTGTCTGACTCTGTCTGTCTGCCTGCCTGCCCCTGTACCTCCGTCTGTCTTTCTATCTCTATCTACCTATTTTGTTTTTACATTAGCCATTTCATGAATTTACGCCTGTGTACATGTACTAAATTTCTGCCTGCCCGTTTCTCTAAATCAGTTGAATCATTATAAGTCTAACTAATACATCTACCGAAGACAATATTTCCGGCTATTTTGGGTCAAGGTATCTCATGGTCCGGTGAACATTAAGTAAACTATAGTGCCTGTCACACAATAGATATGTGCGCTTCAGTGAGTATCATTGGGCCAATCAAGCCTATTGAACGTGCCACAAGGCAAGGACAGAAGATCGCGGAACAATATTGGTGAAAGTGCAAGAGAACGGGGGATCTTTGGCGCTTTCGCTCAGTAAAGACCAGAGAAGGACTGGACATGGTGAAATACTTCGTAGCTATGAACAAGTCTGAAGAAGATTATTTATCTGTAACATTGTATGTGATCTTGAAATTTTGCAAGCCCTTTCGCAAGACAGTTGGTTCCAGGGTGGGAACTAGTTATTGTAACCATTAAATCCGTTCATAATTATACACTCAGTTTATAGGAAATGGTGCTGGGCAGCGACTTGCTTTTGAGTGATTTAAAAAAAAAAAAAAGGCAAAACAAAATGTTGCCTTTGATGGTGTGTCCCGGTCAGTGCTAGACCTAGATGTACCTTTTTTTGGGACCCTACAGTTCGAGCTGTCATGGGGCCCCTTCGCAAACAGCAGCAATATAGCAACACCCGAAATTCATTCATTAAACGTTTCTTCAAGGCCCCTCCGGGATTAGAGGCCCAAGCGTAGGCGTCATTAGATTCACAGTAGATCTGCCACTGCTGCTGGTAGTTTCTGTCCGTAATTGCTGTTTCACTCTTGCTAGAATCACAAACTACAAAGCTTTGAGGGATTGAGGAACATGCTAATATTTCTCCGTGTCAAGAGTGGAGTGAGCGGGATTCAAGGATTACGGGGGCATGGAAGTGAGGGAATGACTCACGGGATAGTGAGGCTGCTCACCTATATTGACTTCTGTTAGTTAACGTTAAAGCGTGAAATGTTGTGAGTTGGGGGGTCGGCATGAGGCGAGAGCGCTGTACTGACAATCACTGCAAGTTAAGAGGTCCCAGGGGACAGACGTGAGATCAGAGCAGTCGGGAGATTGTGTGTGTTTTCCAGTGATGACTGGTAGGTTGAACTATGATTTATAATTATGATGATTGATGTATTATATTCGCCTATGACTATGATGTAAATAAGTATATGTGAGGAATGTGGAAGTCAGTGATTACTGTGTATAGAAATGTGCGCCATGAGCGATAGATGTAAGTTAGGTTCATGGATTCGTAGCGAGAGTGAGTGCTGTGTGGTACGGTGGAGGTGTGTTACCGTAAGATGTGTGGTGAGTGAAAGGTGGACTATTGTGTGTGTAGCATCTGCAAGCTATCCCTTGCCCTCCCCCGTTTTCTTGTTACACTGGTGAGCATGTGTTCATTTCTTCTTTCATTTTATTGTTGTACTCCGTGACCTGACCTTCTTTTCTAGTGAGTAGTTTTTTTCCTCGCTCGCTTGTTGTCAGGTGTTTTGACTCGTTCAGTAAATATTAGTATGTTCCCGAATATTCGATAACGTTATGGACACGAATGTTTACGCCAGATTTGGCCTTGGGTGATGTAACCTGATGACGTATTGATGCGTGATTGGTTAGTTTGTGCGAGGGCAAAGGTAACGTTTATTTCGGGAACTTTCTGTAGGAATGTTTATATATATAGACCTGTGTGAGTGGTTGGTGGGGTGAGTAAGTGAGTTTCCTTTTGTGTGGCGTAGATATTTAGTTTCGCTGGTGTCTTCCTAGTAATTTATTGTTCACTATACAGTTATTAAACTTTAGTATTATTTAATCTATCGTCGGATCTCGTGTTTATTTATTTTACAGCTGTAATAGTTTCGTTTTCTAAAGGGTTGTAGTTAGATCAACTAACTCCCCCCTACTATAACGTGCTAGAACAACCTCAGCTGTTACATATTGGGGGCTCGTCCGGGATCCGACCATATTCGAGCGGACCAGATCAAAATTACTAGATTTATTTACATAGTTTATTGTAGAATATCATCGACAAGCTATCTACAACATGTCGGAGGTTATTGGAAGGCTTAGCCAGGAAGCGGACGCTATGGAGCTCACTGGGCAGGAGAGACGGGACTACCTCCGTGAAGGCCTAGAAAGAGAAAGACAGCTGGAGGCTCAACGACAGGAGAAGGAGGCTGAACGACAGGCTCAGCTGGAAAGAGAAAAGATGAAGCACGAGCTGGAGATGGAGAGGATCCGCCATCAGGGTGGAGGCGAGTCGACGCAGGGGACCAGCGACCACGCCAGTTCTAAGAGACCCAAGCTACCTGCATTTCAGGACAAGAAAGACGATCTGGATAGCTGGTTGCTGCGGTTTGAGAGGTTTGCTGAGACAGCTGAATGGCCCAGATCCACCTGGACGACATCACTGTCTGCCCTGCTGACTGGGAGAGCTTTGGAGTGCTTCTGCAGACTACCGATCGACGAAGCCAAGGACTACGACAAGGTCAAGGAAGCGTTGCAGAAGAGGTACAACCTGTCAGAGGACGGATACAGACTCATGTTCAGACAAGGTAAGCCTGAAGATGGAGAAGATGTTGGAATGTTTTTGACCAGGATCAAGACCTATCTAGAGAGGTGGATAAAGCTGTCGAAGACGGAGGAGACCTACGAAGGAGTGAGAGATCTGTTCGTCAGAGAGCAATTCATGGATGCCTGCCCACCAGACCTTGCAATCCATGTGAGGGAGAGGAAACCAAAGACGCTACAGGACATCGCAGATTCAGCGGAGGCGTACCTGGTAGCGAGGAACCGGATGCTCAGCGGGAGCGCCAGACTGCAGAGCCGGCCAGTGCGACAGAGGCCCAACGGAGACAGAAGCCCACAGGTCTGCCATAGGTGCCAGAGGCCGGGACACAAGGCGACGGAGTGTCGTGCAAAGTTAAACGACAAAGGTGAGTTGAAATGTTACCTTTGTGGAAAGCCAGGCCACGTTCGGAGGATGTGTCCAGCCCAGAAGGATATGGGACGAGGCAAGCCGAACAAGGCGGCGGCGGCCGTAGTGATAGCGGCGGACGAGTCGTCGAGACAGGATGCGACGACGGCTGACACCAGCATCAACGTTCAAGCGGTAATGAAGGACGGGAAGCTACAGTTAGCGGTGCCTGTTACGTGCGGAGGATGCAGTGACGGAAGGACCGTGGAGAAACTGAAGTTACCAGTGATGAAGGGCTTGATTGGAAATCGAGCGGTAGATGTCCTAAGAGATACCGGCTGTGAAGGTGTAGTGGTGCGGCGAGCACTGGTGGACGACGGACAGCTCACCGGTGGGAAGAAACTTATCGCGAGGATCGATAACTCCTTGCTAGCGGCGGAGGAAGCCGTTATCGACGTGAAGACGCCTTACCTGACGGGCAAAGTGACGGCGCTGTGTCTCCCGGAGACCATCTGCGACCTAGTAGTCGGGAACGTGGACGGAGCGAAGGATCCGTACGACCCTGATACTGAGGTGATGGTAGGAGCGGTGACCACGAGGGCCCAGGAGAAGAGGAAGGACCGGTCTACGTCGCTGAAGGTGCCGAGGGCAGAACGGCACGCGGGAGTGGATAGAGAGGAACTTATCCGACTCCAAGAAGAAGACGAAGTCATTAGGAAGTTAGAGCAGAAGAATAGAGGCAATAAATCTGTTCATTTTGAGAAACATGGAGGAGTACTGTACCGGATCTACAAGGACCTGAGACAGGCGACGGTTATAAGGCAAGTGGTACTACCCGAGAAACTGAGGGAGTATGTACTGAGTGTAGCCCACGACTCGATCGTCGGAGGACACCTCGGCGTGAAGAAAACCAAAGACAGAGTTATGAGCAATTTTTATTGGCCTGGAATTGAAGGTGACGTCGCGAGATACTGCCGCTCATGCGACATATGCCAGAGGACGGTGAACAAAGGAGCGACCCCAAAGGTGCACCTGCAGAGTATGCCAGTAGTGGACGTACCATTTAGGCGAGTGGCCGTGGACTTAGTAGGACCTATCGACCCCCCAAGTGAAGGTGGACATCGGTATATCCTGGTGTACATAGACTACGCTACTCGCTACCCTGAAGCCACACCCTTGAAGAAGATCGACGCAGAAACGGTAGCAGAAGCCTTAGTGAACATCTACAGCCGTTTGGGTGTGCCCGAAGAGATCTTGTCGGACCAAGGGACCCAGTTTATGTCAGATGTCATGAAGGAAACGAATAGACTACTGGGAATTCGACAGTCGACCACTACAGTCTACCACCCTATGTGCAACGGGTTGGTGGAGCGATTCAACGGCACGCTGAAGAAAACATTGAGACGACTGTGCGCAGAGCAACCCAAGCAGTGGCATAGATACATCAACCCGATGCTCTTCGCATATCGTGAAGTTCCTCAAGAGTCGACCAAGTTTGCCCCATTCGAGTTGCTGTATGGGAGAACTGTGAGAGGACCAATGCACATCTTACGACAACTATGGACCAAGGATGTAGAGGAGCCGGAAACGAAGACCAGTTACCAGTACGTCATGGAACTACGTGAGAGGCTGGAGGACACATGGAAGTTAGCGACGGAAGAACTCTCCAAGGCTCAAGGTAGACAGAAGACCTACTACGACCGGAAGGCGCGAGAGAGGAAGTTCCGCCCCGGAGATGAAGTGTTGGTGCTACTGCCGACGAACACTAACAAGCTCCTAGTCCAATGGAAGGGACCATATAAGGTAGTCTCAGTTGTCGGTGTTAACGACTATAGAGTCAAGATGGGTGCAAAAGAAAAGACCTTGCAGGCCAACCTCCTCAAGAGATACATTCCAAGGACGTCAAAAGCAGCAGCAGTGGCAATGGAACCGAGACCTATTGTGACCGAGATGTGTGGGATGGACAACAGTAGGAGAGATATCACGCCTGGACATGTCAACGCCATAAAGGACGGCGGCGGTGATAGTGCTGAGACTGTACTGGCAGAGGACGACATGATGGACAAGAGTCAACCCGTGGAGTCAGCTGGCATGACAATCATCGAGGACTGCGACCTGGAAGGCGACAACGGTGGAACGACGGAGGACCTTGCCGACCTAGGAAGCTGGGACCAGAATGAAGGCTACAGAGATGTCCAGTATGGAACGCAACTGACATCGGAACAACGTCAAGAACTCTGCGATGTGGTGAAGAATTACCAGCACGTCTTCACCAATCTCCCTGGATGCTGCCAGTTGGGTGAACATCGCATCGACCTGACGACAGAAGTACCAGTTCGTCAACGACCATACCCGGTGCCCTACGCTATGCGCGACTCCTTGAAGGAGGAGCTTAGCACCATGGGACGGCTGGGCATCATTCGAAGGAGCTCATCAGCTTATGCTTCACCTATTGTTGTCGTCAAGAAGAAGGACGGATCCAACCGAGTCTGCATCGACTACAGGAGGTTAAACAAGATCACAGTATTCGACCCTCATCCGACAGCAGCGCCATTAGAAGTGTTTCAGAGTCTCTCGAGAGGAAAATTATTCTCTCGGATTGACCTGAGCAAGGGATACTGGCAAGTGAAAGTTCGAGAGCAAGACATTCCCAAGACGGCGTTCGTCACCATGGGCGAACACTATGAATTCATTCGGATGCCTTTTGGGATGATGAACTCAGGAGCCACGCTGAACAGGATCGTAAAGCCATTGATCCGTGGAATGAACAATGTGACAGCATATGTGGACGACCTGCTGATTCATACAGAGACATTCGACGAGCATGTGAAGACTCTCAAGGACTTACTGCAGAGGATGGACCAAGCTGGATTAACTGCAAGACCATCGAAGTGTCTGATTGGAACGTCTGAAGTAGACTTTGTTGGACACTTAGTGGGAGAAGGTATGATTGGCCTGTTAGAAGAGAATGTATGTAAGGTACGAGACGCACCCAGACCCACCACTAAGAAGGAAGTGAAAGCATTCTTAGGATTAGTGGGATATTACCATGAATTTATTCCTAACTGTTCAGCGATTGCATCACCATTGTCTGATTTACTTAGAAAGGGTCAGCCCAATATAGTTCAGTGGGATGAAACGCAGGAGAAAGCGTACACCTCTTTGAAGAATGTCATTATCTCCAAACCCGTGTTATGTTTGCCAGATTTTTCCAAAGAGTTTGTCTTAGCAACTGATGCATCAGATCGCGGATTAGGCGCTAGTCTTATGCAGGAACACGAGGGAAAGTTGTACCCTGTGGCATATGCTAGTCGTAAGCTATTGCCTCGTGAGACAAAATATTCGGTCTCAGAGCGCGAATGTTTAGCTATTGTTTGGGCTGTAAAAAAGTTTACTTTGTATTTGTATGGAAAGGAGTTTGTGCTCCAAACTGACCATCGGTCATTAGAGTTTTTGAACTCTGCCAAGTTTGACAGTCCAAAGTTATTACGATGGAGTTTATTTTTACAGTCTTATCGATTCAGGATTCACTACGTAAAAGGCAGAGAAAATGTCTGTGCCGATTTCCTGAGCAGGGTATTTTAAAGTAGTACACTATCAGTGAAATGCATTGTAACCCATACTTTTGCCTACTAGATGAATTGCTAGGACGGCAGTATTGTACTGTAATTGGGGACATAGTTCATCTGTGACTGAATATTGAATTGGTAGCTGATAGATAGTCATGATGTGTTAGTCACATTTTGATTTTATGCTATGTCATATTAGTTACCAATGGAACTTGGTGTAATTTTTGGAAAATGTAACCCAAATGGGGACTGCGAGCAAGCAGTGTTTGTGTTATGTTGCAATGTTGTAACTTGTTTTGACCTAATATGATGAAGAAAGACCCTAATCAGTGGTCAGTATGTATTGATATTTTTGCCATTGTACGTATGAGTTATACATTTTGGAGATAACCATGTTATGTACAACAAGTCATATGCTATGATTCGTGCACGAAGCATTATGTAAACGATGGGCCATCGTTTCACCATATATGATTTGTAATAATATCATTGACCATTGTTTCACCACAGTGGTGGCGTTGTGTTATTTTGACTAGTAGGCCTACTGTTAACTATTGGTTTGTCACAATGACGGTATTGTATTAGTTATGGTATTAGTGATGCAAAGTACACTGCATTGTATTGTATTTGTGATGACATTCGGGAAGACACTGAAATTGTTATTAATTGTAATAGAATTAGCAACTACCTTTGTGAGATTGGGAGTGCTATAAGATTATTTCAAGATATTGCAGACGCTGAATAATGTTTTGGAGTTGAAAGATATTCAACTTAAATTGGGGAGTTGTGTAGCATCTGCAAGCTATCCCTTGCCCTCCCCCGTTTTCTTGTTACACTGGTGAGCATGTGTTCATTTCTTCTTTCATTTTATTGTTGTACTCCGTGACCTGACCTTCTTTTCTAGTGAGTAGTTTTTTTCCTCGCTCGCTTGTTGTCAGGTGTTTTGACTCGTTCAGTAAATATTAGTATGTTCCCGAATATTCGATAACGTTATGGACACGAATGTTTACGCCAGATTTGGCCTTGGGTGATGTAACCTGATGACGTATTGATGCGTGATTGGTTAGTTTGTGCGAGGGCAAAGGTAACGTTTATTTCGGGAACTTTCTGTAGGAATGTTTATATATATAGACCTGTGTGAGTGGTTGGTGGGGTGAGTAAGTGAGTTTCCTTTTGTGTGGCGTAGATATTTAGTTTCGCTGGTGTCTTCCTAGTAATTTATTGTTCACTATACAGTTATTAAACTTTAGTATTATTTAATCTATCGTCGGATCTCGTGTTTATTTATTTTACAGCTGTAATAGTTTCGTTTTCTAAAGGGTTGTAGTTAGATCAACTAACTCCCCCCTACTATAACGTGCTAGAACAACCTCAGCTGTTACAGTGTGTATGCTTCATGGTTTGTAATGAGGGGTGAAGTGGTTAGAAATGGTATGGTATTATACCAATGTAATGTTCTTCTTGTAGGTGCCGGGGTCGGGCAGAGACGCCACTCGCGGTGAGCGAACTAGCACAGGGGATAGGCCAGCATAGGGCCGAAGGCTATTCATAGGCCAGTGGAGTGAAGCTGTCGCGCAGGACAGTAGGAGCGCATGAGTCGTGGCAGTCTGGCCACAGACAGGGACGTTGTATAGAACTGTTAATGTGCTATTAAGATGTACTACTGTGATATTGATATACTACTGTGCTATTGAGATACTAATGTGATTTGAACTATTAATGTGCTATTGCCATGTTGAGGGGCTATTGGAATGTTACTGTGCCATTGCCATGTTGAGGTGCTATTGGAATGCTAATGTGTTATTGCACTAGGAAGGTGCTATTGAGAGACTGCGGTGCGAGTGAAATATTGTGCTATTAAGACATTGAGAGGAGAGGCTGAAGCCGAAGTGTCTTTAGAAAGTAATTACCGGGTTGTGGACCCGAGGAAGAGTGCATGTGGGAATAAGGCCGTTGGACGGTAGTTAGATTCAATAATATAATGTATGTAATTGCTCTTCTATCTTTATCTTTATGTATAATAAATGTGTGAGTCTGATGGGTTGTTCTGTTAAGTGTTATCCGTGTTCGTTCGTGATTGTTGTCCTGTTATAATTATTACATCTCCCAGTCTGGGATTTGTGACACTCCGCACTTATTAAGCTTTGTCTCTTCAATTTGGAAAATCACTCAGTGTTAAATCACGAGTGTAGAAGATGTAGGATGTCATGAGGAATTATAATGAAATGCTGGGGTTCTGCTCATTTCCATTTCAAAATCCTTTACTCTGAATTCATAGTACACACCCAGCTTCTCTACGTCAGACCGACGTAGATTTGTATAGGATTTTTGTAGGGATTGGTAGGATTACAATAGGGCCCGATTCCTTACATCGAACCAGCGTCGGTAAAAACGTTGTAACTAGCAGATAGAGCAGAAATGATGTCATATATATGAGCAAACTGGACGACAATCCTACACTTCGGATTTTCTTGAGGTTGCAGGCTGAGTATAATCCTACGTGAATTTGATTTATTCATTAAAAAAAATATTTCGTTATTTATTTACTAGCTGAGGTCCCCGGCCCTGCCAGGGATAAATCGGTTTATTAGTTTCAGTTCTGGGTGATCATTATGGACCTGCTTCATCTTGCCTGTTCCTTTACGTTTATTTTATTTTTGTTTGTTTGTTTTTAGAGAAGTCTTACTGCGTTCCCTTCGCGTGTTGACTCCCTGCGTAATCCCTCAGTACCCGTAAAATGGCTAAAATTTTGGCACGGGTCAGTGTGTTTGATAGTGAACACATCACTGGAAGTGATAACGTCATGTGTTAATGGAAAAGGAATATAATATATTGGATTAGATTAGATACTTCCAGTGATTTTAATGGCTGCAGTTGTCAAAAAAAAAAAAGAAAAAGGGAACACGTATTTGGCAACAAAAGCGATTAGTCCAAATTATTTTTTAGTTCTGTGCCAAATTTCAGCAACAGACGTTGTCAAATAAAGTCTGCAGGTTTGACTAAAGTTTGTATAGGCTGGGGCGTCTTTTTAAAAAATATATTATTATACTAAATTTATATATTTTTATATACCTTGTTGCGAGTCAGAATTCATACTGTCTCCATTTTTTTTTGTGTGTGTGTGTCTGTTATTAATTCTGAACATGTGGAAACCCAGTTGGAAGACGCGGGTTAGGGCAAAAACGACGCTAAATTATTGTCTCCAGGGCTGGATTAACCATTAACTAATATAAGCCTTTGCTCAGGGCATCAAAGGAAAAAGGTGGGGGGGGGGGGGCATCACAGAAAATTTTCATTGCCGGATTTACAATGGACCATATGGTGCAAAACTGCAAACGGTGCAACTGAACCAGCGTCCACGTTAATGGTGCCCTCACAATAAATGAACAAAAAAATAAAGTATTTGCTGGCGTATAAAACTCACTTTTTTATATTTAAGTGTATTAAAATTGCCCTGCGCAATTTTTGTTTAGTTGTATTTTGAATTAAATAATAGTACATGCAGGCACCCAAATCTTGTAAGTGCTTAGGGCCTCTAAAAGCTGATTGTCTCCCAAGAGACAAGCACTTGACAGGTCAGGGTGCTGTTAAGTTTGTCAAACACTCAGATTGACTTTGTTAATCCGCCAGCCGGGTGGAGCTCAAGGAAGATTAAAATGTCTGGTGTGCTGATTTGAAAAGCCTTTGAGTGTCGGTGAACATGTTTGAGGAGCATGTGGGTGGGGAGCACCGGTGAGATCTGAGCTCTCAGCATTGGTCTAGAGGCAAGGTGCTGGCCTCTCATGCCGAAGGTACCGGGTTCGATTCCCGGTCGGTGCAGGCATGCTGATTTTTTGGGGGGGGGGGGGGCGGCGAACATTCCTGTCCCTGTTCCTATGGTAGGTGGGTTCGAGCACCTAGTCTTCTCGGATAAGGACAAAAAACTCGAAGGGCCCGTGTGCAAGTTCAAGATACCTTGGCAGTTAAAAGTGGAGAAGAGCAGGTCGAACAAGGCCGCTGCCTGGTTTTTAAAAAAAAAAATCCCTACCACAAAAATACACACAATCATTAACCAGCTTTTAGAAGGCTTACCTTTGTGACAAATTCTTAACCTGTAATGCCCAATGTTCCATATTTGAAACATGTCATTTGGTACCCATGGCTCTAGTCTGGGAATATTTTCTGCTTTATAAAAAAATAATTGTGTAATTATTTCTCATAAATATCTATATTTCTGTACACAGTGAAAATTCCATTATTTTCAAGATCAGCTTGGTGTGTTCAGATATTCTGGAAAACGCGATAGATGCAAAGGGCGGTAGAGGGTTGAGACTTGCACCATTTTTTAGTTTAGGCCAACTGTGACAGGCAAGGGTCTTAATATGTATTTTGGCTTTTTGTTCATATTGATCCACAGACGAATTTTTCTCAACAGATCAACACATCATCACAGCTCTACGCTAATGGCATACGTTATTTTTGAAACTTTTGAGATATGAAAAAAAAAAAGAAATGTTTCTTTTTCTGTCATTTGGTGACCTATGTCATTATTATTCTATTGAATCGTTACATATTCCCATTGGCGCATTTCTTTTTCTATAATATTATCATTCTGATAACCCCCACGCTCAGGAATGCCATGAACCGTCAGTTGGCCTTTGGCATAAGTCTGACATTTGCCATTATCCTAGAGCACTGTCAATTTCTTGTAAGTCGTTCATTTCTATCACTGAGACTATTATTTCGTAACCAGAGCATTCTCTTTCAGGCTCTGTGAATTTATGAGCCCAACTTTCTTTCTGGTGACCATTGACTTCAGCAACTGGGGTTAAGTAATGTCCCGCTCAATACTCAGACGGTGTTATACTGTTTGATAGCTTTATAGCACATGGCAAAAGAGACTCAGCTGAAGATCAGCGCATCCTTTGAAAGCCTACATATCTTTGACCCTCTAGTGCATCGCATTCCATATCTGAAACACTTCAATAGAGCCAAATGTTCTATAATTGGAATATCTCTGGAGTTATCTGCAAAATAAAAATATTTATGCGTGATAAATTTTCATATTTCTGCATTCAATTGACCATTTTGAATTAGTTCCGTAAGATTCAGAATTGTTATGTTGGCTAAGCGAATGTATGTTAGGGCATTAGAGTGTTAAGTACTAATTTGTTCAGAGGAGGGGGGGGGGTGGTGAGTTAATACAATGATGGATGTTTTAGAATTTCCGAGAACATTACCTACTTTGTCTTATCTCCATAATAAAGGTATACGTCGCAATTTCCATCTAGAACACTTCATCTTACGTGCGAAAAAATCACATTAAGTAAAACAAACAACCAAAAATCTCATTTCTCAAGACTGTGGCAGGTACTGAAGACACCTAAACTTTCAAAGGGAGAGTAAAAAAATTCTTTAAGAATAAAATTTAGAAAAGGCACAGGTGATAATTATTTCCAACTACTGCATTTGAATTTCTTGTCAAAACACATTACTTTCTAAACTTAGAACTTCTACATTTTCTCCTGTTCAAGTGATTACAAAAGTAATGCTTTTGTCTGCAGCGAATCTGTTAATCACAAGTGCAGTCCTAATGATTCGGTCAAAACTGAAAATAATCAATGAGGCAAACTGTCTCCTTCAGTTTGATCATGGTGTTGTCCATTATCAGTTCTAACTTGACGCCTTTCATGTTAACTCTCTAGTGCCCGAACGAAAATTGCCAATCCCAAAACTTCTGAATTACATGTAATATGCTGAACTTATTTTAAATAGTCAGAGTATTGCAAAAACATATTAAATATGTAATTGGAAAAATTATTTGTTGATAAAATAGGAAGAGTACTTGCCTCAAACATAAAGCATTTTGGCTCCAGGTGACCTGTTTCAAATATGGTACACTGGGCGCAAGGGGGTTAAACAAGTATTTAATATTCAATTCTGATCATGACGCCATCCTGCCGAACCTCTGTCCATATTGACTTGACGCCTTTCGTGTTAAACAAGTATCTTCTAATCTTCTGTATGTCCCGTAAATCCCCCTTTGCCTGTCAGGACAGCCCCATCTGTTTGCACTGAGATCTAATCTAACGGCATTTTCCTAAATCCCTTCAGTAATTCTGACAGTCGTATCAACATGATCAGCATTGTCTTACTTTGATATAAGTTTATTATCTTAAAGACCGTGGCTTAAGTAAATCGACAGCACATCAATTCATTCTGTCTCTTGCGTAAATGGTTTCATAAGCCTATGAAAACAAATGGCAAAAGGTTCTGCAGAATTTGAATTAAAAAAAACTACATGCTGATTGACATAGACAACGGAGACACGTTGGTCTAGAGGCAAGGTGCTCGCCTCTCATGCCGAAGGTACCGGGTTCGATTCCTGGTCTATGCAGGCATGTTGGAAATTTAGGTGAATTTCCTGTCCCCGATCCCATAGTAGTACGGATCGAGCACCTAGTCCTCTCGGATAAGGATGAAAAATCCGTTGCGCACCTTACAGATACTTTGGCAGTTGGAAATCGAAAAGAGCAGGCCTAGCATGGCGGCTGCCCGAGCAAAACTAAAGGCACTTATCTCTATCCTCCCTCTCTCTCTCCCTGATAATTCTGTTAATTCTTGGAGTTGGGTGTTAACTCAGGGGACAGTTTAGGTTCAGCAGTCATCCACCCAGACCATTACAATCGGTATATTTGAATGACACAAAAGTCAATGTTCACATTAATACCTCTCACTATGCCCTGCGAAAGACAACGGTTTCTCTTAAGACTTCTCTAACGATCATTGTTACGAAATTTACATTTTTCACCGCACCACACACATAATTATGACAGTGATTGTTGTTATCTGTACGTACGTACCCCAACTGTTTTGCGCTGGGAGTACGTATTTTAAAGCCTTTTGTGACTCCAGAGCTAGATAGCTCTCCCCCGAAATACTCCCAACAACAACCTGGATTAATTATTCTTTCAGATTTTCTTTTTGTTTTCCTCCTGTTTTTTGGTTGAAAGGGCAAGGGGCGGGGTTGGGGATTCGATAGGATTTAGGGCTGAGGATAAGGACGGGATTAAGGATGGGTACGTATACGTTTGCGCCACTAGCGCAAAGCGCTTGGGGTACGTACGTACAAGTAACAGGAGTCCTATGAAATATTTATTATTTTTATGCGACTGTCATCTTGACAGGTCGATATGACCATTAGAGCTTTCACAATAAAATCTTCATGTGTTCTTGCCGTGTAGTGCTAAGAAAATGTATAGCTGTTAATCACTGTTATATCGAAGTTTCATAAGAAGTTATGAGATACGGAAAACTAGAACCATTACAGTACTGAACTTATCGACCTTTCTTGTGAAGAGCACAGGAGACGGTAGAAGGAAGGGGGACATAATTATGCACTTAGGTCCATTGTTAAATAAAACTACGATGGATGGATGGATGGATGGATGGGTGGATGGATGGATAGATGCATGGCTGGATGGGTGGATGGATGGATGGATAGACGGGTTGATGATGGCTGGAGGGGTGGATGAGTGGATGGATGAATGAAAGAAGGACTTAGGGAAGGGCGGATGGATGGATTGATGGATGGATGGGTGGATGGATAGATGGATGGACGAACGGACAGATGGATGGGTGGATGAATTTCTACGGTACAAACTGTTGATCACTGGACTCAAACTAAACATTTTGAAGCTGTGTTTTCATGTGTACGGAAGTGGGGATGGAAACGACAGAAATCCTTCAAGTAGTGAAACTGCAGGAATGTTTTCATATGTACGGAAACGCCATTTCCCTATACATGGAGACATCCTTCTTTTTTTTTTTTTTTTTTTTGTAATACTTGATGGATTTTTGCCGTTTCAGTTTCCGTACACGTGAAAACACAGCTGTTAGAGTATTAAAGATTAGAAAATAAGGACAAATCACTGTTTTGAGGGTGACAGTACCAAAATAGTCGTCATTCAAAAAGGCATCGTTAAATCAATGTGAGAGAATTTTCCAGTCACATTATTTTGTCAATTGACGCTTATTGACCCTCGCATGCCCAGCAACTCATATAATTATGGAAAAAACGACCATATACCCATTACTTATTTTGTAAGCATCTTCTAATTTACCAATAGAAACTTTTTCAGTGATAAATATTGACACTTTCTCTTTATTTGACTATGTTAAGTCATGTTGGTAAGTCATGGATTTTTAAAGCTTTTTTGGTTTGTTTGTTTGAAAGTAGTTGCTAATTTATGTGTGGGCAGTAGAGGGTTAAGATCATCCAAACCAAATTCTGTAAAGTTGAGCTGGTAGCGCACTGAGGGAAGCCTGTTGTGTGCCGGTTTTGACCGAGGCTTGAACTTGCTTTGAAACCACAAGCTAACAGAATTGTCTCCATCTCACAAGTGGGCGAAGTCCCGTCTATCTCCATATTCCACACACACACACACACAAAAACCATGCAAAAAAGACTTGACCCAATGCACGATGGGCCTAATCCTTTTCAGCGTTTTGCTCAAGCCTTTGCCTCGTAGGGGAGGTGTAATACCAAGCCCGGCCAGACATAGTCAAATGCTGAGAGACAAGAAGTGCACACAATCATCTATCTATTATCTATTTCAGTAACTTGCAACCTTTGGCATGACTAACTGACCAAACTATACACTCTTCAGGCCTTAAATTTGGCAGGAAGGTGGCAATTGAGATAAGGAAGATGACGGCTATAATTAAAAGTTGTTTACTTCAAGCATGTATTTTTAAAAAAAATAACAATGTTTATTGCTATGTAACATTTGTATTTCTGCATGTTTGTTTCGTAATATATAGTACCGTGCATGTCATAAAAAGTAACAATATCAAGCGTTCAGTTTGGTGCGTAATGTTGTGGTGCGCATGAGTTCTGAAGCAAGACTGTAGTTTATTACTTTTATTATACTAGGGGAGTGGGGGGGATCACATGATTGTTTATTCTGGGCAATGCCCGGTAGCTCATCTAGTTTCCTATATTTTCTTTAAAAATCCAGAAAGACCCTGTCATACTAAGCTAGGTCAGACACAGTTTCTGCCATTATTTCTTTGGTGTACATTTTGCTGGCAGCATCTGACTGTGTGTGACCGGGCTTGCTATGATATCTCTCTAGGACGCCCGACTTTGGACTAACTGGTGTCCTGCCAGTTGCGCATCGTTACGCGGGGCCATAAACTTTGTATCCGGCGTAGCGTAGAAGACAGGGAGACCAAAGTAAACAGAGTGTATGATTTGATTGCCTTCGCATCCTTGCTTACAGTAAGTTGAAAGCATGGGGAGTTAAGCTATTGAAGTACCATCGAGTTCAGTCCCTTATTTTATAGATTTATTTCCAGAGTAAATGCCGCAATAGTCCACAGGATCTTTACTGGGAGTCTTGATTACTGTAGCACGATGGGCCTAATCCTTTTCAGCGTTTTGCTCAAGCCTTTGCCTCGTAGGGGAGGTGTAATACCAAGCCCGGCCAGACATAGTCAAATGCTGACAGACAAGAAGTGCACACAATCATCTATCTATTATATATTTCAGTAACTTGCAACCTTTGGCATGACTAACTGACCAAACTATACACTCTTCAGGCCTTAAATTTGGCAGGAAGGTGGTTGATTACTGTAGCAAGGGTTATCAACCCTATACGAAATATTTGCCCCTTTACAGAAGATGACAAAGGAGCATGCACAGCCAAGTTAGTACTTGGAGTGAACTAAAGCTTTGAAATGCAGAAAAACAAAAAAAGAAAGTCTCTAGATGTGTTTCTATGTGTGCGTAAACGCTAAAGGCAACGTTAAACCCCTTTCAAGTAGTGAAATAGAAAGTTGAATGTTTTCATGTGTGGGGAAAACGCCATTTCCTTACACGTGTAGCCTAAACACTTCTTTTAACTACTTGATGGATTTTCCCCGTTTCTATTGTCGTTTCCGTTTCTGTACACATGAAAACACATCGTCAGTGTTTAATCATTTGAAAGAAACTGCCGTTCACCTCACGTAATCGCGTGTCAGTGATTTTTGGTTGTTTTGAGTTATGACTACCCAAATCATCGATCGTGAGGAGATTTACATTCTCACGGTATCTTTTAAAGATTTGATGTTATAGGCAGTAAAGTTTTTGCCACAGCCAAGAATAAATAAAGTGACCAAACCTTTGAAACACTCTTCGGTAAAATTTAATAATGACAAAATTGTTGATACGCCAGTGCGTGAAATGAAAGGCGCAATAGAAAACCTGGATTTAGTTCATATAATAATCTTGACCAATGTTTTCACCATTGATGGATTTCCTCGTGTAGATCAGCACTTGGGTGAAGTACCATCTTACTACCATTGTTGGTTTAACACATAACAAACAAAATACAAAGGAGTGGGACGGTGTTGAGGACGTATTGAGCCCCGTCAGACACGGTCAGGTGCTGGCTGGCAAGAAGTGCACATCATAATTTCCTAGGTTTCTTTAGTAAATCCGGGAAGACCGGAAGGTAGGCTCAAGCCTAGGGCCTCAAAATCTGGAGCCAATCTGCATAATATTTTCTGACACCCGTAGCATTTTCTTACTTTGATGTTACAGTGCACTGTAGTTTCTGAACAAGTCTTTTGTTATTTTCCTGGCTTATGTCCTTTCGAGGAGGAATTGCTAAGTGCGGAATTTTAAACACCTATCATCACCAGTGGCGTTACTCAACTTAATTAAAACACTTTCATTTTTCTCTAGGCTTGAAGGCGGGGGATTGGGCCCAGTGCATGGGTAACAGTAGAGCGGCAAAACCGGCATACCCAAATAAATGATCATTCCAACCGTTTCGACCTCTGGAGTGTCTTCGCGGTGCCGTCATTGATAATAATGTCCACCGGCAATCCCACGAAATAAAGGTCCGGGTAGCCGGAAGAATTAGTTCTGAAGGCGTCGGGTTCCTTCTAGCGATGAGACGTGTTTTGACTTTAACAATGGAAGAACTCTAGCCCTGTGGTGGTAGCCAAGTCTCGGGTTGTAGTGTTGAAAACAATCATTGGATTTACCTGTTGTAGGTAGCAAGCAAATGTTTTCCTAACAGGAAGTGTAGAGAATAGAAATCAGGATGAAAGCTTCCAATTTCTGAGGTTGTTCGTAGGTCGAAGTCCTGTTTCCACAGTCTGTGGACAGTTTTTCGTGGACATTGAGAACTATTTTGGAATGTTCGTTCTCCCGTTTTTCAAAGGATTTTGTTTCTTTATAGGAAGAAGTGCAATAGGCAACGACTAATTTTCCTGTCTTCAAAATATTTCAATATTGCCATAAAGCATGCATTTGACTTAGTGTGTTCACGGATTATTTATTTGTTTGTTTCATTCATTTTTTAAAATGCAATGTGAATAGGATTAAATATCAAGTGATCTGTAATTTATTCAATATTCTCTTCAGATTATTTATTTATTTACTTATTTGTCTAAGTGTATTTATAATTTATTTATCCACTTTCCCCACTTTTTCCTTAACAATTAATTAATAACTTATTCTCATTTTCTACCTTTTACTGAATTTTGGGATTTCTATCGTACAATAACAGCACTTTCTGGGACAATTTGGCCAGCGTTAGAAAAAAATACTTGTACAAAGACAAAAATGTAAATCTGCGCCGTATATCTTTACAACACCTTCATTAATCTGTAGGAGACTTTTCATTGTGAGGAATAACCGAAATTTGGAATGATGTATTTCTGGAAACTGAAGAGGAGATGGTTAATGAAGAAGGTAGGTTATTAACTGAGAGCAGGCTGGTAGACAGACCATGCACGATTATTTTGATGTGCTTACATTTTACCGACGTACATTCCCCTCTCCCTCCCTACTTACTTGCCTACCTGCGTGCCTATCCATCTATCTATCTATCTATCTATCTATCTATCTATCTATCTATCTATCTATCTATCTATCTATCTATCTATCTATCTATCTATCTATCTATCTATCTATCTATCTATCTATCTATCTACCTAAAATTATTTGAATACCTCGATTATTTTGCCCAAACAAATACACGGACCCAAACGGTGAACCGTGAGAACCAATTCCTGTCCACACACTTACCATTGTCTAATACCCACACGGGTGATCGTCCCCCTATAGACCCCATTTAATTTGTCCACGACCTGTGACCAGTTGTACGGCACCGATGCATGGTAACGTTGTTAGATCCTGCTTTAGACGGTCTGTCATTGTCTAAAGTTAAGTAACTACAGTATATGGTTTTTGTCCGTGGTGATTCTTTAGAAGTCCAGACTGAGGAATGAATCGATTTAAAAACACAGAGAGAGAGAGAGAGAGAGAGAGAGAGAGAGAGAGAGAGAGAGAGAGAGAGAGAGAGACAGGCAGAGAGACAGATAGACAGACAGACAGACAGAGAGAGTCAGAGATAGAGAAAGAGAGCGAAAGAAAGAGAGGGAGAGAGAGGAGAGAGAGAGAGAAAGAGATATAGAGAGTTGGGAAGGGGGAGGGGGTGCGATGGGTTAATAAGATCCAAGCAGTTAAATAATGCATACCACGTCATGAAAGTCAAAGTACGGAAAAGCTTTTTATTTTTGTCATTCCACTCCAATTAATATACTCAAGTAAAACAATTTTTCTCCAGGTTCAATGTATGGGATGCGCACGTCTATTTTGCGCAAGTTTCGTAGAACCCCATCCATTGATTCCCCCATGACCACCCACCTCTTGTTGTCTCTTTTAGTTCCTTTCCTCGCTGTCTTACCACATACACCCACCTACCCGTCTACACACACATACTCACGCATACACACGATCCCACCTACATAGGCACTCACACAGATACAGACACCCCCAAACCCCTCATACACACATATACACACGATAATATACACACATACCCACAACGCATTTTAAACAAGTGTCAAAGTATGCATTTGTTATACCTCTTGTACATACTAAAAGATCTCAGTTTTTTTGCAGGAAATGGAGACAGAAAGAGCAAGAACTATGGTTGCGATGAATCAGACTTGACCATTGTCATTTTTCTACATCTATTAAAATTTGTTCTCAGGTGACAGCACAAAAATATACCTAAAAATTTCCCTATTCAAAGACATGCAGTTTGCAATCATGTTCAAAATATAATTATTATTGTTCTATCCTTTTATTCTCATTCAGGTTGGAGAGGTGACAGCGGGCAAAGAGGAATTCAGAACTTTCATTTTCGAAAGTAAGTCCCTGGTTGTTGCCATTAAAAATACACCATACTACATTATACTTACATACTTTTTCCGATCCAGCAGTCTTCTGAACCCTTCGACTTGTTGCCATGACATAAAAGTTGTAGGATACTACATTATCGAACTGCTGAATGTACAATCAAAATTGGGCAAAAATTTTTGCCTATTCAAATGCCTATTCACCATGACAAATGCTGCGATCCCACAGTTTTTCTTTGGTTTTTATGATATTTCGTCAATTGCTGAATGTACAGTGTTTCACCACTCCAACTATGGTCTTCAGTTGATATAACAAAATTAAAAATTCCAACCATGTCCTTCAGATCACACGGCGAGATTGCGTTGTGATCCGGTTCAAATTTTATAATGGCCTAATTAGCCTGTAGGCGTGATAGGAAAATGCCGGAATACTTTTTCAACTCAGTGGTGGCTCATAACCAACGAAAGTATAAAAATATAGCGAACTTTAAGACCTTTTGAAATAATTTATGTCCAATTACACTTTTACGCTTTTCTATTATTATATAACATGATATTTGTAGAATTTAAGGTTCAGCGGTTAAAAAGCTTTTGATGATTACATTGAAGCCTTACATCCAGATTATACATCTAATACTGTTAATAACGATCGTGATCACGTTCTCGATATTAAATTTAATATAAATTATTACGGTAAATAATAATCTCCTGTCTCATTACTAACACACAGCACCTATGGTATCCCTGTGTTCACAGAAGTTCAGAACAGCTTGGACGTGGTGTGTACAGATGGCGTCACGGAGGTGAACGTAGATAACGTTATGCCTCTGCTCAAGTCGATGAACGTCGATACATCAGATGAAGGAATTCTGGACCTTATACGAGACTCCCTTGTGGACAGTAAGTTTGAATGTGTGTTTGTCTGACTGTCTGTAAATGTAGATTTATGTGTGTTTCCGAAAAAGTAGAGGTGATTATGTCGACGACTGTTGCCGCTGTGAACACACAGACAAAAGGGCAGACATCGATAGATAGATAGATAGATAGATAGATAGATAGATAGATAGATAGATAGATAGATAGATAGATAGATAGATAGATAGATAGATAGATAGATAGATAGATAGATAGATAGATAGATAGATAGATAAATAGATAATTATAGGCGGTTGGTTGGATGGATGGATGGATGGGTGGATGAATGAATGGATTGATGGATGGATGAATGGATGAATGGATGGATGGATGAATGGATAGATGGATGGATGGAACGGCCTCCATCATTTACCATTAATGCTATCAATAATCTGCACAGATTTTGGAGAAATTGTCCCTCTAGAACTCGACTCTGTAGTCCAGAAGGCACAGGAAGCCAAAGAATTAACAGAGATGGACGATTGCCTCGAAGTTGCCTTCAAGGTAAAACACTGAATGATTTAGCTTGTGATATTTACCGTTTCAAGCCTGGACACCCGCAGATCGATCTTGATGTGCCGATTGGTTGGATGGTGACGTCACGATATTGAGTTCAGCGAGATCGAACCAAAGACACCCGTATTGATAAGATAAGACAGCTAGTGCTTTTAGCGTGTACAGATTTCGCACCGCCACCACGCGGCAAACACGAGGAAGCCATGAAAAGTGCCGTATCTTATAAAGGCAAATATGGAAAACATTGAATTTTGTTTACTGTTCAGCTGTCTCTATAGGCCTTGATTGACGTCACTTGTCATGGAATTATAACCTCAATCGCTGTGGGAAAAAACTCTGGCTATTTTTTTTTTTAGTTGCAGTAGCACTGTCACAATTTTTCCATCATAAATGTACTATTATATCAAGCATTCTTTTCATACTATGCGCCACGGGCCCCATCTCCGATCAGCGCACAAATTGTGTGCACGATTTTTTTTAATGGTGCGAAGAAGGCACTGTCTCATCTTATCGTTTCTAGTATCTTTAATAGAAATAATTGGCTAGAGCACGGTGTCTTATTGAAATTGTATGTCGTTACGTCACCATCCAACTCGTCTTCTGGTCAAACTCAGCTAGTGCTCGGCCAGGACTAAGCTGGGTTTTCATGTGTACGGAAAGGGAAACGGCAAAACTCTTGTCAGGTAGTAAAAACGAAAGAGTTGATTCCATGTGTACGGAAACAACATTTGTTTCTGTACACACACAAAAAAAAAAAAAAAAAGCTAAAACATATTTAGCTCTGTGCTGTAACAATAATATAACAATTAATGTAACTCCAATTCTGAAATTTCACAAAGGATTTTGACAGGCGCGAGCCATCAAGACCTTTGCACAGGAGCCATTATCTATTAATAACAACAGCATTTACAACATTAGTAAAGATAACATCAGCGCAACAGCAACAATTAATATAAACAGTGAACGGGACGTCGGCAAATTGAGAACATGAGGGGTGAAACACACCAGGCCTGGTGTAGGCACCAGACTGGTAGCTCGCCGCCCAAGTATTATGCATTACGCTACTAGTACCCTAGGCACTGCCCATAGCGCCGCGGTGTGGGCAGTGATTAGTGGCTTAGTGAGATGCATAATAATTCGGTGGTGAACCACCAGTCTGGCGCCCACACCAGGCTTGATCTGGTTCACCCCTAATTGTTGTCAACTTTGCTGAGAAAGGGGGGGGGGGCGGGGGGGGGGTGACCCAAAAAAAAACAACAACCCAAAAATGGGCAGGATGTATCGGTTCGCATAAGCACAGATTAATGATTTTATAAAAGGTATTTCATTGGGATTATGAAGATAAGCGCTGAGCACTTTGTACGCATTAATTTGTTGTCGTTCAACACCGTCCAGTGAAGCTGGTTTCTCATGTGCACGGAAAAGAAAACGGCAAAAAATCCCTCATATGTAATGAAAAGAAAGAGTGTTTCCATGTGTACGGAAACGGCGTGCGGAAACATTCTTTCTATTTCACTACTTGAAGGCTCTTTGACGTTGCCGTTGCCGTTTCCGTATACATGAGAACCTAGCTTAAGGCACAGAAAAAAAAATGTCCGTTTTCCGACATTGTAACAGCGTTTACTTGTAAAATCTAAAGATGAAAATTTAGAAACCAATTGTTTTATACTTTTTTTTCAGCAGTACTTACAACTTTGTGTTGAAGTTAAACTGTATACTATTAAGTATTATGTTCTTTACCAAATTTGTGGTCTTTATTTAGAAATTCGTTTTGTTTTTATCTTTTGCCTGTAGCTAATAGATTTCGACGAGGACGGCTTCATCACTCAACCAGATATTTACCAACTGATGCTGAGACTTGGAGAGGTTCTAGGGGAGTACGCATTGGACGATATGTTGGAGGCTGTGGACATGGACAAAGATGGCAAGATCAGTTTACGAGGTGAGTAGTGAGTGCTGTAGGAGCTCACTAACAACAGTGGTTGTCAACGTTGGCGATATCGTCCCTTGGGGGAGGATGGGGGTATTTTGAATTCTAGGGCGGGGGGGGGGGCGAAAACGAAGAAGGGGCAATTAGGGGGGGGGCGATGAAGAAGGCGATAAGGGGGTGGCTTTGGGGGCAAAAACATGAATGGGGTACCATTTGAGGGCAAATGCAGGGCAGCCATTGACTTGTTCTACAACACGCGTAAATAGGTTTTATAAACAAAAAAAGCCTGAGTTTTTTTTAAGTGCGTTTGATAAAGAATGATTTCTGTTTGTTTCATGATGAACAATCATTATCATGAATGAGGCTTTGCAAAACATCATTATTTGTGTGTAGTCTGTCTTCTTGTGAAATCTATCTGTTGGGTTTTGGTAGGGATTTGGTAAAGGTGGGGGCGGGGGGGGGGGAGGAGGGAGGAATAGGGAAAAAAACCGGGGGGGGGGGTGTGATAAAAGAAAATAAAGAGCCAAAAGGGGTGATTGCCTGGAAAAGTTTGAGAACCATTGTTCTATAGGATATATATAGTGTCGTATCGTTGTCTGTCTCACGTACTGGCGTATAGATATTTCTATAAGTTTCAAAAGGCAGCTAAAGCATTTTTTGTTCCAGCAGGCTTATTTTTCTTGACTTACCTGAGGGGAGAGAGCATGTGATAGAAGGAGTGAGAATGTGATGGGAAGAGAGAGAGAGGGGGTTGGGGAGAGGGAGTGTGGGAGAGAGAGGAATGAGTTTTTATTACTTGTAAAGCGCATTGAGCATTTATTGGAAATGCGCTATATAAATGTAATTTATTATTATTATTATTATTATTTTCGAGTTACGGCTACTGTATCATTGCCCAAAGTGAGATCGACATTCTACAAGTAGCCTATCGATATATTTTTTTTAACCCTATTACTTCTATTAATCGATTTTGTTGGTCCATTACCATGATTCATATTATTTTCACAATCCTCATCCAATTTTCTTTCCAAATATTTACAGTTATTGTGGGCTACAACGTTATTCCAAATAGTTACAGCCATTTTACTATACCATCATATTTCTTTTTAAAAACTCCTTATCATTAGGGAAATGTCTATGTAGCAGTAATAGGGTTAATTGTTTTCAGACACATTTAAAATTCCCTCGTGCTTGTCTGTACATAGAAATCTCTGTCGTACCAAAACTTTAAAAAGCTCTTCTGTGGAGTGAGGGGAGCTGGCGATGCGCCAGTATGTGAGATGGAGGATGATGTAGTTAGCTGGGTGGTTACTGTTAAATAAGTCAGATTTGAATTTTGAGTTTGGATTTTAGTGCGTCGACACGATATTGGCCACTTTGCGCCTTTCAAGGTGTATTTGGGTATTTTATTTATATATTTGGAATTTAGAGCTTCATCAATTTAATATCCACAAATAGAGTTAAATAGTTCCGTATCATTTTTATCACCTTGGTAAAATTCTCACAACTTGTTTTGTGTAGATCTGAAAAGAGTTTTGTAAATGTTTGCAAAGTGTTGAAATGAAGTTGTAGTTCCCAGCTTTTCCAGAGGGGTCAAGACACGCTTACATGGCGCCGTGAAAGTACGTTTTGATGGGTTACGAATAAACATATGAAATAATGATAATTATCGTGATGGCAGTTTCTCGACTAGGACTGGACATATAAATTGCGATAAAAATGAAGGCGGGTGATGGATTACGGATGAATGCATTACAGTATCTTTAGTGAGTTGAGAGGCCCCAAATGAGGAAATGATACACGAAGACTATAGGGGAAGAATGTCAGTTGTCACAAAATGCAAATTCTATGGTTACCTCACTCAGCTCTTATGAAAAACTAAAACACTCTATGCCTCTGTCTACTTGTCCACAGAATCCGTTCCGCTCCGCTCCTTGCCGCTATAGAGGCAAAGAGAGTTTTTCATACTTCATTTTCCGTAAAAATAGCGGAGCGGATGCTGTGGACAAGAGCACTAAGAAATGACGTGATAGGGACAAACATGGCAAGATTTCTTTATAAGATGTATACACAGAGAAAAAGGTCAAGGGGGGTACTTAGAATGGTGAACAAAGTTGATGGAAAAAGACCATGACATGGCTCGTGATGAAGAAGATAGCGACAGCGATTACATGCTATAACAGGCCGTAACATTTGTTTCCACCATTCGTCGGTTTCATACCGAAAGGGGGGGGGAGGGGTAGATATCAACAGCTGTACAACGAAAAGGCGAACTCTCGTTATGACGGGGGGGCGAACCGCCAAAATCAAAATTGCGAGAAATACAGTTTGAAAATTTTGTGCTACCCTCATCATCGATCTTTTCTTCATACTACATAACACAAAAACTGAATGAGATTTAACAAAATTGCTCGTGTTGGGTGAAGCCCTCAGCAATATACTTTTGATAACCACAAAAGAGAAAACAACTCAAATTTGACCTATTCGCCCCTTCGTCATACAGATTAAGTTAAGCGTTTTCTTTGTCCTGCTGTTGTTATCTATTCGCTCCTTCGTCGTGAAACCGGCGTATTTTCAGAGGTATGGCGCAATTCCCAATTCTGCTGTTTTTTTTTTTATCTCTTCAGATTTTCGTCATTTTCTTTTGGGTAGAGATGTACCGTCCAGGAAAGAAATTTTCGCCATGGCTGAGGAGGCTAGGAAAAAGCGAGAGACAGAAGAAGAAGAACAGAAACTACTAGAAGGTCAGCAACAAGCACAACAACAGAGAGAGCTGGAGCTGCAGAATGGTGATGAGATTACTGCTGCCGACCAGTCTGTCACGGATAACGTCGAACCGCCGTCTTCAAATGATAAAGGTGATGCTACAGCTGACACGCAACTGTCTAACGTACAGCTCTCTTCTGAAGACGTTCCGGCGTCGAAAATTGATGACGTCAAAGTTTCTCCACCCGATGGCACGGAAAGTGAAACAAAACCAGGGGGTGGAGAAAGCGAAATGAGGTTAGAGTTACCAAAAGACGGAGTGATTTCTGCTGAAACAAACCCCCGTTCTTCCTCTTCTCCCAGAAAAGGTGATCCGGCCATTTCTGAGAAGAGGAGAAATATATTCGGGGGTGGATTTACGCTCACTACGCCATCGGCAGTGGACCTCGAAGTTAAAGAGCAGCCTATACCACAACTTTCACTTGATGAGTCAAAAACTGAACCAGCATCGCCTCCTCCTCCGGACGGGGATGATGATCATTTACAAGTGCACTCCCATGACAACACTGTGGACAGTGACTTTGATATTGACAATGATAGCAACAGAGGAGGCAGCCCCATGCCTGTAGGGTTAGAGATCGAATCCATTCATCTCCATCCCCCAGATCTTTCATCAGTTGAAGCAGCAGCTCCATCGCCAGTGCCGACACCGTTATGTTCCCCCCGTCGTCGCCCAACTATCGTCAGCATTGGCGGCCTAGCCGTTCCGCCCATAAACGGCGAGGAGCTTAACTACGCTGAAGCTATAGAGATCTTGCAGCATGACATGATGTACGGTGACAATCCCGTCCCTCGCCGTTCACGCAGACGACATAGCAGTGTAAGCAATATTAGTAATGTTGAAGATCCCTTGGCGTTGAACACAGTGGAAGATGTGGAAGATTTTAACAACAGACTGGTATTTAAACTACCCCCACGACGTAAGTCTAGCACCACGCCCCCAGTCTTGCCTATATCTCCGCGGCCAAGCATCAGTGCCCCCTCTAATCGAGCAACACGCGGCAATAAACAAGTTGATTATAAAAGTGGTTTGGATTCTGACGAAGGCATTGATTTGGCTGATGAGGAAATTATCGACAAGAGTGTTTACGTGGCATGTTCTGCTCAGCCACCTGCCACATCACTGAGGATCTCAATGCCTACAAGTGACGCCGAGCCTTGGGAAGACGACAGCACTAACAAACCAGGGATTACCATAGACTTACATGATGTTGATGGTTCTGAAGGAGAAAACGATAGTAGCCGACTGAATACTCAACGAGAAGGCAAACATGCACTGGGAGTTGGTCTAGCCTCAGAGACGCCTAGATCAACTTGTAGAAGTGAATTTAGTGGCATGCATGTTAGTCTAACTTCTCCTCGTTCCGACGAATCATCCGCTGAAGACGATGAAGAAAATGAAGAATACAATGACCGACGTACAGAGCTCGCCAGAGAAGGACGTTCATCGCGTGCTATGTTTAGTGCGGCCAGCAATCAGTCACTTTACGAGGCTGATGCCGACTCTGTGTTACTTTCACTAAATGACGGAGGGTCGGAAACCAATAGAAGTTTGCCAAGTAAATCTATCCTGAAACGTGAACGGTTGTCAAATGACCTACATTTAGAGATTGATGACGAGGTCGATGTGTGTGATTCACCAAAATCTTCAGATAATCTTATGGTGTCTCCGACGAGGCAAAGAAAAACCAAAACACGAAAACGTGCGGGTTTAAGTTGTCAGACCATTGAACTAAAAGAACTGGAGTTAAATTCACCAGTGACAGCTGATCAGTTTTCAAACCGACGAAAATTCGGCATGATTCCTAGGGATGTTTCTAAATTTCTTGTGCTTGGCAAAAGCTCTAAGATAGAAAGTCCCAGGTACACCAACGGGTCAAACCGACCGCCAGGAAGGGAAAAAATCAACCCTACTATTCGATGGGATACGCCCAGACGTCCTCAGACAGCGGCAGTGACGTCAAGAGAGAGAAATGTTCTTCAAAATAGACGAATAAATTTGATGCAGGATGAGTACACGCCGTTGTATGACCAACAAAGATTTTTTGATTTCCCTTGCCACTCAACAGAAACATTGATAGAAGTGCCATCTGCAGAGGGCCCTGAAACGCCACTGGTCGACAGAGTCAGAGATATGGAGACTCGTATTCTGAAGAGGACAAAATCAAGTTACGAGCTGCCATCTGTCGGCAGCAGAGAACGCACGGGGTCTGAAACATGCAGAAGCGAAAGCAGTAGGGAGTCAGCCAAATGGCGAGCACAGTCAGCTACCACCAGAAAACCTTTGTACAAAAGAATCTCTGTTATAGACCTGACCAAAGGTCTACGCAAAGATGCCACTATGAAAAACAACGCCTTGTTGACGAAAAGGCACTCTGGCTTCAAAAGCATCGTGCCTTTGACAAGAGTAGTTATGGCATACCAGACAGCCAAAAAGAGACGTCAAAGTGGTGAATTTTATTCCATTTCCAGACAGCTGGAAAAACGCGGTGTGCCATACCATGCTAATAGTGCTCCAGTGAACAATTCATATATCACGGATTCTCACACGAAAGACAAAAAGAAAAAGAAAGGGAAAAAGAGTGCGAGTAAACGAAGCTCGAGCTACGGACGGGAGGAAGAACGAGACACTCCTAAGAATCCACTGGACGATGACGTCCCCACATTGGTCGGAGATCTGAAGGATCCAGATATTATTCCCAACGAAGTAGTCTTTGAGAAAGTTAGACCATTTACTGCTCACCCAATGTCCCACAGTTCCAGGCACGCGGACCGCCCGCGCAGAAACGAAGGAATGCATCCGGGGACAAGGGCAGGCTCGGGGATTGGTCATTCATCTTCCTCTGCGGTAACTATAGATCTACGGTTGCCCGATGAGACCATGTTCGAGAAAAAGCTGAAAAACGTGTCCATGTTGTCCAGACTGCCAATAAAATGATTATTCTATAATTATGTTATTACAAGCTGTGAGTGGATCTGACGAAATCGGGCTGAAGTTAAAAGATCAAATTCCCTGAGAATACCCCTTCAAGGGTTGAACATTTTCTTTGGAAATTGTGATTAACTTATAATATGAAAACTTAGCAATTTTTTCTGCATTCAGTCAGAACATTTTGTTTGAAATCGTCTTAGAAATATTTTATTGTGATTTAGGTTTAAAATTTTCACCTTTAGCCGGTTTTGTTGTTTTTTGTCAGATCCATCCACAAATATCTGTCTTATTAAAGCAAGTAGGCGCACAAATAGTTGAATGGATAGGCTGTGAGTCGCAGAATAGTGCATTCTAGGTGAACATAAGAATCTGGGCTCACTCAGTCTGGTTTAGTTGGTAGTGAAGTAGAAATGTAAGAGCTGGCAATCTGGGGAAAGTGGTAGCTTGTCTGTGTCTTAAGTAAACGATTGAAAACGCGCCTGGCTATGCCATCCGCTAAACAGGTGTATGTCAGTGTGAACGAGAGAGTTAATTGTTGAGAATGACAGACTGAAGGAAAGATGAAATGACAAGAGAAATGGCGAAGATACTGGGTAGGACTAGGAGGAAGAGGGTAAGAGAGAGAGAGAGAGAGAGAGAGAGAAAGAGAGAGAGAGAGAGAGAGAGAGAGAGAGAAAGAGAGAGAGAGAGAGAGAGAGAGAGAGAGAGGGGGAGACTGGCCAGTGAGGAGGAGGATTAAGTGAGAACGACAGGAGAAATGCGAGGGGCGACACAGTTTACAGAATTTGAAGGTCAGGGACGAATTAAGAAAAAACAAACAATAGCACTAGTCCGGCAGATAGAAAGAAAGATTGGGGGGGGGGGGGTAGGTTCGCCAACAAGAGGCGGAGAAGTTAACGCCGTTGGACTCTCATTCGAGTTACTACAGTGGCTGGTTCCACGTGATGTAGTGCCAGAAGTTCACCCTTTCTTTGCAACAATAGGGCTGGATAAAATTTAATGAACTATTTCAGTGATCACAACCTTCTACCTTGTTTGTTCTATCTTCATTTTCTAAAAAAAAAAAATGGAGATCTTTTAGCATGTAAAAGAGGTGAAACAAATGCATACTTTGAAACCTATTTAAAATGATTTGTGGCACTTATCAAGCTTAGATTTTGAGTAAAGTCCACCGCATGAAGCTGTTGATTCAATTTCTGAAATTAAAAAAAAAAAACATTACCCCAATACAATCATAATTATTTCAAAATCCCATGCACGATGGTTTCCTTGTTTTTCCTAACATGTTTTCTGAATGTTGAATTTTATGACTGTTTGTTTTATCTCCATTTTTTGAAAACAACAACAACAACAAAAATGCCTGGAGATCTTTTAGTATGTAGAAAAGGCATAGTAACCAATGTTCTCCTTGACACTTGTTTAAAATGCGTTGTGGCACTTATCAATCTGTTTCACAGTTCCGATGTATTCTTACTCCACATCATTAATACTAAAGCTGCAAACGTTTAACATCGAATTTCTCACGAAATATCATAAAAACCACAGAAAAACTGTGGAGCTGCAGCAGGGCTATAAGCAAAGTCAAAATTGGGCAAAAAGAAAAGGTTGTATGTTGCAAAGCCCCGCGTGAGAAATAAAACCCAAACAATACAAAGCAAACTAAAGAGAAGACAGAAAATACACAAATTTTCGGCTTTCGCCTTTGTCAAGTGAAAAAAACGAACAATAAAAGACTTCAACAGGAACGAAGTGAACCAGTTTACTTAGCTGCGAGTTGATGTGAAAGAAATATAGATATAGGAAGATAAACCGATAAAAATGTACAACTATCAAAATAAAAGGAAACAGAGAAGCACAATAAAGGCGAAAGCCGAAAATTTGTGTATTTTCTGTCTTCTCTTTAGTTTCCTTTGTATTTATCGAATTTCTCAGTTGTGCAAATTGTGGAGTTGAACAAACAAGAACTAAGGTCGCGATATAAGAAAAAAAAAGTGAATTTTATTTCATTATTTTAAACTTCTTGTCACAGGTAGATCTATATAATGTTATTGAAACTGTGAGATGTCTTGAGATTCTCGTTTACGTGCTGGCACGTATATTACTGAATGAGAACTTTGTAAATACATTGTAATAATTTTGCTGGTTATTCATTGTGTATGATATGTCGTCCAACATTTTGTAAATCGGATATTCAAAAACCCCGCTTATTTGGTACAATTGACATTGGTCAGTTCTTTACAAAGTTCCTGCATCTTTTTGAGAATGTTCACCTGGGGCTTTTCCAAAGCTAAAAGGTTAAATTCCAGGACTATTTATATCCAAGAAAATGAGAGAAAAATGCACAAGCTCTTTCCAATTTGTTTTTAATCCGCAGAGAATTTCAGGGCTATTCCAGGGCTATTCAATTATGTGCATGGCTTTTCTAGGGCCTTTTCTCAAATTTTTATATTCCAGGGCCACTTTTATTTTTAGGAAACCAGGAATTCCAGGGAGGAACAGGAACCTTGTTTTTACAAAATCAACAGTATCACACTGAGCTTTTAGCTCCACCTTTTTCAACGATTCAACATAACGTATGGAGCTCTAAATTAAATCCCCCTCATCCCCTTTACACGTAACAGATAGTTTGCAAACTGGACGAATGTATGTGTGCTTAATTTAATTGTTTTCTAGTCATCTGATTGGTTGGTTTCAATTCATTGTATATTATATTCAACGTCTTTCTCTATGTATGCAAAACCATCATAGGTCTTAGCTTCCTCTGTGAGCTTACAAAACAGATAAAAGGTTACCGGTACTGCACAATAGTCGCAAATTCAAACACAGACGAAACAAAATCTGCTCCCTTTCTGGCATAAGTTGACCAAAAGATTTTATTATTCACTACGATTGAAGATCTTTGTTTCTAGAGGACTTAGAGCCTAGCTCTGTTAACCCTAATTCTATATTCACCTTCGTTCTAAAACTATTAAATATTCTCCTTCAGTTTTGAGGTAGTGCCAAGAATTTTTTTGAAATCTGTAATATTTTAAGTGGTCTAGTCCACAGCATCCGCTCCGCTGAGCTACTTTTACGGAAATTACGTACGAAAAAGTAGAACACTCGTTGCCTCTGTATACTTGTCCACAGCGTCCGTTCCGCTCAGCTCCTCTCCGCTGGAGAGGCAAAGAGAGTTTTTCAAAAGTCATTTTCCCGTAAAAAAAAATAACGGAGCGGATGCTGTGGTCAAGACCAGTTACTTCGCAATTTTTGCAACGTAATTTAATATCTTCTTTGTGTAGATGAACTGAATCACACGAATTATAAAAACAACAATAACAACAAACAAAAACGGTAGGCAACAGGTGCAGATGCCAAAGGTAGTGATCCTCCATAAACAAAGACCTGAACTAAACAGTAAGCAAGAGTTAGTTCTAAGCAGAATCATACTGTTTAGTGACCCATGAGAAACCTCTTTTCCAAAGGAATTATCACCCTGAATAACCACTCTTACCAACGTGGTCTTCAAGCAAAAATTCTTACTACTAAAAATGCAGTTAACGTCAAGCTGGGGCACACTGAATCTGTTTTATGAGATATGAACTATGTAGTTAAACGGGACCTTGTGCACTGGCAAAGACTGAAACAGGTCTGTTTCACTGGTTTGGGCGTGTCAGAACATTCTTGAATTCCCAGGATAAAGAGTGACCGCGCGCACTGGCGAAAAGACGCAAAACAGACTCGAATCAGCTTAACTTACTCTAATTGGTTATCATAACAACTAAGATAAAGGAAGTCAAAGCAATGTAGTTCGAACTTTTACATCGTTGGTGAACATACATTGTATTGCTATAATTATGGGGGACTTAAAATGTATTTTTGACTGGGTGAACTGAGACAGGTTTTCTGCTGGCCGAAGGGATGACTTGTACAATCATTGTGGTTAGCCGTATTGATTTGCTTCACTTGTCGTCACAAAACTTGTGCTTCTACGAACTTCTGAATTTTATTTCGTATTTCGTCAGAAGTTCCAAGGCCTCAAGTTTCGTCCTTATCGGAGTTTTCAACTTTATTTCATTCTTCTTTTCGGATAACAGCTAGCCTAATCTTCCCTAGTGTCCATCTTTGAATGTAGATACGCTCAGCTGCCGTACTCCAAGGGAAGGGTCAACATCACAAGTTTGAGTGACGTAAGCGAAACGAACCAGCTCTCGCGTGCTGTCCAAAACGACCGTTTACCAGTTTCAAATCACCCATTATAATAGATATAGTTAAGATTACATATAGATGAAATTTTTACGCTTGATTGCATTGTGCAAAACACGACTTCTCTCACAAATATGAGAGTGACATTTTTATTTATCAAATTATTACAATCGTTGATTGGAAATACTCATTCATGGTTTATTATTGGTATGCATGTGTTGTTATGAGAATGCAATATAAATTACAGACCAGAATTTTGCGTTTATTTTGTCATTTACTTATAAGAGAAGTGGATTCTTTGTATCCTATTTTTTTCCAATCAATTTTTTACTTTGGACTGTCCCGCTATGTAAAAGCCATTGACCTCCGTTGAAAATGAAACCAAGCCAGCTTTTTCCGAGAAATGGTCATGTACGGTTGCTGAGAAATTAAAATCAAAGCAGTGAGGTTGGTCCTCCGTGTGTGATAAATATGTAACATCGAAAGAATACTGGCTTCAACACAAACCACATCAATGTTTTCCTCTTTCAGTTCACCCTGTCTGTGTTTGTATGTCTCTCTCTCTATCTCTCTCTCTCGCTCTTTAATCATGTCAATTCTAATTCTGGTGTTCTGTTGTCTAGTTCACGAACCTTTCTCTGCATTGTACATTACAAACTAAGAGCCAGATGGAACAAACGATTACAGTCACATGTCCATGAAACAAAAAAAAATTATTTTTTTTAAAGTTTGAAAGTCCCCAGTAGGGAGAAAGAAAAGCAGCCTGTTTCATCAAAAGGAGACTTTACTTAAGTAGAAAAAAATGGGCTTTGGGACAATAGACATTGTCATAATTTACCTTTAAATAACCAAACATTCTTTGAAGTTGGACGGTTGTCGTTCTTCCATCTGGGTCTTCAAATGTAAACAACTCAGATAAAAAGGTAAAGGAAAATACTGATTTTCAAGAATTAAAGACGAAGGACAACTCCACCACCCATTCCCATAACCCGAAATAACAATAACAGCCAAACTTTCCTACAGCAGTGTTTTAGAACTCTTGCTCACTCACTGCTAACTATAGACATGTCGCACACGAGAATAAAATGAGATTATATCTATACCAAAATAGACGGTTCGGGACCTCAGTTCTAGTTTGTTTCAACTGCACTTATTGCCAAACTGAGAAAATTAAACTTTTGCAGCTTTAGTTGCTACGGTAAGGGGTTAGAATAAATCACAACTGTGAAACAGCTTGATAAGTGTAACAACACATTTTAAACCAGTGTCAAAGTGTGCATTTACTTCTTCTACACATACATATGTACTAAAAGATCTCATGTTTCAGACAACAGAGATATAACAAACAAGAACTAGGGTCGCCGGTTTACGACCCAGCGTCAGTTTTGGATACGGACCGTACCATGTTGCATGTAAATGTAGTTTTATTTACTATCAAAAGTCACTAATTTTAAGGCCTCTACCGCCAGTTGCCCTGGATCCCAACTATCTCTTGTCATAGCGATGAAAGGAAGTCCGCTTCATAACTACTCACATTGTTGAGGCTGTGTGTGTCGCTGAAGACAATTGAAAAATAATTCCGCCACTGCTGTACGATAATGGCATATGTCAGACTTAGGTGGCTATCATACTAAGCCAAATCAGACACAGTCTGTGCCAGCAGAATGTAGGCTACGCCAAAGAAACAGTGGCAGAAGCTGACTGCGTCTGATCGGGCTTAGTATGATAGGGTTTTTCCCCCAGATATAATTTACTCAGAAAATACAGCAAATTGTGGTGTGCACTTCTTGTCTGCCAGCATCTAGTTGTCTGACCGGGCTTAATATGATGCTTCCCATATACGGTATCAAAAAGTAACTGGCGATTCACACCATTTCAGAGCATGAGGGCTATCAGATAAAACATGTATTATAGAAAAAGAAATGCCCTGACAGGAAAATGTAATAATCCAATAGAATCAAAATGCCATAAATCACCAAACAGCTGTTGATAGGTGACGCCGAGGTGAAGGCAGTTGGAGTGGCGTGGACCGAGCCAAGGAGGACCAGCCAGAACCGTGTGCGTTGGAGGAGTGTTGTTGCGGCCCTAGGTTCCTCAATGAATCAAGAGGCTTAACCCTGTTACTGTCATAATAATGATTTATGACAAGTGGCAGTTTTGTTCATCCCTTGGCTGTCAGCCTTCAAAAATGTGTACTTTGTTGAGGTTTCTAAATGCAAAAAAAGCCTCAAGTACAAAATTTGTAAGACGAAGAGTTGCATTGCATTGACAGGACTTTGACGGGACACTGTAACTCTTCCCTGACAGTACTAGGGTTAACGAAGAAAGAAGAGGTGCCTGTAGTCCAATTACAAAGAGGAATAGAGAAAATACCGAAATTTGTTCACGGTTCAACTTTGACTTATAATATAAAATACCACGGTTAACAGCACTAAAGGACAGGAAAAGAAACGGTTTTTTCTTAACATCTCAAGAGTGTCAAAAATGACGTATGCCGTTAACGTAGAGCAGTGACGATTTTTAAAATGCAGGAGAAAGACAGAGGAAAAGGGATCTATCCATCATGTCACTACATCGATAGTCTCTTGAATTGTTAGACAAAACACAACATGACCAATGAATAAAAAAAAATGACGGATTTGGATCATTGATGCGCTTGGAATATTTATTAGCCTTATGCTATTTACATCCAAAATGAAACGATCAAATTAATTGTTACAAAATCAAAAAAAAAAAAAAAAGGAACCTGAAGGAAGAATTGAAAAAAAAAAAAAATACCCACAAAAACAAATGAGCTTCAGCAATGCACATAAAATGCTGGTTACGACAGAAAAGAAAAAACAGCACATCCCAATTCATGACTACATTTTCATTATTATTTTACCATTCCATTTATAAATATATTTAACGAGTTTGACAAAAAAAATTGCAAAATATTTTTTCTGAAATAAATGTTAGAACTTGAATCCAAAAAAAGAAAAAAAAAATTGACAGAAGGAAATAATATCTGAATATTGTGTAGCATTGGTTTAAAATGAGGACACAAATTATAATAAAACAAAATAATTGTAGAAAATTAAATTTAACGGTGCAACCAATGATTCCTTTACAAGCCCAGAAAGTTGTCTAGATAATGGTCAGTGTCACACCTCACAGAATTACAATTTTGGAATGTATATTACATATGAGTATGAAGAGGATAAAATTAGGCTTCAAGCTTCGAGTTTGTTTGAGCTCAGTTTTGAGTTTGAGATTGGGTTTAATGGCGTGTTGGCATGGTAACGGCCACTTTGTGCCTTTCGTGTTTTTTTATTTGGTACTTTATCATATAATGCTCAGAGCTTCATTAAGTAAGTTACTGGTATTCCACTTTTGGAAACTTTAATAAATGTACTTTCATGTGGACAGTGTTTTCTTTTTTGCTCAGATATGCTTTAATTTAAAAAGGTTTTTGAAGTCATTAACTTTTTCCTGACCTGACCTTATTCAACAACTCATCATCAACATGTATTGTATATCTATAAATCATCGCTATGAATGGCTTTTTCTGTAGGTGGCAGCTTTAATTCAAAATAAAAAGTTCAGAACAATGGGAAAATTGTAATAGTGCAAAGGAAATACAATACATAAAATGTTGAACAGTTGCTTCAATGAACAAACAGGTGATTTTACTTATTCATAGAATGAAAAGTATTGGTCGAATACAAAGTTATAAAAACTAAAATACGGAAATAAGTTTCACAACCCCCCCCCACAAAAACAGTAATAAGAAAACAAAAACGTGTGTGTGTGTCTGTGTGGGAGTGAGTGAGTGAGTGAATGAGTGAGAGGGTGAGTGAGTGAGTGAAGATTTACGAATGTTATTGAGTCTGAAGAAGGCAAGTCGACACAATATTGGTCATAACTCATACTGTGCTAAGAATCAAAGGGAAGAAAGATGACAGGCAGGATCAAACCGAATGATAGGACCGAAGTAAGATTTACTAGTGCTCTGTATTTCCTAAGAAAATATCATACTAATTGTTTATTGGTTTCTCTTGATGAATTCGCACAAAGTCTAATTTCATGGCTGCAAAAACCACAAAACTTCCCAATTTGTGACTCTAATTCTGATCACCATTATATTTAATGAGGTTAGTTCAAAAACGAGGTTAAGTCACTAGAAACAGAACTGCACATGTCAGTGGAAACTACATAATAATATACACAAAATGGGCTATCTATTTATAGTAACACCATCCTTCTGTCGTTAACCAGCCCTGTGAAAGTTAACTTGAAAGTAGGTCACACCAAGGCAAGACCAAGGTTAAGTCCTAAGTTTCTTGGCCTTTTTTCAAAATGACTCATTTGTGTCTAATCTCATCATTTGATGACAGAAATGGGCGCAACCTCTCACATGTCTAGAGAAAATATGCCAATATTGTAGCCACTCTACAGCAGACATAAACCAAAGTTAACATTTCACAAGATTCACCTGAAGGACAGAAAATGTGACATTTGTAATCTTAAACCACAGAATTAATTACTGTAAATGGTGGCATCTCTGTGGGTCAAGAGAACATCTTAATAAATGAATACTTTGACATAATTTTTCTTTTTTTTTTTTAAAGAATTGAGATATGCCTTTCTGGAATATACTTGAGATCACAACCTGCTGTCATGTACTTTTAAAAGATGACAAAAATGCCTAAAATGAATACGTCTTGTCAGGCATTGTATTCGAGACACCAAAAAAAACAACAACCAATCGGATTAAAGAAAACCATGAGACAGCCACATTTAACAGCTGCTATTTTATCCTACTTTGATTTCATAACAACTTCAGCTCATCTTGACTGAAACAGATAAAAAATTGAACACAGCTGCAGAATAAAATGCATGTTATTTGTAGGTATAAAAAAAATTAACAGGCAATAGCTGGTTAAAATATTGAAATTTGCTTTACACTGGCTATGGAGAAAATTTCCTACATTATATAATATACACAGTATGATGTACTTTTGAAATAAGGGACAAGGCAACCTTCAAAATTGAGTAAAAAAAAAAAAAAAAAATCTATGGATAATTTCAGGTTATAGAAAGGTCTAGTGTTCCGCAAGTAATTATCAGATGTCAGTTCATCACAATTATTTCAACAAACCATACACCTGAAGCTTCCCATATTGCAAACTGAAGTTCTAAAGACTCTTCTGGACGTGAAATCATATTTCGCCTGCCCTGAAAAGAAAAACAATGACAAAAAAACCCCAAACTCTCCAATCAAAGTTTAGTGGGCTTAATTGCTTTATCAATTTCATTCAAATCAAGAAAAAAAAAGAACAAAAAGGAAAATATCTGGACTATGACTTACTCAATAACAATAATAAAAACAACAATAATAATAATAATAACAATAGGTTCCAAGCGCAACAGAATACAGATAAAATACAGTCTTTTTCATTGAATCTTTGACTTCATGCCTCTGATTTGTGGAGTGGCTTTAATCAACATTGCACTTTTATTGATTTGGTTACAAAATTGGTAATAGCCCCCCCCCTCCCCTCCCCAAGGAAAGAGAGAATGTGTGGAAAATGGTGTTGATAATGGATCAAGACGCATACACAACTCAAGAAATTTAAACCATCACCAACACAAACAGAACCTCTCAGGTTGAACGGGCATGCAATGAAGATAATTATTATAATTTCTATTTTTTTTTCTCATTTCTACTGCTCTACCCGAACTTCTGATGCACTGGCATTATGCAAGTATATTTTTTTGTTCCGTACATTTTTCAATAAAGTGAGTTCTGTTTGTTTTGTTTTGTTTTGCTGGACACTGTGCACTGGGTCTAATGTAGGGGAAATAACTGCGGCAAAAGCTCTACAACTAGCAAGGGACAAAACTCCTAAAAGCTGGAATCAATACACATGAATCATGGCAGATATTACTTTGATATAAAAAAAAAAAAGGGGGGGGGGGGGGGCAGGGCTCATCATGATCTCCCATCATTTTGCAATGATACCAGTATGACAGCATTTTGCAATAAATTCCGATCAGCTCCTCAAAAAGCGAGAAATTTTTTTAAAGGTCTGTCTTTTTTCCATCTGATCTACATTTTTTTTTTTTCACATTGCAGAGTGTTGATTTTAGAGGTATCCAGATACACTGTGTAAAGCACACAAAACTTATGAGCAGATCTGTTCCCATCCGCATCTAATAATGTCAAACAGTGCGACACATTTTCAGAAATAGTGATTACATGACACTACTATATTGTATTATTTATTAATAAGTTAGTGAGCATACTACCGAATGTGGCTGAAAAAAATTACCAATACAAGAAATAAAGAATCTATCGCATGCATTCATTCATGTATTTCGACCCCTTAGAATGACAAGGTTTCATCTCCACTCTTTAGCTGAACTGAATTACACACTGCTTCTGTAGGCCTTCTCCATTGTGTGTCAGATCCAGCGGATTCAGTGTGTAACTTATAAATATTACTAAATCTCTAAAAGCTATGAGCACATGAAACTTCAATCATCAATTTCTCAAAAGTTGACGGAGGGGAGTTAGAACCTTGTCATTCTAAAAGGACGATTTGTGCCCATGAACAACAGAAGTGGTGTAACTCCGATTTTAAGTGCTTTTTTTTTTATAAGACTGACTCTGGAATTTCTTTTACTTTTCTTTGATATAAATAGTAGGCTCAGAGAGGAGACACCAAATAAATTGTTTATTTTCTCTCTGGGGAGAAGGATCTTTGTTCCATTGAAATGCTTGAAAGTCCAGTACACCAGGGTTGGGTCGCACCACCATTTTTCCCGTGTTGTGACTCCAGACTCTGACACCATAACTTCTCGTTGGAGTCGACATCGACACCAATGACATCACAGTTCTTTGCTGAAAGGTACTGAGTGACACTGGTGCTGACTCTGACCCCTACACTGACCACAGGAGTGTTGTCACGACTCCAACTCTAGTGACAACTCCCAGACCCTGACCTGACCCCAAGATTTTGTATAATGCTAAGATGAACAATCAATGGTTAGTTGGCGTTCCTATGTCTAGTGCGGGGTACTGCGGTGTCAGGGAAATGCAGAAATACTTCTCTAAGTATTTAAAATCTTTATATTATAACGTAATGTTTATGTAGTATTAAATATAAATTAGGCAGTGGTAAAGAGAATGAAAACTAGACAGCCGCTGCAGTGTCAGCACTGGTAGTGGTACGACAATCTGGTATCAAGAGTCACAAAGGGAAGGTCAGTACTTAAGGAGTTGACAGTGGGATTGGAACCATGCCCAGCAATACAGTACACCACCATAAGGTAAACTCAAGTTTCTAACGGAAGGCAAGTAAGACCACTCTCTTCAGCTAAGGGCACATACATTGATCCAATGAAGTATGTGTGTATATAAATTGTGATATATTCATTAAAATGCAATTGAAGAGCACACTTGTGAGAGACAATGTGCAAAAAATGACAACTCTTTGGTCAACACCAGGGAAACTTAACTTGTTTTCACTGCAATAAAATGAACACAGCAATGCAAAATACCCAATCTTACATAGCAGAGAGCGACTGGCCGCAAAACTTGAAGAAGCTTGCCTGAAAACTTAAATCAGGTAAATGAGACATGCAATGAAGTGTATGCCAGGCCTAATGAACATCGGTCTGGGGAGAAAAAGAACTAAATATGACCATTAGTAGTTCTTGTCAGGCGTGCTTTGTGCTATGGCTACTGTCAAATAGGACTTATCAGTCACATGAGAAGCCATAAGTCATGAAAGAACAGTCTTTCCATTCTGTCCTCTGTGTCCTGTAGTTCTCTTTATTGTCCATGTGTTGAAACTCTCAACAATTTCTGTTCTTTATTCCTCTGGTGTTGTTAAGGTCATCATCATACCTGATGGACGAACTATTATTATTATTACTGTCAAATGAGATACAAAATTCAATTAATCATTTCAGTTATTTTGATTCCATAATATTTTAATCTCCTATTGATAGGAACAGATATAGAACTGAATCCAGTTGTGGAATATAATGCATGTTGTGTGTGGATATGAAAAATTGCTTCTGAATAGGTAAAATCTTCAAATTTGTGCTATTCCTAGAGACTGTTTCATTTTTGTGTGTTCTATGTTGATTCACTACTTTGAATGTCACATCTATTGCAGCAGCTGCCAAAAATACTGCAATGACAATGCAAATGACCGAATTGTAGCCTAGAGTAAAAGCTTTTGGGGGACCAGGTCAAATTACCAAGCTTACGTTCCATGAAGGCAATATTGGCCTTCCCAAGGCAATGTCTTCTCACTGCGTAGAAAAGAACTAAATGATAAATGAAGGCTTTTTAAAGATCACATACAATTCCCTTCCTATCACTTAATTGAAGAGAAGAAACAGGCTCATATAACTGCACACTCAGTTCATGACAGAAACAAGCAACTTCACATTAGCAGCCAATCATAACTGCTCAACTGTTACTATGCAGTAAGGTAAAATACTGGCAGGCAATGGAGAGAGGCTGGAAAGATTCTGCGAGAGCAAGAAACATGTTATTTGTCCATTGATTACATTTTTGAATAATCATATATTGTCACCATTCCCTAAAACTGTAGTAACTGGTTTTGATTACTTTTCAGGAGGAGCAAAACACTGTTTTATTTTAGCAGTGCTGGTCTAGTGATGACAACTTTTTAAAAGTTTGTTATTCGAATATTTTTTGAATAAAGAGTCTAGAGCCAAGATCATTCGATGCATCTCTGAATGTAGCTGAACATCTCTAAAAATTTATTTTTGAATTTTTGAGTCACTACAGTCTTAAGGAATGGTGACAATATACATTTTTCTTGTGCTATTGGTTAAGTCCTATGCCTAACTGAAGGGTATTATACTTCAGAGAGGAAATGTTCCATTGTGCAGTTCATCTCACATGACTTGTCTCTTTGAATTACATGTATTTTCATACAATTTCAATCCCTAAACAAATCCAACAGAAATCACACCCGCATCTTGCAAACATTCAACTATTTGACATACAGCCAATTTAAATGTATCCCAGCTATTGACACTCAAAAAAGTTTTCCAAAACATAATTTTTAACTCTGTGAATGCTGACAGTGTATTGTCCTAAATAATCATTTCTGTGTCAGCTGTAAATTTGTTTATTACAGTTAGGGATCCACAGACATTTGGTTGGTTTTGTTTAAAGATCAATATTAACCTTTTGCAGTAACCACAATAATCAAATCTCAAAAAATAACTAGAACTTTGAAAATCAAAAAAGTCCCACTTTGGTGTCTAAGTGGGTTAAAAGAAAAGTAACCAAAAATAATATCACTCAAATTTTTTAACAATTATATTATAAATGCGTATTTGATTTCTTCTCACAGATAAAGTTGATGCTGGTAGAGAGAGAGCGAAAACATCACAATAAATCTAGACTTTTCCCTTACCCCCAAATCTAGTAGTACGGGCCAAAACTGATGTCATAAACTTATGCAACAAACACTAATCGAAAGTAAATTATTCTTCCCACTAATCATACGACACAATCTATTTTTATTATTCAACCATTTCTTTTGAAAACACATGCAAAAAAAGATCTTTAGTCAGGAACATAGAAATCTTGAATGCTTATCACACAAAACTCTTGCTGTTTCAAAACCAGAAACTAAATGATGCAAGATACATACAGAATGTCATCAAAAGTAAAGGCAGCTTTTCAAGCTAAAATTTAATACAAAATTAAAAAAAAAACAAAAAAAACAGGAAAAAGGAAGAAAAAATTCTTTGCAAATTATTCCCACATGTTAATATAATGACATGCAAAGCATCAGCATCACATTAATGACATGCGTAATGAAAATTAGTAACATATAATTCTTAAAATTCACATCTCCTTCTTCACCTCCCCAGATAGGTGGATTGTTATTTTAATACTCACCAACATAGATTACAAGTATATTGAAAAATGAATAACAAACAAAAAAAGCCAAAAAAAACAACCACATGTAGGTTTCATAATGGCAAAGAGTTTTAATTAACTGACTTATTTCTAAAATCTAACCCCCCTCTTTTTTTGTTATTAAAAAATTAACATTTCATTAACATTAACCTGCACCCTACCATGATTGGGCAAAGTTAGTTTGTCTGTGACCATTAAAGTTGTGAAGTTGTTAAGCTTTTACCGATGACAAATTCTGTTTTAACTTCTGTCACTGATCCCATAATCCACCAGGATCGTAGGGGTGCTGTATGACAGAGAGCCTCGTCAGGTGCCTTCACTTTTCGCGGTTGTTTGCGAGCGCCTGAGTTTGGGCGAAGGATTTCCCGGTCCACTCCGCGATCCGGTAGTAAAACAATAATTCTTTAAAAAAAAAAAATCGAACTTGGGTCATACCACTAACATCTTCTGGAATGCCTTGATTTAACAACTGTGCAAGGTTTAAGAAATGTAATTAATACCAGCTTACATTAAAAACACACGCTAATTTCCTTATGCTGACAAGAACACATAAGGAAACTCAATCAAAAAAAGAAAAAAAAGAAAATAATACTTCTAAGAGAAAGCGTTCACAATAAAATATTTTTGATAAGACATGTTAAAAGTAAAATATGTATATATACGTATGATGTACATCGCATCAATGATTGTGAGCATAAAAGTGACACATAAAATCCAAATGAATCAATCAGTCCAATTGTCTTCACTGCATCACCAAAACTAATCCCATACAACTGAATTCCATAAGAGAAATAAACACATTCCATATGACCATCAAAATCAGTGAAATGAAATCAAACAAACAAACAGGCAACTGAAAGGGTTAGTTCTATACCATGTCTAAGTCTGCTTAAACCGGTGTTTCTCAACCTTCTTTGTCCCACGCCCTACTTGAATTTTCCCCCAAAAATACGAGCTCCATCTTTATCGGAGAAAGTTAGGTTGCGCATAACCATTAATTAAAGTCATGCATCTGTTAAGCTGGATATTCATCTGAGCTAAACAAGGAAACCAGCAACACGACCTAAGCAAACAACAGTTTATCTATACAGTTAAGTTAAAATAATTCGATACCCCTCTGATCAGACCTCGTAAGCGACAAAATTTTCGAAATTAGTTTTTTCTCAGAAAACCATTCTCCCGATCACAACGGATATGCCCAGAAAACAAAAATCTGAAAAAGCCCCCAAAAAATGTCTTAAACCGCAAATAAACAAAACCCGTAAGTCCACCCCTCCTCAGACTCATTCTGATCAGACCTCGTATGAGACACGATGACACAATGAGTGGCGATGTGATGGCGTTGCTTGGGAGTGGATCATTTGTTTATTAACAGGGTTGACTCGTTCTTTCATCACTGACAAGTCTTTAAGACGGCGGTGGTGTATAACAGTGATCACGAGACGAACCTATGAGGTCACGCCCCCTAACAAAACCCCTTTGAAGTTTTACCGCACAGGCGGTGCGTTATTGCTAGAGGAAGGAGTGGTCATTTGGTTATTGAATGGGCTGTCTCGTTGTTGCATCACTGTCAATTCTTTAAGATGGCAGTGATTCATAATAATGGTCACAGATGAACCTAGTATGATGACTCTCCTACAAAAAAAAAAAAATCCTTTGAAGTTTTACCGCACAGATGGTACATTGTTGTAAGAGGAAAGTTTTGACCAGACATTGGACATGAGAAAGAAATAGTACTGTTTGTTGCAAGAGGATGGCTCTTGACCATATAAGGTAATGGTATACACATAGTCATATAAAAACTCGATAGCATGCCAAAAACGATCATTTCAGCTCTTGCTATCAAGTTGTAAGTTATGCACTTTGTGAGTGTTTGTTCCGGGGATTTTAAAGCTACATGTATATCAAATAATTATTCTCCAATAACTATGACTGAGTTTTGGACTAAATCCAATGTCATTGACGCTGCGAATTTTCGACGAGAACGACTTGTGATCTTTTCGTGAAATATTAATTTGCTGTGAGCTTTGGGCGAAATTAGTGTACTGCGTTTGATCAACTGATCAACACAATTGGGACTGCAATCGATTACTATGAGTGACTAGTGATATTTAAATGTTAAACTCTATACATTCGACTCTTATATTCCTTCATAGCTTGTGTTATGGAGTCGTACAGTCGCGGTATGAGAATATTCCAACTATCTTTGGAGCAAAATAAGGCAGCGACAAAGGACACACTAAAATCGTCTTCAAGCGATCCCCAAAAAAGATCTTAGTTTGTCCTTTTCATCGACCAGTTAAATCCTGAACAACATCAATGCACACTCTCTCGAAGCATTGAAAGAGAGAGAGAGAGAGAGAGAGAGAGAGAGAGAGAGAGAGAAAAAGAGAGAGAGAGAAAGAAAGAGAGAGAGAAAGAGAGAGAGAAAGAGAGAGAAAGAAAGAGAGAGAGAAAGAGAGAGAGAGAGAGAGAAAGATTCACACTAGAGAAAAGTCTTCTTGTGCGTAGGTAAATCAAACTATAGTTTTCATTATGACTCTTTTTCTGTAGTTGTTTTTGTGTATAGTCTTTGGGCAAAACGTAATAAAGGTTAATGTAATTTTCGACAAGAATTCTCTTTGCGTTCGTGTATGTCCTCACAAGTCTTTAAATGTTCATTCATGTCATTTTGTATGTCTCTTCTCCTTTACTAATCCAAAGTTCATTAATTAGAGTTAAGGTTCGCAATGATTGCACAAGAAATTGGGTTGCGCTTTATAATTGTAATGACACATTTAATTAATATCATCTTCTAGAATTATAAAAATGTTATGAAAATTAAAGATTGTTACAGTAAACTTGGATAATGATTACATTATCGGGTACAAATCATTTCAGCAACACGTTGTTGAGGGAATTGTCGCTTACGCGCTGTCACTCCAACAAGTTTTCATTCTGATCAAAACTCGTAAGCGACATCGACGTCGCTTACGAGGTATGATCAGAATGATAGCAAAATAATCATAACTCGTATGCGCCATTTTGCAATCAGCATAAAAGACAATTGGAAATAACATGCACCCCTGATGTGGCTATCATGTGATGGGTTTCATACATAAATTTGAGGTGAATTGACCATGCAGTTACTCAAGAAATCAATTTTTTGCTTCTTCTGTAAAATTTTTCTCGCCACGCTTACGAGGTCTGATCAGAGGGGTATCGATATACTACGAAATTAAGATCTCTATGAAAAATCCCCACGCCCAATTCTGAAGCCCCAAGCCCCACCAAAATATTGCTATGCCCAGTCTTGAGGAACACTGGTCTAAACTCAAACAATGTCCCTGTCAGCAAGATTATGGGAACCTGATGCGCAGGATTGGTGTAAAGTTTGCATGTGGGTATGACAGCTTTCAGCTGGTCACCACATAGCGCCATTATCAGTTTGATGCAGGGAATTCACCCACAAGTAATCCTACCAATCTTACAGAAATCCTGTACAAATCTACGTGTCGGATTGACATAGGAATGCTGACTGGGTTGGTTCATCACCCCCAGTTTATAAAATATATCTCCTATTAACTTTAAGTCCAAAATATGTTGTCCATAAATAGGTGATAATAATTATCCAACATTTTTATATTTTCATATGGCTTTCTCTAGAGGAGATCACATTAATTTGAAGCCAAATTTCTCATAGGTCACCTATGACAGTTTCCAGGGAGATACAACACTTGGATACTGGAGAGACAAGCTGTGCATGAAATCATTGAATACACTGACTTCTATGCCCACCACATGCTAACCCGAGACTGTTATCATCAGAGTGAGACACCTTAAAAGATACATGCCAGGCATGAAGAATTTTTTGGTGGCTATCTGCAACTTGATCATGATATAAAATTAAGCCTTTCAAATTTCAATTATCAGAATTCCAGATTTAACCCTACTAATAATACTATACATTCAGACAAAAAAAAATATTTTTAAATCCAATAATGTTGGAAACAAATAAATTATCTGTTCATGGTTATTACATACTTCATAATTTAAACCAGCAACGTCATCATCAAAGCCATGACAAGAAATACGAAGATGAAATTGCAGCTAATGTTAGCCATGAGAGAAGGAAGGGGGGACAAAAAAGAAATCACTACTGGGATGATGAAAGTGGAGATAACAAATGTATGACAAAAACAAAAAAAATATATGATGATATTTTGAATTAATGTTCAAAAGAATTTTGTTTTTAAAATTTAAGAAATTTGAAATTAAGAAAAAGGAAGTTAATACAAAGACAAACCAGGATGTTTACTTGAAGTAAGTCAAGTAAAATTAACAAACACAGATAGGTCCCTTTTGCAATCAGAGATGTCCTTTTACAGGGAGCAAATAATTGGGGGACAATTTTTTTTATCCAGGCTTTCTCTACAGAGGAACTTTCTCTTCAGGAAGTTCGGAAGCGTCCTCCGCAGCCTCGGGTGTTGTGACTACACCTTGTTCATTGACATGAGCGTCTCGGAAAGCTTCGTCTATCTCACTAGATGATCGGCTTCCTGTGACTTTTGCCTGGGGTAAAGAAGATGTGAAAACAAAGTGTTAACACAAAGCTAATCGTTGTTAACATACTGATGAAGAAAGTTGGTTGGCATTGGCAAGAAAATATCCAAACCTTTCGAAAAAACCTTTATGATATTAACAAATGTATAAGCAAACTGGTTGACAGTGGAAAGAAAATATGCATGATGTTACAACAAAGCTTCAAGTTAAATTATCAATGGAATCACACATCAAGTTTGCTGGCAAAGGAAAGAAAAATGTATGACATTATCAAGAACTTCTGAGTTACCAACAGAATAAAAAAGCGCGCTGATTGGAAATGGCAAGAAATATCTATTACATTAAAATTAAATTATCAACACCATGCAAATGTTCATTCGCTGGTGCAGTGGAGAAAATATGTCCATGATGAAAGAACTGTACTTTATCAGCAGAACGCAAAAGCAAGTTCATTGGTGACAGAAAGCAATCAAAGGATATCTGCTGTATTGTTGTACGTGACGTTTTGCCCAGTTTGAGATTCTGTCATGAAAGTGGTTCTCTCACTCCTAATTTTATCACGTATAAGTACCCAATCAGTTAAAAACTTTTTGAGACAGGTGTTTGTGAAGTAATGTATGCATTTTGGCCCTTTTGCTGATCTATTTTTAGTCTTCATTTTCTCAAATAGGCAAGAATGCACGTACAACAATACGGAAAATACCTGACAAAATACATGAATGCATAAAATTACGAAGACTCTTTGCAAAGAAACATCTCCTTTTCATTACAATATCTTGAGATGTACAAAACAGATGCAGAACAAACAGCTTCCTCTTTTCATTTACATGACAGTTCTTCTTCCAGAATGAAAGAAATGACTGCAGTCTCTTACTAAAGCTCCATTGTTACAAAAAACTCAGGAGTGAGACATTTTTCCAACATGAAAAATAAAATGAACAAATCTGGGGATGGAAAGAAGAAAGCATACATACATATTCATTCCAAATGAAATAGATGAAAAGCAGTGTTTTCACATAAACACAAGAAAAAAAAAATCCAACAAACAAATAAAAAAAAAACAACAACACAAAAACCAATTACAAGTCCCTGTTTTGAACTTTAAAAAAAAAATCCAACAAGACTAATATTAATTAAGAGGCACATGCAAGGGAACATCAAGAGAATACCAAAACCACTGAATAACATGAACACCACCTCCAAAAACACTGTGAACATTTCAGAAATACAGTAGTCTCCGCCTAAGAACCCGGTCAACGGGAGACAGAAAAAGCGGGTTCTTAGGCGGACCGGGCTCTTAGGCGGATACAACACGAGGCCCAGTGATACCATGTGTAATACCCACATACAGCCTCCAGTACATGTACATGTGCCATGCAAACCAAGCGCGTGGTCAATTACGTATAAAATTCTGCCCCTAGAGTCAGACAACAATAGATGTTAGGTAATGACTATGCTAATTTAGTCTAGGAGTGGCCTCTGCTTGCACACGAAAGACGTAACTGGGCTCCATCCTTTGCGCGGTTCGCCTCCCCCTACCTTCCCTCCACCTGTTCTCTTCCAATGTACTGTGTGGCTTTGTTCTATTCCGTCAACTTGAAAGAGAATTTTGTGTTTAATATTGAAATTTTATGTAAAAGTGTGCTTGTCTCACGGTCAAATGCCGGGTTCTTAGGCGGATTTTTCGTTTCAGAGCGGGTTCTTACGTATGTAAATTATAGTGAAAAAATTCGGTTTCGCGGCAACAGCGGGTTCTAAGGCGGATCGGGTTCTAAGGCGGCGAGTTCTTAGACGGAGACTACTGTATTCCCCTGACAGGGTTCATACAAAGTCTTGAAAACTACTTTTAAGGACTTTTTAAGGACTTCCTAAGGACTCACAGTAAACAAATTAAGGACCTGTGTGCCCGTGACCAAGAAATATTACAACTATACAAGTGATGTGCGGTACTCATCGAAATGGGATGTTTCTGTATTGTCACGATTAAGGTTGATGACCTTGTACGCCACGAGTATAGAGGGGGTAAACTTAGTAGGGGAGAAGGGGAGTTTTTAAGTTGTTGACTAGCATGAAAGATTACTATCACGAGGAAGGTCGGTGGCCTTGTGCGCCACGAGTCTAAGGGGGGTGAGCTTAGCAGGGGAAAACACGGTTTTTAACATTGTTGACGAGTGTGAATAGATACACACGACTCGCTTTAAACTAGTCGCGTGTGCAAAGACCTCGGGAGTATAAGTAGAGGAGAAGCTCGACACACGAGGTTCCCAAGTTATTCATTCCTAAAGGAAGACGCAGAATTTATCGGTCCGGGCGGCAAGTGGAAGGTCGTGCCAGTGGGGACCAGAAGTGTTAGGTGTGTGAGGGATCCATGATGTTCACATTTATTTCCCAATAAGAAGAATTTATCGGTCCGGGCGACAAGTGGAAGGTCGTGCCATGGGGACCAGAAGTTGAGGAGTCCTGATGATAGGATGGGAACCCTTCAGGAGCTCGTGATTTACGATGGCGGGTGTGAACCGTCGGTGTGCTGTGTGTTTGCAGAAGTTGAAGAGCCCTGAGGACGGGATGATGAGAACCCCTCAAGGAGCTAGTAATCTACGATGGCGGGTGTGAACTGTGTGTTCTTATTTGTGAGAAGCCAAGGGCGTCTGTTTCCCCTTTTATCGTCGAAGTTAGAGATCTAGAAAGGATCGTGTGAACTCTGGAAACGTGAAACTGCATCAACGAGGAGGGCAGCTGTTGACAGAGACTATTAAGTATACGTAATTAAGTTTATGGACAGAGGGGTTAGATCTAGATGTGAAACGGGGAATAGAGAATAGCCATGATCCCCAAGAGTGAATTTCAAATATCTCTGTTTTTGTGATTATGTATGTGATTATCATGAGTTGAATGTTTTGACATAAGTTTAGTCATGCATTTAGAATTAAATATCGTGTAATTTAAATCTCACTCCATGTGTCCGTTGATCGCTGGTCTGCTTGCTTGGCTTGTTAGCTGGGTTTGAAAGGTAAATAAGTTAGGTACTCATCACACACGTGGTCGTGACCATCTTCACGCACGTGATCGTGACAGTATCCAGAGTTCAAACATAGTAAATTCACTCTGAAAAGTTCAGTTATTTCAAAGTACCAATTATCCAGTGTGCAATTGGAAAATTTGAATCTCAAATGTTTCAACTGAAACACAAATTTTAAGGACTTTTTAAGGACTTTTGGCATCATTTTCAGAATTTAAGGACTTTTTGAGTACTCATTTTTTCTTTCATGAAAATTAAGGACTTTAGAGGACCTGTGTGAACCCTGCCCTGAGCATGCAGCACAATGTATACCTTGTATATTTCCAGTAGGGAATCCCTTACTCAGAATCTGAGAGGAGTTTCAGATTTACAGATACGAAGTTTTACGTTTTACGTCTTTCAGTTTTCTCCTCCCCTTCTTATTTGTTCATTTGTTAAATTTTATATGCCTGTGATGTGTTCAATTTTTATAAATGATGTCATATTTGGCAACAGTTAGCTGCAAGTCAAAAAACCATGACAGCCACTGTTCAAGGAAATGGAAAGGATGGTGAAGTATTCTGTCATGCCAGTATAATATATTTTTTTAAGAAAAAAAAAGGGGGTGGGATGGGGGAGGGAGGGGGGAAGAGATGGGCTATGTCCAGGTAAACCGGTCACGTAGAAATTGAGTGTATTGCTATGATGAATTTTCACATGCAGACTTTTCAAATATTACCCATCTTTTTATATAGCACAATAATTCACTCCTCAGCTTTTTTCAGTAAAAATCATTCTATAAGTGCACCAGGGATGTAATCCTTTCAGGGTCTGGAGATCCTCTCAGCTGCTGGTGTCCGATGTGCAAGCTTAGTCTGGCAGTCTACCAGGCTGGACAGTGAAGGGGGTTAATTTCCACAACAAGTCAGTCCTCACCGAGGGTTAACCCTATTTAACACTCTGGGTCTGACAGACCCCAAACACCCACTATTTTCAGCTATTGTTTGGGAAGCGTAGACTAATTACAAAGCCAAATAGCCAAATAGAGAAAATACTGAGTAGTGTTCACTGTTCAGCTACGGCTTGTAGTGTAAAATATCACTCTCCCCAAACAACAATCCCTTCATCATAACATCCCCCTACAGAATGCAAAATAGAATTAATCATTTCATTCATACAAATTTATGTCAAATTAATCCTGGTGTTGGATGTATACTGAACATACTCAAACTATGATCATCCACATTTGTATGTTAAACCGATAAAAAGAATACGATGACCACAAATACAAATGAACAGTCGTAGTTATGTGCAAAACACTTACTTCAAAAAGCTCACAAAATTATGTTGAAGCATTACAGCAATACAACAACAAACTGCCATTAAGTTCAGTGCTGAATATAGTCTGAGACACAGGATACCGAGACAAATCAATTCGTCATTTTCCGTCCATTGTCTTGCGTGCAATATCACTGATGTCAACAATGAAACAATTCGCACCACACCCCTTCATAATTGAACGAAAATGAGTAGTACTCACCGTATTTATACATGCGCAATTTGTGGACATATAAATGAAGGAATGGTTCGTCTCAGTATTCTGTGTCTTGGATACAGTTTACTTTTGGTGGACCAAAGTAATGAAATTTACTCAAATTTCAAACAGCTGGCCCTATCTCGAAACAGTACAAGTACATTCACACAACTGCACATGATTCTGTTACTGCTCGGCGCCGTCTTAACGTATGGGCACACTGGGCAGTTGCCCTAGGGCCCCATGTATGCAAATTTACATTGGTTGACACTGGTAAGAAAATCCTGCGCATTACAAAATAATCCCTCACCAGGCAATGCCTAGGAGTCCATAATGATGTTAGGATGGCCAAATATTCTACCAGCTCCTTGAAAAATATTACTTTTAATATGGATTAAGGAGGAAAATAATATTTCAAATGTTTATGACTAACATATTAAGAAAAGGAGTAAATTTCCAGGAAAAAAGCTTTTCTTCTTGCCACTGCTATAAAAATAGGTCTTAGGCACTGGTATGTTTTTCAATATAGGGCCGATGGAAATACTGCTAAATTTTGTTCTTTCCCACGGCTTTGTATCATTTAAATGCCATAGATGCAAAACACGACTAGAAAAAAAGGGCATACATGCATATGATGGGGTTTATAAGCACAATCCGAAAGAAACACTCCTTATAATTGAGATGATGAGAGTTTGGGTTCGTGTTTGGGTTTGGTAATATTTCTGTTACGTTATATTGCACCCTGCATTGATCACTGGACAAGAAGCTTCATCATTAAAACATGAATGTGCAAGTTAAATGATGGGTAATGGTAAAATGGTAAAATCCGCACCATTCTGTCATTGTAAAGAGCCTAAACAGCCACATCCGCAGGTAAATATTTGTTGTTTCAGAATTACATATGGCAAACTGTCAACTAAATGGCCACCTCAATAAAGGACCTTCCTTGGGCACAAACATCTATGCCCCACAGAGGCAAACTGAGCCTGTCAGTTATGATTTCCACACAAAGAAGAAGATAATTTGCAAAACACTGCAATGCATTCTATGAATATTATCATAATATGCATACTGTCATTAAAGACATTAGATACAATAAGATGAGACAGCCAGCACACAGATTTCATTGGAAGTCATGAACAATGCTGCATTTTACAGAGCTAATATAGGTAAAATATTAAATTTTGTTCACTGTTCAGGTATCACATCACTGTACTCACTTACTTTGTAAGTATACCTTCATCACTGTAGGAAGACTCTGGCTACCTTTTCTTTTTTTTTTTTTCAGTTGCAGTAGCACTTTAACAAATCCGCATCATTAATTTATCATTACATCAAGCATTCTTGTTAGCAGTGCCCTATGGGCCCTGCCCTCGATCAACGCGGAAACTGTGTGCACGATTTTTGTAGAGGTGCAAAGAAGGGAGTGATTAAATCTTTGCTGCTGTCACTGTCTTACACTTAACTTTATTACTTTATTCTCAAACCTGGCTGGAATTTTCTTTTATTACAAATAAAAAAACAAAACAAAAAAGTACTTCTTCCATCCTTCCCAACACGCCATATACAGGACATCCTGGTAAAATAAGTGGCAGTTGGCAGATCTAACAAAGCCTTTCATGTGACAATACCAAGGACTGTTTTCCAGTTTTAAGATTTAAGTTTGCAGCCATGTTCAATCGCAAAAGATTGCAGGCCATGGAATATTACTTAAAAGTTCAATGGTGTTCTAAATGATTGGGTGTGAGGACTTGTAATTTCAAGTTTATGTACTTCACTGCTAATTAAAAAAAAAAAATTTTAAATTTAAAATTTAAAAAATGCAGTATACACATGCTGAGGACAACCATTCACTGTTTGGAAAATGACCTGAAGCAAAATGAAATGTATACATGCATATCATTTTGTCACTGTTCCGTAAAACTGTACTAACTCAAAAATTCAAAAAACGCTGTTGTTAGTGGAGCACAGTATTTTATACAGAGAGTTACAGCTGCACAGTGAACATAACTCAGTATTTTCTCTATTTGGCTTCGTAATTAGACTATATCCCCCCTCCCACCCCTACAGCCATTTCGAATTTTTGATTGTTTACATTCTAAGGGAACTATGACTGTTTCATCCTCAATTTTCATATTCATACATGCACCACATATTAACCAGCTTTCAGCAATGAATTGAAAACAATAAAAGCTAACACTAGACTAGGGAAATAATAATAAATATTACGCAATTCACAACATCAAAGAAAAAATATCACAATAATAAAGAGATCATGTGAAACTGCTTGTCTACTTCAAAGTCAATTTTTATCATTACACATTTTTGAGTGTTCCCCCGATTTGCTTTATTGCTACACAATCTATATCATGCTGAAGTAAAAAAAAACAAAAGAAAAAACCTGCGATTTTGAGCACAGACTGTTCTTCACGCATACTTTTGGACTCTGAAAACTTATACTCTTTTAAGGTGCCTCATTACGTAAATAAAAGTCCAGAGTTAATGTGGTTTGCACTGAAGACTGTACGTATCGTAGGTGGCAGTGAAAAATCTTCGCTGGGCTGAAAATGAACGAAAATCACCCTATTGGCCTGAACTTATCTGTCAACTTGCATATTTTGCATTTTTATAAATACATGGTGATGCATGAATCATACTACAAAGGAAGGAAGGCCTCCAATGTAATCATGAAAGGTTTTTAATCGCTGGGCCGTAACAAAATATCATATTATGCAGAGAAAGACATAAAAGTGTACGTGGCATATTTTAAAAAGTCTTGAAGTTCGCTGATTTGTTAATACTTCCGTTGATTTTGAGCCACTACTTAGTTGAACACAAAATAGTGTTCCGACATTTTTAGCTTAAAAAGAAATTTTGCTTAGTGCCTCAGTTTACATATTGGTGATTGAAACTAAAAATCACACGAAACTAAAAATCACATAGTGCATTCCCCCGAGTCAGCAGGCCAAGTAATACAGACCAGCTGAGGGTTGACATAAATCTCAATAGGGCTGAGGTCGACAGTTCCCAGCTCCTTTGTATATTTGCTAACCATTATGCTCAACTGTGCTGCTCAGTTATAGGCCTGCTATAGAACCAACCCCTTCAACTGTTTAAGCAATTCAACACAGTAGCAGTTTCACAGTCTTTCAGATTTTCAGGTTCTAAGTCTTTTCCAATACGGTGTAAAGCTGTGATTTCATGTGTACGGAAATGGAAACATCAAAAATCCATCAAATTGTAAAAAGAAAGAGTCTTTCAATGTGCAAGGAAAATAACATTTCTTTTTTTGGAAAATAGTATTTCTGCAAACATGAAAATATTCTTTCTATTTCACAACTTGAAGGGCTTTTGGCGGTTTCCGTTGCCATTCCTGGTCACATAAAAACACAGCTTTACAGTTTGCAGTTATAAAGTAAGTATATGAAATGATTGGAAAAACTCAAAAACAAAAAACACCTAAAACCATTTAAGCTATGCACACACATAAGACTTGCTGTCGTGCTGCTATCATGTCTTAGTTTCATGTTCTCTTCGACTCTGTAAAGAGCGTAAGTGTCACATCTGTGAGCATTTCCACTCACTCCCCTCGATCTACAAAAATAAGATACGACAGCAAACCAGAAAAGTCGCATTTGTATGTGTGCACTTAGGCTCAAAGGCATAATTATGATATGGGAAGTGAAAATGAAGCAATACACTGCAGTGTCACAAAAAGACATAAAACACAACAGATAACACAAATATATGAAAGAGGGAACATCAAGAGCAAACAAAACATATAAACAGCATGCTGCATCGTGTACGATACGCAAAGTGAATGAGTTAAATTTTGCAGTTCTCTCAACTCAAAAATTCAACGACAGGATTTCTTAGCAATAATTTGGAGATCTTATCCAAAAAAAATGCAAAAACAAAACCAAGCCAATTTCTGATCAATATCATTCCATGAAGTGTATGTAAACAATACAAAAAATGCCATGACGATATTGGATTGAAGTGCGGGTGAATTATTCCGACCAGACTACAGACTATATGACCATCCATTCATCTGTTTAAGACAAAGCAATAAAACCTACATGTCACAAACTCTGTAGATGGAAAAGATTCTAACATACAGCTGGGAGATTTGCGACCAACAGCAATACAGCATTCACTGAATGTTTCAATCCACCTAACCCCAATTTTGGAGAAACATTGTTCAGCTTATAAATAAATAGTACATCACCAGGGACAGGGTATATATATATTTCAAGCAATTTTAGGCATTTGAAGCGTAGCATTTTCAGCCACTTACAGTAATCCACTTCCTGGCATTCAAAACATGGAAAGTTCAAGTCCATAGAAACCTTAAGACATTTATCAGTTTTTCTTAATGTCAACAAAAAATAAATATATAAAAAACAAAAATAAATCTATACAACCAATATTTAAGCACCCTTACACTGACATCTAATGATATACACTATAAATTAAACTCAGCTTCAATTTTCACTCAACACCAGCTGTTTTATTGTGTGAGTAACTCTACTGGTACTGCCAAAAGTTTCAGAAGATGTGATCTGTGAGCATATGTACAGACGTCCACTGTGATATTTTTCTGTCACAAAACTGAAGTCTGCCAGTACCAACAAAGGACTTTCAGACACAAATGGTATTACCACATAAAAATTTACAAATGCTGCAATAGTAAGAAACACAGGAGCTATCGGCCTGCATCTCTGAACACTGTGTGAAGATCACCAAGAAACTCTCTATACAGTTTGCAATGAAACCATTTCTAAATAAACTACATATCGACGGTGAAACTCGCAAACCGTGTAACTCTAAATTTCATTGTATTGAGAAAATGGCAAAAAACTCCTTTGCTGTTGAAATACAATCTGAGAATCATTCAAGTTAAACGGTTTGCACACATGACTAATACACCAAGAGTTTCTCTTTTAATTTTATTATAGAATATTGCTGTAGATGGTGCACAATCGTTGTGTGGTGCCATTTATTTAGCAAAAAATCAGAGCTAACCTACTTTTAGACTTCCACGGTTTGCGAGTTTCACCGTCGATATATATCCTGTTCTTGGGTTGACTTCATCAACTGCTACTGCTGGTTCTGTGTTTGAAAAGGTCGACTAGGTTCTTGGTTATCACTATAATATCAGTAACCGAATGGTGACCAAGTAAATAGGATAATAAAAAATTATACTTTTGAAAAATAAATACTTCACACTCAGTAGTACAGCACTCAATGAAAAACAAGACAAAACACACAAATGTACAAAAAAAAACCAACAACAACAAAAAAACAACAAGAACTGAATCTACTGCAATGTATTATGTGGAACAGATTCATACAAACAACATGAAGTTCTGTAACACTACTACACTAAAGATGTGCACACAAACAACTAAAACAAAGTACAGAATCATCTTGCTCAAGTGAAATCACAATGCAGTGCACGAACACAATTACAAGAACAAAAAACCGAGTAATCTAAGTGGGCCTGCTTATTGATATGAAATCAAACTGTAGCTCTGCTGTAAGCAATTCCCTTCAATTAAGCATAGTTAACTTTGCCACTTAGAAACTGTAACCCTAGGTGTGCGCTGGCCGATTTTGATCGGACGACTAGTTAGACAGTGATGCTATAGCAATGAATTTCGATGAGCCCTCGCCCACCAGCCAACTGAGGGGGTCAGAATTAGAAAGGGTCCAAGTCCTATTTGCACTTAGATTCCTTGAAAATTTAACCCCCTTAAAATAAATTGAGGGGATTAGAATTACAAGGGATCTAATTGCCAACAGCAGTTATACCTCTTTATCTCTAACCCCTTCGATTAGTTTGATCTCATTGAAACAGTGTGATGATGTCATCATCCAAAGAGTCAGCCAATGGTCAGCAGGTGCCCACCTTAATACTCTTTTAACATGATGTCCCAGTTTCTGTTTACCTAAAGAAAAATTTTTTTTTTTAAATTTCACTGTTCTCTTTGGCAGGCCTCCAAGGGACCATTTATTTCCTACTTTAAAACCTGGCAACGATTTTAATATTCCACCATTGACAAAACCTAACTTTGTGGAAGCACTGTAAAAGTACCCAATATTTCAATCGAATGAATTTTCTTAAAAATAAATTTAAAAGCATACACTGGTCTCACTGATTCTACCATGCACTGATGAAAGACCATACCGTGACGCAACATGACGGTTCGGTCCAGAAGGTACAGACCTAGTTATTGAGTAATTGTCCAAATGACCTTTTGTCAAACATTTATGTCTTAAAAAAAGTGATAGTCATCAACTTCAATTGCTTTTAACACAGTCTAAAATGTTCAGAATTCAATGAATCTAGCATCAAATCCACAGGAAAAAAAGTTCTCTTTCAATTGATATCAATAACTCAGCTTACCTACATGTAAAATGTACCTTGTGGACTGAACCGTCATGATGCATCATATATCATGGATGGGCTATTGGAACCTCGTTAGAACAAGTCTTTGAGGCTGTTGTAAGGGGATCATAGAAGTGTACATAAAAAGCTATAGTTGGGCAGCGCACACAACTCAGTATTTTCTGTTTGGCATTGTAATTGGACTACAGTCCCCTGACAACAATATCAAGAGCTAGTTTTAACGAGGTTCCAACAGCTGACCAACGATATAACTGTAATCTGATTTTCAGGTACAGTAGTCTATGTCTAAGAACGCACCGCTTTAAACCCGCTGTTGCCACGAAACTGAATTTTTTCACTGTAATTTACATGCGTAAGAACCTGCTCTAAAACGAAAAATCCACCTAAGAACCCGGCATTTATCCAAGAGACAAAGCACACTTTTACGAGGGGCAGAATTTTATACCTTATTGACCACGCACTTGGTTTGCACTGCACATGTACTTAGGGCTGATTGTGATTATTACACAGGGTATCACTGGACCTCGTGTTGTCTAAAATCGGCATCTGCGATTCACAACTTGATTGTTCAGTCTGAATCATACCATTCGTTACAAAGAACATCCGCCTAAGTGCCCGGTCCACCTAAGAAGCCGCTTTTTCTGTCTCCCGTTGACCGGGTTCTTAGACGGAGACTACTGTATTATACAGTGCATTGTCACTGGATGGCACGTATTTTTTTGGTTGTAACAACTTCCATGCTGTCTGAGACAGACATGAATGTATTTTCAACAAAGCAGGGTAAAAATCATCACCAAATTTGACCTTAGTCATTAGTGCCCTTTAACCCTTTGGGTGCTGATTAAAACAACTACATGTATCAGAATTGTTGATTAAAAATGAAAATCCCACAAGATGGTCAACTTTGCACCTGTGAAGTGTGATTTGTGGTGGCCAATAGCTGTAAAAATGGAATGCTTAGAGTAATCTGAAGCATGACTGATTTGAACAAAAACACTGGCTTTAAGCACTGCCACAATCGTGGCTCTAAGCATTCAAAGGGTTAAAGAATGCCTACAATTATCTCAGTTTTGTCTTGGTCATATGCACCAATTTACAGCAGGATCATCATGTTTTCTAAGTAAATCTATATCAATATGATGTCCAGTGAAAAAAAAAAAAAAACTCGTTCAGCAGGCCCACAAACTAACATCTAGAAAGGCTCACGACACCAACACACTCACCAAACGTTCTTTCAAGCCCTCTATGGAGCGGGAGGACTAGTTTAAGAGATAAGTTCAGAGTTGGAAACAAGATGCAAAACAACTTTATGTTATATTTGATTCCTTTCATGCGTAAAACAAAAGACATACACACATATCTGATTATCTGTCAAAACAAATCAAATTCATCACACCACATACCATGACCAGGACAAAACCAACAGTATGTAAATAAAATAAGCCTTTACATAGTTCCTGCAAAATGTTTTTCTGAGAATGTTTTCTTTTTCCAGGGCATTTCTAAAGCTTTTCCAGGATTAAAATGTCAAATTCCAGGGCTATTTAAATCCAAGAAAATGGAAGAAAATGGCTCATCTAGAGTTGTCCACATCTAAATCACTTTATTTTTAAATGCCTTTTAAACTCCAGGGGAATTCCTGAGCTATTCCAGGGCTGGTCCACTATTTCCAGGGTTGTTTTCTCAATTTTTTTATTTCTGGGGCTTTTCCAGAAATTTTTAATTCCAGGTCTTTTACAGGGCTTTTTCTCAAAATTTTAAATTCCAGGGCTTTTGAAATGTGTGTTATGCTAAGAACTGGCAATAAATCTTTAGGCCTAGAAAGTTAAAAATCAAAATCTTATAACAGTGGGTATTTTTGTTCTCTACAGTTTTAGAGTTTAAACATTTGCTTGTGGGTTGATTTCTGACTGTAAATTATGGTCTAAAAACAGTAAGTTCGTTGTGATAACTGATACTCAGCCTGGCTTCCTATAGTTATGGCTCACAAGCAAATATTGGGATGCCAACTATGCTTACCCAGCCCATTAATGAATACTTAGTGTTCCAAGTATACCATCACCACTCTAAACTAATGGCAAAAGTCATTTCTGACATATTTTTGAAAGATTTTTCACACATTTCTTGGGGCACTTTTGAAAAAAAAAATTGTTTCTTTTCCTGTCATTTGGTGACTCATGCCACTGTGATTCTATTGGATTTCCTATTGGCGCATTTCTTTTTCTATATTATTATCTGATAGCCTTCATGCTCAGGAATGAACCGTCAGTTGCCTTCAGGCATAAGTCTGACATATGCCTTTATTGTAGAGAAGTGACAATACATAGCATCTAACTACACTGAGCCCAGATTCAATTTTGTTCCAAATCAAACACTGAGAAAGTGCAGATTATTATTTTTTTTTTTTTTAGCAAGGGGCATTCAGCAGTTTGAGGGAAAATATAATTAAATGTAATTTAAATGGAGGTTTCAGTTTCCATTTTTTTAAATGGCATTTATCCAGCCCACTATTCACTCATTATTATGCCATCCAGCCCACAAAAGGCAAACAGGTTGTTGACCCCTACAATAGCTCTTGCATTGTATTTACCTGAGATAGGTTGATACTTTAACAAATTATTGTCAGGCCAAATTTACAGTTTGATTTACTTTCCAAACCTTTACCATGGCAAATTTTAAAATTTTGCTCCTCATTTAGCTACATGACTAAAATTACATGTATGTCAGTGACTCTTACACACCATTGCATTCATGATATAACTATACAATTTTATGTATTGGCTAATGACAATATTCATCCTAGTTTTCTATAATAATGCCAGGAAAATAAGGAACTGATCATCTCAGTTGCTAACATTCATGATATAACAATACGATCTTTATTCTTTTGTATTGGCTATCGGCAATATTGATCCATATTTCTATAACAAAGCCAAGAAAATAAGGAACTAATCTTCTGAGCTGCTAGCATTCATGAACAACAGTACGATCGTATGTATTGGCTAATGGCAATATTCATCCTTTTTTCTATAATAAAGCTTAGAAAATAAGGAACTAATCTTCTCAGCTGATTACATAACTATACAGACTTTTGTATTGGCTACTGGCAATATTCATCCTTTTTTCTATAATAAAGACAAAAAAATAAGAAAATGATCATCTCAGCCTTTTCATACTCTTCTTTCAAAACAAAAACCACATTAAAAAAAAACTTGAAATGCCATAGAATCATTTATCATGATGATTATGAATGCCTGATAAATGAAAAATGTAGTGACTGATTGTTGTTGTTGATACAGGACTCTCACTATTGCATATTCATGATTATTTGAAATAATGGGGTAGGGCTTGTAGTTGGGTGTGTATGGGGAGAACTAGTAGGCCCTACTGGGCAGGATGGGCTCTGGATGTGGGTTGTAGCTAAGAAAAGAAAATAACTTTATTAAACTGTGCTTACCAACAGCTTTGCCTATCACAAAACTAAAAAAAGTCATAAAAACAAAAAGTAAACCAAATTTATAAAAACAAACGCGCAACACTGGCAAACTGCACTAAATCAATTACGAACACTGAAAAAAAAAATTGCGTATAAATAGAAAAAAAAAAATCCACCACTTAAACAAACAAAAAAATACACCGCAACACTGAGAAAAAATATGCCACAAAATATTCAATCCTGCAATCGAACCTATGAGAATTTCACTCTCAAAACAAATTCTCTCACAAATAATCACGCTCAAAATGCAAAATATCACCAACATATTGTACAGGTAAAATCAACATAACAAGAGCAAAGCACAACTAAATTTAACTTCATGCTTTTTTTTTTTATTTATTTAAATTCTCATCATGTCCATCAAATTTAAAATATCAGTGCAGTGATGTAACCGGCTTATCGCAAATTCAACAGCTAATCTTTTTTGCTTTTCTGAAGTGAAACACTCTTCAGATTCCTGTAAGGTCTAGTGAAGTGAAATCTATTTTTTTTATTTCACACACTTATACAAAAAAAATATAACCAACAAAGTTTGAAATATTATTTTGACTTAATGCAGAAATTTCCTCAGGTACCTAAGATAGACACAAGTCTCTTCTTTCCTAGAGTTGGCCAACTTTCAAATTTCTTGACCAGAGAAATACGTAGCCACAAACCAGAATGTGTTATGTCAAATCTTATTCACTGCTTTCAAATGCCTGTACATATTCAAGACACAAGGTGTGTGATTTTATATTAAAAAACCAATAAAACTGCTCATGTGACTGTGCTGAAGTTCTTGCAATTTTTGACTTTTCACAAAGGTTACAAATTTCAAACTCGTTGGTCTCAATATGATGATTTTGGATATAAAACATTTTGGTTGCCAATCCTTGGAGTATATGACTTTCACTATGTAAATGACTTTCGCTACTGAATCGTGCATATTTGCTATATATTAAATGACTGGTCAAGATGTTCTGGATAGTGACGTGAAAATTACTAAATTTCACATCAAAACTAAGTTTCATATCTCAAAAAAAATAATTAAAAAATATGTGGCTCATAGTGGTTAATTATATCATTTGTAAGTCTTTTAAATACTGTTTTTAAATAAGCCTTATTTAACTAATCTACTTTAGATTTTGTAGCTCCTCCTCTTGTCGTTCTGCCCATTTGATTGATGTACTATGTTAACTGTATTTTATTTAAGTTGTCACTTTCATTTCACAACCAGTGAACGTTATTTCATGATCCAAAAAGAAGAAATGGATAAGCTTTTGATATAAAAATACACAGACATGTTACATCTGTATCATTTCACTGCCAATAAAAGAAAACGACGATCTGATACTGAAATATGAAATACACCAGGTTGTTTTCCTTGTCTTTAATCTTTGTACCATTTCACAACTAAAAAAACAGCAAAAAAAAAAGACTCTCTGATTCAGAAATGACGGCTGAGAATTAAACATAGTTTAGGTTTTTGCAAAGGCTTGAATTAGTTCATAACCAATAAAGAAAATTAACTTCCGAATCCAGAAATGAGACACAGAATTGAAATTTTTGTTTTTTCTTCTTCTTTTCTTTTTTTTAAAGTATGTATCATTTCACAACTAATAAAAGGAAAAGGTTGCTTTCTCAATCAGAAACGACACCTCAGAATTTAACACAGTTCAGTTTTTTCTATTTGCCTGTATTAGTTCACAACAAATATAAGAAAATCTGATATCCTGATCTAGAGTGTGGGTGTCAAGGGATCATAGCTTAGCTAAGTAAGCCACATACATCACTGCCTATTTTAGATAAACTAACATTTGCACTTCAAAACTCTGAACAAAATCCAGACTCAAAACTAACTTTTGTTCCACCCTTGAAATTTATTTTTGAGGGAATGGGCCATATAAAGTATTCTTACAGTGGTAAAAAACATGGAGTTCGAATACAAATGACAGTGTATTTATCAAGAAAACTTTGTGAGAGTTTGCAGTCCCACATTAAGGGTTATTGACCAGATGTGTTACGTTCAATTTTCTTCATTGCCTTTAAAATGCCTGTGGATATCCATGGCCCAAGGTACGTGAAGTTATTTCCTAACACAATAAAACTGTCCGTTTGACCATGCTGAAGTTACGGCAAGTATTTGAATTTTCATTAAGATTCCAAATTTCAAACTCCTTTTTTTAAAATTTGATTATTATGGACATAAGGCATTCTGGTCGCCAACCCTCGATGTATTCTAAACTTTGCTATTTTCATCATTTCCATTTCTTTAAAAAAAAAAAAAAGTTTAATTTGAAGAGTTTTACTGAAATCTGAACGAAGTATCTGAAAAAAATTATTTCCTTTTGAAAGAGAATAAAGGTAATTCAGGAAGGAATTTGAACGCCAGGGGGAAAATTTTTAACCAGATAATCTGAGAGAAAGACCAATCTTTGGAAGCATCCCATGCAGAGGAAAAGAGGGAAGAAAAGATAGTTTTGGGCTCTGATTGCAAACGGAATTTTCTCCTACTTATCAGTGTCTATCAATCCAGGACTTGCATCACATCCAGAATGACAAGATAAACGGAATAAATGACAGAAATTAACCCAAAAAAATCAGCACTGCATGCAGGTCATACAGTTTCGGCAAACCAAAATTCATGGTCAACTCGCAGCTCGACTCAGCAAAAAACAAAAAGCCACAAAAACAAAATAAGTCATACTTCATGTTTATTGTTCCCCTTTAACAGACTCCGAGGGGGAGTAATAAAAAAAACAAACAATAAACAAACAAGAGAAGGGGAGGTTGCCTCGAGGGGTGGTGGGTGTGTACAACAAATGGGTTGTTTTATACTACATGAGGTTGCGGAGAGGAAGGGTTGGATCAGTATGGGGTATTATCCTCGTCATGGTGGCTTACCTTCACACTTGCATACGTGGTGTGTACTTTCTCATCAAAAGACTTGAAAGTCTGAGAATTTCTGAGAAAAAAAAAAACAACATATATATACATATATTATAAAGCAAGTAAGGCCTCCAACATAATCATGAAAGGCTTTTTAACCACTGAGCCTTAAATTCTACAAAATATCATATTATGCATAAAATGACGTAAAGATGTACATGAGCATATTATAAAATGTCTTGAAGTTTGCTATGTTGTGATATTTTTGTTATTTTGAGCCACAGCTAAGTTGAAGACAAATAATTGTTCTGACTTTTTGGGCTGAAAAAAAAAAGCGCTTTCTTTGCGTAGAATTGAAAAATATGGCCAGGAAATTATGTTCTGCACCTAAATTTACGCATTGGTGATCGAAACTCAACTTTAAAGATCACATCTGTGTGTTCCCCACTAGTATCTAATCAAAAGAAAGGATGAAGTTCCTCTGACCAGATGGTCATTTTTACAACTTTTTATTTAAAAATACCTGAAACTTGAATCAAGACAATTGGTCAATACAAAAGCAATTGGGCTGGACTAATTGACACTTTCATAATTTTTTAAACTGTCATTTAGGCTGTAGTGTCGAGTAAAAAAAGTGGCTAAATTGCATAATAAGATTGTGTGATTATGTAATTACTGTCACAAAACTTTGACACAAAGGTGCCATTGCCCCTGTGGTTTATATAATATGCCAGTAAGCTAAGAAGGCATATTATGAGTCATTAGGATGTTTTGTGAATCAGCCAAACTGGTATCTAATTCCCTTACTTAATATCACCCATTTTCTTGGCAACCGCCTGGCCAACAGTGGAGATGGCAGTGCTTGTCTTTTCTGATGCCGTTTTCACCGCAGCTGAGGTCTTCTGGTAGCTGAAGAATAAAAAATATAAAAAAATGTAGGTCTCTCGAGATGAAATAATCAAAAAGAGAATCTCCATTTTTCAAGAACACTTTTTTTTTCTAAATGTAGATTTGCTAACACTGAAATATCAGGGCAACCAACAAGTTAAAGCTCTCTAGAAATTTTCCTACTCTGCTTTCCTTCCCAATTTCCAGTAGGTCTGTTTTTCCGTATACAAAATATTTCGAAACATAATAAAATGGGATTTTGAACGCAAGAAAAATTCTAACAGAATCAATGAACTACATGTATTTAATATTTTCAATTTGAGTTCTCTTCTGGTAGACACTTCCTGGTGCTCAGTCTTACAGTTACACCAATGGGTTTCACTTAAATGTTGTTGAATGCGACCTTCAAATCTCAATCTGATATTCTAACATCCTTCAAATATATCAAAACTCTCTTGGGGTCTATAAACTGAAAGGGAATATGTAATAGTGTGACCAAATGTAAATCTGATAATCTTAATATCCTCTCAAAATATTAAATCTCTTGGGCTCTAGATACTGAAAAGGAGTATGTATTGTCACAGTGTTGCCAAACATTAGTCTGACATCAAATATCCCCCCCCCCCCCCCACCCCGCAAAATAAGAGGAAAAAAAAGTCAAATCTCTTTTAGGTTGTACAACTGAAGGGATTTTCATCACAGATTGTGCCAGATGCCAATCTCCCAAAAATACCAAAACTCCCTTGGACTCCAGAAACTCAAAAGGGTGTGTATTATAGTATTATATAGTGTGATCAAATGTCAATATGATATCACCGCAAAAATATCAAAACTCCCTTGGACTCTAGAAACTGAAAGGGCATATAATAATTACACAGTGTGGTCAAATGTCAATCTGATATCACCCAAAAAGTATCAAAAGTCCCTTGAACTCTAGAAACTGAAAGAGAGTGTAATACATAGCACTGTTCGTTAGCTGGGTTTGGAGGTCAGTGAAAGGATTTTGCTGGCTCCAAACACTTGGGTGAAACCATTCAAAATAATGAAGTCATTCACAGATTTCTCTGTATTATGCAGGAAGACAAGCCAATGCGACCATTCAATTACACGCAGCAATGGAAATGTTATCATTTCATGCATCACAGATTTATGTGCTCATTGTCATATCATGAAGGAAGTAACGCCTCCAATGTAATCATGAAAGGCTTTTTGATTGCTGAGCCTTAAATTCTACAAAATATTATATTGGGCATAGAAAGATGCAAAGGTGTATATGAGCATATTTTAAAAGGTGTTGATACGTGGTCCCTACATTTTCAATACTTTCGTTGATTCTAAGCCACAACAGAGTTGAGCAGAAGGAAGTTTTCTAACATTTTATTATAAACTTCTGGATTGTTTTCAGATACATCACTATCCGACTTCACACACACTTTAGACTACATTCAGGTGTGGCAATATTCCATACTGGAACCTCATCTTAATGAAATTTCAAACTGAAAAACAAAAAGGGCAACAAAAAAAAAAAAGGGGTGGGGGGAGGGGAGGGGAGGAGGGGAGGAGTGTTTGCACAGAAGGTAAAAACTGCTGTTGGGTTTCCTCTTTAAAGTGCACTTGAGTGTGGAACCTTGCTCGTACATGGGTAAAAATTTGCCTCGTTCTTTTTTCTAGTCCTAATTTACCTTTGGTTGAGGAATACAATGATGAAGAAGCTGTTGTTGGGGAAATACAGTATTTTAAATGATAAGCCACTGCTGAACACTCAATATTTTCTCTATTTGGCTTTCTATTTAGACTAAGTGCTCCCACAACTGATGAAAGATTGCGAGTCTGGGGTCTGTTGGACCCCGAGGATAAAATGAGCCAAAATTATAAATTAATCAAATTTTGTCCCTTGTTCCTTTGCCCACGTTCTCAGTGCTCCAAACTAAAGGACACTGATTGTGAGAGGGGACAAGACATATTCCGAAATGACAAAGTTATATCAATGTTCACTGAATTTAAGGTGCCACCATGATTAGTGTATGAGACATCAGAAACCACTAACTATATTGTAATATGAGGAGGGTTGAGTAAAGAGGAGACGCACACAGTGCCAACATCTCAAGATGGGGTAAAGACACTGATGAACGCAGTGGAAGGCAAGCGGGCCAGCAGTCAGCAGAAAAGAATGCTGCAACCCGAACAGATCTGATACCACCCATATATGCGTTCCACCCTGTCACTTCTGCACTGGCCTATTCAGCCACAAGCAATGTAGCTCTGGCGAAGAAGACGGTCGAAGCAGTTAGGATGCAAAAATTCCATGGCCATCCCTGGCTGCCAGAGGCCTCATAGTTACATGATTGCCTGTCATATTTGCAGGGACTGCAAACTGGATGTTGCAGAGACATAAAGCTATAATCCACTAGCAAGAAGCTCTCTCTCTCTCTCTACTGTGGGAATACCCACATAATCTCCAGGTTATCAAATTGTCAGATTTGGAGCAATTCCAAATCCCTGAAAATTTTATGGAAATGTGCGTGGCAGAAAACGTTTCTGAACATACCCCTTAAGTAATGAAGAGTTTGTGGAAAACGATATACCAAAAACAAAATTTTACAAGCAATGCAAAAAAACAAAACCCACAAACATTTCGTATGTTGCTAAAAAAAAAGTCCATTTTGTGATGACCACAAGAAACCTCTAGACATTCAGAATTATGACTGAGAAAGAAAACAATGTTAAAATGTGAATTTGATGTACATTGGCATAAATGGTATTTATCTATAACTTGGCAGAAGAGTACAATTTACCATGGCATTATGACCTAAATATTAATGTGGGCGAAATGTGCAAAAAATATAGGGGCTGACAGAATTAAAATGCTGACCAGTAAGAGAAATTTCACACGAATTATGGGAACTTCTCAGTAGAGATGTTTTCTTTTATCTTTTGAAATATTTTATGATGGTGATTTTTGCATCATATTACAATTTTAACATTTTCCTCTTAAGAGCCCCAGTGCAAGGCTCAAGAGGGTCAGTGGTTCAGGCTCTAACGTGTTAGGTTTAATGCCACAGAGCTAGTGTGTAACATGCTGTTATTGGCACATGCAAGATGAGTAGACGATAAACACAATTAATATTCGTATTTACAGGAAAAAGAAGAATTTCACAGGCATTCTTAACTCAGCTGTTATTCACTTGTAGCAAAAAGTTGGACAAATTGGATGAGAGGAAATGTGAGGTGCTCTAGAAATAATGACAGTGAATTACAACAATGACTGTTGTGTCAGAGGAGAAATAAGATAGCAATTGGTTGCCTTTCAAGCTTGACATTACACCTGAAATGCTGAGAACATGAGATGGTGGGTGATATCTTGAGAATGACTGTGAGGTAGTTTAGGTAAATATTAGAAAAAATCCTGGTTTCAAGAAATGGCATGACAAGTTACTAGCAAATGCCCTAAACAAAACCAAAAAAAATTCAGTTCTACAAAATTGATTTTAAAAAAAACAACAAAAACCCAGAAACCTGCGAATATCATAATGTGACGTCAAAAAAAAATTTAGGTTTCAACTCCGTCATTTTGTTTTGCCTGAGGTGTTGTTACTTAGGATGCTAGCTAACAAACTTGTCAAATGTAGTATTTTTGTCCTGCTGCCTTTAGTCAAACACTTCAGTCTTTAGTAAACACTCAAACTTCACATTAAATAAAATGGTGCCCTAAGCTTTGCCCAGGACATCCCTGTAGTCAATTTGGCAGATCCAATTAATTGTTTTCTGTGCAGCTTATACATTCATGCAATGTTTTAAAGACATACCAAGGCTATGCCTATTTTGTTCCTCTCCAAATATACAATAAACTACAAAAAGCAGCAACGAGAAAACTTATTACCATGCTTATATGCAACATTAGATCAATTTGTAGACAGTCACAAGGTTAATCATAAGCAAGCTGATGTTTTAAGTCAAAAACATAGTGCAATAACAGAACAGAGAAACCTAAATAAATTGGAAGGAAGTGATGAAGCAGTTAGAAATGTATACTTAATGAGGTCATGGGATCTTTCTACCTAAGCTCACTTGAGTCTGCACCTAAAACATCTCTTGTACATTCTGTAAGCAGTTTAGAAATGTATACTAATAATACTGGTGATGTTATGGGATCTTTATTTTATACCTTACCTCATTTGAGTCTGCAACTGAAATGTCTGTCACACATTTTGTGAGCACTATGGAAATGCACAGTCAGTGACGCTCTGGGATCTTTATACCCAACCTCGTTAGAGACTGCAACCAAAGTGTCTTGCACATTTCAAGAGCAGTACAGAAACACATATTCAGTCTGGTCACGGATCTTTATACATAACCTAATTTGAGTTGCAGATTTTGTGAGCACTGTAGAAATGTGTACTCAAAGATGTTCTGGGATTTCTGTACTTAACCTCATTTGAGATTTCGACTAAAATGTCCCCGACACATTTCCAAGCAGTTTTACAATCAGTAAATGCTACTGGGACATACTCTTTGCTCTCTTCTGATAAAAAAAATGGTCTCAAAGCCACCTGTTCACATCATAAAAAAATTTAAAGTGACCTGTTCTTTTATACTATAAAGTATTACACAATAAATCTCTCAGCAACTTCAACTTTTAGAATTTCCCATCCCTCTTTGCCTATTTTGTTTTGTCAAGTTTCTGCTTGGGTATGAATTACTGGAAGGTCCTCTTCTTATGTGTTTCTGAATTACACTTCCTCTGGTACTTTCTACTATTAGTAGAAATTTTTAAGCATGTGCTAATTTGCAAAAATGCTTCAAACAGCCAGCATAACAAAAGTTATCATACTCTATCAATCTACTGCCCGCAGCCCAGATTATAGGACTGAAAATAAGTCATACAGAATGGACCTACAGACTGAATCACACTACTTCCTTGGTACAGTAGAGCCATGATTTCAAGTTGAAACATTATTACAGTATAAATCTAAGCACAGGTGCACACTAGCTCATTTGGATATGCCAACTAATTGGATGGTGACATTATGACAGTGAGTTTCAATGACAAAAGTGAGGCAAATCATCCCCTTAGAATGACAAGGTTCAAACTCCCTCCAACCAACTTTGAGAAATCAAGGATTGAAATTTCTCTCATCATAGCTTTTAGAGCAAAGAATTTGTTTCTTTTTAGTAACACTTACAAACTACCCACCAAATCTGCTTGATATTTGACATACAGTTCAGAAGGCCTGTTAGATGAAGTGTCTAGTATGTAACTCAGTTCAGTCAAAAAATGGAGATAGAAGCCATTCTGAGGAGACAATGTGGGAGCCCCATTACCATCTAACTAGTCTGCCAACCAAAATAAGCTGGTGCGTTTCTTTTTCTGGGCGAACTCAAATTTGAGTCTACCAATTGCCACTGAGACACCGACACAAGAAATCCTTCCCCTCCCATTTGCAAAAGTGATAACCAACATGCTGTGATTCCTCATTCAAGTCAAGATGCCTCATGCCAAACATAATATAAATTATAAAAAAAAAAAAGCATACCAAGAAATAGAAAAACAAAAAAAAAAAGCAAAAAAAAAAAAGAACTTTAAGGGAAAAATTAAAAACAAACATAAAACCAACTACAACGACTGGGTGACAATGATGTGACACAGGAACAAACATGACAACCAACTCACGCCTGTGATTGTGATATCTTTTCATTCAATTGATGTAAGGTATCGTTGGTCTTTTGGTATCTGAGAACAGGTAAAGGAAGGAGGCGTTGGACATAATTTTACCCTGTCCGACAATCCCAAATTAAGAAGAAAAAAAAAACTAACAATGTAAACACACGAATCTGCCCTCCACGAAAATTATCATGGGTATTTATTGCCTCTGAATGTTAGTTTCTTTTTTTTTTTTAAGATGAAGGCAAAAGACGGATAAAATGACGGCATAAACAAGATAGCTTGAAATGACGTCTGGCATTTACATAATTATAAGGATTTTGTTTTCTGCCGGAATGGCGCAGTCTGAGCTTTACATAGGATTGTCTGTTGCTTCCATGGGGCTACTGGAGCTTAAATGAACAAAAGAAAAAGTTGTTGTTTTTTTTCCACAGCTCGGCATTTAAAAATTGCCGACATTTGAATACTTGATACAGATCTGAGTTTGAAAAGAACAACGAAAAAAAACAATTTTTTTTTTTTCAAATTCTCAGGAGTAATTTCTATACAATGAAATTCATTGTCATGAAAATATGGCAACTTCTCAGCATATTACAGAAAAATTGGCGCAAATTTTCTGATCATGCCTGAAGAAAGAACAAAGAATCAAAATAATGAATGATTATACTTTAAGAAGTTTGCCTTGATTTTACATGTCCCCCTGGAAAGGACTCTGACAATTTCAAAGTAAAGTGCCGCATACAGAGTCAAAAGAGTCAATATCACATACACAGTCAATAAAATGCTTCCGCTGGAAAATTACTGGTATTCTGGGTTATATTATATTGCTGATTCATATTTCTCGTCACACATCTCAGTGTTTCTCTGCATTGTCATGAACGAGCACAGAATTTTGGTCATGTTTGAATGTCTGTTGGGAAATGTAGAAATTACTAAACACACAAATATAAAGATTACAATTCAAACAGCTAGAGAGATAAGAAAAAACATTTCTTACAAATAGTGAAGCCATGAAGTTGAAAAAAAAACAAAAAATGAACAAAAAATAAATAACACAGAGAAAGATGATTTTCAACATCCTTTCTACCCCAAGCAGAAGTTTTCTAAGTCATACTAAAAGGAACCCAAGCCAGCATCATAGAATATAGTTTCCTGCTGATTAGTTATGAGTATTTTAAGCAGCTTTATTCAATTATTATTAATATTATTTGGGTGTGATTTGAAGTATTCTGCAAAATGAAAATCTTTATTTTATCAGTGCCTATAATACTGTTTGGTAATACTAATCATAATAAAGTGTAACAAATGTCAAGGCTTTAAGTGAAAAATTCTAAAAAACCACTGAACTCTCTGATCCTTGTGGTCAATGTAGCCAGAGAACAAATTGCTAAACAGTGCAAAAGAGGTGGCAAGAAAGTAGCTCTCTAAATTCCGGTTTATTCCAGAAATGGTCACAATATTCCGATTTGATGCATTTTGTAAAAGTATACTCAAGAACTAGAATTTGGAAGATTAAAACAAACAAAATCAAAAAAAGAAATACCGACTGCTGGAAGTAACAAAATCGGAATACCAGCCTGCTAATCAGGAAATCAGTATCACACCGATTTTTCACGCAAAATTGGACAAAATAATTGGCATTCCTATGGCCATAGGGTATAAGTACATGTACATACACAATTACGTAAGCATTAAAATGCCATCATTTTAGTCTCAGTACTTTTTTTTTAATCCAACCCTTAACAAAATGTTCTTTTCCTTTTATTTTTAATTCTTTTGTAATTTTCTTATAGTTTCTTTATGGCTTTTTTTTTTCCGGGTGAGAGTTTGCAATGGATTACCTTTTGCTCTTTATATTTATTATGCCACAATTTAACTCTATGTCTTTGGTATGCTCTGTTACTCTACAAGACAAACATTTGCAGAATACTTATAATACCAAGTATATCTATATTATGTATACATTTAAGCATAATTATAAGTGATATTCTAACAAAAATGCTTTTGTAATACTGCTTAGGCCAGGAAACAAAGTCGAATATGAGTGCTTCAATTAACAAAATCACGCTCATTTCAAATGCAACTAGCCAAAAAAAACGAGCTGAAAACAAACAAAAACTTGTGAGACAACTTGTACAGCAAATGAAGTTATGAAGACAATGGGACTTTCATATCATTCCTGGAGTGAAGTGTTTTCGACAAATGAATTGTGGTGAGACAATATTATAAGGAAAAGAATAATGTTTATGAATATAACATGAAAAAAAAAAAAAAATGTTCACTTTGAAAATCTCTGTTGTTAGGGGAGCATAGCATTTTACATAGAAAGCTGTAGCTGAACAGTGAACACAACTCAGTATTTTCCCTATCTGGCTTTGTCATTAGTCTACGCTCCTCCAACAACAGTCTAAATGGTGGTTTAGGTGGGTGTGGGTTTTTGTTTAAAACCCATAACTATAAGTCAGCGAAACAAAACAAAGTAACTGTTGAACGGTGCAACAAGACTGTCTGATTAAGGTGAACATTTCATTTCAAATCACCGAAAAAGTGACTTATGCAATTATGACTGTGACGATACTATAATTTGTGAGACACATATTAAAATGGACATTTTGACTGTACATTAAATAAAAAATATTTAGCACAGCATGGTTGTGTTATATTTGTAACTAGAAGAATGTATAGAATCCGTATCTATAGGTTAAAATGCTTGGCTTCGCTTCCCACTGAATAGTGTTTCAACTTATTATTACACACAGATTGCCATATATCAAAGATTCATATTCATGCAACACAAGTCTTTCTATACAAGAGGAAATGGAAATAACGCAGCAAAATACTGAATCTTTTTGTTTTAACACATCATCACTGTTCCCTACGACTGAAGTAACTAAAAAATTTGAAAAAGGCTGTTACTAGAGGAGTTAAGTCTAATTACCAAACGAAATACAGAAAAGACTGAGTTGTGTTCGCTGCTCAGCTATAGATCTAGCTCTCTATGTAAAATACATGTACTACGCTTCCCTAGGAACAGCCTTTTTCAAATTTTTGAGATAATACACTACAGTCTTAGGGAACAGTGACGACATTCCCTGCCCCTGATCAATATAGCGTGTAGAATATTAATAGGATGACAACATTTAACAAAGAGGAAGACTGGGATGTTTTTGAGGATGGGAATGTATTCGGACAAGAGAAAGAAACAAGTGACAGGAGATGGAATCTGGTAGCAATCAAGTGGTACTGAGTAAAAAAGCCTGCATAAGCATGATGCTTCTCAGGAGAGTTTATATGAAATTGATCTTTTTAAGTAATGCTGACAAAGTATACAAGTCCTTTTTTTTTTTAAACTCCTTTATGATATTTTTTTAAACTTCAGTATTCAAAAACAAATGTTCAGCTGATATCAGTTTTAGATATGACAGATATGACATCAATTAATCTAACAAAACAGACTAGTCTCAGAATCTTCTTTTTCTCTCTGGCAAAATCGTAAAGAAAATGAAAATCAAAACCATTACTGTGACCATTACCAATGACAAAAAAATTTTTTTTTTAAACATGAAGGTCTCGAGACAGCACTTTGAAACTCTTGAGAAACCGTGACCAATGGAGATGTTCAGGAGGAGCGGAACCCACATGAAACAGTATTTTTTATTTTTGGCTATAGACTTACTTCCAGGCCACATCCAAGCATGTGTAGGTGTTCTCCACCAATCTTCCTTACTTATCCACAGGAGGAAAACGGATGCTGTTTACCTCTTAACACCTATATTACAGGTCCTTCATGATCTTCATAATAAAAATAATACTTTGTGAAATTCTTTGAATACTCACGAGTCTGAGCTCTTGATTTGCTGCAAACCAGACTGCAAGTCATGCTTGAATTCCTGGAATGGTGTGATGCCAAGTTGCCTTTTAAGTTCTGTGGCATGCCGCACTTTGCTCCCCAGTACTTGTCGCAGCATTGCAATTTCTGTCTCCACCTGTTCACATTTGACATTATTTTATTATTGCTGGCATTTTCGTCTCCTTCAAATGACTGAAAATAAGTTGTATAGAAAGAATTGATCTACAGACTGAGTCACACTACTTTCACGGTGCAATAGAGTCATGACTTCAAGTTGACACACTGTTACAGTATAAATCTAAGCACAGGTTCACACTAGCTGATGTTAATATGCCAACTGATTGGATGGTGACGCCATGACATTGAGTTTCAATGACAAACATGAGGCTAATCGTCCCCTTAGAATGACAAGGTTCTAGCTTCCTTCCGTCAACGTTTAAGAAATTGAGGATTGAACTTGAAGTTTCATGTCATCATAGCTTTTAGAGCAACAAATTTTTTTCTTTTTAGTATCACTTGCAAATTACACACCAAATCTGTTTGATATTTGACACACAATGGAGAAAGCCTGCAGAAGTAGTGTGTAACTCAGTTCAGCCAAAAAGTGGAGATTGAAGTTTGAACCTTGTCATTCTAAAGGGACGATTTCCAGAGCATCCCTTATCACAGACTTTATTTTGCTGTTAGATTTTTAGATTACGAAAAAAGTTACACCTTTCAAAGTTACTCAAATCATGCTGCTTAGTTACTATAATGGTAGTGAGCAAAACAGGTACCTTACAAAGTTAAATATCAAAGTCAACACCAATACCATAATCATGCTTCCCTGCATTCCCATTTAATTTGCTCTGGTTCACACTCCTAAGCCCTAGAATACTGAAACACCAGATCCATCTCTCCAAATCTACATCCACTTGCTCTGCCTGAATCATGTTATCAAATCTCTTTTCTTTTTTTTTTTTCAAGTCATAAATAAATTTTACACATTTTCCAAAGCTGACTGCTTTCATCATACATGGAATATCAATAAAGTCGCTAAAAACTCAGCTTCCATTCCTTGCACATGTACAGAACCTGGAATTAAATTTGTTCTTAGAAAAAAAAGGGGCAGATAAATACATAATGTACATTCAATGCACCAGTTTGTCAAATAAATATCTTGAGCTGCAGTCTGATTAACAAAAGCAGCTATAATTATACCTTCTCCAGCTCTTCCTTCAGCTCCGCCATTCTCTTTTCTCTCTCTTCTGGGGTTTCATCTGAAGGTGTTGTAGCTTCCAGGGATGTCTCCTGTTCAGAGGTTGGAGACGAGATGTTGTCGTACGCAGCATCACCTGTAAAAATTTGAACTCATCAATGCATGATTCTCAACTAACCCATCCAACACCTTGACATGAAATTGCATAGACAGGAAAAGGGGACACAGTGGTCTAGAGGCAAGGTGCTCGCCTCTCATGCCGAGGGTAGCAGCTTCGGTCACCAGTCAGTGCAGGCATGGAGTTTTTGTTCAAGAAAAAATTTGTCCCCTATCCGATGGTAGATAGGATCAAGCATCTAGACGTCTCTGGTAAGGACGAAAAACTTGGAGAGCCCATGTGCAGATTGTGCATGTTAAAGTTACCTTGGCAGTTAAAAGTCGAGAAGAGCCGGCCAAACCTTCATAATTCGGGAGGAGTACCTTACTCGAGCGCCACTTTCACTGTTATCAATTTAAACACATGGAATGGTCAGATGGACCTGGGGGCGTGAGGGTCTAGTCAGTTTGTATCTTCTTCTTCTTCTTCTTCTTTTATAGTTGGTACGTCTATAAGACGATTCCCCAACTGCACTATAGTATATGCGACTCAACGTCGCTCCTCTGAGGCTAAAAACAGGGTAAAATCTTACATAGATGTTAAGACCATTTAAAAATATATTAGTTGTATAAAGTCTTTTGTATATATAACTCTGGTATAAATATCTCTTGGTTTCCAGATTGTGCACAGAAATACAACCCGCACTTTAGTTACAATGGTAGCTGCAACGGATAATAATGTTCTTAAATTCATTGTCGAAAGTCGTTGCAGACGATAGTGTTTGGACTTCTGCCGGGAGGTTGTTCCACATCCTGATGACATGAGGGTAAAAAGAATAAAATGGCTGTTAACCCGTGAGCTTGGGATGTTATATTTTATATTATTCCTTCTGTTGCCTCTGGTATAAATGGTGAGGTGGTTCAGTGGGATATGGATATTTCCTTCCCTGCCCTTATAAAATATTTTTACTTTGTTTTTTGCTCTCCTCTCTTCTAATGGTGTCCACTCGAGGTCTCTCATCATTTTATTTACACTACTACTTCTAGTATAGTCATTTGCCACAAAGCGGGCAGCTCTCCTCTGGACCCTTTCCAGTTGGTCTATGTTTATTCGACAGTGGGGGTCCCAGACACTGCAGCCATACTCTAGGGAGGGCCTCACAAAGGTGTTATAGCATTTTTCTTTTACTTTCCTATCGCAGTTAGAGATGTTCCTTTTTAGAAATGCTAGTATACCGTTTGCTTTGTTACATGTGTTATTAATGTGTTGGTTCCATGTAAGTTTTCTGTCCAATGTAACTCCCAAATATTTAGCCTCATGTGTTTCGCTCAATTTTTCGTCGTGTATAAAGTAGTCTGAGGTGATGTTGTGTTTTTTATTTGAAATTCTCAGGACTTGGCATTTATTGGGGTGGAATTCCATACGCCAGTCCCTCTCCCATTTTTGTAGACTGTCTAGATCTTTCTGTAAAATTTCCGTATCTTCTTTTGAGTTTATTGTTCTATAGAGGAGGCTATCATCAGCAAACAGTCGTAATTTAGTGCCTGGAGAGATCTTACTTGGCATAGCGTTAATATAAACTAGGAATAGTAAGGGGCCCATTACAGTACCCTGGGGTACTCCCGAGAGAACAGCTGCAGGATTGGATGACTTTCCATCAACGACGACTATCTGTGTTCTATTTTCTAAGAAAGACTTAATCCACTTCAAAGTACTGTTTCTAACTCCATAATGGTTTAGTTTAGTCAAGAGACTAGCATGGTGCACTTTATCGAAGGCTTTACTGAAATCTAATAAGATGGTATCAGTCTGCCTGTTGTTATTCAAGTTATTAACAAAATCATTGCAAGTTGTGACCAGCTGGGACTCACACGACCTGTGTTTTCTAAAACCATGCTGTACAGATAATAATAATTATTATTTGGCGGACGGACGTGCTTTGGTGCTGCTAACGAAGCAAGAACTCGCAGCTAAGTAAACTGTTTCACTTCGTTCCTGTTGAAGTCTTTTATTGTCGTTTTTTTCACTTGACAAAGGCGAAAGCCGAAAATTTGTGTATTTTCTGTCTTCTCTTTAGTTTGCTTTGTATTGTTTGGGTTTTATTTCTCACGCGGGGCTTTGCAACATACAACCTTTTCTTTTTGCCCAATTTTTTGTATCAATGGGCGGTAGTCAGATTGACTAATCAGGCGAAAAGGGGCTGGGGTAGTTGTGTTTAGTTAGTTTCTGGTCTTTGGCGCTCGAGTACGGAACTCCTTTCCATAATTCAAGGAGTTTGTGGCAATGCAGACAAAACTAGACTAGATCTAGATCTATATTCTAGATCTAGAATCTAGATTCTAGATCTAGATTAGTGAGTAACTGATAATTGAGGTTTAGCCTACTAAAACACTCACGATTTTCACAGATTCCATTACATAAATTGCTTTACCCATGAACCACATCTATTTTGCCAACAATGCAGGCCGTTCGTTGAGCGCACGCACGGGCGGTCCCCTGATACACTGCGCAGATCTAGAATCTAGAATCTAGAGTCTAGATCTAGATCTAGATCTAGATTCTAGATCTAGCAGTGAAACGGGCATGAAATGCGGACAGGGATTTTAATTCATGACTCATGGACATGTTACAATAAGAAGAAAAAAATATCTTACCTTTATCAGTCCCATACAGGGCATCGTCAGAAGGAGATGAGGCCATTTTATTTGTGTAAATTTTATTCCGACAGATCGCTACAGACTGCCAGCTGTGACAATTTCCGTGTGTAGTACGTCACAAATTTTTACTCTGTTTACATCAGTCACACTCGTTTGAGTCATGATGTATGATATTTCGCACTTTTATTGTGCCATAAAATAATATCTTGTTAATAGTCTCGATGTTAGATGATGATTATTTCGTGGCAGTTGTTATAAAGTACAATAGTTACTGTGAACGATAACGGTACTGTATTGGAGAATTGTCACAGTGTGTATGCACAATAACATATCAGTATTTCAAACAGGGGCGAAGCGTGGCCCTCTGCAGAGGGTAATCAGAATTTAAGCTAGTAAGATCCTCATAATAGGACGTATCGCTACATTATATGTACATAATTATAAATGCAGCGACTAAAACAATGAAACGGTTGCTAGGCACTGCAAAAATCTGAAGAGCGGACTATTCTTGTCAACAGGACACGAATGCAGCATTTTACAAGCCAAACTAATCTGAAAAACTATTCATTCATACTAACAGACTTATAAACGCATATTTTTCACCCATTTTTAAAAATATAATTTGAACAGCACGTTTTCATTGTCATATTCATAGCCAGAAATTTTGTTATTCTACCATCTCATAAAGTTTCTCGGAAAAGACCCACATTAAATGGTAGAAAATTGGCATCTCTGTGACACAACAATGTGTAGCGATTTCGGAGAAGTGGCTATCTGCCGTTGCGGTTTAGGTTCGAGCGACCTATCAAGTGAATTGATTATGAAATCATTCTAATGTTTGTTAGACCTATTTATTTTCATTCAAACTGGTAAACCAGGGGACGAAAAACCCTAATGTAAATGCAAGTGAAAAGTTTCACATACTCGAGAAGGTAAGAAAAGTATTCAATCTGTTGTGACATTCACTTGAATGAGAATATATACTGGTATCGATTCCCACTTTTGCGTTCGATTTTGTAGATAAAAGTCAAGAAGATGTCAAGGGCAAAGGGAGGTAGTCATGTGTGCAGTTTACACTTTGTGAAAAAAGAATATTTCTTGCCTTATTTACAATAGAAAGCTTATATCTTTGGCTTATGGTGTTAGCCGAACGTGTTTGAGTAAAAACCATGTATTTTAAGTACGGTTTGTAAAGAAATGGATTTAATATGTGACTTTATGCATAATGAGGTCAAACCCATAACGGCAGACAATGTATGGATTCTGTGTCATATAAAACAAACCCAAATTTATTTATAGTACAGAACAGCCACTTTGGGGGAAACCTTGGTGGTCACTGGTCACAGGGACAAGGTGGTCTAGAGGCAAGGTGCTCGCCTCTCATGCCAAGGGTCCCGGGTTTAGAACCCGGGCAGTGCAGGCATGTTGGAAAGTGGATTTTTCTCATATTTTCAAATCCCTGGTCCTATTGGGGGGTAGGATCGAGTAGTTCTTGGAAATTGGATTTTTCTCATATTTTCAAGTCCCTGGTCCAATTCGGGGGTAGGATCGAGTACCTAGTCTTCTCGGATAAGGACGAAAAAATTCGGAGGGCCCGTGTGCACGTTGCGCACGTTAAAGATACCTTGGCAGTTGGAAATCGTAAAGAGCAGGCCGAAAGGCCGCTGCCCGGGCAAAATTGAAATTAATAGATTAAAAAATTTATCCATATTCCTCCCCCCCCCCCCCCCCCCCGCCAGAACAAGAAATAATAAAAAAACAAGTAAAGTGAGGTGTAAATGCCAAGGGCAGCGAACCTCTAAAATAAAGACCTCAAACAATTTATAGTACAGAACAGCCACTTTGGGGAAACCTTGGTGGTCACTGGCTCCTGCTTCCATGTAGCGTCGAGGTCGGCGTGTTTGAGTGAAAACCATGTATTTTAAGTACGAGGTCGGCGGTCGACCAAGGTACTCGCACGGCTAGTCATGCCCAACTAGTCTGTAAAGCTTAGGGTCTGGCGAGATTTCCTCCCTTAAGGCGCTACTGAGGGACTGAGAGTTGGGGTGGAGTTTGGTCAGGGGTAGGCCGGACAAAACATACGGATTAGAACCTACTTCCTTAAATCTTAAGGGGCAACTGGTACTTTAGTGTATTAGACTTAGGATCGTCCATGTCATGGGAAAAGAGCTCTCGCAACCACATAGTCACACGGTACATCTGTGCTAGGTAGGGTAGTGTGTGCTGGAGTCCCCGTGCCACTTTTTTTTTTTTTTTTTTCTGACTTATTTCTCCAAAACAGAATTCAGTGCACAATAACAATAGCAACAACAACTGCTGAGCTTTGTAAAGTTCACGAGAGAGAGTGGGATGTATTTTTTGATATGCTCTCTGTTAGGGGATTTCAATTGTGAAACGTCGGGTTTAATTTATTGACTTGTCAAAACACATACTGTTGACCGCAAGATTGGTTGCATAAAAAGATGGCAAAAAGTGTAGATTTTGAGTAATTACTCATTGTAGCGGAATAGGATCTGCCGTGTGCTCTTCATTTACAAAAGAGATTTACACAAGTGCGAGAAAGCTAGCACCTCAAGAGAAGCGCTTTACAGCTTCGTGAATTATTCTACTCAAGCACTTTTGACTCGGATAGAAAACGCACGTATCATAAATCTTGCTTCGTAGACCGCTTGTAAAATCAAGCGTGTTTTGAAATATTGAAAGTAAATTCTTTATCAGGCTTTGAAGCGACCTACTGTGTAATGTAGTGTGTCGTTACTTCTACTTTTCGAATTTTTGGTGCAACAAAATGATGTCGGCTCATGTCTTAAAACATGAGCGGGTGTTGTGAACGGTGAAGCGCTTGCTTTTTCCGTGCTTCATCCATGTGCACCCTCGGCAGCAACAGGTGCTTTGTTAAAAAGCGCTTGTCTGGAGGCGCTAACTTTCTTGCGCTTGAAGCGTTCTCTTTGTTCTCTCCCTTAAGTGAAGTGGAGTAGTATTGGTTGCCAGCGCCGGGGGAAGGGCAGAAAAAGCGCGAGAAAGTTAGCACCTCTAGACAAGTGCTTTTTAAGGGAGCGCCTGTTACTGCCGAGGATGCAAATGGGTATAGACCGAGCAAGCGAACACTTCACCGGTCACAGCACTCTCTCGTGCTATAACATAGCGTCGTTTTCAGATGAAGAATATTTCTTGTTGGACATGACATAAATATAGAAAGAAGAGATGTTGGTGAATATCATCACGTTTTTAGTCTGTTGAAACATCATCCTGACAGATTTCATTCTTACATCATCATGAGTCTTTATTACTAAGTAAAGCGAAACGCAGGCTGACCAAGACATAGTATAACTGGCGCATACCTATCCTGCTAGAAGTTCGAAATAATTATATTTGAGTAACTACACATTATAGAGCAAGTCACTTCAACGCCTGAAAAAGATTTCACTTTCAATACTTCAAAACACACTTGATTTTACAAGCGGCGCCCTACGCAGCAGACTTTATGGTACGAGCGTTCTCTATGTGCGTCAAAAGGGTTTGGGGCACAGACTAATAAAATACCCAGACTGGATGATCCCATTGTGTGACCTCACAAAACAGCGAAAGGTCATGAACCATGCGCCATAGTAGGTTCAAGGTAGCAACCGACGCTTCAGCATAGCTAAAATTTTGAATGATGCCATTTTGACGCGCCTACTGAACGCGGAAGTTTGGTTCCGCACCAAGAAATTAATGCATGTACAACCAATCTTGGCAAATAAAAAGAAATTTCTACTGCAGATAGAACTAGAATCGGAATTTCCCGAGCGGCGGCCATGTTGATTATACAGTCGTCGCTCAGGAAATTCCGTAAAAAACGACACAGCCCGAAGCTCGTGTTTCCAGTCTGGTTAATTTATTAGTCTGTGGTTTGGGGGGAATAATTCACGAAACTACCTACGGTAGCACTTGCCTTGATGCACTAGCTTTCTCGCGCTTGAAGCCTTCTCTCCCCAAGCCAGATATTGCTCCCTCTGACCTGTGGACTGTTAGCACTCTTTGAATCCCTTCCACCAGTCCAGTACTGAACCTCTTATGCCCCTCCCCGGAACCTTTTAAAACATGTATTGTATTTTAAGAAAAAATAATTGAAAAAAAATGTATTTCATGCTAAGATACTCATTTAACTGATTTAAAGTCGCCTGGTTTTAATTTGTGCAACTTATTGAACTCTTCATTGAGGTCTCTCTCAACTGATAGTATTGTTAGATTACTCGGTCATTCTTGGCTCATTGTAGGTCTTTGAAACGTTTTGATTAATTTAAGTTTTGAGGAACTTCGTTTGCAGTTGGCGGTTGAAGCAGTGCTAGATTCAAAATGATAGAACAAAGTGAGACAAACTCTCCTGCAGCTTCCGTTGGTACACCCACAGAAGCAAATGTAAAGGAATATCATTTCAGTCGATAGTTGCCAAAATGTAACTCAGTAGGGATTAGAACATACTTTTCGGGTATACTTTGGATGCGCAAATCATTAAATGCTTTTGAGACAACGTTTATAGAATGGTTTGAGATGCCTCTTGTGGCAAGAATTCAATTTTCACCCAGTGTCACTTTGCTACCGTTTTTGTCTTGAAGCTTGACCCTCGAAACGCGACAACTGCCATATTTTCACATACATACATACGACTGCAGCGTCAGCAAGACAATTACCACAGCAAAAAACCGCCATAAACTAACCTGTTGACGCTCCAGAAAAAAAAGTAAAAAAATTCAGCAAACGATGGGACTCCCAACGACACATGCACATGTCCAGTCCGACAAAATACTCAAATATATATTTATCACACACACATGCATACACACACACAGACACCGAGAAGTGGTGTGAGACAGAAAGGAGGAGAGACGGGGACTGGATAAGGAAACAGAAAAACCAGCGAGAAAGAGTGGGGCGGGGGGAGAGGGAGGGAGAGAAGGATAACGACACACATACACAATACAGACACAATGAGAGCTAGAGACACAGGCAGAGATTAGAGACAGACAGAGCGAGAGTATAAAGAGACAAGGACAGAGAGAAAGAGAAATGAGAGGTAGAGAGAGGGTGAGACAGAAAGACGGAGAAAAAGACAGACACCCAGACAGACGACAGACACATACACAAACACACACACACACACATGATGTGGCCTGAACTACAGTTACAAACAGGATTAACATAGGATCAGCCCATCATGCTCCCACTCACACTCATACATATCAACAAAAACAAATATTCTACTCTCATCCTCAAAAATCTGAGACCAAAAGGGACATCCTTCAGTTTCAAAGAAAACAGTCCTAAACAGTTCAGTTTTAGTCTGTTTTTAAATGTAATGATGTTCTCAGTTTTTCCTGGCGTCAACGCTGATGTTTCACAAAAATTAGGGCCACCAATAGAAAAAGCCGTTTCCCTAAACGACAATCTGACCGTCGTGATCTTAGCTCTTGTTGTTCCAACTCCACTTTTTGCATAACTGAGAAATCTGAGGCTTTAGTTATTATGATAAGGGGTTAGAATAAATCGAAACTGTGAAACGGCTTGTGTGCCACAACGCACTTTAAACAAATGTCAAAAGTGTGTATTTGTTGTGCCTCTTCTACATACTAAAAGATCTCCCTTTTTTTTTTTTTTTTAGAAAGTGGAGAAAGAACAAACAAGAACTAATGTCGCGCTTCGGATGGTTCAAGAACTTTCGTGTCCATTGATCTTAAATTTAGAAGGGGGGTGGGGCGGGGGGGGGGGGGGGTGAGGCTTAAAGTTTGTGCCATAGAATTTCGTTTGCAATGCGAATTCTGGGGAAGAGTATATTATGGGTTAGAATATGGAATAGGTTTAGCATAACAAGTTTAATCACATCATCCTTTTGGTTGGCGACATGACCAGTTTAGTTTTGTTTTGTTTTTTTCAAATTGACCACAAGCTGGTGTCAAAAATCTTATTGTGAGTCTTTTGGCTACTTGGCCAGAATAGGCCTCACCATTATATTCCGAACGTATTTTTGTTGCTGAAGCAATCTTACTGCCCCTGTTTACTTCGATCCTTCCATCTAATCCCCGTCTTTTTATATCCTTCCATTCCATCACTTTAAGATCAGTAGACGCAAAAAATTCGTGAGAAAGCTTTTCCTATTGGTGGGCCTAAATAAATTGTGGATGCCCCAGAAAAAGTGAAAACATGGTCACATTTAAGGCTCAAAACTGAATTGTTCAGGACTGTTTTCATTGAAACTGAATGATGTCCCTTCTTGGTCTCAGAGGTTTGAGGATGAGTAAGTGTTTGTTAATGTGTATGAGTGGGAGCATGTCGAATTGATCTTATGTTAATCCGGTTTCTAATTTTAGTTCAGCGCCTTAGAGCACATCATTTCTTGTGTGGATTTGAGCTCTATAAAAGTCAGTTATTACATATTACATTTACATTACTTCGGCACTATTAAAATAATGTCCATAACATACTGACAATAAAAATTGGTTTTACCTTTTCCTGCGTCTATTTCTCTTCATCAAGTGGGACTAATTCAGTTGAACTGACAATTTATAATTGGTTCTGTTTGCGTTTTATGTGGTTTTAAGCAAAGTTTTTTCCAACTACAAACAAGTCCCAATGGTAAACATAATAGATATTTTATGTATTATCTGGCTCTAGCCAACAAGATTTCTCTCTGTCTCTCTCTCTGTCTATATTTCTGTCCGTCTGTCTGTCTGTCTCTCTGCCTGTCTGTCTGTCTCTATCTGTCTGTCTCTCTCTCTGTCTCTCATTGTTTGTCTTTCTGTGTGTGTCTCTCTCTCTCGCTTTGTCTCTCCCTGCCTCTCTGTCTGTCTGTCTCTGTCTCTATCTCTCTTTCTTTACCCCCAAGCTCAAATCCTCTCTCTTCGCTCTCTCTCCTTCTTTCTCCCCCCCCCTCCCCCCTCCAGTTCAATTCTTCTTTCTCCCTCTCACCAGCTCAAAATTTTCTGTCTGTCTGTCTGTTTCTATCTCTATCTCTCCCTCTCTCTCTCTTTCTCTCCTTCATCTCTCTCTCTCCCCCTCTATATGTGTATCTCTCAGCACTAACAATGCACAAATGTACAACAAAACAGTTATTTTATCTTTCTTCTGTCCAACAAAAACTCCCCTCTTCGTATTTGTTTTATTTTCCATCTATATTAAAATTTTCCTCTCATTAAAAAAACCCAAAAAACCAATTGTAAGAGTTATCTCCGCTATCTCCTGGCCAACAATATAACAAGATGAAAGGAAACTCTCACTTAGGCGAGGGCAGTGATTCTCAACGTCATGGGCGATATCGCCCCTCGGGGGGCCGATTTTTGTATTTTGTCTTTGTATTTGTATACTTCTTTTAATTCCATTTGGTATATTTGCTTTAGTGTCATTGCAGCTCAGTTACAACTGGAGCAGACACGTCTTCGCCACAGTGCACAGCCGGTCGGTGGTTTTATTATTTTGGGGGGGGGGCGGGGGGGGGGGGTGGTACAGGGCAGGTGGAGGGAGTATTTTACAATTTTGCCTGGGCAGCGGCCTGTTCGGCCTGCTCTTTTCGATTTCCCACATGTTCAGTTAGGATATCTTTAACGTGCGCAACATGGTGCACATGGGCCCTACGAGTTTTTTTTTTCGTCCATATCCGAGAAGGCTAAGTGCTCGATCCTACCTGGAACCTACCATAGGATCAGGGACAGGAAAATATCAGAAAAATTCCAAAATTCCAACATGCCTTGCACCGACCGGATATCGAACCCGCTACCTTGGGCATGAGAGGCGAGCACCTTGTCTCTAGACCAACTTGTCGCCTTGATTTGCAAGGAGGAGAAAGCGATGAAAAGGGCGACAAGGGGGGCGAAAACAACGAGGTGGAGGGGGGGGGGATATGAATAGAGGATCATTGGGTGTGGGTGTGTGCATAATACAGAGCAACTACTGACTTGTTCAACGGAGGGCGTAGATGGGGTTTATGAATAGAAAAAGGCTTACTTTTCTGTGTGCATTTGATAAAAAATGCTTTCTGTTTCATAATGAATAAACAACATGCCTACTGTCATAAACAAAGCTTTGAAAAACTTAACATCATAATTTGTGCGCATTGTGTCTACTTGTGAAATGTATCTGTTGGATTTGGGTAGGAATGTTTTTTTTTGTTGTGTGTATGGGTTGGGTGTTTTTTTTGGGGGGGGGGGGCATGACAGAAAATTTGGAGCCCAATGGGGGCTATGGTCTCAAACGGGTTGAGAACCATTGGGCTAGGGAGTTTCCCTAGGGATTCATTAGGGGAAAAAATCTAAGCGCAACCACGCTTTGACATTTGCTTCTCTATTATAGTGCTTTTTTTAATAACTCGTTTTCCTTCCTGTGAAGACTGGTGAGTCGTAGTCCCGCCACTCATCGTTATAATAATAGGCCTTTGTTAGGGGCGTACGGTATTATACATTGTAAGCCATTGCTGAATAGAGAATACAACTCAGTATTAATTTCTCTGTTTGGCTTTGTAATTAGACCACATGCTTCTGACAACATTCTATAATATATCAATGCTGTGGAGACATTAATTAAGCTGAAATCAGTCCCATATCGAAAATATCTACTGACTGACTGATAATGTCTCTCTTAAGCCCTGTATGTTTTGTGCAGTATGGAAGTATATTCTCGTGTGTTGCATGAGAGAGATAGAGATAGAGATAGAGAGAGAGAGAGAGAGAGGGGGGGGGGGGAGAGACAGAGACAGGGAGAGAGACACAGAGAGAGAGAGAGAGAGACAGAGGCAGATAGATAGACAAATAGATAGATAGATAATATTATTATTATTATTCAACCATTCAGAGACTACACCTTTAATACAAGCGATCTGTCAACAACAGTCTGTGGAGGAAACGGAAGATTTGAGAAAGGAAGAAACATTGAAATTCTAGGAAGAGCGAGAGTACCGGATTTCTTCAGGGCAACAAAACGCCCGCTAAACAAAGTATTCAGGTCTTTGACATCCTTGCACTCTGTGGGGAAATAGATCCGTCTGGGATGTTAAACAACGCACATTGCATCCAATGCCAAAGTACGAAGTTTCGTGTATTTTTGGTATTCCCGATCATGCATAATTTCTGCTGTCAGCTCAACCTTCGTGCCTTAACTCCATTAGTTTTCAGTCTTCATTTTAAGAGGTTTGATGCTTTTGGCATTGACACATCTTTTGTCTTGTTTTTATTTTTCTTGTTATAGTTTTTGTGGTAGAGACTTTTTTTTCTTTTGCCTGGGCAGCGGCCTTTTTAGGCCTGCCCTTCTCGATTTCCAACTGCTAGGGTATCTTTAACGTAGGCCATCGGAGTTTTTCGTGGTTATCCGAGAAGATTAGGTGCTCGATTTTACCTATCATAGGATGCTTAACTTAATTGATCCGGACTGCCCCATATGTGTTGGGGAATTTACAAGCTAATCATTACCCTTCCTACTACAACTACTAGCCGACCCCTGTAAGATACCTCTTTCAGCTTTTCCTTGTACCAAGCCCAACTGCATTATGAAGATCCCACAACTCAATGGACAAAATGGTAAACACAGCAAATGTCTTATTAGGCATCGATAGCTGTAGAAAAAAAAATATGGCATATTCCGAATAATTATCACAACAATATAATTATTATTTTACAAAATATCTTAAAACCCAGCTAATTCGAGCCAAGATGGTGGTGGCTCTAAGCACTCAAAGAGAGAGAAAAAAAATCACCAGTTAAGGTATAAAGCCATGATGCATGAAGGTGGGTAGAAACAAACTTTAACAAACGAGGAACCACTGGTCTGTACAGATAACAGCCAATGAACGTGATGATTTTACATTAAGATTATGAAGAGAAGTCACCAGGAAGTAATTAAGTAGATCTTCCATCTCATGAACAACACACTGAAGTGTTGAAAAAACCAGACAGTAACGACAGTTAGACCGAATTGGTTGCCAAGTGGCTTTAGTTGTGGGCCTAAGGTCTACATCCTGCTAATGTATGAATTATAGGGCAAAAGCCGCCAGGCCTAATAGATGAAGTTAGGGCCTCCTCATGCACCACTTGTCTCCCATTAAGTGGATCCCGAATTAGATACAATCTTTGATACCGGGACTTTCAACAGGTGGCGTCCTGTCTTGCGCATTTGACGCATTTAGTCATCCAGTTTCAACAGTATTAAATTACTTTTAACCTTACTCATTAAGCTTGTAGGCACCGCCCCATTTCTGTTTATTGTGGGCGAATCCTGATGTCGTGAGAACTTGCTCTTAGGAGCATAAAATTAAGGGGTTTTTTCATGATCATTTAGTGAATTTATTGTGTGTGTTGTGAAACCCTTCACTTACTGACGGGGCTTAAAAGTCCCTTCTGTATTTTCACCCAGCTAAATACTGAGAACTCTTCCAATCTACTTATACACCTTTTCACAAGCTTTAATAACTTCTGTTTACTTAATAATATGTTTTCCTCCTTTAGTGTGATTGTCTTCACGCAGAGCGAAATTCTAGACGTCAAAAGTTTTGTTGTTTTGCCGAGAGCTAACAGGTGAATGTCCCTACCCCAAATCTTCCCACCCTCCACAAAAGCAAGAAAACAAGGTAGAAACATGCTGAGATGCCCATTTCCTGTCGTGATAGCATACTATGTGTAGAAAAATCAAGTCTAATTAGTTATGAATTTGCTGAAGTAAAGCATTTCCAGTAAATAAAGGTATAAAACACTAAAAACAGTTTACTTCTCTCGCGCTGAGTTCTTTCGGGAACTGCAACCAAGTGATAAATGTATATCATTGGTGATACATTACGGCGCCTAAATGGTTCAGAAATACAGTATTTAACAGACCAAAAGACGCATACTAATTATAGTATTTCAAGTGTTGATGATCTTACCTTGCTCCTGTCATTTTCTTTTCGGTCGGTTTGTTTCGTGTGTCGATACCAAATCAAATGAATGTTTTCACTTTGACGTATACAGTTACAACACATGTCGTCCTTCTTTCAATGTCCTGAACTATTTATGGACCAGAGTAAAAAAACAGCGACCGCCATCTGTGGCCCAAAACAGAATAATAATAATAATAATGTATAGCATTTATATAGCACATATCCATTTAAAATGCCCTATGCGCTTTACAGAAACAACATGTCAACCACAGAGCAGAATGGAGCTGCCTGCGAAGCGCTCAACACACCGCACTGCTTCTTTCTCTCTCCCTGTCTCGCTCACTCTCTCTCTCTATCTCAGAGCAAATTGTAACGCAGCCTGTTAGGCGCAGTTCACAACTCACAACAGTTCACAACTCACAGCAGTTCACAACTCACATCAGTTCACACAACACACAACTCAAATAATATTTGAATATTTATTAATAACAAATATATTTAATAATGAATAATAAATTCTGGCCGGGGGGGGGGGGATGATATGGATAAATTTTAATCTATTAATTTCAATTTTCAATTTTGCCCGGGCAGCGGCCTTTCGGCCTGCTCTTTACGATTTCCAACTGCCAAGGTATCTTTAACGTGCGCAACGTGCACACGGTCCCTCCGAATTTTTTCGTCCTTATCCGAGAAGACTAGGTACTCGATCCTACCCCCCAGTTGGACCAGGGACTTGAAAATATGAGAAAAATCCAATTTCCAACATGCCTGCACTGCCCGGGTTTAGAACCCGGGACCCTTGGCATGAGAGGCGAGCACCTTGCCTCTAGACCACCTTGTCCCCGAAGAACATTGTTTTTTTGTTTTTTTGTTATGCCACGTTTGAAATCGATATTTTCAAACACTTTTGTGTGTGGACTTTTCTATGACGAAAGAATAAAACACCACATTCACAAGTTAATTTCTTTTTTAAAAATGAAAGGGGGGGGGGGGATTTGCGCCGTTTTGAGGCATTTTATTTGTAGATGGCAGTGTGCTTCTTAATTTTTGTATTTTGTAGACTTCTTTCATCCCATTTGGGAAATTTGCCTCAGTGTCATTGCAACCCAGTTACAACTGGAGCAGACACGTCGTCGCCACAGTGCCGGTCGGCTTTTTTTTGGGGGGGGGGGGATTTAATGATAAATTTTATTTAATTTTGCTCTGGCAGCTGCCTCTTCTCGATTTCCAACTGCCAAGGCATCTTTAACTTGCACACGGGCCCTCCGAGGTTTTAGTATTTATCCGAGAAGATTAGGCGCTCGATCCAACTTACTTTAGGATCAGGGACAGGAAACTGAGAAAAATCCCAAAATTTCAACATGCCTGTACCGACCGGGATTCGAACCCGGCACCTTCGGCATGAGAGGCGAGCACATTGCCTCCAGACCACGGTAACATCATCATGATTAAGAGAGTCATAATTACAGAACACACACATACGAGGCAATAAAACTAAAAACAAACAAACAAACAAATAAAAAAAAACTAGCATTATATTGTTTTCAGTATTTATTTTATTTCATTTACGGGTGCAAGACAACTGGCAACAACTTTTTGGGTCTAGATGAACAAACTGTACACAAACTGTTCAAAACACAGCTTTTGTAAATTGCATAGACATGAAGTGTTTAAATCAGTGTTTCCCAATCCTTTTTGCCCCATGCCCTACTTCAATTAAAAAAAAAAACAACATGCACCCCACCATGATCAGATCTATGTACTAAAAGATCTTTTTAAAAATTACATAATTATTCATTGCGTACACATTCAAAAGAAGTTTTAATTAAACCTTAATTTCAAGTTCTCTTCGAAGTTTTAATCTGAGCTAACCAAGGAAACCATAAACACGACATAAACAAACAACAGTTCATGGTTAAAAGTTAAAATACACTATAAAACTAAGATTTCTGTGGAAAATTCCTACAGCCCGTAGCCCCACTAAAACATTGTCACGTCCCACCTTGAGAAACACTGGTTTAAATAGATAAAAAAAAGTACATTTTGCCATCCTCATTTTTTTTTTCAGCAGTGCTGTATTTCAATTATTACAAATCAAATCCTAAGCTCCGCTTATCCCTAGAATACGGCTTCACACGTAACATCAAAGAAGGACTGCAAGAATTCCAAGAATTTTTAGGTCAGATTTTGCGGACGCTTTCTGGTTATCAACGATACACAGCGATAATCAGTTCTTGTGATATCTGAGACACAGAATACCGAGACGAACTATTCCTTCTTCCACGACATGTCTACAAACTGACTGCGCGCGTATGAATACCGTCGGTGTTACTCGTTTTCGTTCAATTATTTAAGGATTGTGGTGCGAATTGTTGCATTGTTGACATCGATGATAAGCGCGCAAGTCGGCGGTCGGAATTTGACCAATTAATTCGTCTCGGTATCCTCTGTCTCGGGTGACTTGCTGGAAAATATTGTAAACCATGGTGCTACTAATGAGTGGTGCTATCCTCATTTGCTAATTGTAGAAAAATAATTATAACGATTGTAATCCGATATTTACATCTTTGCAAAAGGGACAATCATTTTCTTTTCAACTTGCATGGCTTTTAATATATTGAGAATTTACGCGAAGTATAAATTGTGTGGCGAAACTTAAGGTTACCGTGATTCATGCCTGTATGAAATGGCACAGTGCAGAATTAATATAATTTGTTATGTAATAGAAACACTTTGTCATACATTCATATCTTTCGAAGGATGGACATCATATAAATTAATGGCAATAAAAGTGAAAAGCATCTAATTAAGTATGTAAAATTAAACCCAAAAAAATGTATATATACTAATATATATATATGGACATCATTATGAATAACAATAAAAGTGCACAGAATGAAATTAATTGTGTAAAACAACAAAAGTTATAATTATTAATATTAAACACGAGGCACTACAAAAGGCTGATTATAAAGGCATTTTGTTGCATCAAGCAGTTGATATAAATCGCGTATTATGCCCATCTGATGACGCTGTGTAGATCAGCAAATCTAAACCTGGAAATCAGTTTTTTTATGTGGTCGCCTTTGAAAACTTCACATTTATCTTCATAATTATGTTACAATTTTACAATTTATCAATGGTCTAGAGCAAAAACGGCCCAATCTAAAGTGTGAAAATATAGTGAAAAGAAAGAGTTGTATGTAGCAAAGCCTCTCCTGAGAAATAATAGACAAACGGTACAATAAAACACAAATCAAGCTTTCGATCGATTGATCTTCATCAGGAAAAAAAATGTAATGTGGCAGAAAATTGAACCAATAAAACAAGTGAATAAATAAAATTAAAAAAATGTAGTATGTTAAACCAATTCCAAGACTGAGCTGGGAGTCCAGAATTTCGGAGTGTAGCACATACGTCAATCTATGAACCGTTTCTGTATTATGCCTTACGCGAGGCTTTACTAAAAAACACATTTTCTTTTTACCATATTGTATAATGTAGCTTTGCTTCAAGCCTGGCTGTGACCCCAAAGATTTTCTGTGATTTTTGCCCATCTAAAAAGATTAACTGTGCAGAATAATATAATAAAAAAAACAACAACAAACAAAGCAAATTAACAGTAGAAAAAACGAACTGGGATAGATATAGCACTGGCCCCCAGTCGGGAAGGGCTCGGGGCTGCATTTCTGCAATGTGCCCTTTAGAATGACAAGGTTCTATCTCCACTTTTTTTTACTGAACTGAGTTACACATTACACACTACTTCTACAGACCTTCTCCATTGTGTGTCAAAGTATCAAGCAGATTCGGTGTGTAATTTGTAAGCATTACTAAAAAGAAAAAAAAAAGTTGTACCTCTAGAAGCCATGAGCACATGAAACTTCAATCATCAGTTTCTCGAAAGTTGATCGAAGGGAGTTAGAACCGTATCATTCCAAGGGGACGATTCGAACCTTGTCATTCTAGGGGAACGATTCGGCAATAGCCTGAAATATCTTGTTTCTCAAAAAGTGGCGAAGGGCCCAGACAATTTTAATGCTATTACTGGAATCATAGAAATGTAATGTACAAACTGCAACAAAACAAAATGTAACAAGCATTTGTGAGGTACTCTAGGGAAATGGTCGACACTGCCAGTTTATCCAAAACTGAGTTAAGCGTGTACTGTAAAAGTACAAACTGTCCTGAGCAGAATGCAACTTATTTCATGTAAAAATGATGAAAACTGGCCACGTTATGGCTATTTCAAGGTGGCAAAGGTAAAAATAGTAATTTTTGCGAAAAACACGTTTAATGTCTATCAAAAAACAAAACAAAAAAAAACCCAAAACAACAACATTAGATTGGATCAGAAAGAAAAAAATTATTTATAAGCGGAATTAATTAAAAATCCGTTTGCCCAGGCATAAGGAAAAGTCTGAGCAATCTATTTATACCAAACACTGATACGGGACCAGGAAATCCCTGTCCACCTTTATTTGGCTTTACCTCGAAAGTGTCGCGCGCGACATGTAGACCGTTTCCCTAGAGCGCCTCACATTAATTCGTTAAATTGCAGTGGAGAGTTGATCTGACAAAGATTTATATACACATTTAAAGAGTGCGTTGCTTCTTACTACTGATAAATTGGTAAAAGAATGCACCTACTGGTTACAATATCAGGTTGACTAGCATACTTTGAGTTATAAATCACAGATTAGACATACAAATCATGTATAGAGAGGTACACTCCTACATAGGCATAAAGGCAAATACCACACTGTTCGATTTCTCTTGGTAGTGGCACGAATGAGATCTAGCGAATATCGATCAAGGATTTATCTAGCTCAGTTAACCAAATTTTGAAAGTATTTACAAAATGGACAATGAGCCAAAATGAACGTTCTTATCTGCTTTTCAGTTATTTCTAAAAACAACAACAACAACAAAATGTGTTTCATCTAGAGTGCAGACTGAAAACACCACTGCCCACATAGTGCTTCCCTAGACACAGAATACCGAGACGGAACATTCCTTCTTTCACTATATTATTATTATGTCCACAATTTGCGCACGTGTAAACACGGTGAGTACTACTCACAGAGCTCTGTGGTACTAATCTTTTTCGTTCAATTTCGACGGGGTGTGGTGCGAACTGTTGCATTCTTGACATGGATGATATGCGCGCGTCGACGGACGAAATTTGGCGAATTGAACCGTCTCGGTATCCTGTGTCTCGGGTGTTACTTTACTCCATCTCCATTTTTTATTTTATTCACTTATTTGTTTATTATGATAATTATAAGCTTATATATATATATTTTTTTTTTTTTACAAAAATTGAGATAAGGCCACCAGATGGCATAACAAAGTGTTTTCTACTGGTTCTGCGAAAATCGTGAAGTTATCTCACCTCACGACCTGAGTTCTTGTTTGTTTCCTGAAAAACGGAGAATCTTTCAATATGTAGATGAGATATGATAAATGTACACTTTAACACAGTGTTTAGAATGCGTTGTGGCACTTATCAAGTTGTTTCATAGTTCTGATTTATTCTAACACCTTATCAAAATACTACAGCCGCAAACGTTGAACTCCGCATTTCCCAGTTCTGCAAAAAAGTGGAGTTGATACAAACGAGAACTCGAGGCCCTCTAGGAGTAGATTTTCAAGTGTTAGAAAGTTGCTTTAACACTCTGTAAACATCCAATCTCTTTTGTCAAGACACGCTGATGTGGAGACAGAATAAAGCGGTACGGGGGCAACAATAGATCTACACATGTGCACCATCTCTAATTACAGTCTTTACTGTACATTACACTATTAGATGTAGATGGCTGTGATAAATATAGCACTTTGAAAGGAAAGATAAGGAAGGGTAATTCAGTGGTGTTCTAGTAGGAATAGACACAGCAGCAAAGCGGGTACAATACTTTTTTTTCAGAGAAGCCACATATCATTTCGCAGTCTACGTGGCCATTGCCGAATGTCACGATTTGTCTGCCAGATTTTTGTTGCTATGGTAACAGAAATCGAGAAGTAATGGGAGGAGAGGAATGAAAACGTGATTGTTAGCCCGTGGATCGTAATTTTACAAATAAAATTTACGACATATCAGCTGCAATGAATATTAAAATTGCGCAGTACATTTGCTAGCATACTGTAAACTTTATACAGGATTACTTGAAAATATGACATTCTGTTCGTGGTTTTATATAAAAATTACCCTCAGGCAACTACAATAAACATACAAAATGGTCAAATGTGCTAGCAAATAGTAAACATTACACAGAATTACTCCAAATTGTTACATTTTGTTCGTGGTTTTACATAAAATATTACACTCTGGCAACTATACTGAACATGAAAAATACATAAATTTGAGAACACTATATTTTGAAATATTCAGAATTACTAGAAAAATTTACATAGGTGCCTGCATTCTCACACCGTCCCAATTTCTCATCACTTTTCAGTCATACTTTTTGCTGTGAAAGAAATAAAAAAAAATCCTGTTTTTTTGTTCTTTTGTTTGTTTGCTGTTGTTGTTGTTTCCACATCTACAGACTTTTAAAAACCTTTAAGGATAGACTCCCGTATAATCGGGCAGCAGTATCATATATCTCCCTTGTCATTTAAGGAAAAAAACAACAACTTTGAAATAGATAGATCCAGTGGCAGATCTACTTGGAAACTAATGAAGCTTAAGCTTCAGGGCCCCTAATCCCGGAGGAGGCCTGAAGAAACTTTTTAATGAGTGAATTTTGGATGCTGCTCTATGGTTGCTAGTTGCCAAGGGGCCCCATAACAATTCAAGCTCCAGGGCCCCAAAAATGTAGGTCCGCCACTTTACAGATCTATGAATTTCCCTTTACACCGAGATAAACCTCATAACCTCTCGTTCATAAAGAAGAAGTCCCAACCACTTTGAAGTATATTTCTAAAACGTTTTGATGAACCTGACATGTTTTATTAACCTTAACCAATCATCCATTATACGGGTATTCCATTAACTGAATCATTCCTGTGGAGCCGCTATGAGCGGTTCGTCCGAGAAACACTCAATTCAAGCAGGGCATGAACATCACACTGAGAAATGTTCTTTAGTGAAGTCTTACAATAATGAGCTTATGCAGACTGCGAGCGGATGTAGACACTAAGAGCCCCCCCCCCCTCCCCCATAACCACAATGATGGAGGCTGGGTGCAAATGGGGCGAGGGAAGAATGTGCGTCAAGGCCGGACGAATCCGACAAATGTGGAACCAGCTGACCACTGGGACAGTTAGTAGAATAACCCTCAAATGGATCTTGGAGTGTTTTTTTTTAACATCATAATTATTTTGTCAAGAAAAATGGCATAAGCCTTTTAACATAAGATTTCAATGGGGATGTTCGTCAGGTTAAGAAAGAAACCCACACATTTGAAGTAGAGTTCATCAGCAAACACATACACATCAACATTCAGGCACACACACATACATCAGTATCATATTTAAAGTAAAAAACAAGTGAGCACCAAAAGAAACACGAACTCAAGCGTCATGTTACAAAATTATGTAAATCACTGCTGAATTTGCCTAACCTGGGTTAAATTTCGCCTCGTCTTGGGGCAAATTTCGCCTGGCCTCGGCGTAAATTTCGCCTGGCTTGGGGTAAATCTTGCCTCGTTTTGGGATAAATTTCGCCTGGCCTGGGGATAAATCTCGCCTGATCTTAGGGTAAAGTTCGTCTGGCCTTGGGGTAAATTTCACCTGATCTTGGGGTAAATTTCGCCTGGCCTTGGGGTAAATTTCTCATTATCTTGGGGTAAATTTCGCCTGGCCTTGGGGTAAATCTTGCCTGATCTTGGGGTAAATTTGGCCTGATCTTGGGGTACATTTGCTAATTCTGGATTTTGCATATTGTATATATTTTTTCCTGATAAAGTATTATGAAGAAAAATCTTAAGTTGAGAAGAAAATTTGAGGCTAATTTTAGCCAGAACAAGAGCCTCATTGATTCATCTGTTGTCACTGACCGACCTGGTAAACAGGCGTCTGTTCATAGTTAGTTGTTTGTAAATAAATCAGATAACACCGTTATGTATGGGCTATTGTTATTGTTATTTGGACTTAAATAATAATGTTTAAAAAAAACAATATTTTAATATTTCCCGCATTGTTGGTTTGTTTTTTAAATTTATGGTAACAGTGGAAACTCAGATTACTGGGTTGGGGTGTTGGGGAGAGGGTAAATTTACTTTCATTCATGGTTAAACGGGACGGAAAAGGTTGGCAACCTTATTTTCGTTCATCTTCAAGTAAAGTGTGCTGTACCAGTTATGTAGAGGTCAGATTCTCTGCTAATAGCCTGAGTGAAAACCGCTAGACGTAAATGTTTGGCACATGTAAGACCTAACTGGCATATCAGAAAAATTTTGAGCAGTATCTGTAAAAGTATTTTAAAACATACTCTTAGTAGTCATGTTTACACCATTTCTGATGCAGTTTGAAACAAAAGTAAAACATTTACACTTTAACTCTTTCTGCAGTAAATTTTTAATATCTAGCAACCGTCTTTCTTCAGGGTCATAACACCATTGCCTGAGTCATTTTTACATATTTTTAAGGTAGGGCCTAAAGTCCCAGATAAAATAAGGTCAGTTTGTTTCGTTTCCTGAAAAGCATGACGTTTTGTATCGAGCCTTCAAAGTCTGAACTTTGACACGGAACCACTTTTTGCGCAAGTCACAAGATTTGCAAAGCAATGATACTCTTGTCATGCTGTCTGAAAATGTTGTAAAAATGACTTACGCAAATGTGTTGTGACTGTGGCGCTTTGTTCTGATGCTGCGTAGAAGATAAATATTGCTAAACATTAAGTACGAAGTTCTAATAAGAAAGTTCTAATAAATGTGAAAACAATAATACATGGTATACGGATTATATGAAAAATAAAACTATCTTAATTATCAAATGTGTTCAAATGTAATGTGTGTAAAACTTTAACATATTAAGAAGGATGTTGTTAGGGGGGCGTAATGTTTTACACAGAAAGTTGTAGCCGAACAGTGAACACAAGTCAGTATTTTCTCTATTTGACTTTGAAATAGGCTACGCCCCCATATCAACATCCTGTTAAGTAGATCTAATACTTATAAAGTGGACAAGATAATTCCAGTGAACAAGAAAAAATATGGCATGTTGATCAATATACTCAAAGTATACTTCCTATAAAATGGACTTTGGTGTAGCTGACTCATCATAATGTTGGTTTACAAAATTATGAAGATTTAACCATCACACGGCACGTTTGACATAAACCCACATTTTTAATAGCAGCTCTACCGAAATGGGACGTGTAGGAGTGACGTCGTTTGCACATTGGAATGCCATCGTTATCACGTAGATCCGCTGATTACGACATCGCGCCGACGTCAGTTTGATGTAGGATAATCGCCCCAACTTTAATCCTACCAACCCTACGGAAATATTATACAAATGGACGTCGGATACACGTCGGAATGCTGACTGGGATGACACATTACAAGACAAGCTTTCAGAACAACAAAGAAAAGGGCAAATAGAACTGATGACATTTGTTGAATTTCCGATTTGAAATGGTAAAAATATGACAATATTTAAAATTTAATCATTTAATCATATTTAAAAATAAAAAAAAGTCTCCGAACAACCTTTTCTCCAGTGCATAACAATTATCTTCAAGTAAATTTAATTGCTCTAGAAATTACGCAATATTTTATGATAAATTGATGTGAAATAAATTTGCGTTTTGACTTAAAAAAAAAATAAAGTTAACGTAGATGAAGACCTCAGTTTTTGTTCGCTCAATCTCCAGTTCCCGGAAAACGGGAGGTCTTTTAGTATGGAGAAGAGGTATAAAAAATGCACACTTTGATACCTGTTTAAAATTCGTTGTGGCACTTATCACGGGCTTTCACAGTTCCGGTTTATTCTAACTCAGAATACCAAAGCCGAAAACGCCCAACGCCGAATTTTTCAGTTGTGCAAAGACCGGGGTTGGAACAAAGAGGAAATAAGGACACGGGATAAAACAGTGTCTATTTTTGCATTATAATACATTGTTATGTAATATAAAGCTGTTATTCTCTTTCAGGTATGGTGAATTAACATGTACATATACACACAGTGTTATACATACAAATTGCAGGTCTTGATCACAAGAAAATATCTAAAAAGTAGTTTAAGTTTTTCTTAGTTTTGTCAAGTCCTGCTAATCAGGTACATATTCAACAGTGGAATGTAGGGAAATGAATATATATAACGCCGGGTAATTTTAATAGCGTTGTGTGTGCATGTTTGCCATTTCCAGAAAATGAGGATTGAAGTTTGATCGACAAAAGGGCTAGCATGCATAAAACATTACGTCACTGACACATATTTCGAAAAGTTTTTGACCGATCGGAATGACATTTATACGTAATGAAATTAAGAGTGAGAGAACCACTTTCCTGACAAAACCTCAAAACCGGCAAAATGTCGCTTATAACAAATACCCCTCGATAAGTTGAACCACAAAGATATACAGAGTAAAACTGAAAGACCTGTTTGATCAGTATACACTGAATTGCTCAAATAGTCAATATTTAGAGTTTAGAAAGGTCAAAGCTCAGACTTAGTTTGGGATTAAACTCTTATGATATTTATGTTAAACATGGAAAGAAAGACAGTGCCTCAGTGAAAAAAAAAATCTAAGTTTGAAATGGGGGGGGGGGGGGGGGCTCCATTTCCTATCTGGCCGGGACTTGTTACTACCCTCTCTGGCACTTCTCCTGATGTCTCGTCTACTTTACGATGCCTACAGGCAAAAGGCAAAGAAAACGTAGGAACAGAAAGGGCTGGACAAGAAAAGGTTCGAAAAGCAATCAAAGACACGGACAACTAGAGAGATAAATAATGAACAACTTCTTCAGACAAGAACACAAGAAAAAAAGAACGGGGGGGGGGGGGGGCTAACAGCTTTAAGCTGAGGTGCCCTAAAAAGAAAGATCTGGTCCGCACTTTGCTGCTTCAACGAAAATGCTCTTGGTTAAAGTTCTTTAAAAAAAGATCATTTAATAGAGACATTACGTGTTCTGATAAACGTCATCTGGGTCATGCTCTTCGTTCATATAGATTTCCTGTGGTTCATTCACATGGGCGTTGTTATTCAGACCTGTTTGGGTTGGATCGTCGTTCATGTAGATCTCTTGGGGCTCCGTGTGCATGGGGGAAACCGGTTCGTACAGTTCTGTGGACTCCTGGGGCTGACTCAAGTAAGGACGGTTATCGTTGTCTCTGGTGGGTCCAGCATGACTTCCAGGCGGTGCTGCTGTGCCATTCTGTTGTTCGTTGATGTATGCCTCCTCGGCCGCGGCGGTGTTTGCGTATATGCTGTCTGACTGATTCAGCGCATTCTCAACAGTTCCTGTGTTGGCGTATACGCCATCCTGGGCCAATACTGGAAACCCTGTGTACGACTGAGGGTCGTCCTGATTGTTGGCTTGCGGGTGGTCATAGCTGTGAGATAAAATAGTTAGATGAGACATTTTAGTACAAAAATAGTATCAACAATCCGCGGCCTTGCTTCTTGTTTGTTCTTTGAAAAACTTAATGTCATAATTTGTATGTAGTCTGTCTTCTTCTGAAATGTATCTGCTGAATTTGATCAACCCTGTAAGGGTTCTGGGGAAGCGTGGGAGCGATGAATGAGCATTAATTTTAAGCCTAAAGGGGTGACTGCATGAAAAAGGTTGAGAACCACTGCATTAGAGTGTACCCCCCACTCCCCATTTTAACTAATAGACCAAGATAAAATTCCTTCAAGGGGTTCTGAAAGTATTTGGCAACAAAATTTGTCACTTGCAATTGTGGGAACACACTTGTGCGGTTTCACAACAGGACCAGCAGCTGGTCAACAACAAGTGGCAACTTTAGTTCTTGTTTGTTCAATCTCCATTTTCGGAAAAAAAAAAACAAACCTGGAGATCTTTTAGTATATAGAAAAGGTATAACAAATGCACACTTTGACACTTGTTTATAGTGCAAAGTGGTTTTTATCAAGCTACGATTTAATACTAAAGGCGCAAACGTCTTGCGTTGAATTTCTCACTTGTGCAAACAGTGGAGTTGGAACAATCAAGAACTGAGGCCGCGAATAGTGGCAAAGGTAAGATCATAGGGGGGTGGTGGGGACTTAATCATGGTAAAAAATCCTGATTCTCGTTTTTAATCCCTTTATGTGCGAGCTTGATATGCCAGGCTCGTTTACGCCTATACTACGCGAAAATAACGTAAAAAAAAAAAAAAAAGCTGCCATCATAAATAGATGTTAAAAATCAGACAGGGGACAAATTTAATGTGGACTTTCAGACTTAAAAATCGATTTTCTCAGTTTGCCATTTCTCAAAACTATCTTCAGCCTTTCACTAAACCCAAGATTAAAGCTGGTGGCCCACTGAGTCAAGACTGATTTGTCTCGGCTTTAGTGTGTGACGTGAACTTTGAAGTTAAACGGGCCCTCCGCGCACAGGCGTGTCTAAATCAAATCTGTCTCACCGGTTTCTGGCGCGTCAAAACCTGTCTTGTGTCAGATGGCTTAAAGTGAGACCTCGCGCAAGCAGACTCAAAACAGACCTGACTTCGTGTGCTACGAGCTTTTGAGTTTCGGTACGAAAAACACGAAAGTGGAATCATACCAGCCATCACGCACTTTCAGATTAGAAGACGCCAAAACTTATTGAGACACCCATAGTCAGATTGTCGCTTGGTGAAAAGGCTTTTTCTATTGGTGGGCCTAAATTGTGGAACAATATCGGCGTTGAACCAGGAAAAAGCGAAAACATGGCCACATTTAAAAATAGGCTCAATACTGAATTGTTCAGGTCCGTTTTCATTGAAACTGTATGGTGTCCCTTTTTGGTCTCAGATGTATGAGGATGAGAGTAGATCAAGTGTTTGTTAATGTGTGTGAGTGGGAGCATGATGAGTTGACCTTTTTGTTCACCCTGTTTTAAATTTTAGTTCAGCGCCATCAATTTTTTTTTTTGGGTAGATTTGAGCGCAATACAAGTTAATTATTCTATATAAGTACGAAATACAAACTTTTGTCTCATGTCCATATACTGATTCCCTTCTCCTCCGGGAGGGGGTGGAGCTTGACCCAACTGCTCTAAGACTGAATCTTCACATCTTGCACCATCACGGGCAAAAACAGGGTTCTGGGGAGCATAAAATCAAGAAACAGTGAAATACACACACACACACACACAAAAGGCAATACCGGTCAGATAAATAAATGCTTCTCTCTGTAATCTATTGGCACATTTAGACACATATTATTTTAAAAAAAAGACAATGGTTGCGGGAGCGGTGCAATTTTGGCCCTTTATTTGGTCGACGCTACAGCCTACATAACAGTTTCAAAAACTATAAAATTAATTTTTTTGAGCATCAACTAATCCAGCCCAATCGCTTTTGTATCGACCTATTGTGTTGAATCAAGTTTCAGGTATTTTTAAAATAAAAATTGTAAAAGTGTAAAATACAATGATCTTTGTTTCGGCGCCCTGTAGTGTGCCACTGCACCAGAAACGATAGTAATACGCGTTCAATTCTGTCCGTGCAAATTCCCCAAGCAGAAATGAGTGCTCAGTGCTCTAGTCTAAATTTTAAAAAGAGGAGAAGAAGAAGAAATAAAATGTGAGCCTCCCCAGGGAAATGGTCCACATTACCAATTTCAAAATTCAGTTAAGGGTATACTGTGAAAGTACAAACAGTCCTGAGAAGAATGCATTTTATGGCTTGGAAAAATGTTGAAAATTGACCAAGTTATGGCTAGTTCAAGGTGGCAAGGTAGAAATAGACACTTTCAAGAAAAAAAAAAAATTAAAAGAGCACATCAGTGAAAAACCCAGCACTGTATTGTAGCATTTGAAGTGACTTTTAACAATGCATAAATTATGACAGTAGGGGGTTTCCATTCTTTTCGGTCGCATAAAAAATCCGCAAAATGTTCCTCTCGACTTGTGCATTGTTGAGCGATTTTTGTGATAAGACGGTTAGACCGGATCAGAAAAAAAACAAAACATGAAAAAAAAAAAATATTCATAGCGCCATAATATATAGACAATTATTATGATATAATGAACAGAAACATGCTGACTATGTATGATACCCTGAGTAAATTCAGGTGTACTGACATTACCAGTCAACACTAGGCACTAGGTTCATGAACAAACCCTTTTATTTGTAAAAAATTATTACTAAATTTAGACAAATTCGCCCCCCCCCACCCCCCCCCCCAAAAAGGGGGGAGGGGGGAGGAACAAACAGAAAGATGCTGAATATTGTTTTGATAAAGTGAATAGATACAAGTGTATTGACATGACAAGAAGTGGAGCTGTAGCGAACAAGAGAAGACGAAGAAGTGTGGAAGAAATTCGTATATAAATGGTAGTACTCGAGACACAGGATACCTTGACGAATCAATCCGTCATATTCCGTCCGTCAACTTGCGCGCGTATCATCAATGTCAACAATTCAACAACTCGCACCACATCCTTTCATAATTGAATGAAAAAGAGTAGTACATGTAATCACCGTAATTTATGTCCGCGCCATTTTGTAGTCATATAATTGGAGAAGGAATAGATCGTCTCGGTATTCTGTGTCTCGGGTAGTGTTAAATTTGCTTATTTGATGTACATTTGCTGACACCCGTTGGACACCGTGCAAAGCAGATCGAAGAAATGTGACACTATTAGTAATGAGATGCTTTTCCAGCTTGCAAAGGACAGTAACAAATAAAGCCTCTATCCTCGCCAGACACCCGGCACCTCAAATCTTTAGCCTCTGTTGACTAGTGTTCCATATTTGAGTCGTGTTACCATAATAATCAATATTCCACAGTCATGTTCCATGTTATAAACGCACATTTCATAATTTGTTTATTGGTAAATATATTTTCTGGATAACAGTTGGTTTTTTTTTTTTTTATTCATTTGTCTATTTCAAAACAGTTTAGCGAGATTCTGAATTTCAGGAGAAAGTAACAAGACACCCTTTGTCTGGATACCGGAGGGTTAAGCCAGTGGTCCCTAATGTGGCCGATACCGCCCCTCCCCCCACCCCGATTTTTTCCAAATCAAGAACCATTGTTGCATGGGATTATCCAGGCCAGTGACATTTCCGAATTGCAGCTACTGTTGTGAATCAAAAACCAGTTACAATAAAACAAGGTACGACTCCATCCCAATTGTTGATGGTGTTCATGTCTTTCCTTTTAGGAGTTTTGCTCCCTTGGCATTTACACCTCACACTTTTTTTTTTTTTTGCTTGTTCTTGTGATAGTGATTAGTTTTCCAGAAGTTTTGCCCAGGCAGCGGCCTTGAACGGCCTGCTCTTCTCGACTTTCATCTCCCAAGGTACATTTAATTTGCACGCCGGCCCTCAGAGCTTTTCGTCCTTATCCGAGAAGACTAGGTGCTCGGTGCAACCACTGGATCAGGGACAGGAAAATATGAGAAAAAGCCCAAACTTCAAATATGCCTGCAACGACCGGGACTCGAACCCGGTACCTTCGGCGTGAGAGGCGAGCACCTTACCTACCAACGTGTCTCCTCAATTGTTGAGTCACATAATGTTACTTTTGTTGTGTTATCAGTGGAGAACACAATCAACTGTGTAAAAGTACTTACCTGCATTTTCAGCGTTCATAAAATCATTAACTCTAGAACACATTAATTTTACCGATGCTGTAATCTCATTAACTAATCTTGCTCAGTCACGGAAGTTCCGCTACGAACTATTCCAAAATTAGATAAATATTTGAATACTATAAAAAAAAAAAAAAATCCTTACATTTTCTAAAAGCTATATGGCTTTGTAAAACACGCCATTGCTTGTGTCTTCCGGGCATTCACCGCCGGGAAATCCGTGCATGAAAAGTGTACTAGATTAGCTGAATCGGTTATTTTGCGTTTAGTATCTTTGCTGTTGAAGATATTAGTTTCTCGGGGACCTCAGCCTAAAGCTGTTGGCTTCCTATTTTTGATTCTTAGTAGTTGTTCTTGTTCTTTTCTGTTGTTGTTGTTGTCATTATTGATCTTTTGTTGATGTCTTTTCCAGCTATGGCCGGCGCCCAATCTAAAATATCTTTGTTCTTACGTCACTAAATAAGCGCGTGGTTGGTGGGCACTTCTGGTAGCGTTTCCTTCTGACCTGTCAATGTGTTATAATTATTATCTCTATCGTCTTGTTTTCTTCCTAGCACAGTGTTATCGTATTGAGTCGACGTGCTTTCTCCAAACTCAAACTGCCCTTGCCCCCTTTTTTTCCCATTATAAATTGATGTTAACAACAAAGTCTGTCCCACGGAAAAACAGGTAGAGTCTAACAATACACAGAGCGACAGCAAATACGTCCCGACCTTCGGAAGGTGGGAGCGTAACTGACCAGTGGGTGGGGCGCGCTAACTCGTGTTAATATCTCGTGAAAGACGGTTGGCTTCGATAGATTCCCAAACAATCATGCTTCAGGTTACAGGCAAGTCTCGCATATTTTGCTAATGAAAATAAATCCAGGTCTACATTACGCTATTTTGAGACACAGGGGACATGATGGTCTAGAGCAGCGGTTCTCAGCCTTTTCTATACCCCGCAGCCCTAGAAAAATTCTGATATATTCTCGCACCTCCTACAAAAGTAATATCTGGTCTGAAGATGACAGTCATGTACACGGTAATTTTAAAATTTCCAAATTCCAAGTTTTCGCAGCCCCTGAAATATCGTTTCTTACCTCCGTTTGGGAACCCCTGGTCTAGAGGCAAGATGCTCGCGTCTCATGCCTCTGGTACTCAAATTCAGACTGCACAAAGTACACCAAGAAAAGAGAAGCACCCCCCCCCCCCACGTCCTCACACTCCCAAATCTTCAAAAAGGGCACCGCAGGCCTACCTGTGCTGTTGGGTCTCTGGTATAGCGAGTGATTTTGTCATGGGCACGCTCAACATCCTCTTTGGAAATTTGGGGTGAAAGTGGTGGTCTATTACCTGTCATTCCTGAACTATCAGGGGGCTGCAGGTGGAGGAAGATATGAAAGCATACACATGCAAGAGATATGGCAAGAGGTAATGCACGTATATAACAACTCACAGCATTCATAGTCTTTAGTGGTCTTGTCCACTTACTCGCTCCGTTTTTTTTTTTTTTTTTGAAAAAGGACGAGTGAAAAAGTAAAACACACTTTGCCTCTATAGCGGTGAGGAGCGGTACGGAATGGATGCTGTGGACACATCTACAGAGATTTAGGGTGTTTTACTTGTTCATACGTCATTTTCCGTAAAATAGCGGAGCGGATCGGATGCTGTGGACAAGACCACTTAGTATAATTTGAATTCGTTACTGATTATCTTCATGTGCAGCCATGTTTAGTGTTGCTGGTGAAGATTAAAAAAAAAAACCCACTAAAATCCCACATAAAATGCCCAAGATGAGGTAAGGAAAAAAAAATAACAACAACAACCCAAGATCTTTTTTCCAACCCAGAACATACATTGAACATTTACAGTTCCACAGGGCATTGAAGATGAGCTCGCAGATCACGCTGTGTAAAAGATTCTCACGTACAGATATCCTGGAAATGCCCATTAATTAACTTTTCAAGTCACAATTTAAATCATTGTAACAGGATGGGCTGCTCTATGTTCTGTCTCCATTGTCTGAAACACTGGAGATCTTTTACTATGTAGAAGAGATATATATATATATATAACAAATGCACACTTTGACACTTGTTTATAATGCATTGTGGCATATATCAAGCCATTTCACAGTTCCGATTGATTCTAACTCCGTGCCATAATACTAAATTCGCAAATGTTGAACGTCGAATTTCTCAATTGTGCAAAAAGTGAAGTTGGGAAAAATAAAAATTAAGGTCTCGGTATAGGTAAGAAAGCCTCTCGTTAGAAATAATACCAGAACGATATAATACTCTCCAGACTGGACTTGCAGTTAAGTACTCTCACTGATTTAATATTCTACTTTTTAAAAATTGTTTAATTGCTTTATTAGTTGAATTTTCCAACGTCTTATCCTCTTTTCCCTTTCCTAATGAAGGTTTAAACATCGAAAACTTAATTAGGCTTCCCTTTTCCTTTGCGGTTTATTGTATCGTTTTTGGATTATTGCTTACGCGAGGCTTTGCTACATACAACTTCTTCTCTTCTGCCATATTTTGACTTTGCCTCAAGTCTTGCTGCTACCCCACAGATTTTCTGTGATTTTTAAAATAATATTTCGTCAGTTAGCTGAATCCCCCACCCTCCTCATTTACTTTTGATAGGCTGAGCCGACCCCCCCCCCACCCCCCCTTCCCCACACACATACATACAGGGCTGAATTGACAATGGCCATTAAGCAAAATAAACACGTGCTTCGGGCATCAAGGAAAGAGGGGACGCCACTGAAATTTTTCAGTGCTGGATTTACCACAGGGTGCAGCTGAACCAGGGTCCACAAAAAGGGGCCGCGACAATAAACGAAAAATTAAAATATTTGCTGGCGTACAAGACTGGCTTTTTTATTTTTAGAAGTTTGTTTTTGTCTACATTTTGAATCACATGCACAACATATGGGGGCGCCGAAATCGTTTAAGTGCTTAGGGCCTCTAGAGGCCTTAATCCAGCCCTACATACATACACTCCGCGCATAGGTACTTTATGGATGACCCCTGGTGTAAAATGCACAGAAATGAATTAAAGACATAGCAAACCTTCGTTCCTTCATCGTGGTATCTGCCCATGTCGGCGCCTCCGGTGTATTTCCGAACAACCACGATGACGACGACTGTGATGACGATCAGAGCGACGACGCCTCCAACCACGCATCCAACGATAAGCCCAACCTGCCCAGCATCGCTGTCATCGTCATCACTTTCGCAGGTTTCATTGTTGTTAGCCAGATGGTAACCAACAGTGCAGTTCTCACATACAGCCTTGTCGCTAAAATCTTGACAAGAGGAGCAGTGCTCGATCTTGCATTGACCACATAGGTAGTAGACTGGTGGGAGCGTTGTTGTTGTACTGGTGGTAGTGGTGGTGGTAGTGGTGGTGGTGGTGGTGGTGGTGGTTGGGGTTGTCGGAGGCGGATTGGGTTTAGCTGGAGAGGAAAGATATCAAAATTATTAATTAGAGTGATGGTTAAGCACAAGTCCTCATGGGGACTCAAAGCTTCTCTCTCTTTCTGTCTGTCTGTCTGCCCGTCCATCTCTCTCTCTCTTTCTCTTTCTCTTTCTTTCTTTCTTTCTCTCTCTCTCTCCTTCTCTCTCTCTCTATTTCTCTCGCTCATTTTCTCTTGTAAAATCACCTTTCTGTCTCTTTCTGCTGCTCTCACTATGTCTCCTTCCCCCTGTCTCTCCCGCCCCCTCCCTTCTCACACGGTGTATGAGTGTTTAATTTCTTCTTTTCCCTAGGCCAGCGTCCCTCAAGGTAGATCGTGTCCAGCAATATTTTGGTGCCCCGTGGAACTTCAAACAAATCTGTTGCCCGCAGGGTTGCCAGTCCTTGGGGTTTTTCCCAAGATCTTGGGATTTCGAGGGTTACCTTGGGATCTTGGCATTTTCTAGTGCGTTTGGCATTTTTCAATCTATCGTATGCTTTGCTATTATTTCTTTGTAAAAAAATGTTTTTAAAAAACCCCAGAAAATTGTCCTTCCACTTACATTACCATCTGGGACTTAAAAGGTGAGTAAAGCCAAATGGACTAGGGGAAATTTAAGATTGCCAATGTGAGAGGATCTTATGCGCGATCTGCAAGCTAGTCACTACATTGCTTAGTTTAAATTCAATATAACGAATTTGTTTATATTAAATTAATGTATTTTTTGGGTTGGAAAAAAAATCTTTCAATTTTTTTTGCCTCATTTTTGGATTTTTTTTATATGGGATTTTAGGATTTTTGAAAATTTTTACCAACAGCTCTGCCGTGTCAAGGGCAAGGCTCCCATTGAAGTAAGAAACAAGAGAATAAAACTTGAAACAAAGTGTTAAGTAAACTTCTTTTGAATGTATATATACTGGATATATAAATATTTAAAAATCTTGTATAAATTGTATACTAACTTTGTCCGACCATGTTGGGGAGCAGGGTTTTTTTTTGTTGTTTGTTTGACTTTGGAAAACTGAAGTGGGGCGTGGGACCAAAGAGGTTGAGAAACATTGTCATAGATTTCATGGCATCCGAGACAAGATATCGAGACGAACCATCCTGATACCACTATATGTCCACAAATTGCGCGCCTATAGCCGCCCATTGCGGATATCGGCAATTTTAGCTGTCAAGACCCACGCTTCACCATGGCGATGGTAGCATTGATTTTGATTCGTTAGCTGCTTCGTTAGCTGATTTGCACAGTGAGCAGTTCAGGCGTCGCAACCAATCGGCGGCGAGCTAAGAAAAATTTCACCACAGTAAACAATGACACGTGTTTTCACGCACATGGGAGACGTTCGGTCAATTCTTTCACTTCCTTTCCCTTGTTTACACGGATGGTGGGGGATCTGACCAGCTTGGATCCATCCTTTCCACCTTTGTCATAACAGTCAACTGCAATGCAACCAGCAGGCATTTTAACCGCTTAAACATATCTCGAAGTTACATTCATCAGCTGATCCACCCGCCATTTTAGGTGTCGGAAGTACAAAAAAAAACACTCTGTGACGTCATTTGCAATGGGCCTATAAATACGGTGAGTACTACTTTTTTTCGGTCAGTTATGAATGGGCGTGGTGCGAATTGTTTCATTGTTGACGTCTATGATACGAACGCAAGTTGACGGACGGAATATGACGAATTGATTCGTCCCGGTACTATGTGTCTCGGATGCCACCAAATTGAAACTACATGGTATACTTACTGGTCACAGGCGCCTGTCTCTTCCTCCTCCCAATATTGGTCTCATTAACATTTAGGGATGAGACAGGTTTGTTGGTAACAAAGCTAGGTTTATCAACGGTAGTAGCATTAGTTGTAGCCTTTGTTGGTGTGGTAGATGTAGAAGTTGTAGTTGTCGTTCGGTGACACAAGTCGCCGGCTTCGTGCAGCTTCACGATAAAGAACGTATCGTTGGGACAGGCATTTTTGCACCTGAAACATTCATCAGAAGGGCACTCCTGAGGATCACATTTAGCACAGTCCTGGGGAAAGAAATAAAACATTTAGATGGAAATAGGAGATATGTACATTATCTGTACATGAAACCATAAAGAGAGGAAGCCGAATAAATAATCTCACCAGAAACAGTAAGATGAGACAGCTTGCGTATTTAGCGTGCACAGATTTCGCACCGCCACTTAGCGGCGAATGCGCAGAAGTCATGAACAATGCAGCATGTTACACAGCCAAATAGGGAAGTTACTGAAGTTTGTTCACTGTTAACTTATAGCTTTAGACCTTGATTGACGTCAATTACTTTGTAATTTGAACTTTAATCACCGTAGGAAAAACTCTGGCTATTTTTTTTTTTAGACACAGTAACACTGTAACAAATTCAGATAATTAATTTACTATTATATGTCAAGCGTTCTTTTCATGCTATGCCCCGTGGGCCCCTCCCCTCCCCCGATCAGTGCACAAACTGTGTGCACGATTATTGTCATTTGTTTTTGTGTTGTTGTTGTTGTTGTTTTTTGAGATGCCGAGAAGGGAGTGTCTCATCATATTGTGTCGAATATCTTTGCTCACATCAAGCAATCTCCAGAGGTGATACAGCCAATTGCGAACTGTATAATTATTTCACCCCTCACGGTGATCAAGATTAACGATGAAGGCAATGGTTGACCTACATTTTTTGGATCCTGACGCTCGAACTGTTCTGGGGCCCCTTATAACCATCAACAATAAGGCGACATCCAAATTCACTCGTTAAAGAGAAAAAAACGTTTTTCAGGGCCCCTCCGGGATTAGGGACCCTGAAGCTTAGGCTTCATTATTTTCATAGCAGATCCGGATGAGGGAGTCAATAAAAAATCTATGCCACGGAAACTGCCCACTTCGCGAGGGGGGGGGGGGGAGGGGAGACATGCTGGTCTAGAGGCAAGGAGCTCGCCTTTCATGTTGAAGGTACGGCCGGGTTCGATCCCCGATGGGTGCAGGCATCTTCGAATTTTTTGGGAGGTGGGGTGGGGTTGGTTGGGAGGGGGGGGGGATTCCTATCTCTGATCCTACGGTAGGTAGGATCGAGCACCTAGTCTTCTCGGATGAGGACTAAAAACTCAGAGGGCCCTTGTGCACGTTGCGCGCGTTAAAGATACTTTGGCCGTTGGAAGATGAGAAAGCATGCTGAACAATGGAAACATTCTAAAGAAAACTAATCCCAACCACAAAAACACACAGAAACACGAACAAGGCAAATAAAAACAAGAAAAGTGAAGTGTAAAAGCCTAGAGCAGTGAACCTCCTAAAATAAAGACCTAAAAACACAACTACCCATTTCCTACCTCTCGCTAATCCACGAACTACCATCTTATTCCACTATTTCTTTTTGGTGATTGTCACAAAACAACATGACAGCGACAAGAAACACGGCGGAAACCAAGAAGGACAAGATCTAGAGAACATGATTCAAGAACAGGGGTCCGAGACAGTGGCTCTCGTTTCGTTTCGCTTTCGGCTCATTTTCGGTAGTTGAGGCCGAAAGACGCTAGTCTCACGGCTCAACGAAAAGCGAAAGGGGGACCAAATCGGAAACCTTAATCGCTGTAACAGGCGCAATAGAGGTCTTTGACATCTTCTCGGCTTTTCACTGAGTCGAGACTGGAGTCATAGACAGATATAATTCTTTATTTCCAATTAGTCGGTACAGTATTTCACACACGATACCCATACAGGAA
>OZ007579.1:27404366-27416866 GCA_963931925.1 Onchidella celtica
AAGAGAGAAATGCCACCGATTTATGGTAATGGTATAAAAATATCCAATAAAGTCACACACGTCCAGTCCCGTGAAAAAATATTCCTCTGTTATCATAAGACTTTCTCCGGAGATGTATTTATTGCGGCTGTGTGGTCCAGGAGACGTGTGGGTAATATGATAATGGCGTCACGACACGAGCCGTTGATAGAGAACATTTTCACTTCCTGGTTTTTAGACAGAGAGTGAAATTCTTCAAGTGCCTTGGTAAGTTTGTGTGCTACGTATTGTGTCAACACATGCGCACTCTCTCGCGGGGCCGCTAGTGTCGCAGGCCCAAAACTTGTTGGTGTTCATACACGCCGAGGCAAAGGCGAGGATAGTGCTAAATCCAGGCCCTCGATTCAATAGATCAATGGTTCTCAACCTTTTTCAGGCAATCGTCCCTTAATCATCGCCACCCCTCCCCCCACAAACACAATCCCCACTCACCCCAACAGATACATTTCACAAAAAGACAGACTAAACACAAATTATGATGTCAGGTTTTTCAAAATTTATTAACCCTTTGTCTACTGAGGCGGGGAATATTAGATTTTTAACGAAACCAGTTTATATTGAGATCCACTTATTTCAGTAGTTTTGAATGGTAAATATGAATCTACGTCACTCTACTGATCTGTCGGCCTATTTAAAAGAAACAAGACCTGTACCTGATGGAGCAATAAAGACTAAACAGCAATGCTCTTTCAGTATTGAAATAGTAATGACAATTGTTTTGTAGTGTTGATTATGCTTTATAAAACAGAAAGCATTCTTTATCAAATCGCGGGTATAGAGCAAAATTGTTGTATCTCCAGGTTTATGAATTGGGGTTCATAATGACAATAGCCTACTGTAATAATGACAAACTGCTTCTTGCTTGCAATTTTTTTCGTTATTTTCCGGTATCTTTAACCCGTTCCAAGTTACAGAGAAGCAGTATTGTTGTATATCCCTTAAAATGAGATCATTGAGAGCAATCTTGTGGTCTTTCCGAGACAGGTCCTATTATTCATAAACCTGGCGACACAACAATTTTGCTCTATACCCGCGAAATGCACTTAAACAGCAGGCCTTTTCTGTTCATGAAACGCACCTAGGGGGTTGAAGGCTGTTGTGGTTGCCTTGTATTTGCCCCCAAATAATCCTCCATTCATGTTTTCGGCCCCCAAATTTTCCTCCATTCATGTTTTCGGCCCCCAAATTTTCCTCCATTCATGTTTTCGGCCCCCAAATTTTCCTAAATTCATGTTTTCGGCCCCCTATTGCCCCCTTTCATCGTTTTCGCGCCCCCGCCCCTTTCGCCTTTTATTCTTTCTCCCCCCCCCCCCACTAGAAATCAGAATCATCCCCAGGGGTGCAATAACGTCCATGCCGAGAACCCCTGAAATAGACAATGGCCCACATACGACTATCGTCATGAGGGGTTTATCTTTACAGGTTTGAAATCTTGAAGTACCACAATGCAAACTCTCTGTTACTCTTTGAATGTTGTTACAAGTACGTATGTCCCCCAAGTTTTTTTGCTCTACGGGTACATATTTTAAAGCCTTTTGAGACTTCAGAGCTAGAGTGCTCCTCTCGAAATACTCCTAACACCGGCTCTAATTAATTATTCTTTCATTTTCTTTCCGTTTTCCTCCTGTTATTTTGGTTGAAAGGATAATGGTCAGGGATAGGGACTGGATAAAATTTAGGGCTGAGGGTAAGAACGGACCTAGAGATAAGTACGTATGCGTGCGCGTCCCTTGCGATAAACACTTGGGGACCGTACGTACTTATAAACTGTCGTCGGTTTCGTGGTGAAGGGACCAGTAGATATCAACAGCTGTTCAACGAAAAGACGAATATTTAACTTCTCTGTATTACGAATGGGCGAAAAGTCAAAACCAGTGTTCAGAGAAAATCAATTTTGAAAATTTTGGGCTACTCTCATCATCGATTTCTCCCCGTCGCTTCATATTACACATAACACCAAAACTAAATGAGATTTAACAAAATTGCTCGTGTTGGGTAGAGCCCCCCCCCCCCCCGCAATATACTTTTAAAAGAAAACCACAAAAAGAGTAAATTTATTATCTCAAATTTGACCTATTCGCCCCTTCGTCAGGCAGAGGAAGTGAAGCATTCGCCTTTTCGTTGTACAGCTCTTCTTGTCTATTCGCCCCATAGTCAAAAAACGAGAATCTGTGCCCCTCTCCCCCCCTCCCCCCCCCCCCCCCCCAAATTGCAAATTGAACTTTTAAAAAATTTCACCCTTTTTGTCTTTTCGATGCAAAAAAACCAGGGGGAGGGGGGGGGGGGGTTAATGTTTACTTTGTGCCAGGGAATGTAGAACCCCAACATATTTTCTGGGTTTTGTTGTTGTTGTTTTTTGTTTGTTTGTCTGTCTGTTCGTCTATCTGTCTATCTATCTGAATAGCTGTCTGGCAATGTGTCTGTCCGTCGCTCTGTCTGTCCACCCGTTTATCTATCTCCAAAGTACACTCTCTCTCTTAGCCTCCGTATGTAAATTTCTTCATTTTCTCTCACTATAAATAGCCGTGAAGCAATATAATATTATCCTATCCAATGGGTGTTTTTTTTTTTTTTACCTGAGAGATATGTTTCAATGAATGACATTCTGCACCGATTCAAAACCGTTTACACGAGACGTGAATGCTTCCTAAAGACTTCAACCCCCGTACAGGCAAATTGAATGCTTCCTTTTTTTTTTTTTTGTGCTTCAACACTTACATGCAACTGGTACGTTGGTGAACTCAGCATACGAAACCAACACATCCTGGTTTGAGAGAAGTTCTCGGGCCCACTTAAGGACATCCGCCTGTGCCTATCAGGCCGTCTAGGTCTGTGCGTTTTGTATTGTGTAAATCAGAGGTTCTCAAACGGAGCAGATATCGCCTTCTGGGGGGGGGGGGTGATTTGTGGGGGTGGGGGTGGGGGGAGGGGGTGAAATTGCGGAAAAGAGCAACCAGGGAGCGAAAACGATGAAAAGGGGCGGCATGAAAAAGTGAATGTTGGTCGAATTTGGGTCAAATGCAGGGGGCAACCACTGACTTGTTCAACAGGCCTCGTAGATGGGTTTATAAATAGAGAAGGCCATGTTTTTGAGTGCATGTAATAAAGAATGCTTTCTGTTTTATAGCGAATAATTAGCACGCATAATGTCATTAACAAGGCTTTGAAAAACCTTACATCAGAATTTGTGTATAGTCAGTCTGCTTGTGAAATGTAGCTGATCGGGTTTGAGTGGGAATTTCTGTGTGTTTGTGTGGAGGGGAAGGGGTGATGAACGAAAATTTGGCGCCTAGGGGGGCGATTTGCATGTAAGAGGTTGAGAACCAATGGTGTAAATGTATAATGTGCTTTCGTGCACATCTTGTGTACAATGTTACACTAAAACAGATTAAGTGTCGCATGATATAAGTGTAAACTATACAATTGCGTGGATTAATTTCTTGAAAGCAGCAGTCAAATCTATCTATCTATCTATCTATCTATCTATCTATCTATCTATCTATCTATCTATCTATCTATCTATCTATCTATCTATCTATCTATCTATCTATCTATCTATCTATCTATCTATCTATCTATCTATCTATCTATCTATCTATCTATCTATCTATCTATCTATCTATCATCTATCTACCTGTCTGTCTATCTGTCTATCTATTTATCTATCTATCTATCTATCTATCTATCTATCTATCTATCTATCTAATCTATCTATCTACCTATCTATCTATCTATCTATCTATTTATCTATCTAACTGTCTGTCTGATCTGTCTGTATGTGTGTCCATCTGTCTGTATGTCCATCTGTCTGTCTGTCAGTTATCTCTCTATCTATCTTTCGCTGTCGTTGTTTTGAGGTCTTTGTTTTCAGCTGATCTCTGCCCTGGGCATATGCACCTCTCTTTTTCTTATTTGCACTTGTTGTTTGTTTTTTTGTGTTTATTGTTGACATTATATTTGTATCTGCATTTTGTGTCCAGTTTGACCCCTTGGTTGGGGGGGGGGGGGTGGAAGCGAGATAATTAATTTTTTTTTACTTTTTATTTTGCCCGGGCAAGCAGCCTTCTATTCTTTTATTTTGGCCTGCTTGTCTCGACTCCCAACTGCCAAAATATCTTTAACCTTTGCAATGTGCACACGGGCCATCCGAGTTATTCGTCCTTATCCCAGTGGACTAGGTGCTTGATCCTACCTGCCATAATATCAGGCACAGGAAATTCTCTCAAATTTCCAACATGCCTGCACCGACCGCGAATCGAACATTCGGCATGATGCGAGCATCTTATGCTTACCTCTGGACCTACGTGTCCCCTGTTTCTCGAAATGACGTATGCACACCTGGATTTGTTAACAACACGTGCGAGACTTACCTGTAACCTGAAGCACAATTGTTTGGGAATCTGTCGTAGCCAACCGTGTTTCACGAGAAGGTAACATGAGATGGCGCGCCCCACACACTCATTAGCTGCCCTCCCACCTTCCGAGGGTCAGGACGTATTCGCTGCCGCTCTGTGTATAATTGTTAGACTCGACGAACTCGACCTGTTTTTCTGAGGATCAGACTTCGTTGTTAAAATGTTAAAAGCACAGGGGGGGGGGGGCAGTTTGAGTTTGGAGCGAGCATGTCAACCCGATAATGTCCATTACTGTCCTATGAAGAAGCAAGACAATGGATAGAATAATTATATCACGAGATCCTACTGGAAGCCCCCACCAACCCTTGGACCCACAGTTCATCTTATCGTTTCTGAAGGAGGCCAAAGTCTACGTCTTGATTACTAGATTTTTGTCACATTTACAGGATTCATATAGTGCCGGCCTTTTTCCCATGATTTTCAAAACATCAATCTTATTTCGTCTTATTTTTAAGACCGTGAAAGCTCAAAGCTAGCCCCAAATAAGATAACGAAAAGTAACCGTGAAAGTCGGAAAGTGGCCGTTAGCGTGGCAATGCGCCGTTAAGTCCAAACTCAAACTTTAACCCGTGCCCGGACTACGAAACTCTGTCATTCCGTGCTTTTATTTCTCGCATGTCTGAGTCTTCTGATGCCAACACAAACCAGCTAATTTGAGGGCTAGGGCCTACATACAGACAGGCAGACCAACTGGAATTGAAAAAGCACCAGAAGAGCAGGAGCAGCCCCTTAGATAACCCATTTGAGGCAGGCTGAGAGAACTGCATCATTTGAGAAATTCAAAGCAGAGAAAAAGTCAGTTTTTATCGAAAATACTCGTCTACTAACTGGTTGATAACGTCTCCCTTCGGCCGTGTACGGTTTGTACAGTATGAAAGTATTATTATTTGTAAGAACATGAAAGGAGAGAGAGAGAGACAGACAGACAGTCAGACAGACAGACACACACACACACACACAGACAGAGAAGGAGTCAGAGATCGAGAGAGAGAGACAGACAGACAGACAGAGAAGGAGTCAGAGGTCGAGGAAGAGATAGGGAGAAAGACAGACACACAATAGACAGAGAGGGAGTCAGAGATCGAGAGAGAGAGAGAGAGAGAGAGAGAGAGAGAGAGAGATAGAGAGAGAGAGAGAGAGAGATAGATAGATAGATAGATAGATAGATAGATAGATAGATAGATAGATAGATAGATAGATAGAGAGAGAGAGAGAGAGAGAGAGAGAGAGAGAGAGGTATTGCTATTTCACTGAAAAGCGTTTTGGGTCCATTGTGTGGAGACAGGCGATATATAAATATACCCTATTATTATTATTATTATTATTATTATTATTATTATTATTATTATATTATTATAATTATTCCAATGACCACAGTGTTGGTCTTGACCTCAAAAGGAACATAAAAGTTCAATGCAATTTTGGCCTAAGTCTGACTTTATTCATTATTATGTTAGCGCACTGACCGGTACTACATGTATTTTGCAACGTTTTTACCCAGTAACAGACTTCCATCGCTGAACGCACAAGAGGTTTCGATCGTTGATTTCAGCTGTGTTTTCATGTGCACGGAAAGGGAAATTAATTGTTTCGCCATCAAAAGCAGAACTGGCAGACTATGGTAATTTTCTCAATTTACAATTTGTTTTTTCTCCAAAGAATGGTAGTACAGCACTGGATTGTTTTCTGGTCAACTCGTGGTCAGAAACGTTCTAGACATTAACTCTTGCTTTGGAATTTTCCTTTCTCTTCTTTCTCTTTTTTCTTTTTCTTTACCTTCTTCTTCTTTTTATTATTATTATTATTATTATCATTATTATTGTTATTATGGCTAGTTGGCTCGCTGACTCGGGCCTGCTGACTCGAGGAATACACAGATATGATTTTTAAAGTTGTATGTCGATCACCAATGTGTAAATTGAGGCGCAGATAGAACGAAATTTCTTGTCATACTTTTTAATGCTCCTCTAAGAAAATGCGTCATTTTTTTTCCAGGCTCAAAATGTCTTCTGTTCAACTCAGCTATGGTTCAAATTCAACGAATGTATTAACAATATAGCGAACTTCAAGACCTTTTAAATTACGCTCAGGTACAATTTTTATGTCTTGTAATATTTAGGATATTTTGTAGAATTTAAGGCTCAGCGGTTAAAAAGTCTTTCATGATTACATTGGAGGCCATTAGAGTATATTGATGATGATGGTGATGATGGTGGTTAATTTTCTACAACTAATGACTTCTGTCAGACATCACAATATGGAACTTGAAGAAAGAATGAGATTTATTATATACATATTTTTTTTATTTTTTTTTGCATGTCCTGTAAAGTTTTGTTTTGGCGATTACGACCTATTTGGGTAACACGTCAGTATTTTTTTCACCATTCCTGCCATGCCACGGCCATTGCAGAAGAAAGGTTGGGGTGACTTCTGGAACGGCGCTGCTGTAGGGGCGGTGCTAGCGGGGAGAGACTCGGGAAGCCAAAACTTGCTGGAAGAGCCACAGGCCAGGGAACTACCTCAACTTCAAAGCCGTTTCATGAAATGGGCTGATGCTGCGGCTAAAGAACTACCTCAACTCCAGAAGCGTTCCATGTCGTGCGGTGAAGATTGGGGAATACCTAAACTACATGCTGGACGATTCATTCGCCGGACGAAGACGCTTCAGAAGCGTATCGATTGGGATCATGCAGCAGGCGGGGCCGCTTTGGGATATTTCGGACGTAGGGATGGAGCATAATATCCCAAGAAATAATGCTGTCTCCGTATGAATTGTGTGTTGCCCCATAGGAAATCACAGAATTAAAAAGAGGAGGATCTCCGTGCCCTCATTAGAGCACCACTATTGCTGTTGTTGATGTGTGTGTGTGTGTGTGTGTGTGTTGTGTATGGTACGCATGTGTGTTAACATGTGTTTGGTGGGCTGCGAAGAGGAAGAGGATAATGGGGCGGGTAAGACAAAAATGTGGAATAACTGTCATGGAGAGCCTATTGCCTGCCTATAGTTTGTCTATTGCCTGTCAATAGTCCACAGAGATTTAGAAAAGTCCATCTTATGGTCTATACGGCTTTACTGGACCACCCATTTGGCTTACTTCTTGTTGCTATTGCTACTAATAATAATAAATAATGGAGAACATATTATGTATAGCGCCCGTCTCCACAAAGTGGACCCAGGATGGATTTAGAAACTAATGGTAAGAACTCTCTCTCTCTCTCTCTTTCTCTCTCTCTCTCTCTCTCTCCTTCTCGCTCTCTTTCTCCCTCCCTCTCTCTCTCTCCGTCTCTCTCTCTCCCCCTCGTTCTTTCGGACTCTCTCTCTCTCTCCCTCTCTCTCTTTCTCCCTCTCTCTCAATTTCTCCCTCCCTTTCTCCCCTCTCTTTCTCCCACCCTCTCTCTCTCCCTCTCCCTCTCCCTCACGCTCTCCCTTTCTCTCTCTCTTTCTCCCTCTCTCTTTCTCCCCCTCCCTCCTTCCCTCTCTCTCTCTCTTTCTGATGTACTTAAATTAATGTACTCTCATGTTGTAGAAAACATACAAGGTTTAAAGAAGACATCAATATGGTATTATAAATTAATATACACTGAAGCTTTGAGCCACATACCCAATTTTTTGGGCCCGTGGGTGGGGGAAGGGAGAAAGAGCAACGGGAGCAAGTAATATTGAATGAGGACACTAAAAAAAAAAATCCCTTAAATTAAAGGGACATAATCGTTAGTTATTTTCAGAGTGCATTCTTATCGAGCGTCATTGCTTCCCTTGCCTTATTTAACCATACCCACACACACGTTGGTCTAGAGGTAAGGTGCTCGTCTCTCATGCCGAAGGTACTGGGTTCGATCCCTGGTCGGAGCAGGCATGTTGGAATTTTTATTTTTTATTGGGGGGGGGGGGTGGGAGTATGAAGAGGATTCCTGTGTCACAAATCCCAGACTGGGAGATGTAATAAGTATGACAGGACAACAATCACGAACAACCAAGTTTAACACTTAACAGAACAACCCATCAGACTCACACATTTATTAAACATAATTATACATATAATAGCGCAATTACATACATTATATTATTGAAATGCACTGCCGTACAACGGCCTTATTCTCACACACACTCTCCCTCGGATCCACAATCCGGTAGTTACTCCTAAAGGCACTTCGGCCTCAGCCTCTCCCCTCAGGGTCTTAATAGCACATTAATAATTTACTGGCACCGCAGTCTCTCAATATCACCTTCCTATTGTCATACACCTTAGCACTCCCCTAGCACCTCAGCAGGGCAATAACACATTATTATTTCCATAGCCCATCCACATGGCAACAACATAATATCAGTTCACTAGCCTATCAACATGGCAACAATATAGTATCTCATTCACTCTCATATCTACGTCCCTGTCCGTGGCCTGACTGCCACGACTTTATGTGCCTCTACTGTCCTGCACTGACAGCCTCACTTCTGGCCTATGTGTGGCCTCCGGCCCTATGCTGGCCTATCCCCTGTGCTCCTCGAGGTGGCTCTGCGGCCCGTCCCCGACACCAGTCATAACTGGAAAGACTCTCACTAGTCTTCTCGACTGCTTCCCTTTATGTCCGCCCGATGGGCTCTTATTCACAGGTCCGATCCGTAGGACCTTCTAACTTGCAGTGATAGTAATCCAGCGCTTTCGCCTCATTCAGACTTCCACACCACTCATACACGCACGCTTTTCCCACTTGTCTGCATGAGTTATTTTTACTCTTCCCCTTTCACGTCTTTTCCTATCCGTCTGTCGTGAGCTCTTCTTATTCTACACCCGCTCTATAGCAATCCCCTTAATTGCAATCACTCCACTCGTGACATCCTGTCCCTGATCCTATGGTAAAGAGGATCGAGCACTTAGCCTTTCTCGGATAAGGACGAAAAACTCAGAGGGCTTGTGTGGGCGTTGTGCACATGAAAGATACCTCGGCAGCTCAAAGTCGAGAACAGGAGACCTAGCAAACCCGCTGCCCTGACAAAACTAATAAAAACTAATCTATACCACAAAACACAAACACACACCCACACACGCACGCGCACACAAGTCATACACATACACACAAAAGAAACAAACAATGAAAATAAAAACCAGAAAAGTGAGGTGTAAATGCCTAGGGCAGTGAAAATCTCCTAAAATAAACACATAAAAACAAAGATATCACCACCACAGCAGCTATAAAAGCGACATTGCCGGCACAAACTCTCTGTTTCCAATAACTGAAATTATCCAAATCGATTGATCAAGAGTAATGTAGGCATTTTAGATCATCGGCTGACACTAAAGAGTTTAAAATTCCTAAGATATCCTTTAAGACCATGGGTGGAATATCTTTTTTTTTTTTAAAGCCTCAGATTTGAATTTCTCTGCCTCTGTCTTTGAGAGGGGACTGGAAATTTTATGACTTTTAAACACCAGCTGAAGAGTCATCTTTTACATTCTGAACATCCAAAAAGCCTTTGCATTTCCTGAGTATACCTGTCTATTTGTGTGTATGATTATATGATATAAAGGTTGTAAAGCGCTCAGAGCCTGGTTGGTAGCGGGATGAAGCGCTAACATAAATGCTGTGTATTGTTATTAACATCACACCCCCCCCCCCCTTCTCACTCACAACCCAACCCCTTTCTGCCCTCCTCCCAAGTCCATGTGTAAGTACTATAGATGACTCCTGTCCAATCAAAATGACTACAGTGAAGCAAGTTAACATTTAACTTTCATTCTCAAACCAGGATGTTATAATGGTGGCACTTGAAAAAAAAAATATTTTGTGAAACTCCGTCAACGTTAATTAATAGGACATTCATTTTCATTTCGTACGTGCCAAATCCAAGTAATTTATAATAACCCTTTCTATTGTTATTACCTGTTTTTTCATATCTTTATTTTAGGAAGTTCGGTGTCCTTGACATTTACACCTCATTAATTTTTTCTTGTTTTTATTTTTCTTATTCTTCCTTCTGTGTGTTTTTGTGGTTGGTTAGTTTTTTAGAATTTTTCCCGGTCATCGGCCTTGTTCGGCCTGCTCTTTTCAACTTTTAAATGCCAAGGCATCATTAATGTGGGCCACGTGCACACGGGCTCTCCGAGTTTTTTGTCCTTATACGGAAAGACCAGGTGCTCGATCCTACCTACGACCAGATCAGTCACAGGAATTTTTTTCAGCATGCCTGCACCGACCAGGGATCGAACCACGCACCTTCGGCATAAGAGGCCAGCACCTTGCCTCTAGACCACCGTGTCCGTGCGTTATTGCCTATAAAAAACCAGATGTTGACAAATAATTACTTTGCGCGAGAAGTGGGCAGAAAATTGATAGAACATGGACAAATACTGACCTTTAATGAGGTGTCCTGAACTTCCTGGTTGTCGCAGCATAAATTTACGAATGTTGTTACATGTACGTACGTCAACCAAGTTTTTGCGCTAAAGGTACGTATTTTAAAGACTTTTATGACTCCAGAGCTAGATAGCTCCTCCCGAAATACTTCTGACCACAGCCTTAATTAATTATTCTTTCAGATCTTATTTTTGTTTTTCTCTTCTTTTGGGGGGGGGGGGCAGAAGGTAAGGGACAGGGTTAGGGATTCGATAAGATTTAGGGTTGAGGATAAGGACGGGGTTAAGGATAGGTAATGTATACGTACGCGGCCCTTGCCCAAAACACTTGAGGTACGTATGTACAAGTAATAACCTTACTGAATGGTGACGATATTGTAACTAGAACATTTTTTGTTAAGGATCACAAACGGGAAATAACGAACTTTCTGTTTACTCGTAGAAATTGAGATGAAAAGCTGTTAATTACACAAGAATGACCCACAGGGATCCGATAAGATTAGGGCTGAAGATAAGAACGGGGTTAGGGATAGATACGTGTAGGTACACGCTCCTAGCGCAAAACGCCAGAGGTACAAGTAACAACATCCCAAATGTGCATCCTCATGTAGAAATATCACTAGTCAAATCAAGAAACAACACGGGCGTAAAAAAAAACCTGCATTACTACAGACAAGGCATTTTTCAGTTTCAATCATCTGTATTTAAATGCTTGTGTAAAAAAAACAACAACATCATGTCCATCTTAAATGACCGCCACCATCCACTGTTTCCACAAATTTCTAGATCACCCAAGAGCAACAGAATAATACACAATGAAACCAAACAGAGAAAGATACAGAAGATCGTTTTTGTACGCCCCCCCCCCCTCCCCCGTAATTTGTCTCAACAAGATATTTTAGCTGGATGTGTAGCATACTTCGCTGAGGTGAAATGCGGCACTTTTCATGTCTTCAGGGCGTTTGTCGCTGGGTGGCGGGGGCAAAATCTGTGCACGCTAAAAGCAGTAGCTGTCTCATCTTATCAATTGTAGTATCTTTGGTTTCAGTGAGAAAAAAAATCTCGTGGCTTGTACGTGAGGTCTCATTGAATGTATAATGTTGTCACACGGAAATGGAAACGGCTATCTTACTAGCGGGCTGGTCGAAATCGAATGGTTTCCATCAGGTCTAAAGCCGGGTTTTCATGTGTACGGAAACAGAAAGGGCAACGGGAACGTCAAAATCTATCAAGTTGTAAAAAGAGAGAGTGTTTTCCCGAGGACGGAAAAGGCCTTTCCAAATACAAGAAAATCTTTCTTCTTTTTCACTACTTGAAGGGTTTTTGCCGTTTCCCCTGCCGTTTCCATTTCCGTTTCCGTACAGATGAAAACCCAGCTTGAGGCTTCTGGCCCGTTATTTTTTAATTCTGGTATGTTTCTTAGTGTTGCTTGCTTTTAATTGGGTTTTTTTTTCCTTTCTTTTTTTTGCTTCTTGTTCTTTCGTTGTTGTTTCTTCCAGTTATGAAAGGAGCCAGCCAAAGAGAGGCAGCGTCGCTAGGCCACTGCAGTCACACCTTTTCCATTGAAACGAAATCCATCGCGGAGATAGAGTTGGCCACAAAGAGACGTTTTTTCGTTTGAAGCCTGGACACCCATAAAATACAAAACCGCCAATTTCAAGTCTATGTGCACTGAATTCTTTTTTTTAAAATC
>OZ007579.1:27421866-27441866 GCA_963931925.1 Onchidella celtica
CATGACCAAGATAGATGTACTGCTGGTCACTTTCGTACATTGGAATAGGCGCACCTTGGATATAAAGGTTAAGCTCTCCAGTCTTAGCGTTTTTCTTCCATTTATTCCCTGTGCGCTGGCCGTGAAGAATCGCGCATTTCCTGTGCTTCACTTCCATGCAGGAAGTTTTCATAAATATGTCCGTTTTCCTTATCATTTCTTCCATGAGGCCAGAGTTTTCTGCTATTGTATAACAGTACACAATACAGCCTGCTACTGTCACCCCCCACTGTCTTGTGGGTCATCTCGGGAGAGAGGAAGACTAGGGGAAGGTAACCCTGAATACAAATACCACACTGCCTTGTGTGTTGCTATGATAGAAAAGGCTATGGGAGTAAACCCAGACAGAAAATCAGGAGTGGAGACCCGAAGGTGGTTGTCAGGGAGAACTGCATCAAACTGGCTTCCAGCATCTCCTGCAGCCGGACTAGTTCCAAATGTATTGACCTGGTCTCTCCCTTGGGTTTAACTAGAATGGCAGAGAGAGGGGTGGTGCCTCTGGGCAAAGCACCATCTCTTAAAAATAGCCCAGGCAAGGCAGCAAAACGAGGAGGCGTTTGCTCGGGCTTGGCAAGCGTCTGTCTCTCCTCTATAAGCCCACCCATTTCCGATTTGGAGAGGACACTCCAGCCATCCGTTACGGATGGGCACAACACGGGAGGTGGCAGTTACCGGTGATAAGCTCAATCCATTTGGCGTACGGATGAGCGCCAGGGGTCCCCTCTGTCGGTGGGAGCGGCTTTTCAGCTGCATTGATCAACTACCGCCCGCCGTAACCTGGGCAGCCCCCAGGCAGTTGGGTGTTGTTCCGCCACGTCAGCCTGCTTCATAAGGTGGTTGGAGCTAGACCAAAAGTCAAAAAGCTGACGTAAAGTGTGCACCTGGCAAAAACAGAAAAATACTAAAACTTGGTACCTGGAACGTCAGAACAATGCGCCCAGGCTTGCAACAGCAAGATCTCACTGATATTGACTCCATCAGGAAATCCCAAATTATTGATCGAGAACTTCAGCTACTAAACATCGACATCGCTGCCCTTCAAGAAACTCGACTTCCCGAGTCCGGGTCAGTCAAAGAAGAAAACTACACCTTCTTCTGGCAGGGCCTTAGCAGCGAACAGCCGAGAATCCACGGCGTGGGCTTCGCCGTAAAAAACTCCCTTATCAATTCGATCGCAACTCCAATTGGAGTGTCAGAACGCATCATGACACTCAGACTGAACACCCGGTCTGGTTTTACCAACATTATCTGTGTCTATGCCCCAACACTTACCTCCTCTGACGAAACCAAAGACATTTTCTACGAGGCATTGCAGAGGACTCTCCACAACATCCCTCTCACCGAAGGCCTGCTAATTCTGGGTGACTTTAACGCTCGAGTGGGAGCAGATCACTCCGCATGGCCAAAGTGCATTGGGCACTTCGGCATTGGCAACATCAACGAAAACGGGCAGCGCCTTCTGGAGCTATGCTCCGTAAACTCATTATGTGTTACAAACACGTACTTTGACCTTAAGAGATGCCAAAGAACATCATGGCGCCATCCCAGGTCTGGCCATTGGCATCAATTAGATCTTATTCTCTCAAGGAGGAAGAGTTTGGGCTGTATAAAAATAACTCGTTCCCTCCACAGTGCTGACTGTGACACCGACCATGCACTGGTAGTCAGCAAAATCAAAATTTCGGCCAAGAAAATATACAGATCAAAAGCCCCTTCAATCCCTAAGATCAATGTAACAGCAATCAGAGATGAATCAAATAGAAAGTCATTTGAAAAGTTATTTGCTGAAAGCATGGATAATGTCACCCAATGTGACTCGGTAGATGAAACATGGAACACTCTCAGTTCAAAAATTCATGACTGTGCCATCAAGTCTTTTGGACAGCATAAAGTTTCAAACAACGACTGGGTAGCCCAGAACAGCGAAATTCTCCTACCTCTCATTGAGCAAAAGAAATCTGCTTTCAATGAGTATAACAAAAATTGCAATCAGAGTACAAAAACTTGTTTGAAAAATGCAAAAGCTAAACTTCAGCTGGAGGTAAGACGTTGCGCCAACAAATACTGGACAGACTTGTGTAACAGCATACAAGAGGCAAATGAAAAGGGAGATATGAAAACCGCCTTTAGTCAGATGAAAGTAGCTCTTGGGCCAATCATCACCAAAAGCGCCCCACTTAAGTCTGTAAATGGTGAACCCATCACAGATAAAAATGAACAACTGAATAGGTGGGTAGAGCATTACTCTCTGTTGTATTCAACTGAGAAAAATATTCCACCAGATTTTGAGGAACACCTCCAAAAACTGCCAATAGTGGCCGAACTTGACGCTGAACCTTCCTCAGTCGAGCTTTCCAATGCAATCGACCACCTGTCTGCTGGAAAAGCCACAGGAAGTGACAACATTCCTGCAGAGGTATTAAAAGACCTAAAAGGCCCACTATTACCACACCTGTATAATCTGTTACTGCAGTGTTGGAAAGAAGGCGTGATACCACATGATATGAGAGACGCCAAAATTGTCACACTTTACAAGAACAAAGGAGACAAAGGCGACTGCAACAACTATCGAGGCATATCCCTCCTCAGCATTACTGGAAAGGCTTTTGCTCGCGTCATCCTCTGCCGCCTTCAACAACTGGCGGAAAAAGTCTTACCAGAAACACAATGTGGCTTTCGAAGCAAACGATCAACTATTGACATGATATTTGCATTTCGGCAAATCCAAGAAAAATGTAAAGAACAAAACAGGCCGCTTATAACATGCTTTGTGGACCTAACAAAGGCTTTCGACACCGTAAGCCGATCTGGCCTGTATGCAGTCCTTAAATCCATAGGCTGTCCACCAACATTGCTAAAACTTATTGCATCCTTCCACACTGACATGAGGGCATGTGTCAACTTTGAGGGCTGCACATCCAATTCATTTGCTGTAAACAGCGGTGTGAAGCAGGGATGTGTTCTTGCTCCTACCTTATTTGGTATATATTTTGCAGCCCTACTCAAGAATGCCTTTGGTCAATGTTCAGGTGGAGTACTTATTAACACCAGAGTGGACGGCTCCATTTTTAATGTTGCCAGACTAAAAGCAAAATCTCGTACAGAGCATATTATGTTACAAGAGCTCCTCTTCGCAGATGATGCTGCAATCGTGGCCCACGATGAAACCACGCTCCAGGCTCTCATCAATAGCCTGGCCAAAGCCTGTGACAAATTCATGCTAAAGATCAGTATCTCAAAAACTGTAGTTTTGACACAAGGCTTGAGAAACCCCAACCCAATCATGCTGAATGGCTCTCCTCTGGAGCAAGTGGGAAAATTCTGCTACCTAGGCTCAACCATCAGTGGTAGCACAGACATAACAACTGAAATAAATGCCAGAATAGGAAAGGCGGCCACAGCTTTTGGCAAACTCTCAAAAAGGGTGTGGAACAATAGCAAGCTGGCCATCAAAACAAAGGTACTCGTGTACCAAACTTGCGTCCTAAGCACCCTGCTGTATGGCTCAGAGACATGGACCACCTACTCCAAACATGAAAGATCCCTCAACTCTTTCCACCTGCGCTGCCTACGCAAAATTCTCAAGATCAAGTGGCAAGACAGGATCTCAAATATCGAAGTTCTGAGCCGAGCCAACATTCCATCAACTCAAGCTCTCCTAGGCAAAAAAAGACTGCGGTGGCTTGGACATCTCCACCGTATGGAAAATGATCGCATCCCCAGACAAATTCTCTACGGGGAACTTGCTACTGGCAACCGACCCAGAGGTAGGCCACATCTGCGATTCAAAGACACTTGCAAGGTCACGATGAAAGCATTCAACATCGACTCCAATGAATGGGAGAACCTTGCAAATGATCGAAGCAGATGGAGACAAAAATTGCGCAGTGGCACGCTCGCAATAGACTTCAAGGCAAAAGAAACATACCTGACAAAACGACAGAGGCGGAATGAAAACACTCGCCAAAGTGAACCCAAAAGACTGACCTGCAATCACTGCCATCGCACTCTCGGGTCAAACATTGGTAGAATAAGCCACGAGAGAAGCTGTCAGTCAAAGTGAAAGTGAATATTCTAGCTGCTAAGACCGTCTGTAAAGACGCTAAAGGCCATATATCTTCCATTTCACGCTCATCAGCTGCGCAGATACCAACGTCGTCGACGTAACCCTGGACTGGATTAAGATTGTTCCTAATTAGTCCCTGTACATCATAAGGCTGGTTAATCCATCGAAGCCATTTATCTATGCCCTGTTCAAAAACGATAACTGACCAAGGACAGCCTTGAATTACCCCCCTTCCTCTTGATATTATATTGGTTGCTCCCCTTGCGGCCTTGACTTGAAAACTAGACCCGTTGTATATATCATGTGTTAAACGTATGTATTTATTGGGGTAGCCACTTTCTTGTAGTTGTTCTATCATGAAAGAGTGTTCAATGCTTCCAAAAGCATCTTTGATGTCAATGAAACCCATAAATAGCTTTCCAGTTTTGTTGAGAAAGTTGCTGATAACTGACTTAAGGCAGAATACGTGTTCCTGTAAACCATTTCTAGGGATGGAACCTTTCTGGCATGATGTAAGACGGCCAGTTTCAACTATCCACTTCATTAGCCGTGTTTGAATTATTCTCATGAACAGCTTGTAAGACGTCTGTAACAATGATATTGGTCGCTAGTCGACAATTTCATTTGGATTGCCATTCTTTTTCTGGACTAGTGTTATAATACCGTGTTTCCACTCAGGCGGAACACGGCAGTGTGTCAAGCAGATGTTAAAAATCGCTGTGAGCACAGGCACGAATTTCCTAATGTTATGTTTGAGTGTGCGGTAGGTGACTCCGTCTGCACCAGGTGACCTGCGGTTTGGTAAAGTTTTTATAACATTTGTCACCTCTTCGTGTGTAATGGGGTCAATGGTTGGCTTCCATGTAGGGAGAGGGGTTACTACCTCCGGCCATGGGCATACGGCTGTAGCTGGGGGATTGTACGACGACGTACATCGGTTCTTAAAATGTTCCTCAATTAGATGAGGCTCGATGTTACATGCCTGGGAGATAGTTCGGCGCCCTTTGTTATTTATGACTTCTATAGCCTGACTTTGGTTGCTCTGCCACATTTTCGTGAGTTCTTCCCTGCTGACAATGGACTCGTCCGGCTCTCGGAGGGTTCCCCGTTTGAATGATGGCTGAATGTGTGTTTTAATGAATCCTATCATTTCATTACTGTTGTTATGAAGCGAGATTCGCTGCTCGTCTTCTGAAGGACAAGTATGACTAGTTCCCAGATCTAGAGGTAGAACGGGGACTGGGAACTTTGATAGGATGCGTTTCACATATTTCAAAAACGCTACACTGAAAGGTTGGCCATCTGGCCTAGTTTTGTTGCACACACTGTCCTTGACCTTGTTGTAGAACACACTTGATAGAATAGTCAGTATTTTCCACCACATGCTAGGATCTGGATGAGCATAGCGGGGTTTAAAGATGGTAGGCTTCGTGCTGATAGCAATACGAAAAGCCTTTTCATATATAATGAATTCGTCCCAAAGCTGGGCGTTGTTAAAGCGATTCCAACTCACCGGATTCCACAGTGTGTTATGGTCGACATTTTGGTAGTTCCGGTGGAAATCTTGAGTTCCAGGTGAAATAAGTTTTATCCTTCCACTTCTCATGGCACTTTTATAACACACTCTGAGCCTAGGGACTAGGCCCACAGTTCTGTTCACCATGGCTACGTTATCGGCGGCAGTTACGACGGATCACGGCCCCAAAACAGCAGGAAGAACAGCACTACACAAAAGCGCAGCTAGTTCAGCCGCCATCTTGATGACGTAGATGATATAGATAGATAGATAGATAGATAGATAGATAGATAGATAGATAGATAGATAGATAGATAGATAGATAGATAGATAGATAGATAGATAGATAGATAGATAGATAGATAGATAGATAGATAGAAAGATAGATAGATAGATAGATAGATAGACAGATTGATGAATCCGAAACTTAATAGAGAGCTGACAAAAAGAAGAAAGAAAGCAGAACAAAAAATTCAATACGATTCAGGAAGTGAACAAGAAAATCAACATAACGTTTCGAATGAGTATTTTAATGAAATTCAACATATCAACATTTTGATCAATTACGGATGCTTGTGTTCAATGTTCTCTCATTCATCCATCTCTTCTTCTATCTCCCCATCAATCTATCTATCTGTCTATCTATCTATCTATCTATCTATCTATCTATCTATCTATCTATCTATCTATCTATCTATCTATCTATCTATCTATCTATCTATCTATCTATCTATATCTATCTATCTATCTATCTATCTATCTATCTATCTATCTATCTGTTTGTCTGTCTATCTGTTTGTCTGTCTGTCTATCTGTCTGTCAGCCTCTATCTGTTATCAGCGAGGCTTTGCTACGTATAACCGAAGATACTAGAAACAAAAGGATAAGACAACTAGTGCGTTTAACGCGCAAAGATTTCGCCTCATGAAAATGGTTTAGACAGTAACTATTGCCGAGCACAATTATGTAATAAAACTATGACAACCTCAGTTCTTGTTTGTTCTATCTCCATTTTCTAAAAACAACCAAAAAAACTAGAGATCTTTTAACATGTACATGAGGTATAACAAATGCACACTTTGACACTTGTTTAAAATGCATTGTGGGATTTCTCAAATTGTTTCACAATTCCGATTTATTCTAACTCCTTATCATAATACTAAAACGGCCAACGTTTAACGTTGAATTTCTCAGTTGTGGAAAAACGTGGAATCTGAACAAACAAGAACTGAGGTCGCGATAAAGTCGAGGGGTATTTCCTATGTTGTTGTATGCGACATTTTGTCGATTTTGAGGTTTTGTCAATAAGTGGTTCTCTCGCTTCTAATTTCATTATGTATAAGTCTCATTCCAATCCGTTAAAAACTGTTCATGATTTATACATTTGGGACGTAAAAGTTTATGCGCTTTAGCCCTTCTGCCGTACACACAACAATATGGGAAATACCCGACGAAATAATGTAACATAGTAATGATTGATACTGATATTGGTTGATGATAAGATAATCCAAATGTTTCACTTTTTCACAGTTCTTCTGCATCTGCAGGTGATAAGTCTTTTGCACTCTTGTCTGAACCGTTGATTGAGCAGCCCATAGAGTAACGGATTCACGGCAGAATTTAACAAATAAAATCTCAAAAACAAATTATACACACACAACTTGACGCCGTCCAGATTGTAATCGAAGTCTTTCACAAAAGATCGTATGAACATGAGGCTCAGGTAGGGCACAAAACTGAGCACGAATACGAAACTAATGGCAAAGGCAACTATTGTCGTTTTGTCCAGGCTCTTCGAATTCCGGCGACCAACTGATTTGTTGGACCCCGTTGTGATGTTATCAAGCGATGCCATGGAACCTGTGCGAATGCGATATTTTTCCAGGATCGATATCACCGTGCTCCTACGCTTGTTATTGTTAATCATCGACGGTATTCGACTGTCACTGTTGGAGCGATCTCGTGATTCTTGAGAACGGAATCGAGTGTGAAGTGATGGTGATTGGCAAGGGGATTCGAGACAATTGTCCTGACTTTTTCCAGTCGTACTTTTAGCAGTTTCATTTCCCGAGCCTGGGAGTTTTCGTGATTGAGCAGTTTGAAATTCTCCTTCGTCAATCACGTCATCGGGGATTGCCATTGGCATGCTTCGCGGAGTCATCAAATGAGCAAAATCCGATTTATCAGGCACGTCAAGAAAGGACAACTGTGTTGTATTTGAAGCAGCATGAAGTTCACGTATTGGGTTATCGCCCCTGTTACTCTTCTGGACGGAAACACTCCATTCTACGTCCTTCAAAGGGAGATTACCAGTAACATTAGCCCCGCTTTGAATATCAGTAGAGTTATCGTTTTTTGTGCTAATTTCAAAATCAGCGTTAACTGGTGTGTGTGCGTTCAAAGAGTCCGCAAGGTTTTGTTTACAACCTGTTATAAAAACTGTTGTTATTATCTCGGGTCCGTCGCATTCTGGCGTCAAATGTTCATGTTCTATATCATCTTTATATACATGCACATGTTCTGTCGTTGCTTTTCTCTGCTTTGCTGAATGGCGCTCAGAATCAGTATGCTCAGCCTTATTAACACTCACAGAACCATTACAGAAAATACCCTTGTTACAATTTTTCTCGTTAGTATTGTCACCAGTACTTTTGTCTGCAGGACCGACTTTCTTCGCGGAGTTACAGTCTCTATCACGGGCATGGGCGCTGTTTTTAGTGCTTCGGTCATTTCCCACTGTGGAGACGTCATTGCCTGATGTGAAAGGGCCATGCGCCAATTCCGCATGTTCTGATTGTAGAACTGTTCCCGAAGAGAGCAAAGATCTGGACACAGAGTCCAGTAATGACGACATTGGGCGTAAATCATCGCTTTTAATACTTGAACAATGGCTGGGCTGAGCTTTCAGTGACCTAGATCTGAGTTTTGGGCTCGAGGTCAAGCTGTTGTGAGATACAGTTGGCGATGACAAAATAATTTTGTCAACAAAACAATACGGCGATGTCGATGATTTGTGAATGAAAGATCCATTTTCAACGACTGACAGATTGTCCAAAGATCTCGATCTCCTCTTTAGGCGTATGCTGGGGTTTCCTTTTGCTTGGGTTTTGAGAATGATATCAGCGTCATTAGTTCCTTCAGTTATCTTATCAGTACAATCACTTTCATACCCAGTGTCAGATGTCTGCATCGGTAAGGCGGCTTTGATATCACAGGACAACCCGAATATCGGATTTTTGCATTCATTTGGACTAGAAGATGTTGATTTTGACTCGGAGAAAACTGGCGTCTGAGGACAAGTGATTGAATCATCGTCGTGAGAACTAACTTTTGGGGGTGTTTGAACTGGGGAGATGCTTTCAGAGATTTGTTTGTTATTTGCTTCTGTTTCTAAATGATTGTCTTCCAGTTTAATTTCAATGTTCTTGTGGCAGATTTTCGGAGTTCCATTTGGAGTGGGAGTTCCATTGGCGACCCCGACACCATTGCTCTTAACTTCGCACAAAGACGTTCCTGATAAAGAACCTCTTGTTCTATTGGCCATGTAAACTCTGTGTCCTTTCGCCGTTTTCCAGATTCGAAAGTATAATATTCCGATAACAATGATTAAGACGACGAACCCAAGCCCCAGAACTACGTTGTAGGCTAAAGGGTATTTGGTCATCCGGTAATCGTCACTGAAGGAACAATCGGTACCGAGCAGTCCAGGAACCGAGGTCTCCGAAGATCTCAGGCCTGTCATCACCAGCAAGGGCCATGAGAAAAACAGCGCGCCGAGCACGTTCACTAATTCCCAAATCTTCGCTCTCCGCACGGTCATTTGTTTGGCTAGTGGCCGCGTCACTCGCCTGTGTCTGTCCGTGGCGATAGTGACCAATGTGAAGCTGGACGAGATTGAGGAAAACATGGTGATGAACCGAAGAAGTTTACAGGCAAACAGGGATGAAAATGTATGATGAAACCGTAGATCAGCGATTTCAGTTGGCATGGCTATGCAAGACATTAACAAATCAAAGCAAGCCAAACATACGATCAGAAAATGTTGTGTTGCTGACTTGAATCTGTAGCCATAGATATACACCACAAGTAAATTCCCAATAATACCAAAGACCATCAGAATGCCAATGAAAACCATTGCTGGTATGAGTTTCCTGGCAAATATTTCGTTTTCAGCCCAAAGGTCATCATCGGTGAAGATTTTCGTGACTGATTCATGGCAGAAAGTCGTGTTGGGTGAACAGCCAAGCGACAGATTGTCCGGTGTTGTCGATGTCAGGTTCAGCAGTGAAGGAGCTGAACTGAAAAACTCATTAGTTTCCGTGTCTTCGGGGAGATACAGATCACTGGGTGAAATACCCCCAAATGTGAAATTGAAGGGCCATGAGGGAGAGTAGGAAGTCCTCTCCTTCGGGATTTGAGTACTACGTGCTTGATCTGTGGCAACTGTAGGACCTGATGTCATGTTGATGAATTCAGTACTTGTTGAAACTACAGTAGTAAGTCTAACGCTTGCATTTGAAGGCACCGACGTGGTAGAGGAGAATGTTGAGAGAGGACGTGAGGAGGAAGATGACACGGAGAATGCCGTAGTTGTGCTGATTTCAGACACCATTGTTTATAATTATATTGACACAATTTCATTCAAGATCCGATCTGACTAATACAGATTGTTTTAGACGATGAAGAAAGCATAACGACAGATAATTATGCCTTTTCTTAAATTCGAGGTAACTTTAAAAATCCATATGAATGGCATTTGGCTTACATCTCAATGCCTCATTGCACTGATAACCTTTTTAAAGCTCATTAATTCTTTTCCTTGGGTAACGTTTAAACGTTACATTCTGTATTCGCTGTCCAAAGAGAGCCGTTCTTAACAAAAATGTTATTGTTCCTGGCCTCAGTAGGATACGGTCAGATTTACACGGATCATCTAATAATAAGATGACAGTTTTCTTTAAATGTTCTTTAAATTCACATGTCACATCCTAAAGTTTCAGGTCTTCAACATTGTCGCTGTCGATGCCGGGCTGGTCATTACGATGGAGAGGCTGTAATTTCGTTGCTCGTCATCACTTCATATTCACCATAGTGTTAGCTGCATCTGGCCCGAAGAATTGGAGCTTGGCCTTTGCATTCAGCAGTGACAAACCACTTCATCTGAAAATATATTTTAAGGCAAAATAAGAATACACAAACCGCTTACTGGTTTTCGTCGAATCATCGGGGGGGGGGGGGTGTTCTTATAGAACAGTGGTTCTCAACCTTTTGCAGACAAACGCCTCCTTAAGCTCCACATTTTCTGTCTTGGTTCCCTTCTCGCCGCCCCCTCCCCCCCCCTTTTTCCTGAAAAAAAAAGTCCATACTCAGATCAAACCCATAGATACATTTTACAAGAAGTAAGGCTACACACAAGTTGTGACGTAAAGGTTTTCAGTGAGCTATAAATGACAATGAACTTGTTGATAACTCATTATAAAACAGAATGCATTCTTTATCATATGCACCCCCAAAGAAAAGGCCTTTCTGTTAAGAAAAAAACAAACTATCAACACGTGCTGTTCAACAAGTCACTGCCTGCCACGCATCTGATCCCAAATCGTCCTCCATTCAAGTTTTCGCTCCCTGCACTCCTTCATTTTTTTTTTATCGACCCCTTCATCGTATTCGACCCCTGGGAATCAAATTCGTATCGCCCCCTTTGAGAACCATTGTTGTAGAACATGTAAGATATGGTGGAGTGGCAGCTGTAATTATCCACTCCGTCCCAGAAATGCAGAACTAAAATCGGTATAGTAATAAAAAAAATATAAAAGAATAAAAAAAAACTAGCACGCTTTTTCACAAGACCCACCTCACACAATCCGGATTGGCTTGAAATTTTAAAGACCCTTTCTTTTTTACCTGCAGAATGTGTTTCTTTAGATTTGGGGGCTTTAAATGGTGTGGGAAAGTATTTTTTACAGTTTGTTTTGTGTTGCTGATTTAGCCCTCCGATCCTTTCTTTTCCACGAAAGCATGAGCCCATAACGTCACCACTAACTTCTTGTCAGTGACAGTATTAAATAATCTTCACAAAATAAAAATGACATCGTCAGTTGTATAAGATAAATGCCTGAGTCAAAATGAAGGCTTTTTTCGAGGGGGGGGGGCGCTTGAGAAAATGGGGGGGGGGGTAAGGGGGGAGGGATCCTGTACATTCACACACCAAGCAATTCTGATCGCATATTATAATGGGCACATCTATATTACATTATGATGTACTAGCTGAGTTCCCTGGCCCTGCCCGGGATAAATCGGTTTGAATATTGGTTTCAGTTCTGGGTGGTTATTATGGACCTGCTTCATCTTGCCTGTTCCCATGTTTGGTGAATAATGTATCAATGAAAAGGAAGTCGTTTCGGGGGTATAATTATATCCTGCATTTTTCTTTCCTTGTCAGCCAGTCATCCCCTTAAAATGACAAGAGACTATCTCTACTTTTTGGTTGAACTGAGTTACCCACTGCACACTTCTACAGGCTTAGTCCATCGTGTGTCCAAGTATCTAGCGGATTCGGTGTGTAATTTGTACTTTTTACTAAGAAAAGAAAACAAGTCGTACCTCTAAAAGCTACCAGCACGTGAAACTTCAATCATCAATTTCTCAAAGGTTGACGAAATGGAGTTAGAACCTTGTATTTCTAAGAGGACGCAGTGGCATCATCCATCCTCCATCCTCCATCCGCTTCTCCCCTGTTACTATTCCCCCCCCCCCCTTTTTTTGGGGAGATGTGGATAGCCACTTCACAGAAAAGCACAAAAAAAATAATAATAAAAATAATCAGGCTCGTGGGAGAAAGACAGAGAAGGGCGGGAGCCCAGGTTTATCCCGAATATGTCCGGTATCTCATCTTATTATGAAAAAAAAACAAATAATAATAATGGCGTGAGTATTTCATACTGGTGCAATTTTGGCCCTTCTTTTGCTCAACGCTACGGCCCAAAAATTGACTGTTTCAACAACACAACAAGAAAGAGAGAGCAGCAAATGCCAAGAGCAGAGATCCTTTAACTGCTCCAATTGTTCATGTCTTGACGTGGAGGGGTGGCTTGCGTGTCCCAATGACCCCAGGAGCTAAGCCAGCGGAGGCCTCGTGCCCCTGATAGCTTTAAGCAAGCTGGACAGGTCATGGGGGAAAGACCAGACAATATTGAACAGACCGGCCCTCCAGGTTCGGGGGTTGGGCGTAGAGCTAACAACCCTACCCTGAAATCCTTGTTGGGGTGACCTTACTTGGAGAAAGCAAAATCGTTACGGAAACAGCAACATGGAAAAACCAACGTTCTGGATGTGGTGGACCTTCTGAGTACCTCGCGACTAACTCTCGCAAAGATGGCTCAGGGCAGACAGGGCTGGAGATCCTTTGTTGCTGCCCTAAGCACCAGTGGGTGCACCAGGCAATAGCAGTAGTAGTAGAGATCCTTCTACAACAAAGGCCTCAACACAAACACGCACTAACTTTGTCCCCTTAGAATGACAAGCTTCTATGTCCACTTTTTGGCTGTGCTTATTTACACAGTTAGAAAAGAGAGATGCTTCCGAAGACTCCTGGGCATTTCCTACAAAGATCATATCACGAACGAAAAATTCGGAACAGAATCAGGTCAAGAGACGCAAGCTCAAATGATATGGCCATGCTATGAGATCATCAGGGCTTGCCAAGACATTCCTGCAAGGCACAGTGCAAGGAGGGAGAAAGAAGGGCAGAGGAAGAGATGGGAGGACAATATCCCAGAATGGACGGGCTTGAAGTTGAACGATACAATCAGGAGGTCAGAAAACCGAGATGATTGGAGGATGCTGGTTGCCAGATCACCTATGGCGTCCCTAACGGTCCACAGGACTACGGGATAGAGAGAGAGAGAGAGAGAGAGAGAGAGAGAGAGAGAGAGAGAGAGAGAGAGAGAGAGAGAGAGAGAGAGAGAGAGAGAGAGAGAGAGAGAGAGAGAGAGAGAGAGAGAGAGAGAGAGAGAGAGAGAGAGAGAGAGAGAGAGAGAGAGAGAGAGAGAGAGTTACACCCACCCTGCACACTACTTCTACAGGCCTTCTCCATTGTGTATCAAAGTATCAAACAGATTCGATGTGAAATTTGTAAGTTTTACTGAAAAGAACAACATAGTCGTATTGCTAGAAGCTATGAGCGCTTGAAATTTTAACCATCAATTTCTCAAAAGTTGACGGAAGGAGTTTACAGTTTACAGTTTACAGTTTACAGTTTACAGTTTACAGTTTACAGTTTACAGTTTACAGTTTACAGTTTACAGTCCTGTCAATTCTAAGAAGACGAAATGCTGTTCTCACAGGGACATCTGGTCACCTAAGGACATAGGACACGTCGGGGCAGCAATGCGAGGAGCCCCGTGACCCAACACACTTTGAGAAATATTGGTCTATGGCAGTGGTTCTCAAAGTGGGCGATATCGCCCCCCGGGGGGGGGGGCGCGAAAACGCAGAAAAAGGGGGGACAAGGGGCCGAAAACAATGAAGCGGGTAAATAGGGAGACAAAAGCTTGGACGGAGTACGGTTTGGGGCCAAATGCATGGCAACCGTTGATTTGTTCAACGACACAGGCAGATGAGTTTTATGAACAGAAAAAGATTGTTTGTTCTTTGTGCTTTGGATAAAGTATGCCTTCTGGTTTATAATGAATGATCAACGGAGTCTTTGAAAAACTTAACATCATAATTTGTGTGTAATCTATCTTCTCGTGAAATGTGTCTGTTGGGTTCATGTAGAGATTGTGTGTGTGTGTGGGGGGGGGGGGGAGAGAAAGAGGGGGCGATGACAGAGAAGTTGGAGCCGAAGGGGGCGATTGCCTGTAAAAGTTTGGGAACCGCTGGACTGTGGAGATCCACCTGGCGTGTCCCCACTACCACTTTTGAGTGGACATGTGCTAAGCCTATGTGATTTATTGTATTTTGTCTTGCACTGACCACCGCTTGACACGCTGACGTACGCTGCGTGACCATGCTGTCGTCTTATTGATAAAGGCCGTATATGGCAAAAACCGTATTTTACACACACACAAAATTAGATAATATCTCTTTGAATTTCGCTCTATCTAACGAACGTATTCAACAGAGAGGGGGCTGGGGGGGGGGGGAGGATCAGACAGACAGACAGACAGAATGACAGGGAGAAAGGCAGATAAATAAACAGAGCCAGTGAAAGAGTGTGTGTGTGCGAAGGAAAGAGAGGAGGAAAGAACAGAAGGGAAGGGCGAGAGAGAGAGAGAGTGAGAGAGAGAGAGAGAGACGGGGGGGGGGAGAGAGAGAGAGCGGGAGAGCGAGAGAGAGAGGGAGAGAAGGAGAGAGGGAGAGGGGGACAGACAGGCAGACAGACAGAATGACAGAGAGAAAGACAGATAGACAGACAGACAGCCAATGAGAGAGTGTGTGTGTGAAGGAGAGGAGGAGGAAGGAAGAGAGAGGGAGAGTGGGAGAGAGAGATAAGGGAGAGAGGGACAGACAGGCAGACAGACAGAATGACAGAGAGAAAGACAGATAGACAGACAGACAGCCAATGAGAGAGTGTGTGTGTGAAGGAGAGGAGGAGGAAGGAAGAGAGAGGGAGAGTGGGAGAGAGAGATAAGGGAGAGAGGGACAGACAGGCAGACAGATAGAATGACAGAGAGAAACGGGGAATAAGGGAAAGAAAAAGACTTAGAAACTCAGTTTGACATCGTTGGTCGGCTTTTGGAAACTCATTAATTAACCCTAAACTCAAATGCTGTTGCTAGGGAACAGCAGTATTTTTACAAAAAATGCTATAGCTCAGCCAGTGAAGACAACTCAGTATTTTTGTCTAGCTGGTTTTGTAATGGGCTACGGTCCTTATTAAGGAAGTTCTAAGAGCCGACCGAACGTAACACGTGTAGCCGCCCGTCAAAATGAGGCACATTTCGGCACTACCAGATTCGAGAAAATCGTTCAAAGGCGTAATAGGGTCAATTTTATGGATTTTGCCTTTTCAGTATTTTTTAAAAGTTTAACCTCTTTACTATTACTTTTCCAAACAACAATCCTGTTTGAGAAGGGTAAATGCGTCAAAATTGCCTCTGAAACGAGTGAACATCAATAATTTTGACTAAAAGCTGAAACTTTAAGAACGTTTTTCTCGAAACTGTGATTGTGTCCTATCTTTGAGAGGCCATATCTTCTCTGCTAATTACATAACAGCAAAATTGTTTTTACTACATAAAAGGACTTTGAATAACCAATTTGGTGATACCAAAATCTCCATACCACTAAAAATGCATGAAGTGCCTCATTTTGTCAGGCAGTTACATAAATGTTGGTCATTGTTTCAATGTACTGTCTTTTTTTTTTTTTTTAACTTTTCGGAGTCATTGTTTGCATGAGATGGCCAAATTGGCACTGGGCTTTGCTTGCAGGATGAATTCTTTGGAAAGATTTTTGGGTAAGGAAGATGCCATGCTCACCGCTCTTGTCCACAGCATCCGCTCCGCTACGTTTTTTTTTTTTTTTTTTACGGAAAATGACGTATGAAAAAGTAAAACACTCTTTGCCTTTGTAATGGTGAGGAGCGGAACGGAACGGATGCTGTGTACAAGTATACAGAGGCAAAGAGTGTTTTACTTTTTCAAACGTCATTTTCCCGTAAAATAGCGGAGCGGAGCGGATGGGATGTTGTGGACAAGGGCAGTAAGCCCGGCCAGACACAGTCAGCTGCTAGCACTCAAGAGGTGTACAGCATAATTTCCCATATTTTCTTAGTAAATCCGGGAAAACCCTATTAGTACCCGGTCAGACACAGACAGCTTCTGCCACTATTTCTTTGGTGTACGTTTTGCTGGCAGCCAACTGACTGTGTGTGACCGGGCTTAGATTCAGTTAACTGGCCACAACAACCATTTCCGTGGCGACTTGGCCACAACAACGTCTTCCGACACGCTACACAAGATAGATACCAAAGTCATTTTTACCAGTGCTGGGCGAGAGTTCGGATTTAGATTCGAATATCCACTTAAACGGATCAATCCGTTTTAAGCGGGTGACTAGCTTGTGACCCTTTTGCGATCTCTTGCTTTCAGAAATCTAGATCTGGTTCGTACTGTAATGATGCAGTTTGTCTTTCCGCCCCACAGAATAGAGATATTGCCAGAAACAACACAAGGCAGGAACACGGCATCAAATTTCACCACCCTGCGCCATTTTGGATTAGATCGATTGTTCGTAACTAAGCACGCGCACAACGATGTTTAATGTAACATCACAGAGTATGTATTTAGAGATAGACTTCACTTCCGCCTAATCTCGAAACTAGGTCACGGCGGTAGCAAGAATTGAAAGAAACGGTCTTCATCAAAGACAGTGTGAACATCTCTTTATTGTGGTTTGTTCATGTTTTCGGGTTGATTGAAACTATTTTGAGCCCTTTGTTGGCCCTTATTCCACGTGGAAATGTACACAAGGGTTTTGTTTACCGCCGATCAAGTCAAGTGAAGTTGCATTTTATGCAAAATGACGGTGCACATACTTCCTGTAGTCATGAAAAGTGGGATTATTTCGCTTCTGGTAGTTCCCCATTCTGTGGTTCCGACTCATCACCCGCAGCCCCACCCCCACCCCCGACACGAACGCTCTCAATCTATCTATCTATCTGTCTATCTATCTATCTATCTATCTATCTATCTATCTATCTATCTATCTATCTATCTATCTATCTATCTATCTATCTATCTATCTATCTATCTATCTATTATTACAAGAACATAATTATCAAAACTTATTGTAGTAAGACAACATATCGGTTTCTGAGTGCTTGATAACGATAATTAGAAATTCGCAATCTCGTAATATTGTATGAATTTCCTAGATTTTGCACCAACAAAACACCTTCTTATCTGTAGTTATAATACAAATGCCCAGGTCTATGGTATTATAAAATAAGCACCGTGCTAGGTCGAGCCATGCTTTAGATAGCTCAGATCACAGTTTAACACTTCCATGAGCTCCCATTTTCTTCTTAATCTTCCAAAATGTAATCCGAATGGGAATTCGCTACCTTACTTCTTGTTTGTTCTATCTCCATTTTTGTGAAAACTAGAAAATCCTTCACTATGTAGAAGAGGTATAAAAAATGCATACTTTGACAAGTGTTTAAAATGCGTTGTGGCACTTATCAAACTGTTTCACAGTTCCGATTTATTCTAACTCTTTATCAAATACTAAAGCGGTGTTTTCATGTGTACGGAAACGAAAACGTCAAAACCATTCAACTAGTGAAACAGAAAGAATATTTCCATTTGTACGTGAACGTCGTTTCTACAGACACGGAAACATTCTTACTCTTTACAACTTGATTTTTGCCGTTTCGGTTTCGGTACACATGAAAACCCAGCTTAAAGCCGCAAACATTTAACTTCGGATATCTCGGTTGTGCAAATAGTGAAGTTGGAACAAACACAAACCAAGATCGCGAATTAGGCCTACTGCAAATAATGGAGGACTTCTGACTACTCCGTTCCAGTCGACAAAATTGATGAAATGAGAAACTGCTATCAACTCACTGATGACTGGTTTCTTTCTTCAATTTCACCTCATTTGCCGCTAGGCCTTGTGACACCTATGCATTCATAATACACGGCATTATATTATAACGGAAGTAAGGCCTCCAATGAATCATGAAAGGCATTTTAACCGCCGAGCCTTAAATTCTACGTAATAGACTTAAACGTGTACGTCGGCACGTTTTCAAAGATCTTTAGGTTCGCTGTATGTTTAATACTTTCGTTGATTTTGAGCCTCAACTGAGTTGAACATAAGAAAGTGTTCCGACATTTTGAGCCGGAAAAAAAAAAAGAAAAAAACAACGCATTTTCTTCGAGTCGAATCAGAAAATTTGACAGGAAATTTCGTTCTGCGCCTCAATTTACACATTGGGGATCGAAACTCAACATCAGAAATCACATCTGTGTATTCCACGAGTCAACGGGACAACTAGTAGGCTACAACTAATAAAACTTGACGTAATCCTCTATCTGCGAAAGTTGATTTCCTTCTTGAGCTGAAGTTATTAGTTTTAACCAGGTGATTATGCTCCACTCTTTAAACACAAACAAGCAAACAAACAAGTAAACGAAATTCCTAGATTTCACACCAACAAAATGTCCACTTACCTATATCTGTTATACAACTGACTCATCCTTACACCTCAAAGGAGAAATCCTATACGGACCTGGCATGGTACAATTTCCGGTTCAGATGGAGTATAATAAAGAACAGCATTGGCATTTCGGTGTGTGTTGGGAATTCCGTGTGTCATTGTAACCACAAAAAACAACAATAACAACACCTACCAGCCCAATCGCAACCTGACTTTTCACACGACATCGTCCTCGCTCGAAGCAATCCAATTGTATTCTCCACACACCTACGACCTCCGGGAGCAGCCGCTAAACTACTATAGGCAGAGCCAACCTCTCTAAGTTTACCGCTAGCTGTCGCTGAGCCCCTATTAGACAGCGGGCAGTGACGGTTTTGATTGGGCCCTGAGGAAGTGCATTTTCCTTCTCCTTTTTTTCACGTCAACAGCTAACAGGTTGCTAGCCATTTCAAGCTGCAGAGGTTGAGACAGCTATACAGGGCGCTTTTAAATACTGCTGATGTAGAATTTTTCTTTATTTCGCGGGAAATATCTATCTATCTATCTATTTATCTATCTATCTATCTATCTATCTATCTATCTATCTATCTATCTAGCTATCTATCTATCTATCTATCTATCTATCTATCTATCTGTCTGTCTGTCTGTCTGTCTGTCTGTCTGTCTGTCTGTCTGCCGGACAGACAGATAGACAGACAGACAGACAGAGACAGAGAGAGAGAGATAGTTAGATAGACAGATAAATTGATAAATAGATAGATAGATGGCCAGACGGATGGACAGACGGACAAACAGAGAAAGAGAGAGGGGGAGATAGATAGATAGATAGATAGATAGATAGATAGATAGATAGATAGATAGATGATAGATAGATAGATAGATAGATAGATAGATAGATAGATAGATAGATAGATAGATAGATAGATAGATAGACGGACGGGCGGACGGACGGACGGACAGACAGACAGACAGATAGGCCGGCAGACAGACAGACAGAATGACGGACAGACAGACAGACAGAAAGACAGGCAGGCAGGCAGGCAGGCAGGCAGGCAGACAGACAGACAGACAGACAGATCTATCTATCTATCTATCTATCTATCTATCTATCTATCTGCCAGCCTGTCTGTTTGTCTGTCTATCTATATATCTATATATCTATCCATCTAGCTGTCTATCCATTTACCTATCTATCTATCTATCTATCT
>OZ007579.1:27446866-27621866 GCA_963931925.1 Onchidella celtica
TCTACAAAAGCCTGTAGTTTGGTAAGTTTTTCAGTAATTCCCGAGACACAGAATACCGAGGCGGACTATTCCTTCTTTCACTATATTATGTCCACAGCTTGTGCACCTATAGATAGAATGCGCATATCCGCCATCTTGGCTGTCCGGACCCACGCTTCACCATGGCCATGGTTGCACTGATTTTGATTTGTTAGCTGATTTGCACTGTGAGCACTTCAGGCGTCGCGAACCAATCGGCGGCGAGCTAAAAAAAAGTTCACTACAGTAAACAATGACACGTGTGTTCACGCACATGGGAGACCTTCGGTCAATTCTTTCACTTCCTTTCCTTTGTTTACACGAATGGTAGGGAATCTGACTAGCTTGGATCCACCCTTTCCACTCCTGACTTAACAGTCAACTGTAATGCAACCAGCTGGCATTTTAACCGCTTAGGCATATCTCGAAGTTACACTCGTCAGCGGATCCACCCGCAATTTTGGGTGTCGGGAGTACAAAATAAAAACACTCTACGACGTCATTCGCAATGAGCCTATAAACACGGTGAGTACTACTCACAGAGCTCTGTGGCACTAGTCTTTTTCGTTCAGTTATGAAGGGGTGTGGTGCGAATTGCGCATTGCTGACATGGATGGTATGCGCACAAGCCGGCTGACGGAAAATGATGAATTGGTCCGTCTCGATATCCTGTGTCTCGGGTAATACGCAAAGTTTTTACACGCTGTTGCTAAGGAATTACAGAATTGCATTCACCCATCAGCTGCACCTACCTACGTCAGCTGTCGTTAGGAGAATGTAGAATCTTTACATAGCTGAACATTGAACATAACTCAGTGTTTTCTCTAGTCAGCTTTCTAAGTAGAGTACAGAACCTAATAAAAACTATGTAGAATACTGCGGCTCCCTTACACCAGCAATGTAAAACACTACAATCCCTCAAAACAGCCATGTAAAATACTACAACCCCTCAAAACAGCCATGTAAATACAATCCCCAAACAGCCGTGTAAAATACTATAATCCCCAAAATATCCAGGTAATATATTACAATTCCCACAAAACAGCCATGTGGAATACTATATTCCCTAACAATAGCCATGTGCGATACTACCGTCCCCTAGGAATAGTCATGTGCAATACTGGAGTCCCCTAACAACAGCCATGTAAAATACTACAACCCCCCAAAACAGCTATGTAAAATACTAGTCTCCCAACATCAGCCGTGCAAAATACTACAGTCCACTAACAACAGCCATGTAATATACTGCAGTCCTGTAACACTAGCCATGTAATATACTACAGTCAGCTGACAACAGCAATATACGTATTACAGTCCAATAACAACAGCCATGTAAAATACTACACTCCACTGACAACAGTCATGTATGTAGTACAGTCCACTGACAACAGCCATGTAATATACTACAGTCCACTGATAACAGCCATATATGGACTGCAGTCCACTGTAATATACTACAATCCACTGGCTACAGCCATGTATGTACTACAGTCCACTGACAACAGCCATGTAATATACTACAGTCCACCGACAACAGCCATGCATGTACTACAGTCCATTGTCAACAGCCATGTAATATACTACAGTCCACTGACAACAGCCATGTATGTACTACAGTCCATTGTCTACAGCCATGTAATATACTACAGTCCATTGACAACAGCCATGTGTGTACTACAGTCCACTGACAACTGTCTTGTATGTACTAAAGTCCACTGACAACAGCCATGTAATATACTGCAGTCCATTAACACCAGCCATGTAAGATACTACAATCTGCGAGTAACAGCCATGTAAAATACTACAGTGCCATAACAACAGACGTTTAACATACTATAGTGCCTTAATAATAGACATGAAATATACTACAGTTCCCCAATAACAGCTATGTAATGTACTACAGTCCACTAACATAACAACAGACAATATGTCACATGCTACAGTCCCCCAATAACAGCCATGTGAAAGACTACAGTCCTGTGTACTTATGTACTTGGTAATCTACATACTTTCATAATTTTTTTTTAATACCTGGTCCTAGTATGTACTTTAAATGCCATTAGTTATTTACGAAGAAACATCTGTCTATATCCACAAATGGACCAAAAAATAACATTACAGTCCCCTAATAACAACTTTTTTGGAGATAAGATTAGGTCTTTCGGACTTGTGAGGTTTCGTGTACTGGTAAGAAACACACGACAAACTGTTTTGGCGAACTTACCAATATAGTTCGTAGACATCATAGCTGGACACACTGCCACACAGCTTACCAGTGTAATGAACGTATCATTTTGGCAAGCCTAGGTTATCATAGTAGAGATTATATACATTGAAGAGATGCCATAGCACTTGAAAATTGAAATAATGCCTTTTAACCTTCATTATTATTTTTATTATTTTTTTTTTGTAACGATATTGCTTGTTAACCCTGTTGCTGCGTTTAACCGATTTTATCGGTCAGCTGTGGTGGTTCATATTTTTTGGCAATCGTCATCCAATTTCCTGTTTAAAAGAGCATAGTTATTATAGGCTAAAGCTTCATCCCAAAGAGTTACAGCCATTTTTGTGAACCATCACAATTCTTTGAAAAGCTCCTTAGCACTGGGGAAATGTGTATATGGCCTTTAGCGTCTTTACAGACGGTCTTAGCAGCTAGAATATTCACTTTCACTTTGACTGACAGCTTCTCTCGTGGCTTATTCTACCAATGTTTGACCCGAGAGTGCGATGGCAGTGATTGCAGGTCAGTCTTTTGGGTTCACTTTGGCGAGTGTTTTCATTCCGCCTCTGTCGTTTTGTCAGGTATGTTTCTTTTGCCTTGAAGTCTATTGCGAGCGTGCCACTGCGCAATTTTTGTCTCCATCTGCTTCGATCACTTGCAAGGTTCTCCCATTCATTGGGGTCGATGTTGAATGCTTTCATCGTGACCTTGCAAGTGTCTTTGAATCGCAGATGTGGCCTACCTCTGGGTCGGTTGCCAGTAGCAAGTTCCCCGTAGAGAATTTGTCTGGGGATGCGATCATTTTCCATACGGTGGAGATGTCCAAGCCACCGCAGTCTTTTTTTGCCTAGGAGAGCCTGAGTTGATGGAATGTTGGCTCGGCTCAGAACTTCGATATTTGAGATCCTGTCTTGCCACTTGATCTTGAGAATTTTGCGTAGGCAGCGCAGGTGGAAGGAGTTGAGGGATCTTTCATGTTTGGAGTAGGTGGTCCATGTCTCTGAGCCATACAGCAGGGTGCTTAGGACGCAAGTTTGGTACACGAGTACCTTTGTTTTGATGGTCAGCTTGCTATTGTTCCACACCCTTTTTGAGAGTTTGCCAAAAGCTGTGGCCGCCTTTCCTATTCTGGCATTTATTTCAGTTGTTATGTCTGTGCTACCACTGATGGTTGAGCCTAGGTAGCAGAATTTTCCCACTTGCTCCAGAGGAGAGCCATTCAGCATGATTGGGTTGGGGTTTCCCAAGCCTTGTGTCAAAACTACAGTTTTTGAGACACTGATCTTTAGCATGAATTTGTCACAGGCTTTGACAAGGCTATTGATGAGAGCCTGGAGCGTGGTTTCATCGTGGGCCACGATTGCAGCATCATCTGCGAAGAGGAGCTCTTGTAACATAATATGCTCTGTACGAGATTTTGCTTTTAGTCTGGCAACATTAAAAATGGAGCCGTCCACTCTGGTGTTAATAAGTACTCCACCTGAACATTGACCAAAGGCATTCTTGAGTAGGGCTGCAAAATATATACCAAATAAGGTAGGAGCAAGAACACATCCCTGCTTCACACCGCTGTTTACAGCAAATGAATTGGATGTGCAGCCTTCAAAGTTGACACATGCCCTCATGTCAGTGTGGAAGGATGCAATAAGTTTTAGCAATGTTGGTGGACAGCCTATGGATTTAAGGACTGCATACAGGCCAGATCGGCTTACGGTGTCGAAAGCCTTTGTTAGGTCCACAAAGCATGTTATAAGCGGCCTGTTTTGTTCTTTACATTTTTCTTGGATTTGCCGAAGTGCAAATATCATGTCAATAGTTGATCGTTTGCTTCGAAAGCCACATTGTGTTTCTGGTAAGACTTTTTCCGCCAGTTGTTGAAGGCGGCAGAGGATGACGCGAGCAAAAGCCTTTCCAGTAATGCTGAGGAGGGATATGCCTCGATAGTTGTTGCAGTCGCCTTTGTCTCCTTTGTTCTTGTAAAGTGTGACAATTTTGGCGTCTCTCATATCATGTGGTATCACGCCTTCTTTCCAACACTGCAGTAACAGATTATACAGGTGTGGTAATAGTGGGCCTTTTAGGTCTTTTAATACCTCTGCAGGAATGTTGTCACTTCCTGTGGCTTTTCCAGCAGACAGGTGGTCGATTGCATTGGAAAGCTCGACTAAGGAAGGTTCAGCGTCAAATTCGGCCATTATTGGCAGTTTTTGGAGGTGTTCCTCAAAATCTGGTGGAATATTTTTCTCAGTTGAATACAACAGAGAGTAATGCTCTACCCACCTATTCAGTTGTTCATTTTTATCTGTGATGGGTTCACCATTTACAGACTTAAGTGGGGCGCTTTTGGTGATGATTGGCCCAAGAGCTACTTTCATCTGACTAAAGGCGGTTTTCATATCTCCCTTTTCATTTGCCTCTTGTATGCTGTTACACAAGTCTGTCCAGTATTTGTTGGCGCAACGTCTTACCTCCAGCTGAAGTTTAGCTTTTGCATTTTTCAAACAAGTTTTTGTACTCTGATTGCAATTTTTGTTATACTCATTGAAAGCAGATTTCTTTTGCTCAATGAGAGGTAGGAGAATTTCGCTGTTCTGGGCTACCCAGTCGTTGTTTGAAACTTTATGCTGTCCAAAAGACTTGATGGCACAGTCATGAATTTTTGAACTGAGAGTGTTCCATGTTTCATCTACCGAGTCACATTGGGTGACATTATCCATGCTTTCAGCAAATAACTTTTCAAATGACTTTCTATTTGATTCATCTCTGATTGCTGTTACATTGATCTTAGGGATTGAAGGGGCTTTTGATCTGTATATTTTCTTGGCCGAAATTTTGATTTTGCTGACTACCAGTGCATGGTCGGTGTCACAGTCAGCACTGTGGAGGGAACGAGTTATTTTTATACAGCCCAAACTCTTCCTCCTTGAGAGAATAAGATCTAATTGATGCCAATGGCCAGACCTGGGATGGCGCCATGATGTTCTTTGGCATCTCTTAAGGTCAAAGTACGTGTTTGTAACACATAATGAGTTTACGGAGCATAGCTCCAGAAGGCGCTGCCCGTTTTCGTTGATGTTGCCAATGCCGAAGTGCCCAATGCACTTTGGCCATGCGGAGTGATCTGCTCCCACTCGAGCGTTAAAGTCACCCAGAATTAGCAGGCCTTCGGTGAGAGGGATGTTGTGGAGAGTCCTCTGCAATGCCTCGTAGAAAATGTCTTTGGTTTCGTCAGAGGAGGTAAGTGTTGGGGCATAGACACAGATAATGTTGGTAAAACCAGACCGGGTGTTCAGTCTGAGTGTCATGATGCGTTCTGACACTCCAATTGGAGTTGCGATCGAATTGATAAGGGAGTTTTTTACGGCGAAGCCCACGCCGTGGATTCTCGGCTGTTCGCTGCTAAGGCCCTGCCAGAAGAAGGTGTAGTTTTCTTCTTTGACTGACCCGGAGTCGGGAAGTCGAGTTTCTTGAAGGGCAGCGATGTCGATGTTTAGTAGCTGAAGTTCTCGATCAATAATTTGGGATTTCCTGATGGAGTCAATATTAGTGAGATCTTGCTGTTGCAAGCCTGGGCGCATTGTTCTGACGTTCCAGGTACCAAGTTTTAGTATTTTTCTGTTTTTGCCAGGTGCACACTTTACGTCAGCTTTTTGACTTTTGGTCTAGCTCCAACCACCTTATGAAGCAGGCTGACGTGGCGGAACAACACCCAACTGCCTGGGGGCTGCCCAGGTTACGGCGGGCGGTAGTTGATCAATGCAGCTGAAAAGCCGCTCCCACCGACAGAGGGGACCCCTGGCGCTCATCCGTACGCCAAATGGATTGAGCTTATCACCGGTAACTGCCACCTCCCGTGTTGTGCCCATCCGTAACGGATGGCTGGAGTGTCCTCTCCAAATCGGAAATGGGTGGGCTTATAGAGGAGAGACAGACGCTTGCCAAGCCCGAGCAAACGCCTCCTCGTTTTGCTGCCTTGCCTGGGCTATTTTTAAGAGATGGTGCTTTGCCCAGAGGCACCACCCCTCTCTCTGCCATTCTAGTTAAACCCAAGGGAGAGACCAGGTCAATACATTTGGAACTAGTCCGGCTGCAGGAGATGCTGGAAGCCAGTTTGATGCAGTTCTCCCTGACAACCACCTTCGGGTCTCCACTCCTGATTTTCTGTCTGGGTTTACTCCCATAGCCTTTGCTATCATAGCAACACACAAGGCAGTGTGGTATTTGTATTCAGGGTTACCTTCCCCTAGTCTTCCTCTCTCCCGAGATGACCCACAAGACAGTGGGGGTGACAGTAGCAGGCTGTATTGTGTACTGTCATACAATAGCAGAAAACTCTGGCCTCTGGGGAAATGTGTATGTAGCAGTAATTGGGTTAAAGCGGCGCTTACGACCTGTAACAGGACATATTTACACCGTGCCTCTTTGATAACGTGTATTTATATCGAGTATGCCGTAAACAACTTGTTGTTATCACGATAATGTAGGCAGCATATGGAAATTTATCTTTTCTGTTCATATTACTTGAGCTAGGACTAGGAGTTTAATTTTCACAGGGCCAGCCATGTGCAACTGATTTGTAATGGGCAAAATGTATAGCTATACCAGAGATTATGGATACGCAGAGGTTTTACTATTGGTCGATTTGCACTGCGAGACACGGAAGGCTCAGCGAAAACATTATGGAGCGGAAAGAGTAGGTGACTACCCGTTAGTGCACGATAGTTATCTCCAGCGGTTCAAACATAACAGCCGTTCAAAAGTTTGCTGCAGGACTTATGTGACCTGGTATAAACATATTGATACTGTTTTGAAAATACAGGTGTTAGTAATAGTGAGGATGATAGGGTTGGTGATAGACGTGTTAGTAGTACTGGTAGTATTTGGTGGTAGATTGCGCGGCAGCTGGTCGTGGTGTTGATGGTGGGAATGGCCTTGGTGAGGATGTTGATGACAAATTATCAGAATGTTTTTGCACTTTTATTTTTGTTTTTTCAGGACAATGGTGGCAAGTCAGATATAGATAGATAGATAGATAGATAGATAGATAGATAGATAGATAGATAGATAGATAGATAGATAGATAGATAGATAGAGATAGATAGATAGATGGCTGGCTGGCTTTCGGGTGGGCGAGCAGACAGTCAGTCCGACAGACAGACAGACAGACTGACTGACTGACAGACGGACGGACGGACCGATGGATGGATGGATGGATGGATGGATGTTTGAATTCATGGTGGGCAGACAGTCCTGATTATTAGAGACAGCCCGTGCAAGCTAACTTGCACATACTTATTGTGATATATTTTGTTCATATTTGGCCCTTTGAGTGTGAAAATGGTGACGAACAACAAAATTTCCGATCATACTTTTGGATTTTACTTGTCGAAAATGCGGGTTTTTTTGTTTTTGTTTTCCTTTTTTTTCAGCTAAAAAAGAATTGTAAATAAATAATATTAAAGACTAAATATTGGGTCCAAAATGGATATGGATATCTATAGATAGACGGACGGACAGACAGATAGATAGATAGATAGATAGATAGATAGATAGATAGATAGATAGATAGATAGATAGATAGATAGATAGATAGATAGATAGATAGATAGATAGATAGACAGACAGATAGATAGATAGATAGATAAATAGATAGTTTGCCTGTCTATCTATCTATAGACGGATAGACGGGCAGACAGATAGATAGATAGATAGATAGATAGATAGATAGATAGATAGATAGATAGATAGATAGATAGATAGATAGATAGATTGCCTGCCAGATAGATACATAGATAGATATGTAGATAGATAGATTGTCTGTCTGTCTATCTATCTATAGATAGACGGACAGACAGATAGATAGATAGATAGATAGATAGATAGATAGATAGATAGATAGATAGATAGATAGATAGATTGCCTGCCAGATAGATACATAGATAGATATGTAGATAGATAGATTGTCTGTCTGTCTATCTATCTGTAGATAGACGGACAGACAGATAGATAGATAGATAGATAGATAGATAGATAGATAGATAGATAGATAGATAGATAGATAGATAGATAGATAGATAGATAGATAGATGTATGCGATTCGTTGGTCTTGGTCTTGTTTCAGTTTCGTCTCAGTGTCGGTTACGGATTTTCAGCTTAAGGGAGGAATCATACCAAGCCCGGTCGGACACAGTCAGCTGCTGGACGGCAAGAAGTGCACACAATACTTTCCTACATTTTCTTAGTAAAACCGGGGGAAGACCCTATCTTACTAAGCTCGGTTAGACACAGTCAGATTCTGTTACTATTTTTCTGGTACACATTTTGCTGGCAGCATCTGACTGTGTCTGACAGGGGTTAGTATGATACCTTCCTTATACTGTGTGTCCTGTTCTATCGACCTCGGGGAATTGTAAACTGGGAAATTGTGTTCATAGATACACGTGTCTGTGACATTGGACGTGCGTACTATTTTGATAGGCATTTGCGTCAATTAGGCTGGTGATTGATCAGCTAATGACAGACAGGGAATGTAACATCGCTGTGAAAGTACGGGAGAGTGGTTCTCAACATTTCAAAACATGTATCCCCCTATAGTCTTGTCTTATGAGTCAGGATACTTATACCTGACACAACATCCGAGGGCTATTTCAAATACTGGATAACCAGATGTAGAATAATAGGTTGTGTATTTCATTGATCTGTGAAAGGTTGTGTGGGGAGGGGGGGGGGTGGAGGGAGTATAACTTTTAGAACCTTAAGAGCAATTCACAACCTAATCTACTCCTAGTTGTAAAGTGTTTAGTTTCTTATGTTATATTTCATCAATTTTACTATGTAGAAGAGGTCTAATAAATGCACACGTTCAGATTCCTTTTAAATGCATTGTGGCACTAAGTCTTTTCAAGCTGTTTCACAGCAGTTCCCATTTATTTTAGCTCCTTATCATAGTAACTAAAGTCGCAAACGATTGACGACTAATTTCTCAGTTGTGCCAAAAATGGAGTTCGAACAAACAAGAAAAGTCAGGAACTATCTGTGGGTGACGCCTGGATTTGCAGAGTGGCCAGATGACCGGGCAATGGAAATCAGTTGATAGGCTGCACAGAAACCTGTGTGGGGAAAGAATGTTTGTTGTTGTTGTTGCTGTTGTTCGTCCATCGCAGGCGATGAGGACCACTGACATCCCTCTATGATGGGGTTGGGACTGGGTGTGTCCGCAGATGGCTGGTGAGTCCAATCCGGGCACGGAAGTGTTTCCCACACACTGGGCAGGCGTGGGGGGGGGGTGGCTGCAGTGGATGTGCTAGCCGCTCTCTCTTTTCGGTGGCGTCGCTTTCGTTCAGCTTCTGCTGTCCGTTTCTTTTCGGCCGACTTGGCGCCCCTGGTGATCAGTCCGCGGCGGGTGGAAGGGGAGAGAATATAATATAACAATTAAAGAACTATTGCTTGGTGGGAGCGGGGGGGGGGGGTGTCAGTGCCACCTCTGCTACCTCACAGATCGGACTCCACTGATATGTAATGGCTACGTAAGGGCTTTGCAGACCACAACGTCTTTTTGCCATTTGAATCTGTAGAGTGAATAGTAATTTTTTTTTTTTTTTTTATGTTACCCAATGGCGTTATTTCTAGTCAGCCAATAATAATATTATTCAAACATGCATTCAAGCAGAAACATAATTATCTCGAATGTGAAGAGAAAGTCAGCTGTATTCAGTTTTATGCTCAGGGAGACAGCACAATGAGGACTGAAATAGCAGACGCGGTAAAATGCTGTCACTGAAATGCTAATCCATTCATATGGCTGCAGTTCTACAGCGAAACACCGTACATGCGAATTTAGGTCAAATTCATATTTTACGATAATTTTGCCAGAGGGATTGAACTGTTTGCTTGTTCATTCTAATTTTATATAGAATATAATGAAATATCTTCTATCTTTTTTTTCACGGCACCGCTCTGTAAATGATGAAAATAAAAGAAACCCCGTTGGACAGGAATGCAAGTACCAGGCCCGGTCAGACACAGCCAGTTGCTGCGAGCAAAATGTACACCAAAGAAATACTGGCCGAAGCTGAGTGAGTCTGACCGAGGTTAGTATGATAGGGTCTTCCTGGAATTACTCAGAAAAGACAGGAAATTATGATGTGCACTTCTTGTCTGCCGGCAGCTACAGGGCTCAGTATCATACCTCTCTTTTAGTTTATTTCGATCAACACAAAAAGAATGTTTAATTTGCAGGGTTCATTTAGACACATTTTAGAGTAGGGACCTTTTCCTGTTGAATTTTTAACATCACTTTCGTTTGATTTTATTTATGGGAATCTGAGGGCTGAAATCTAAGCCCAAAAGAAGTAAGACCAACAAAAAAAAAAAAACCCGACTGGCGCAAAATGGCCGTTATCTTGCCGACGCACCGTTGAACCCAAACTCAGACTCATCACAAAATGAGAAATGGACAAAGAATAGAATACTTTTTTTTTTTTTTACATCTAATGTAAAATTTTGATCTGGCTTTTTACGATCTTTTCCCAGAGAACGGCAGAGTAGACTAGATGATTTTTGGGGGGGGGGGGTCGTTTAAGCATTTGCATGAAACTGGTAATGTTGGTGTGAATGACCTGTTGATTTAGATTTAAACGTTGTGTTTATGATTTTCTTCACCTCTACAACGCCCGTCTTTTTAGTGCGAAGGGTGCAGAGTTTAGCCTCCTATGGCGAAGGGCCTACTTTTCTACATACATAAAAACGAATATCTATGTGTACGTGTGTCTTTGTGTGTTCGCAAAAAATACTGACTCATACAGCTCGGATTTATAGGAAACTAGCCGACCCGCGCAAGATATATCTTGCCAATTTTCCATGTACTAAGCGCAACCGTATATCTAGATCTAGGCTACGTTAAAACGGCATTTGGATTTCATGCTATGACTAATAGAACTTACTGTTACACCACAATTTCACACAGAATCATTTTATTTAATTATCTGTTCTACGAACGGTTTCGTTTCTTGCTGCGGAACCAAACTTCTGCGTTCAGCCGGCGCGTCAAACCGTGCTCGTTTTGAAAATCAGATCGCTCTTCCGGTTCATTGACAATGGTATCATTATTCCGGTTCACTCAAAATGGTGAATTAAAATAGTATTACCGAAAAAATCTTATTTTGATACATTCGGGGACAGGAGTTTTCGTACGTTTTATTTGACGAAAACCTGGGTATGTAGATACTGTCGACGTTTGTAAAATTTGAAGCGTGTGGGCTAAGTATTAAAAGAGGAGTAGGCTAACATAGCCTCCAACGTTCACTTTTATAATAATAGATTTTGAAGATGACTAAATATTATAAAAATCACAGAAAATCCGCGGAGTGGCAGTAAGGCCTGAGGAAAATTCAAAATATGGCAAAGAGAAAAAAAAATTCTCAGGCGAGGCTTTGCTACATAAAACGTTTTCTTTTTGTCTTATTTTGACTGTGAAATTTGATGATGCCTTCGCCCTGCAGAAGGCTTTTTTTTTTTTTTTTTACATTTCGGGGTTCCAAATGGTAGGGAGGTATATTTTTTAGTTTCCTTTGTGTCGCTTTCTCCTCTCATCCGCTTCTCCTTTTCACACACGCATGAGCTAGTGATTGTCATCACTTCCTTCCAAAGTGTTCCCTTTTACAAAAACTCTCCAGTGCGCAGTTCATCGTCATTTCATGACTGCTGACGTGGTGCGAAGGGCTTTAGCATGCAAAGAGGGTGCGGTTTAGACCAAAGATACTAGATACGATAAGCTGAGGCCGTCTAAGAATAAACAAACAAACGACTGCAAAAACAAAATAAATTGAAAGGAACGATCAAAGTGGAGTAGATCTGCTATAATCATCCAGAACTGAAACAGATTGATCCCGGACAGCGCCAAGTACCTCAGCTAGTAATATTATATAGTCTGAGTAGTATTGGTTGTTGTTGCTGTTTTTTAAGATTTTGCCCGGGCAGCGGCCTCGTTAGGCCTGCTCTTCTCAATTTCCAATTGCTAAGGCATCTTCAAAGTGCGCAACATGAACACGGACCATCCACGTTTTTCGTCCCTATCCGAGAAGACTAAGTGCTCGATCCTACCTATCACAGGATCGTGGACAGGAGATTCACCCAAATTTCCAACATGCCAGCATCAGCCGGGAATCAAACTCGGTACCTTGGGCATGAGAGGCGAGCGCCTTGCCTCTAGACCAGGGGTCACCAAACTACGGCCCGCGACGTCAGTTCATCCGGCCCGCCATGGTACTTGATTTTGTTTGATAAAACCAGGGAATATCTAGAGCTACGGGATGGACAAGCTTCCTCAAACCCAGATTCCTCAATACAAATGAGGGTTAAAAGCCAGGCCTTAGGCCCGCGCTTGTAAGTCTGTCAATTATCTTGCCCTCTGTGAAAAAAGTTTGGTGACCCCTGCTCTAGACCAAGGTGTCCCCTGACTGTATGGGCCATTTGTGCATGAAATTATTATTATGCGAGTAATGAAATTGTTCGTGGCACATTATAATCCTTGTGCGAGTACATAGCCCTCCTAAAGAAAAAAATTTTTTTAGTCTAGTTTAATAACGTAATTTGTTAGTTTTGAATATCAGTTACAGTTTCAAATGCGCTTCCATAACCAGACGAAACTCCTATAAAAAGAGTATTTGTGCAAGGTATTATTATGTAGTTGAGAATTTTTTTATGATACTAATTTTGTTATTGAGAGAGAGAGAGAGTGTGTGTTACGCTTGACTTGGCACGCTGGGAAAGACTTGCAGTTGAAAGAATTAACACGGAAAATCCGGCGTTAAAGCGCTTGTTAGCCGTGGAGCTGTAACTAGATGTATCTGCGCAGTCATGTTCTATTTTAATGTATTATATTCGTGTATTTCTTGTTTGGTATTGGCCTGTGGTTTCGCTGTTGTTGTTGTTGTTGTTGTTGATGTTGTTGGTGGTGGTGTTCGTGGTGGTGGTGATGGTGGTGGTGATGGTGGTGGTGGTGGTAATGGTGAGGTGGTGGTCGTGGTGGTGGTGGTGTGTTCTGACGCTCGGGAGCTGATCAAAAGAACACTCCCATCTCTCTCTCTCTCTCTCTCTCTCTCTCTTTCTCTCTCTCTCTTCCTCTCTCTTCATGCCAAGTGCGTGTTTCTTGCTTTCTGTCTTTCTTTCTCTCTCTCTTTGTCTCTGTCTCTGTCTCTCTTTCTTTCTGCCATGTGTTTGTGTTTCTCTGTCTGCCTGTCTCTTTGTCTGTCTCTACTGTTTGTCTGTCTGTCTGTCTGTCTGACTGACTGTCTCTTCCCCTCTCTCCCTTTCTCTTCCTCTCTGTTTGCATCTGTGTCGCTCTCTTTTCTCTTCGTTTCGCTCTCCGCCTCTCTCTCTCTCTCTCTCTCTCTCTCTCTCTCTCTTTCTGATGTCTTTAAAAGGGTGTTTGATCTGTGTGTGAAAAAAATAAATTGGGAGGATGGTGATGTTAAAGGTAGCTGTCGTTTTTTTTCTTTTCAATTATGCTTATTTTTATTTTTCATGATGAGGGCTTTGAAAGGAGTAGGGAAGCAAAACAAGCTAAGACGTTTTTCCCAAAGGGGGTTTGCTCCGTGGTTGCAAGATTAGGGACATCTGTATAGAACACACGAAATAATGTATGTAAATTAAACTCGGGGGGGGGGGGGGGTGGTATTTGACAAATAGTTGTATCCAACATTTTGCCGATTTTGAGGTTTTGTCATAAAAGTGGTTCTCTCACTCCTAATTTCATTATGTATAAGTGTCATTCCAATGGGTTAAAAACCTTTGGAGATATGTGTTTGTGGCGTAATGTTTTATGGGTTTAAGCCCTTTTACAGACCAAATTTCAATCACCACTTTCTCGAAAAGGCAAAAACATATATATATATATACAACAATATGGCAAGTACCCGACGAACTAATTGTTGGTGGAACGCGGAAGGTTTAATAAAGTATCAAATTCCAGGGTGATAATACAGCCACTCTTTATACCTTTACTTTGCAAAATACTCTTTATCCCCTTCCTATTTAAATTACGTGTTAACTCTGTAGGGAGCACATCCGTGATTAACTGACATTGTGCACGGTTTTGTTTTGTTTTTTGAGTACTTAAGCTAATTTTTCCGGGAAAATGCCTAGCTATATGATTGTAAAAAGTTATTTATATTTGAATAGATCCGCAATGTTTGCATATTTATGTATTGAAACCTTGTCATGCAGATAGCTTTTCAACGGCAAAACTAGACATATCACCTACATTGTTTTTTCCACCCGGGACGAGGAAGTGAAGTGCTCAATAGGCAAAGATGCACAGTTATGAACGCTTTTTAATCCGAGTACAATGGCATGGGACCAGTTACAGTCTCAATTTAGACAGAAATTTTAAAATGTTGTTCCCTCTTAATGGCCGTGAATATTGGAAACAAGTTAAAATATGGTTTAAGACGAGACAAAGAGAGGAGAGGAAGAGACAGAGAGAGAGGGGGTGCAAAGAGAGAGAGAGAGAGAGGCGGTGAGAGAAAGAGAGAGAGAACGGGAGAAAGGTAGAAAGAAAGAGACAGAGAGAGAGAGGAAGAGGGACCGGGGGGGGGGCAGAGAAAAACAGAGAAACAGAGAGGGGGAGAGATCAAGAAAGAAACACAGAAAGAGAGAAATAGAGAGAAGGAGAGAGAGAGAGACAAACAGAGAAATATAGGAGAAGGTGAGAGAGAGGAGAGAGAGAGACACACACACACACACACACAGAAAAAAGCAGTGAGAGATAGAGGGAAAGAGAGAGAGAAAGGTATAGAGAAACAGAGAGGAAGAGAGAGGAAGGGAGACAGAGGGGAAGAGGGGGAGGAAAAAGAAAGAGAGAGGGGGGGAGAGAGAAAGAGAGAAACAGAGAGAGAGAAATAGAGAGAAGGAGAGAGTGAGAAAAGGAGAGAAATAGAGAGAAGGGGAGAGAGAGAGAAAAAGAGAGAAATATAGAGAAGGAGAGAGAGAAAAGAGAGAGAGAGAGAGACACAGACAGAGAGAGAGAGAGAGAGAGAGAGAGAGCAGTCAACTCAAGTGTTGTACAGAATTCACGCTCCCTCCAACCCCTATTTTATCCTAAAAAAACATCATTATACATTATCATTTTCAAAGTTTGTTACATGTTACATCAAATGATATTTCCTTTCTTTCACATCATGAAACTACACAATTTGCTGTGTTTAGCCATGTTGCGATGAGAATCGAGATGTAGAAAATGTCACAAATTCCACACACAATATTTCCAGAGGAAACAATGAATAAAGCGGGCTTGAAATGCATGGATGATTTATCCAACGGTAGTTCATGTCTGAGTCAAAAGCAGGGCAAAACAGCCTTGATTCAGCACGCTACAAGCCAGAGGGACAGAACCATGTCTGTCTCTCTGTCTTTCTGTCCGTCTGTCTGTCTGTCTGTCTGTCTGTCTGTCTGTCTGTCTCTCTCTCTCTCTCTCTCTCTCTCTCTCTCTCTTCCTCTCTGTCTTTCTGTCGTCTCTCTATATTATTATTTTTTTTATCTCTCTTTCTCTCACTCTCTCTCTCTTTCTCTTTCTCTCTCTTTCTCTCACTCTCTCTCTCTGTCTATCTCTCTTTCTCTTACTCTCCCTCTTTGTCTCGCTCTCTTTCTCGTTCTCTCTCTTTCTCTCAGTCTCTTTCTCTCCCTTCCTCTGTCTATCTATCTCTCTCTCCCTCTATCTCTCCTCTCTTCTCTCCCTTTCTCTTTTCTCCCTCTCTGTCTCGCTTTCTCTCTCTCTCTCCTTTCCCTCTCTCTTGTTCTCTCTCTTTCTCTCTGTCTCTCTGTCTTTATTAAACCAAAATTCAAGTATCTTAAAAGTGTGATATTTTGTGACCTGTGCCAGAATAATAATATATTAAACTTCCATATTACTTACGAAAAAAAAAAAAATGTAGCGCTTGTAACGAAAGACTTCTAAAATACCAAACTTAGCTAACAGGAACATTCTTGCAATATTATATGAGTTGAAAAAATGTTGACCGATGGCTCGGCGTGGGCATTTTGTTTGTTGTGTAGAAAAAAAAAATCAATAGCCGCTCGTGAGAAATATCAGGTGCAGTATATTAAGCGCACATTCTTTCGAGGGCGACGGGAGGGGTGGGGAATAGTTTCTTCAACAGAGTAATGAGAACTATAAAATTAATGATACACTTGTTTACGCAAATCCGAGCTACAGAGAAGTTTCTGTTTGTGTCTGTACACAGTAGAATAAGAAAACAAAAAAATTGGATTTCTAAAAATAGTGGCTGTTTTCGTCGTTCTTTGCTCGTTTTCTTCTTGCTATTATTTAACTAAAACTATTAGAGTTTGCTCCTAGCTGTGGGGAGTGGACACTGGCTAATCGATTTGTCAGTAGTTGTGCAGCTTGAGGACAAATTGCTGTCCTTTATTTTTCAAAATAATTATATTTTAATGATAATTTAATTTCCCTTAATGCTGACCTGTACGAGTCGTCAGAACTAGCTTTAACCCTCTAGCGCTCATATAATTATTGCTTCCACATGTGCGTTTGGAACGTGTCAAGGTGAAATGAAGTAGGAGAGAGCAAGAGGGTGAATGAGAGAGAGAGAGAGAGAGAGAGAGAAAAAAAGAGAGAGAGAGAGAGAGAGAGAGAGAGAGAGAATGAAATTTCAGCACAAACATTGTGTTGATAAGTCTGAAAGCTTTTCAAAATGAGAGCGTTAGGCACCAGATGGCATTGTTTCAAGGATGGCACATCGAGCACTAGGAGGTTAAATTACTATAACATCGAAAGTCACTTTCTATAAGTGCTCTTTTTTTACGTACGTATTTGTATACTACCTTACTCCCTTTGGGAAATTTCCTTTGTGTCGTTGCATCCATTTACAACTGGAGCAGGTACGTCGTCGCCACAGTGCAGCGCCGGTCTGCGGTTGTTGTGTTGTTGTTGTTGTTTATTTTTTTTGGGGGGGGGATAAGGGGAGGAAAGGGGGGGGGTGGTAGGGATGAATCTCATTTGATTTTGCCCTGGCAACGGCCTGTTCGGCCTGCTCTTTTCGATTTCCAACTGACAAGGTATCTTTAACGTGCGCAACGTGCACACGGGCCCTCCGGATTTTTTCGTCCTTATCCGAGAAGACTAGGTACTCGATCCGACACCCACCCCCCCCCTCCCCAAATAGGATCAGGGACACAACAAAAATATGAGAAAAATCCCAAACTTCCAACATGCCTGCGCCGGCCGGGTTTTGAACCCTGTACCCTTGGCATGAGAGGCGAGCACCTTGCCTCTAGACCACCTTGTCTCCCCGGATGGTTGGTGGGTGTTTCTGGTCGGGCCTCCTTCTTTTGGATCATTCTTCTGTACGGTTTGTGTTGTCTTGCTTTTTCCTGGGACAATGTGACTGTTGCTATGTTGATAAGCTTGCTTCAAATTCAGAGCCAAACTTACACATTTTCTTTCACCAAAGTGCCTTTCTCAGAAGTTGTGCGTATTTTTCACTTCCATGGTGCGTTTTTTCTACGTCATGTCTCATGAAAATGCCCAGAATGAAATAATAAGACACGCATTTTAAAACTACCCACGTCTTCTGCACTTCCTGCAGTTACGGTCTGTAACACTTACGTAAAACGCATCAAATCTTAAGTTCATATAGATACTTTACATGACGGGCCCTTTTCCCTTAGCTTTTTTTAGCTCATTTTATTTAATCTTATTAATAGGAATCTGTGGGCTGAAAGCTGGCCCGAAATAAACGAAAAAATCGTGAAAGGCTCAAAGTGGCCGTTATCACGGCGATAGACCGTTAAACCCAAACTTAACACACCAAACCATGGAAAGGGGTATTAAGATACGTATTTGCTGAAAGATGCAATTTGTGTAAAGGTGACGTAAAAAAATTTCTGACATGACCAGGCCTTTATATTTACACATCAAATAATAATACAACAATAATGCATATCAATGCAAACAGAGAAAGATACAGCGAATCGTTTTTTTACCCTTTCTCTCTCTCTCTCTCTTCCCCCCCCCTCTCTTTCTCTTCCTCTCTGTCTCTGTCTTTCTCTTGGTCTCGCTCTCCGTCTGTCCCTCTTGGTGTCTCTCTCTCTCTCTCTGTCTCTCACTGTCTTTATGTTTCTCTATCTATCTATCTTTCTATCTATCTATCTATCTATCTATCTATCTATCTATCTATCTATCTATCTATCTATCTATCTATCTATCTATCTATCTATCTATTAATCTATCTATCTATCTATCTATCTATCTATCTATCTATCTATCTATCTATCTATCTATCTATCTATCTATCTATCTATCTATCTATCTATCTATCTATCTATCTATCTATCTATCTATCTATCTATCTATCTATCTATCTATCTATCTATCTATCTATCTATCTATCTATCTATCTATCTATCTATCTATCTATCTATCTATCTATCTATCTATCTATTAATCTATCTATCTATCTATCTATCTATCTATCTATCTATCTATTAATCTATCTATCTATCTATCTATCTATCTATCTATCTATCTATCTATCTATCTATCTATCTATCTATCTATCTATCTATCTATCTATCTATCTATCTATCTATCTATCTATCTATCTATCTATCTATCTATCTATCTATCTATTTATCTATCTATCTATCTATCTATCTATCTATCTATCTATCTATCTATCTATCTATCTATCTATCTATCTATCTATCTATCTATCTATCTATCTATCTATCTATCTATCTATCTATCTATCTATCTATCTATCTATCTATAAGGGCCTTTATGTTTCTCTCTCCTTCTCTCTGTCTCTCTCTGTCTCTCTCTCTCTCTGTATTAGAGTGTTTGCTTTGCATGTGAAGAAAGAAAGACGGGGGGGATGGTGATGTTATTCACCTCAACAAGATTATTATTTTTATAGATAGCTTGTGTGCCGTCCTTTACCAATGTTCCATGTCCTGTTACTTCTAGTAATAAGCCTGTTATTGAGTTATGTTGTGTTAGGTAGTGATGCATTAGATGTGTGTGTGTACCATGTATGTGCTCTTAAAGGCTCCGTGAATATGAAATTTCCCTCGTGAGATGATTAAGTGATTCCAGAGAGTCAGTATGTATAGAGAGGTTTCACGATTGGACGATTTGCACTGCGAGACACGGGAGGCTCTGTGAAACCACTGTTAACAGGGAGCGGAAAGTGGGTCGCTGCGGTGAACAATATCTGTTTGTGCATTTCCACGGGGTGTAAGAGCTTACAAACGGCTCTAAAATAGTTTCAATCAGCCCAAAAAGTATGAACAAACCACAGTAAACAGATATGCACACTATCTTTGGTGAAGGAGGTCTCTTTCTATTCTTCAATTTCTTGTTTACCGCAGCGACCCAGCTTAGCAGTTTGGCGGAAGTGAACCCTCTCTATACATCTATCCTCTCTGGTGATGCTTATTTTATCTATCTTATTATCTGATATTGGCCATATTGTTGTATGCGCAGTTTTGCCTTTTCGAGAAAATGGGGATTGAAAGTTTGGTCGGCAAAAGAGCTACGATGCATACAACATTATGTCACTAACACATATAATTAAGTTTAAACGTTTTTAACCGTTTGGAATGATACTTACACAATATCATGAAATTAGGCGTGAGAGAACCACTTTCGTAACAAAACCACAAAATCGGCAAAATGTCACATACAACAACATGGCAAACACCCCTCGCTATTGCGGTTACGAGCTTTATGTAGTTGACAGCTGATGGATGACTGACGTCAGCGGAAAATAACTGCCTGGCTGACCATGACTGCATGCACAGCGAATTTGGGGTTCGGGACCAGGTGGCAAGTTGGCTACAAACACTGATGACATAATACTAAACTGCTGCAAAACAAGTTAAGGCACGGAACCGACAACAAAGTTGCCAAAGTATGTCTTTTTGGAAGGAGTACGGGCTGCCCCGTGTGATACCCCGCTCATGTGCCCTCCAATAGTGACATCTCTGTAGTATCCCTGATACCCCGCTCATGTGCCCTCCAATAGTGACATCTCTGTAGTATCCCTGATACCCCGCTCATGTGCCCTCCAATAGTGACATCTCTATAGTATCCCTGATACCCCGCTCATGTGCCCTCCAATAGTGACATCTCTGTAGTATCCCTGATACCCCGCTCAGGTGCCCTCCAATAGTGACATCTCTGTAGTATCCCTGATACCCCGCTCAGGTGCCCTCCAATAGTGACATCTCTGTAGTATCCCTGATACCCCGCTCAGGTGCCCTCCAATAGTGACATCTCTGTAGTATCCCTGATACCCCGCTCAGGTGCCCTCCAATAGTGACATCTCTGTAGTATCCCTGATACCCCGCTCAGGTGCCCTCCAATAGTGACATCTCTGTAGTATCCCTGATACCCCGCTCAGGTGCCCTCCAATAGTGACATCTCTGTAGTATCCCTGATACGCCGCTCACATGGAACTGCTCCCGTTTTTTTTTTTCTTTTTAGAAAGAGCGAGCTCAACATCGGTTTTCTCGAAAACTCTGTTGGAATTATTTTCAAATTTGCATGGATTCATATTTCATACTAAACATAATGGAACTGATTTGTATGTAAATTTTAACTTGGGGGAAGGCCGGGGGAGGGGGGGCAAAAAACAAGAGGGGGGGGGGGCATAAAGCGTACGTAAGCTTTTTCGGCGATATTAATGCATTATTATTATGTTAGTTTTGTTCAGGGTTGTTCAATGAAAATAAGATGGACGAGTAGGATTTGTATGAAAGTTAAATAAAGGCCATGATCCTAATGAAACATTCAGCCAATCAATAGCCAGTGCAGAATACCTTCAGACATTTCAAAATGTCAAGGTCTTATCATCATGGTCATTCAACATTTTAATGGTTGTACACTCGTATACCCGAGGGGGAGAGGGGTGAAGCCAACTGTAGGGAAAGCGTATGGAAAGAAGGGGGGGGAGGGGCTCTGAAATCGCCCAAATCATGGAGGCCCCCCCTCCTCCCCCCCCCCCCGCCCCCGGCAAACTTGAATGAATGCCCTTGGATATGAAGAAGAAAGGGTGGAATCCTGGAGCTGTGGGGGAGGGGGGGGGCAGGGCAGTAGACGAGCTTCCCTCGGTGTGGTGTTTTTTTCACATAATTATATTTGGCCTGTTTTGGGAACAGATGTATTACTTTCATCGTCAGAGGGAATCCTGCAAAGGGGCAGTGTCGCGATGTGGGTTAGATGGGGATATTTCGACTGACACTCTTTCGAGGTCCGCTCCCACAATCGACGAACACACAAAAAAAAATACTTGCACTCTAAAAACTAAATAAATCAATTGCTTTGATTTTTAGCAGAACTGTAGGGCAGTTTAATTACAGGAATTAATGTAACAAATATAATTATAAATATAAATATCAATTCAAAGGCAACTGAATCTAACTAATGAAACTACAGCTTTCTATAAAGACTAACGTATTCAATCTAACTACTTGCAGGTCATATGAGTTATATGCCAAATAGAATCCGCGCACGTGGCGACGGATATAACAGTTTAAATTCTATTAATTCAATGAGACATGTTATGATATGGACATTTCCTCTAGACACGCCATGGAGAATGCTTGTACAACCATGCGTTGTCTGGCGGTAGCTCTGAAACTGTCTTCAAAAGTAAGTAGAACGGTTCACTTTCATCATTACAAATTAGTATGGACTCTCACCATGCGGCCCTCACTAGGAGTGAGAGCGCTGGATGTAAACGCTGTGGGTTTATATCAAACCAAGTAGCTTAGGCTCTGGAGCTTTAAATCAGGCTCCTCACAATGGACTGCTCAACTGCGTCTCTATGTCTCTCATCTGGCTGAGGACTATCGCCGTCCACCTCGTAAATGGATTTTCTGCATGTGGCCCAGAACTAAGTTCTGTATGGCCTTAAATACTGGACTGCATCTGCAGCTTACCGTCTAATTCCTGGATTGTGATTGGTGCAACCACTTCTAGCTCAGCTGCCGAACTGAGTTATTTTAAGTAACAGCCCTACGCAACGACCTTGGGTCGACATCAAAGGTCGAATTACTTCAATACAATATAATGTAAATTTTATAGCAATAAATTCTTAACATGTTCAAAACCCCGAGCTTTTACTCTGGATCACGGTATTTTCTGTACGTCAACAGACGTCTCAATAACATTTAATTCCTACTCACCCCTTCCCTCTTTACTAACCCTAGTTCAAAACACGAGATACAACAAGTGCTCAGTCATGCACACCTACGCTGTCCGTCTATCCTTCCCCACATCTTCTGTCTATCTATTATAAAAAAAACTGTTCAAAACAACTTGTTTACGAGACCAAGTTATGCTGGCTCGCACAATAATTACGTTTGTAAAAATTACTCACCGCTCTCTCACAAAAATTTAGTCAGTGGAAACATTTATGAATTAAATCTGTTCTTGACAGGCAGTATGTTGACACGGTGTCTATTTGCCCTGAGCGCCAACTTCGTCAGGTGCTGTGTGGGGAGGCAAGGGACATGTTTGCCTACAAGTGGAAAGGGATTGGTATGTGGTACATTTTTATGTGGGATGGGGCAATGTTTTGCCTTTATCCGGGAAGCAGGAAGTGATAGCGTCCTCTGTGTGTGTTTGTATGTGTGTGTGAGAGTGTGTGTGAGAGTGTATGTGAGAGTGGGTGAGGGTGTGTGTGAGAGTGGGTAGAGTGTGTGTGAGAGTGTGTGTGAGAGTGGATGTGAGAGTGGGTGATAGTGGTTGTGAGAGTGGGTGAGAGTGTGTGTGAGAATGTGTGTGAGAGTGGGTGAGAGTGGGTGTGAGAGTGGGTGTGAGAGTGGGTGAGAGTGTGTGTGAGAGTGTGTGTGAGAGTGGGTGTGAGAGTGGGTGAGAATGGGTGTGAGAGTGGGTGAGAGTGTGTGTGAGAGTGTGTGTGAGAGTGGGTGAGAGTGAGTGTGAGAGTGTGTGTGAGATTGGGTGTGAGATTGGGTGTGAGAGTGGGTGAGAGTGGGTGTGAGAGTGGGTGTAAGAGTGAGTGTGAGAGAGAGTGTGAGTGTGTGTGTGAGAGTGCCTGTATGTGAGTGTGTGTACATGAGAATGTGTGTATGTGTGTGTGTGCTGTGCATGTGCGTGTGCGTGTGTGTGTGTATGTATGTGTGTCATGTCCGTCTTATATTCTGACTTTATACCTATCTATATTTAAATACTATTAAATTTATCGTAATACTTTATGTATTTATTTCCGAATGGACAAATACAGTTATCGTATTCGCGTTCGTATTTGTAACCAAGAAACTACAATAATATGAAAATGTCAAGGCTTATTTCTCATTTTGTTCAAAATCATACAATCAAAACGCAGAAAACATGACATGTACCACAAGACCGGCTTATTTCTTACTTCGTTTTCAAGTCTGTGACATAACCAAGAAAATCCAACACTATTAGTAAGATGACAACGTTTATCTCCCGTTCCTTACAAGGATAGGACATAATCAAGAAAATACAACATTTACAAACATATGGCAATGTTTATCTCCCATCTTTAACATTTATGTGACATAGCAAAGAAAATTAATTTAATATAACTCTGTTAGAAAGCTTCTTTCTCATTGTTTTTTTTTTTACAATCATGGGTCATGACCAAGAAAATATGATACTATTATCAAGACGACAAGGCTTATCTCACATTTGTTATCATTATTCCCTTTCTTTCTTTCCACTCTCCAAACCCACAAACCACCCAACCGCACCCCTGGGTCAATCCGACGTATGTTTATACATTGAATTTCTGGGGGATTGGCAGGGTTGCCGTAAATGCGGGTTCCTTACTTCAAACCTGTGTCGATGCAATGTCGTAACCAGAGGACCTACGTAGAAATGGTCTTATGTGCAAACTTGACATTTCGTCAAATTTCAACGGTTCCTGTCTTGTTATTTGAACTCTCTTAGTCGATGAGTTGGATGGTGACGTCAGTACATTGAGTTTCAATGAGATCCAACTATACTGCTCGAGGTTTCATTGAAACCAAAGAATATAGAAGTAGTACTTATTATTTCTACAGTCTTTGTTGAAACTTAGTGGTGTGACGTCACCATCCATCTATTCGGCCCACCAGAATCGGCCGGCGGGTGCCTTGGCTAAGTCTTTAATTCTCACATTACTTGGACTGCACGGAATTCCTAACGCACACTAGAAAAACCGCTACTTACCTAATTGGTTTCAATCCCCCGTCTCATTGTGTAATGTTAATAGTTGTCTCTACAAAATTAAAGGCACAAAATATTTTCTCTAAAAATTCGTGGACAATACCTGAAGCTGCCAAACCTTTAAAGATCATATTATTCTTTCTGAAAATAAACTGAAATCACTCGGCCAGTGTGAGTACGGTGGAAGGGCCACTTCATAATGGTCACAATTAAATAAACATAAGATGAAACAGAGGGTTTGATAATTGTGACAATCGTGAAAAAAAAAAAAATGATGGAAAGATGAAACGTGTGACTAATGTTTTTCGTATGAAATTGTTTGAGAATATCGTGTTGGCCACCAAATTAAAATCCAATACGATGGAAAAATCCAAGATGGCCGCCAGTAAAACAACAATCTGTAATTTCACATCCTTGTTGGCAAAGCATCGAGTTTACAGCCACAGATGTTATAACTAGCATAGCCTTGTCCTTATCAAGCCTCTTTCATTCATTAGCAACATACTCTAACAAATTCTCCAAGCGTAACTTTCGTATAAGTATGTCCGACGCCTCTTCCACGAAATATGTAGAAAATTTTATTGCTGCTTTGAGTAGACAGATGGCAGCTGACTTTAAGTCCGTTTGATGCCACTTGACGTCAGTTGAGAGCTTTTTTTTTTTTTTTATTGAAAGAAGAAATACAATAATTTAATTCTATATTATTATACATTACAGTAGACAATAGACGGATGCAAATTACGGTGTCAGTGGTGGTTAGAGAGACAGTTACCCCAAAAATAGATTGAACGCAATAAATTAATTTAGCAGCTGATGAATTGATTAATCAGTCGGACCTTTGCTTAGACTACCTAGATTTTCCTGTTAACCGATTATTCATTATCCGACCAATTGATTTAACTGTCCTTCCAATAACTCTTTGTATAGTGTAAGAGGCTGTCAAGATGCTTACCAAGAGAACAGATGCCATACTGACCACAGGAGTCCTGTTGCTGGGTATAGGATTTATTTTGCATATGGTGGGCCTGTTCACTTCATATTGGATGTCGGAATCAGATGGGCAAAAACAAACATTTGGGATGTTTGCAGTATGTGCGGGGGCTCTATGTAATTCGTACACATGTAAGTCTTTCAAGTTGTCCTTACGAAGATACCCGGTACTGATGTGACAAGACTGAAACACATGTCCAATTTAATGATTGGTTTTTGTTGTCAATTTTATGTGTTTTCATATTATTTAAATATACATAAAATGATATAATATGCAAATAAAGACATATTTAATGGATTAAAAATTACAATTTGATTATATTAAAAATGGCCATCAAAAGAAAAAAAAGGATGAAAAGATTTTTTTATGAATATTATGAAGTACAATGAAAAACATATAATATTAGGGTTAATTCAAATTAGTAAAAATTAAAATCCAATTACTTAATCTATTGATATATTTATCACATTTTTATGATAGGGACATTATTGTTAATTAATCCAAATGCCGAGTAGTTTAATGCTGACGAGCTGTGTGCCATTGTATTGGAAAACAGTAGAATTGCAATGTAGATCACCAAAGAGGGTGAGGACTTGACTCAGGCACGCAAAGAACTACAATATTTCCATGAGATAACTTTTCAAGCAGACTTTTCACAGTTTCACCAACGGTTAAAGAAAGACAAAAAAACAAAAAACGCCGAACTTATTCACACCAGCAAGTCATGTCGGCAGACTGACAGGCAGACAGACAGACAGAAAGACAGACAGGCAGACAGACAGACAGACAAACAGATAGACAGACAGAAAGACAAACAGATATAGATAGATAGATAGATAGATAGATAGATAGATAGATAGATAGATAGATAGATAGATAGATAGATAGATAGATAGATAGACAGATAGATAGATAGATAGATAGCTAGACAGACAGACAGACAGACAGACAGACAGACAGACAGACAGACAGACAGACAGACAGACAGACAGATAGATAGATAGATAGCTAGACAGACAGACAGACAGACTGACAGACAGACAGATAGATAGATAGATAGATAGATAGATAGATAAAAATTCTTTATTTCCATGTGAATACAATACAGATTGTACAGATATAATATCGAAACATTACATCTAAGTGGAAATTGTGCCATGGTGGGTGGCTTTACTTGATCTCTTCTATGGAAGGGATGGACAAAACTGGAACATGTTTTTAAATAGACTTAATAATTCCTATTATACGACCTGCATCTTTTATTCCAGATTTTGAATGATCCAATAACTGAACTGATACTACAGTACTTAGATATGAACTTACTTTCTGAATTGTTAATGTTTAGTTTCTTCAGCCCAGTAATAAATCTTCTGTGAACATTTCCCAAACTTCCAATTATTAAAACTATTATATCACATTGGTATCCCATAGCACTGATTTCAATGGCTAATGGGAAATATTTGTCAAATTTGCCTTGATAACATCTATCAATGTAACAGCCGTATCGTACTGCTACTTCAAGGATCTGGACTTTCTTATTAGTATTGTCTATAACTGTGATGTCAGGACGTGTTGCTCTGGTGGTAAAGGATGTTGCATCTGATCCAAACATTGATGGGTTGATGAGTGTGTCCTTTAGTACTTCTTTGTTACGATTGTAATAAGTGATCTTCCTTTCAATAATGTCCATTATTCTGTTGTGTCTTGCTTGGTACATGCCGCTAAATTTCGTGCACCCGTTCAATGCATGGCATACTGTTTCCGAGGGGTGGTGGCATAACTTGCATGATTTAGTATAGGCGTTGGGGTAGTACAGGGACAGTAGGGTCTCGACTTCTAGGATCTGCAGTCGCCCACGTGTGACAAATGATCTGATCTTGTCATCCAAACTATGGTTAGTCAAATGTTCGTATGACACACTGTGGTTGATATCACAAATCCCAGACTGGGAGATGTAATAATTATAACAAGACAACAATCACGAACGAACAAGTTTAACACTTAACAGAACAACCCATCAGACTCACACATTTATTAAACATAATTATACAGATAATAGCGCAATTACATACATTATATTATTGAATTTAACTGCCGTACAACGGCCTTATTCCCACATGCACTCTTCCTCGGATCCACAACCCGGTAGATACTTCCTAAAGACACTTCGGCCTCAGCCTCTCCCCTCAGGGTCTTAATAGCACATTAATAATTCACTGGCACCGCAGTCTCTCAATATCACCTTCCTATTGCCGTAACACCTTGGCATTCCACTAGCACCTCAGCAGGGCAATAGCACATTATCATTTCAATAGCCCATCAACATGGCAATAGTACATTATCATTTCAATAGCCCATCAACGTGGCAATAGTACATTATCATTTCAATAGCCCATCAACATGGCAATAGTACATTATCATTTCAATTAGCACATTCACGCTCATATCTACGTCCCTGTCCGTGGCCAGACTGCCACCACTTTATGTGCCTCTACTGTCCTGCACCGACAGCCTCACTCTTGGCCTATGTGTGGCCTCCGGCCCTATGCTGGCCTATCCCCTGTGCTCACCGAGGTGGCTCTTCGGCCCGTCCCCGACACCTACAAGAATAACATTACATTGGTATAATACCATACCATTTCTATTCACTCCACCTCTCCTTACAACCCATGAAGCGTACACACAATAGTTCACATTTCACTCACCAAACATCTTACGGTAACACACCTCCATCGTAGTACACAATACTCACTCGTGCTACAAATCCATGAACTCAACTTTCATCTATCGCTCATGGCGCACATTGCTATATCCAATATCAAGGACTTCCACATTCCTCACATATACTTATTTACATCATGGTAATAGACGAATATAATACATCAATCATAATTATCAATCATCCTTTCACCTACCAGTCATCACTGGAAAAAACTCTCTCACTAGTCTTCCGACTGCTTCCCTTACGTTCGCCCACTGGGCTTTCTCTTGCGTCCGCTCTTTAGGACGTTCTAACTTGCAGTGATAGTAATACAGCGCTCTCGCCTCATTCAGACCCCCACCACTCATAACATGCACGCTTTCCCTTACTTGTCTACGTGCGTTAATTTTACTCTCCTCCTTTCCCCCCGTAATTATTAACTATCGCTCACTCCACTCGTGACAACAGCCCCCACCCCAAAAAAATTAATGCAATTAATTTCAAATCGCATCAAGATGAATGTCAACGAGTGAGCGTGAGCAATACCTACATTAAAAATGACCTACCAATGCCCCTAGCACATAAAATACCGGAATCAGGAGAAAATATGGGGATCAATATGCCCTGCACTATGCATATATGTATCACATCATCAATAGCTAACTAAACACAATACCTAATACAGAATCAAAAACCAATCAACCTATCAACCATTCTTCATATCATATTTATAATGTCAATATTTTAAAGTCGACGACTCATTCACACAGATCCTGTCAATGTTCCTGTCCTCCGATGTATAAGCTCCTGAACTCTTCCCCTAGGCTCGACTAAGGTAGTCGGCGATATGATTGCTGGTTCCTGGAATTGGTTGAATAATGAAGGTATACGGCTGCAAAGCCAATGCCCATCTAGACAAGCGTGGGCTGGACGAACGATTCTTCGACAAAAACGTTAGTGGCTTGTGGTCTGTCTGGATACAGAATTCTCGTCCCATGAGATAACGTCCTAATTTCTGGACGGACCACACAATGGCAAGACACTCACGCTCTATCACAGAATACTTTCTTTCTCTCTGCAATAACTTCCTACTGACATAACATACAGGATGGAAACATTCGTTCTTCTCCTGTAGAAGACAGGCGCCGACACCAGAGTCCGACGCATCCGTTCTGAGGACAAAATTAGATCGAAAATCGGGTAATATCAGAATGGGTGACGATGATAATGCTGTCACCAAATTATCAAATGCTGTCTGACATTCAGACGTCCACTGGACCTTATCGGGTTGTCCCTTCTTAGTAAGGTCAGTAAGAGAAGATGACAAGGAGGAAAAATTTGGAATGAACTTTCTGTAATAATTTAAAATTCCCACTAAGCTTCTGACTTGTTTCTTTGTTTTAGGGATTTGCAACCCTACTAATTTGTCAATTTTTGTTACTTCAGGCCTCTGAACACCTCTACCCACGATATGTCCTAAGAATACTATCTCTGGACATGCCAAATCCATCTTTGCGGGTTTAGCAGTTAACCCAAAATGACGTAATCGTTGAAAAATTACTGTTAATGTCTGAATATGTTCAGACCATGACGACGTATGACACGCTCCACTGGTTTCGTCTGAGCACACAGATACTCTGGTCTCTCATAAAATTTCTGTAGCATATTAACATGGAAAACCTTACTTGATCCATCAATGTGGATAGCGTAATCTACCTTTGAAACAACTCGCTCAATAACATAAGGACCCTTCCATGTCATCAATAACTTATTATGGTCCGTAGGTAATAACAATAGGACCTTGTCTCCTGGCTTAAAAATTCTCAGTTTGGATCCTCTATCTTTATAGTTCTTTGCTCTTGCTGAAGCGATACTAGACGCTTCTTCCGCAATATTCTGAAGAGGGGCCTGGGGTGTACGACCCTTATGCGTCGTCCTTTGGCACGCACTGCACGTCTTACAATATAACCGTACATCTCTGTATACTGACGGCCAATAAAAATTTTTCAGAACTCTTTGCTTGGTTCTAGCACTTCCCATATGATCCGCTAATGGAACATCATGGGCCAGACGCAATACCGTTGCAATCAAGGATACCGGCACCACTACCTGCTTCTGAACCGAAGCCACCGTCACATACTTACGGAACAGAATGCCCCCCTAGATTACAAAGGAAGATGACCCGTTCTTATAATTTCTCGTTTTTCCATTTCGCGCCTCCCCAAAACATGGATTCAATGATGGATCCTCCTTTTGTAATCTCGCCAAGCGCTCTGGTGTGATATCCAGGTTGACCGCTGGCGTTGCCACAGGTCTAATTTTACCCTTATCACCTACCGGTCGACGTGTCTCGACTGCGGCACAAAAGTCAATACCTTTTGATTGCGACCATGCCTGCACATTCTCCTCGGAAGGGGAAACCTCCCGCGATACATTACCAATGATGAGCTGGGCGCCTGGAAAGCAACCAACGACTGCTTCGACTTCCCCGCTAAGGAAAGGCGTATCTATCACTATCTTTGCCAATGGTAATTTCTCAATGGCCCCTGAAAATTGGATGCACGGGACAGTCTCACCTGTAAACTGCGAATCCCGAATGCAGTCCCTATGCACTCCCACAACGGCAGGTCCTGTATCTCGTAAAACCGAGACCGGTTCGTCCCCAACAAACCCCGGATAAACCCTAAGACCACCTCCTGTATGACATGAATTTATAACGGGGATCTTTCTCCCACAAGGTAAAACACCGGAAGATAATAACTTCTCACAACTGGGACACTTAGAATACTGTCCGCCTCCGTTGTCCGATGTAACACACGCAGCCGCATGATGAAATTTATTAGGGGAACATGGACTGGAGCCACTGCGATTGTCATCCACGTTCGCCGCTATCCTACCTGCAGGGCAATTCACGCTGATGTGATCTGCTCTTCCGCAGTTCCAACACTTCGCGGCCCTACAATCGCGTGAAAAATGCCCCACGCGTCCGCAAGTCCAACATTCCGCTCCCTGAGCACCGCTAAACCTCGGTCCCCGTGACCCATCGCGACCGGAACTAAAGTCCCTATGCCGTCGGTCATCGGCAAAGGTTACAAATCGCCCTCGGCCATTACCGCGACCTAGCCCTCCTGCTCGGTCAAACTTACCGGATCCATATGCAGGTGATTGGTGATACCCCCTACGTTGCCCCTGGGCTTGCCCGTTATAGGCACCACGCTGACGCGACCTGTCTTTATGTCCTGCCGGCGACCCCTGAACCACGGCGACGTAACCAGCATCCTGTACGTACGCCCTCGCGACTGGTTTGGACGGGTGTGCCGTACGGTATGCTTCCGCCAACTTAGACGCCTCCTGCACCGTCGCGGGTTCGTTTTCTTTCAGGAAAGCCACCAGATCTTTATGGCACGACGCGTAGAGCTGGTCACGGATCATTAGGTCTTTTAATTTAGCAAAATCCGCGCCCACATGCGCCAAGTCCATCCAGTTCGTGAAATATTCTGTTAGTCTCGCGACGAAGGCAGCAAAGTCCTCCCTGGTATCCGCACGTGCTCGCCTAAACTGCTCCCGGAAGTATTCCTCGGTACGCGCAAATCGGCGAAGCAGCAAAGACTTCAGCTTATCATAATCATGTACGTCTTCGCGCTGTAGCTCTTTAAAGTAGGTTAACGCTCGCCCCTGCAACAAGGAAGCCAGGTACGTGGACCATAATTGTTTATTCTCCCCCCATTGCAGTTGTGCGTTCAGTTCGAACCTGTAAAGGAAGGCGTCTGTGTCGTCCTTCCGGTCGTCGAACGTAGGCAGCTTAATCCTAACACCACTTTTGTTTTGCCCCTGCCGCTCAACTGTTTCTGTTGGCGCATTCTTCTTGATTTCCAACTCCGCGATTCTTACTCGCGTCTCTCTCTCCTGCTGCTGAGCTTCTAACTCCTTTAACTTTAACTCCCTCTCCTGCTCCTCTCGCTCTCTATCCTTAGCACGCTCATCGCGCAATTCTGCCTGCTGCTCTTTAATCCAGCTGCGCAGCTCCTCTCCCTCAAGGCCAAGTTCCGTACCCAATTTCATGAGCTCACGGAGATCCGCCATTTCACAGATTTATGGTTATGGTATGTATTATGAAAAAGACCAACCTGTCGGTATGATCACTAACGACACGACCAGAGACCTGAGATCACACCAGATATAACAACACCCAATTGTCTCAAATACAATTCAGAAATTTACCTACTGAACATTTTATAGCATACTCTCTCTAACTAATTCTATGTTCATACAATGTATAGCAATATTAATAATAAACGAGAATAGAAACGACAAGAATGAAGAACTTCAGAAGAAGGAACACAAGGACATCAAAGACAACGAACCAGACTAGGTCAAAGCTTCTAAAAAAAAACTATAATGGAAAAAAAATGCAACCTAACTACGCCGATTACACTACAAGGTACGAACAAGAACAGAGTCTGAAAAAAAGAACGTATCTACAGATAGGTCAGAGAGGGACAAGAGAAACGTCTTCCTAAAACAACGAGGAAGATGGAACGCCACAATCTAAACAAAATTACAGGTCCCTATAGAACTGTTCACTGTGATGAACGAAGTTCCAAGTTTACCACGCCTTTTTTAAAGGATAAACTAAGTTCAACACAGCAAACCCGCGCCACCGCCCGTATAATCTATTACGACAGAAACAGAAAAACAGCGGAAAAAGACAGGTTAAGGAACAGCCCCCAATCCAGGGTACAAAATTTCAGTTTCACTTAACTTTCTACTAGACTTAAGTTCCTCCCCTTTCTCGGAGCTCTGGCTGCTTGACCTCTACAGGCTGGCACACACACTCTGCAGAAATTTAAGTACACATTAATACATATTCATCAAAATACATGCATCAATACATATTCATAAAAACACATAAATCATACCATCATGAAATTTCCATTCATCCCACGAAAAAGACAGCACAAATTCCTACCACAAGATAAGTATTACGTGGACAAAAATTAAAGTAACAAATGCCCACTGAAAAATACCTACTAACTAACTACAACTAAATATTACGAAAATGGACGAGTCACAACGGACGAGCCCCCAGTGTCACAAATCCCAGACTGGGAGATGTAATAATTATAACAAGACAACAATCACGAACGAACAAGTTTAACACTTAACAGAACAACCCATCAGACTCACACATTTATTAAACATAATTATACAGATAATAGCGCAATTACATACATTATATTATTGAATTTAACTGCCGTACAACGGCCTTATTCCCACATGCACTCTTCCTCGGATCCACAACCCGGTAGATACTTCCTAAAGACACTTCGGCCTCAGCCTCTCCCCTCAGGGTCTTAATAGCACATTAATAATTCACTGGCACCGCAGTCTCTCAATATCACCTTCCTATTGCCATAACACCTTAGCATTCCACCAGCACCTCAGCAGGGCAATAGCACATTATCATTTCAATAGCCCATCAACATGGCAATAGTACATTATCATTTCAATAGCCCATCAACGTGGCAATAGTACATTATCATTTCAATAGCCCATCAACATGGCAATAGTACATTATCATTTCAATTAGCACATTCACGCTCATATCTACGTCCCTGTCCGTGGCCAGACTGCCACCACTTTATGTGCCTCTACTGTCCTGCACCGACAGCCTCACTCTTGGCCTATGTGTGGCCTCCGGCCCTATGCTGGCCTATCCCCTGTGCTCACCGAGGTGGCTCTTCGGCCCGTCCCCGACACCTACAAGAATAACATTACATTGGTATAATACCATACCATTTCTATTCACTCCACCTCTCCTTACAACCCATGAAGCGTACACACAATAGTTCACATTTCACTCACCAAACATCTTACGGTAACACACCTCCATCGTAGTACACAATACTCACTCGTGCTACAAATCCATGAACTCAACTTTCATCTATCGCTCATGGCGCACATTGCTATATCCAATATCAAGGACTTCCACATTCCTCACATATACTTATTTACATCATGGTAATAGACGAATATAATACATCAATCATAATTATCAATCATCGTTTCACCTACCAGTCATCACTGGAAAAAACTCTCTCACTAGTCTTCCGACTGCTCCCCTTATGTTCGCCCACTGGGCTTTCTCTTGCGTCCGCTCTTTAGGACGTTCTAACTTGCAGTGATAGTAATACAGCGCTCTCGCCTCATTCAGACCCCCACCAATCATAACATGCACGCTTTCCCTTGCTTTATACGTGCGTTAATTTTACTCTTCTCCTTTCCCCCCGTAATTATTAACTATCGCTCACTCCACTCGTGACAGTTGATACCTTTTGCCTCGCGGACAATGAGGCCTTGAGATGTCTTTGACAACAGTTCCTCCTGGCATCTTTTTAAACGATCTCTCTTAAACGTAGAGGAGAACTTGTTTGAATCAGTAAACATGTAGGAGACTTCGTCGTCAATTTTTATTTCAAGTGCGTATTCATTATGGCGACACAGCATGAGGATGTTATTTCTGGTACACATTTCATTCAGAAAGATCCATTCAGATCTTCCCCATTTGACATTGGTATTCTTCACTACAGCTCCTTTATTGTTGACTGCGTACCCAACAAAATTTGGGTAGTCTTCGGTGGCGGTCGCTTTGCGTTGGTCCATATGTAAATGGAGGGATCTTCTTGCTGTCTCTTTCACGACAGGATCATCACTGTTTAGGAGTGATAAGTGGAAAGACATATACTTGGCATAATAGATGACTCGAGGGTTCAAGATCCCAAGGCCGCCTTTTGACTTAGGGCTGAAAAAATATGATCTGGTGGATGATGAGTTGAGCCCAAGCCAGTGTCGGATGTGAAAGACCATGGTGTCTTCCAAGTGATCAAGATTCATTTCTGAAAACATTAAGTTGGAGAAGTAAAATGTCAGCTTAGACAGACACATCACGGTGATAGTTTGCAGTTTTGCTGACGTTGTTAACAAAGATGTGTCAATATTTGCCATGGTTGTATCAAAATCTGCAATTAGTTTTTCCACTTGCTGATTGTTGCTGGTGTTTGTGATGTTCATTTCATGAGCAAGATAGATGTACTGCTGGTCACTTTCGTACATTGGAATAGGCGCACCTTGGATATAAAGGTTAAGCTCTCCAGTCTTAGCGTTTTTCTTCCATTTATTCCCTGTGCGCTGGCCGTGAAGAATCGCGCATTTCCTGTGCTTCACTTCCATGCAGGAAGTTTTCATAAATATGTCCGTTTTCCTTATCATTTCTTCCATTTCACGCTCATCAGCTGCGCAGATACTAACGTCGTCGACGTAACCCTGGACTGGATTAAGATTGTTCCTAATTAGTCCCTGTACATCATAAGGCTGGTTAATCCATCGAAGCCATTTATCTATGCCCTGTTCAAAAACGATAACTGACCAAGGACAGCCTTGAATTACCCCCCTTCCTCTTGATATTATATTGGTTGCTCCCCTTGCGGTCTTGACTTGAAAACTAGACCCGTTGTATATATCATGTGTTAAACGTATGTATTTATTGGGGTAGCCACTTTCTTGTAGTTGTTCTATCATGAAAGAGTGTTCAATGCTTCCAAAAGCATCTTTGATGTCAATGAAGCCCATAAATAGCTTTCCAGTTTTGTTGAGAAAGTTGCTGATAACTGACTTAAGGCAGAATACGTGTTCCTGTAAACCATTTCTAGGGATGGAACCTTTCTGGCATGATGTAAGACGGCCAGTTTCAACTATCCACTTCATTAGCCGTGTTTGAATTATTCTCATGAACAGCTTTGTAAGACGTCTGTAACAATGATATTGGTCGCCAGTGGTCAATTTCATTTGGATTGCCATTCTTTTTCTGGACTAGTGTTATAATACCGTGTTTCCACTCAGGCGGAACACGGCAGTGTGTCAAGCAGATGTTAAAAATCGCTGTGAGCACAGGCACGAATTTCCTCATGTTATGTTTGACTGTGCAGTAGGTGACTCCGTCTGCACCAGGTGACCTGCGGTTTGGTAAAGTTTTTGTAACATTTGTCACCTCTTCGTGTGTAATGGGGTCAATGGTTGGCTTCCATGTAGGGAGAGGGGTTACTACCTCCGGCCATGGGCATACGGCTGTAGCTGGGGGATTGTACGACGACGTACATCGGTTCTTAAAATGTTCCTCAATTAGATGAGGCTCGATGTTACATGCCTGGGAGATAGTACGGCGCCCTTTGTTATTTATGACTTCTATAGCCTGACTTTGGTTGCTCTGCCACATTTTCGTGAGTTCTTCCCTGCTGACAATGGACTCGTCCGGCTCTCGGAGGGTTCCCCGTTTGAATGATGGCTGAATGTGTGTTTTAATGAATCCTATCATTTCATTACTGTTGTTATGAAGCGAGATTCGCTGCTCGTCTTCTGAAGGACAAGTATGACTAGTTCCCAGATCTAGAGGTAGAACGGGGACTGGGAAATTTGATAGGATGCGTTTCACATATTTCAAAAACGCTACACTGAAAGGTTGGCCATCTGGCCTAGTTTTGTTGCACACACTGTCCTTGACCTTGTTGTAGAACACACTTGATAGAATAGTCAGTATTTTCCACCACATGCTAGGATCTGGATGAGCATAGCGGGGTTTAAAGATGGTAGGCTTCGTGCTGATAGCAATACGAAACGCCTTTTCATATATAATGAATTCGTCCCAAAGCTGGGCGTTGTTAAAGCGATTCCAACTCACCGGATTCCACAGTGTGTTATGGTCGACATTTTGGTAGTTCCGGTCGAAATTTTGAGTTCCAGGTGAAATAAGTTTTATCCTTCCACTTCTCATGGCACTTTTATAACACACTCTGAGCCTAGGGACTAGGCCCACAGTTCTGTTCACCATGGCTACGTTATCGGCGGCAGTTACGACGGATCACGGCCCCAAAACAGCAGGAAGAACAGCACTACACAAAAGCGCAGCTAGTTCAGCCGCCATCTTGATAGATAGATAGATAGATAGATAGACAGGCAGTGAAACAGACAAACAGACAAACAGACAAATAGATAGATAGATAGAAAGATAGATAGATAGATAGATAGATAGACAGATAGATAGATAGATAGATAGATAGATAGATAGATAGATAGATAGATAGATAGATGGATGGATGGATGGATGGATGGATGGATGGATGGATGGATGGATGGATGGATGGATGGATGGACGGACGGACGGACGGACGGACGGACGGACGGACGGACGGACGGACGGACGGACGGACGGACGGATGGACGGACGGACGGATGGATGGATGGATGGATGGATGGATGGATGGATCGATGGATGGATGGATCGATGGATGGATGGATCGATGGATGGATGGATGGATCGATAGATGGATGGATCGATGGATGGATGGATCGATGGATGGATAGATGGATGGATGGATAGATGGATGGATGGATAGATGGATGGATAGATAGATGGATGGATAGATAGATGGATGGATAGATAGATGGATGGATAGATAGGATAGATAGATAGATAGGATAGATAGATAGATAGGATAGATAGATAGATAGGATAGATAGATAGGATAGATAGATAGGATAGATAGATAGGATAGATAGATAGAATAGATAGATAGAATAGATAGATAGAATAGATAGATAGATAGGATAGGGTAGATAGATAGGATAGGATAGATAGATAGGATAGGATAGATAGATAGATAGGATAGATAGATAGATAGGATAGATAGATAGATAGGATAGATAGATAGATAGGATAGATAGGTAGATAGGATAGATAGGTAGATAGGATAGATAGGTAGATAGGATAGATAGGATAGATAGGATAGATAGATAGATAGATAGATCGTCATTATGCATTGCAGGCCTGGCCCTTAACAAGAGTGTCATTTTTCAGCTTCATAGTTTACAGCGGACAGACACTGAGTAAAAAAAACTGGCGTTCTTTACCGGTCTGGAGGCTTTGCTTGCAGGTGAGTGACACAGATTGTCACCTGGGGTCAAAATGTATGTTACGAACACTCCAACGTTTTACATAGATAAGGAATGATAGGGCAATCAAAGTGATAAATGAAATGAGATTCAAATGTCGAAATTTAAATTCAAAATGCAACAAAAACTATCGTAAGACATTTTTCACAAAATTTTCAGGAGAAGCTAAACACTGAACAACGTTTTTTTTTATCAGACTTAATGGTTAAGATATATATATATTTTTTAGCAAAGTTAAATAACCCTCGCTTTTCAGAAGCCTTAAGAAGTTTTAAGCCCCAACACAACCTATGGGCTGTCAAGGGCTACAAAGGTGCCAAATATCTCGAGTTATGACAGTTCACCATGCCGCCCTCTATATTATTTTTATGTTATCTTTACTGACAACAGTTTACCTACTTCCAGGTCAGGCCAAAATCATTGGCCAGCCTTGAGAACTATGGCCCAATATTCATTTTGCAGGAGATAAGATTTAGAAGGGTTCAAAAATGATGCCGAATGTCGCAGTGACGTTAGTTGTGTAGGTGTATAGGATAACTCTCTCAGGTTTCTTTAAATGAACGAATGCATTGTTTTTTTTTCTTTTTTGGAAAACAGGATAAAATTAAATTTGAAAAAAAATATGATTTTGTCTTTCCTCCTTTCTCTCATCCTACTACCACCTACCTTTCGGTTCATTTGTCCATGTGTCCTTTCATCCATCCATCTATCCATCCGTTCATCCATCCATCCATCTATGCATCCATCCATCCACCCATTATCCATCCATCCATCCATCCATCCATCCATCAATCAATCCATCCACCATCTGCTCTGTAGGATTGAACGGGTTCAATAAATCAATTCATCAGCCAATCAATCAAGTTTACCACAATTCTCAACAACCCAACTGTTTTAATTTACAGGTACCAAACGCTCTACTTAGATTTAAAAAAAAAAAAAAGGAACAAAAATGACGAACCCGTTACTGGCTGGAGGTGTTCTCTTCCTGCTCTTCGGCTTTATTCTCCATGTGGTGGGTATGTCAACCCCAGGCTGGTTAGTGAGCAACGATGGTTTCGTACACTATGGGCTCTTCGAGGTTTGCATCAACAGCACATGTTTATCATACATAAGTGTATATAGTGAGTTGCTTAACTGGCATCCGAGACGCAGTGTACCGAGACGGACTATTCCTTCTTTCACAATATATCCACAACTTGCGCGCGTATAAACATGGTGAGTACTACTCATACACCTCTGTGGTAATAGACTTTTTCGTTCACTTATGAAGGGGTGTGGTGCGGATTGTTGCACTGTTGACATGGATGATACGCGCGCAAGTCGACGGACGGAATTTGGCAAATTGAACCGTCCCGGTATCCTAGGTCTGGGCTAGCATTTAAAATTAAAAGACAACTAAATTAGGTATAGGAACTACCAGTATTTTGTTCATGAGTGATACTTTGGCCATGGCTAGCCACTAATGACCGCCCCTGCAATGGCTAAAGCTCGTGCCGCTCCCAGGGGACTTGTCAAAGATCGTAAATATCCGAGCTCATAACAGAAGAACACTTTTTTTTTGTTCCTGGCATTTTCTCCAGCAACCACTCATATCATCGGTTTCATGGCGAAGGGAAAAACACATATCAACAGTTGCACAATGAAAAAGCGAACGCTCTACCTCTCTGTATTGTTGATATGACCTTGATATCGCACAGCAATCCTGCCTGTGATGAGATGATAGCATTAGCTGAATCTGCCATTAGGAACTATTGTAGCTATTACCTTAGAGTGAAAATTGGTAGTATAATATATCCTAAATTTCATATTCCTGAAGCCCGCTGTCTTCTCTGGATGAAATTTTACAATGTCGGGCTTCGTTTTCATGATGAAAGGGGGGGGGGGCAACTTTATCAAACAATAAATGCCATAGAGCACCAAACAAGAAATATGCAACATTCAAGGCGTAGACTAAAAACAATCATGGCCAGGCATTTCTCCCAGTTAAATGAGTGCAGAAATGGGCTATCCCCGTCAATGATTGTATTTGATGGGCTGATCTCAGCTGATATTTTATCAAAATAAGATAAGATAAGAATGACTTTATTATCCTTAGAAAGGAAAATGACCCTGGCTGCAGTGCATACATTTATAAAGAGTAAATAAATAATCAAGTAGTCTAAATATAGGAGAACATAACCCATTGCAATACAATACTTAGACTGACTCGCATTCATGCATACGGCCATGCGCTTCGTAAATATGAAGTCCCTTCAATATGAGACTTATTAGTAAATGTGATATTATATGATAGAAGACTCTCTATATTTATTTATTTATTTATTTATTTATTTATACACATCGAGAGATAGAGAGATAGGCGGACAGATGGACAGGGTGTGTGGATGTAAATGCAATTAGTGCAAGTGAATTTAGGATATTCCGTAGCGAGATCATCTGATGTATCATTTTACATAATGTATAAGTTTATTATCATACTAACTGTATTTTTTTCTCTGCATGCAAACCCTTTTAAAAGTTTGACTGAGTTCATATAGATCGATGTTGTTCGCTATCGTAGTAAAGTGATAATAGCTGCGATGTATGTGCCTGTTATTTAATTATCTCGAATGGTACAACTATGAAACTTGGCAGGGAGAAAGATAAAGAGTCTGCTGTTTGTGATGGTTAACATCGGTTTGATGAGAAAACTCGTAAGATGCCTCTTTTATGTCAAAGGTTTTTTTTAAAAAGTATCAATTTTGATAAAAATAGTATCCCTCTTTTAAATGTAAATAATACCCCTTTTTGATGGTTTGTTGTGTAATCAGAGATCATATCTGAAAGAATAAAAGTTTAATCTCTCTGTACACATCTTGTGCACTTCTGTACCTTGTTTGGTTCTGGAGATATTTGAGAGTAAACATGTGAAAAAAAAAAAAATTTGGACAAAGGGGGAAAATCTCAGCCCAGTGTGCACTAGAGTGAAACGAAATAAGCAAGGACTAACCTTGAGAAAACTCAATGCTTAGGTGTCTCATTCTTGTGTCCATATGATCTCTTTTGAAATCAGTTACCAGGTTCTTTTACGGCAGGGTTGAATAGGGCTCGGAAACGATGGATGTCGCAGTGACCGACTTTGATTGAAGAGTATTTCGTTCTCTCATCAAGCCGTTATCTACGGCAATTTTTTTCTTAGTTGATACAATGTTATTGCAAATGGTTAAGCATTCATAATAAACTGGGTTGAACATTGTCACAAATCCCAGACTGGGAGATGTAATAAGTTATGACAGGACAACAATCACGAACGAACAAGTTTAACACTTAACAGAACAACCCATCAGACTCACACATTTATTAAACATAATTATACAGATAATAGCGCAATTACATACATTATATTATTGAAATTAACTGCCGTACAACGGCCTTATTCTCACATGCACTCTTCCTCGGATCCACAACCCGGTAGTTACTCCTAAAGGCACTTCGGCCTCAGCCTCTCCCCTCAGGGTCTTAATAGCACATTAATAATTCACTGGCACCGCAGTCTCTCAATATCACCTTCCTATTGTCATACACCTTAGCATTCCCCTAGCACCTCAGCAGGGCAATAGCACATTATCATTTCAATAGCCCATCAACATGGCAATAGTACATTATCATTTCCATAGCCCATCAACATGGCAATAGTACATTATCACATTCACGCTCATATCTACGTCCCTGTCCGTGGCCTGACTGCCACCACTTTATGTGCCTCTACTGTCCTGCACCGGCAGCCTCACTTCTGGCCTATGTGTGGCCTCCGGCCCTATGCTGGCCTATCCCCCGTGCTCACTGAGGCGGCTCTTTAGCCCGTCCCCGACACCTACAAGAATAACATTACATTGGTATAATACCATACCATTTCTATTCACTCCACCTCTCCTTACAACCCATGAAGCGTACACACAATAGTTCACCTTTCACTCACCACACATCTTACGGTAACACACCTCCATCGGAGTACACAATACTCACTCGTGCTACAAATCCATGAACTCACTTTCATCTATCGCTCATGGCGCACATTGTTATATTATCCAATATCAAGGACTTCCACATTCCTCACATATACTTATTTACATCATGGTAATAGACGAATATAATATAATACATCAATCATAATTATCAATCAACGTTCTACCTACCAGTCATCACTGGAAAAAACACTCTCATCCGTCTTCCGACTGCTCCCCTTATGTTCGCCCGCTGGGCTCTTACTAGCGTCCGTTCAGTAGGACCTTCTAACTTGCAGTGAAAATAATACAGCGCTTTCGCCTCATTCAGACCCCCCACCACTCACAACATGCACGCTTAACTTACTTGTCTACGTGCGTTAATTTTACTCTCCTCCTTTCCCCCCGTAATTATTAACTATCGCTCACTCCACTCGTGACAAACATTCCCTGGATTACAATGAAAGAACTTATAGTTTCGCCGAACAAAACAACAAAGTCACAGTCCTGTTAACTGGGTCGTTAGTAACCAAGTAGGACTATACCGGTAATTTATTTTTGGCGGTGTTACTGATACACTGTTATTCCCGTTATCTGTATGGGTGTGTATTCTGTTTGATGTCTGGAAGACACGGATTCTCATCTTAGGCATTCGACAAACCTAGAATGGGCATTTCATGATATTTGGGAATAGATTTGAACGACTAGCGGAATTTGAAAGTGCTGATTTTATGTTTTATCAACTTTATCTGGACAAGCGCACCTCCCAAAAGTTCCGGCGTGATGCGTTCTCCAAGTTTTTTTGTCTTTTAAATTAGGAGTTTCTTGTTGGTGACTGGAAAACACTGCCAAACGCTGTAACAAACATTTTGTTGGCTGTTAATATTGTAAAAAGATGCATACATTCAGCAAAGTACTTATTTCTCACTTTAAAGTAAATTTTAGGTTATAAATGGTAAACGTCCGAGTTTTTACGCATCTTCAAGATCCAATTTTAGACGACCCACCTCGTTTTATAATCAGGAAATAAGGTAGATCGAGATTTTACCAGGTAAAGGACATGCTGGTATCATAACGTGCTCGATTTGCACGCAGTGCTTCCATGAGCTCCCCGACTACCAGGACTTATTGTGACTTGGTCCGTTCTTTTGTCCGTATCCAAAGTATAGCACACCGGTATATCACTTTGTTCAAAGTTTCACACACATCAAACGAACACTTAGTCAAAATCTGTATCCACCTGCCTCGGCTTTATCAATTTTTTTTGTAAGCCTGATGACATGGAAATTCACAGTGCTATCAAAATGTTTCATCACTCTCTTGAACAGCTTCATCTGCGCCGTCATCTCCAACCACACCCTGGTGTGCCTTATTCGTGCAACTTATCCCGTAGCATTCCTTGCATGCAAATGAATACTCTAGGCCATGTTTCTTGCAGCTACATCTCGAGCTCCTGCAGTCTGTCTTGCAGCTACATCTAACGACTGTCAAGAGATTTGGAGGGGCCGGGGGAAGATCAGGTGAACTGGCATCAGGTGGCCTTGATGATGTTTCCATCCCCATTCTGTTGGATCCATATCACTTGGCTGGGAGGTCCATTCTTTGACTTGATAACAGACTCTCCAGCTGTAGAACTTACCTGCTGCTGATGTGTGTGTGTGTGGGGGGGAGGGCGGAGGAGGTTTTGTGGATCAACCGAAGATGTTCCTGCAGCAATTTTCTCTATGAATCTGTGATATCGAGCAGTGTCTAGAGAATCTCACTAGGGCAGCAATACAGGAGCAAAAAAGCCAAAAGCAGTCACTGAATCTTTATTGGGTGCATTGATCTGGTATTGCCCTGGAACGTGAGATTTGAAAGATGCTTAACCGAAGATCTTTTTTCCAAGACCACAAAGACGTGACGTAGAATGAGTGAAAAGAAGATACTGACAAAGTGGTCCGAGTGCTAACTTTGTTCCATGAATGTCCCATACAGTCTGTTCCTGCCTATTAATATCTGATTTGAGAAAAGTCTTTCTTAAATGTGGGTCCGTATTCCGGCAGAGAAGAATAAGAAGATCGGTATCTTCGCCAGTGACCAGTTTACCAATGTCTTTCCTATCACGCTCTCTTCGAGAAGAAGTGACATCCACATGCTGGTCATTGTCTTATTGGCAAGCTCCGCGAGATAGTGAGTGCGTGAAAGAAAATGGTGTTCCATACTTTGTTATCCGCCGTGAACATCTGCATGTTTGTCAAGAGAGGGGGTTGGTATGTGCTTTGATCTTTGACTAGTGTGACACCCAAGGCGCACCACATCTTGTGTCTCGGTTGACACCGTGGTAACGGCGTTCCCGGTGCGGAGTGAAAGTACGGGACCCCAGTTGCCAAAATGGGTCATGTTACATGATTGTAATTAATTAAAACAATTCTTTATCTAATTTCCTGTGGTCCGATTTTGTCCGATTTTTGATAAGTTGTTTTGGATGGTACGAACTATCATTCTGTAAAGAAACCATTTATGTTGCAATTGCTTCAACCTCATGCCTTAGATTTATCGGGCTAGAGTGGCGAGGAGACCGTCTCCCATCCATTGTGGTATCTGTAACCTGATGCCACACGGGCTACGCCTACGAAGTTGAGGCCAGGATGGCACCGTGTCGTGTTTGCGTTGGATGTTTTCGACAAAGACTCTTTCGGCCCAGGCCAACCCCTCTTTGTTACTGTACCCCTCTTTGCCCCAGGCTTTGTCAAATTCAATCTCGTCTATTCATTTTTCCTCTGTGTATTTGACGAAAATTTCGTTGGTGCAGGTGGAAGTCTCGCCTGGGCAGCAGTTTATGTTGCCGTGATCAGTAACCTGCACTAATGCAAATAGGTGGCTTTTTCCTCGGATGTATGTAATGTTAATGTGTACCAGTCTACAGGTAGCGGAGCTATCTACTGACAGCCGTACCCACAAAATCAGTACAACACCATGCCACAGCAGGGATTCCAACAGTACAGTGTGCACACAACTCCTCAGTCAAATCTTCCAGGCTACGGTGTACAACAAAAAGACAAAGAACCCCAATGAGAAACGGGACGAAAATCCTTGTAGTGGAGCAAAGAGAAGTCAATCGACCGAGCGCAGAAACACTTTGTTATTATTACTATAATTTTATAACGCCCCAATTAAAGAAATAAACTATTTTAGACTATTTCTTCTTCCCATTATATTTTGTGCACTGCATCCGTGAATATCCGTAGGTTTCATTCATTATTATCTTCAGTTTAGCCATCAGTGCCCTGAGTCTGAGGATTTGAAACATCTGGCAGAGCCAAACAGGCGGATCGGAGATAATCAGCCTTGTATTATTTTATCATTCTACATTCAAAGGGAGGGGTGGGGGGGGGGGGCTGGACCAGACCTAGTTCAAGAATCATGTTATGGTATATTAAAAGTATGTTTTTCAGCTAGCCGCAGTACCCCTAGACTAGATAAAAAGAAAATCAAGGGTTATAAGCATTGTAAAGATCTAACCGAAAAATGTTAAATCCAAAACGATTGCTTTGTTCTTTGTATAATTATCACTTTGACCACAACAAAACCCACCAGTGAGTTCAGTTCCGCAGTCTCACAACCTGAACAAAATTTGGTGTCAAAGTTAATAAATTCAGAACTGTAATTGCTGACACTGAATACAATGTTGTTCGTCTTTACGTTTTTAAAATGTTTTGTTTTCCCTTTGCAGTACGATCTGAACAGAGCGAAACATTATAAAAACCACAGAAAAACTGTGAGGTCGCAACGAGGCTTAAAGCAAAGTAAAAAATTGGCAAAAAAGAAAAGTTGAATGTAGGAAAGCCTCTGGTAAGAAATAGTACCCAAACGATACAACAAAACGCAAAGAAAAAGGAAAGTCAAAAAATTATGAATATTTTGGTGAAGTGCTTTTTTCAACAAAACAACAACAACAACACAAAAACAAATTGGAAAATTGAACAGATAAAACAATCGAACAATAAAAAAAATGAAGAATATGATTATGTAGAATATTAAATCAATGCAGTAACTTATTTACGAGACCTGGCTTGTACTTCCGCAGAGCAACACGTCCGCGGAGATTACTTATTATTATCCCCTTTTCCTTTTACGTTTTGTTGTATCGTTTGGGTATTATTTCCTACGCAAGGCCTTGCTACATACAGCCTTTTTTTTTTGCCAATTTTGGACCGAAGAGAGTGAAAACGGGAAAAGGTGTGTTAAGGAAGAATGTTGTGATATTATAATCTGATAATAACGCACTCTCTCTCTCTCTCTCTCTCTCTCTCTCTCTCTCTCTCTCTTTCTCTCTCTCTCTCTCTCTCTCTCTTTCTCTCTCTCTCTCTCTCTCTCTTTCTCTCTCTCTCTCTCTCTCTCTCTCTCGTTTTCGCCATTCATCTCGTCACCATCCATCTAGTCGGCCAATCAAAAATCGGCTGATGCATGCCTTTGTGGCACTCTCACAATACTTGAACGGCATGGAATTTTCCTAACGCACAAAAGATAAAAGACTAAATTCCTTGGTTTCAATTCGGCATCCCATACCCTGTAATATTAATAGTACCCTCTTATTTGTTCGATCAACGGCCCAATTTTAGAAAACGGCGCAATGTACATTTGCATTTGCAAAGCAAGAAAAGCGACGTGTCCTTTCAGTTCTATTTCGCAATCTAGGGTGTAGCAGTTTGCAGGAGGACTGAGTATTGTGACAGAACTGAGCCACAAGCCTAGACGTTCAAAACGGCGATCAGGTAAGACCTTTGATTCATTCTCTTTCGACGCCTAAAGTATTTTGAAATCATCTGTATCACTAGAAAATGACCCTTTCTACGAATGGTAAAAGACAAAAGTCAACATTTTATTTTTGGACTGAAAATAATCGGTACAAAAAGTTTAGTCGGTACAGGTGCCTAGATTGCTGTCCATTGCCATCCACAAAATCAGTGAGTTCTGTAGATAGATAGATAGATTTATTTTGTTTTTATTCGGTGGGATTTTTAATTTACCGCTTAGTGGCATTTTTTTTTTTCTTCATATCTTGACTTCGCTGAGGTAAAACGTCCATTGAAATGCGAGTCGCTACCTGTTGCCCTCTTCAGTTTTCGTTATTTAAAGGGTGACTTTATATAGGCTATATATAGCCTAAATAATCATGTTAAACTATATATGTTTATTGGGGCTACATGTAGCCTACATAAGCAAACCTCACCCCCTGAAATTTATTTGGGCTACCCGTTTCTGGCTGCAAAAATAATGAATCACTACGATAATATTGATCATGTAACCCAACCCTAACCCTATCTAACCCTAATCCTGACCCAAACCCTACCTAACCCTAAACCCAACCCCAACCCTACGGAAATATTGAATCGCTAAGGTAATAGTGATCATGTAGCCCCAATAAACGGGTGACCTTATTTAGGCTACATATAGCCCCAATAAATACTCCCTTATTTAAATGGCGGATGCAAAAGAGGATCTAGGACTTTCGTCTAAGTGCCGAGACGACGCCTCCAAAAGTATCTTGTAGTTTTGAACCAAATCATAGTCCCCGCCTACCATTCTCAACCTATTCTACATCACAGGCTCTAACTGTGACCCACTGCCAGGACACATATATCGATAAATGATCTGTCAAGACCTATAAATCTAGACACTTCTAGCTGCTGATAAAGCTTGTAGAACTTTAGGGTCAGGCGGTTCTCACACTTGTGATCCTTAGCTGCCAATATTGCACGACATTAGTTCTTATTTGTTCTATCTCCATTTCCTGAGAAACGGGAGATTTTTTAGTGTGTAGAAAAGGTATAAAATGCACACTTGGACACTTGTCTGGAATGCGTTGTGGCACTTACGAGGGTGTTCCACAGTTACGATTTATCCTTACTCCTTTTCATAATAACAAACGCCGGAAACGTTAAACGTCGAATGTCTCAGTTGCGGAAACAACGGGAGTTGGGAACAAACAAGAACTATGGTCGCGATTGGCAGCGCAGATCAGCGTGAAGGATTTTATTTCGCGGGACACGGGTGGAAGATGTAGCGAAAAACGTAAGCGTAGAGGGTCGAATGAAAGAAGGCAGTGTTGCAGTGCTCATTTGCCGGGGAGCATTGTGTTCATTGACCCCACGTGTGGTTGTCAAGGTTTCTTGCCACTGTTCATTTAGCTGACATTTCTGGTTGGGATAGGGAACTTTCAAAATGCGATGGGAGAGCGGTAGAAGGAAGAAAGAACGAAAAAAGAAAGAAAAAAGGAAAAGTAACAAAGTGCGCCAGTGTATTGGAAAACAGTAGAATGGCAATGTAGATCAACGAAGAGGGTGAGGACTTGACTCAGACGCACAAGGAACTACAAGATTTCGGTGAAATAACTTTTCATGTACAAACTTTTCAAAATGCGATGGGAGAGCGATAGAAGGAAGAAAGAACGAAAAAAGAAAGAAAAAAGGAAAAGTAACAAAGAAAGAAACTTACGCAGTTTGGTTTTCACAGTGACCGGCCAGAATTTAAATATCTGAAAACATGTAAATGGCCATTTTGTAATCATTGGCAGACCTAAGCGGTAGATTTGATAAACCTTATATTGTATAGAATTACAATAACTTTATTCTATTGATATCATACATTACAGTAGACAATAGGCGGATGGAAATTACGGTTCCCCAATAATGTTTAGAGAGACAGTTACCCAAAAATAGATTGAACACAATAAATTAATTTAGGAATTGACTAATTGATTACTTATTATCCGACCAATTGATTCAGCTGTTCTTCCAATCTTTCTTTGTATAGTGTAAGAGGCTGTCAAGATGCTTACCAAGAGAACAGATGCCATATTGATCACAGGAGTCCTGTTGCTGGGTATAGGACTAATTTTGCATATAGTGGGCGTAGCCACTACAGCTTGGATGTACTTGAAGGATAATCGTGCCATAGTATTATATTATGGGCTGTTTGAAGTATGTGACGAGATTCAGTGTCTTGAGTACCCAAGTAAGTCTTTCAAGTTGTCCTTACGAAGATATACTGATGTCACAAGACTGAATACATTCCCAATTTAATGCTTGTTTTTAATTTTACGTTTCATATTACTTATATACACATAAAATGACATAATATGCAAACAAAGACATATTTAATGAATGAAAAATTACAATCTGATTATTAACAATAGACATCAAAACAAAACAAAATTGATGTGAAAGGACGTTTTTTTAATGAATATTATGAAGTATTCTGAAACATACATAATATTAGGTGTAATTCAAATTGGTAAAAATTAAATTCAGTTTTAATCTCTTGATATATCTATCACAATAATATGAGAGGAATATTATTGTTAATTATTTGAAATGTCAAGTACTTTAATGGGACGACTTGTGCGCCAGTGTATTGGAAAACAGTAGAATGGCAATGTAGATCAACGAAGAGTGAGGACTTGACTCAGGCGCACAAGGAACTACAAGATTTCGGTGAAATAACTTTCCATGTACAAACTTTTCATAGTTTGACCAACGGTTAAAGAAAGACAAAAAAACAACAACAAAACCCAACTTATTCACACGTAGACAAACAGACAGACAGGCAGATAGACAGACGACAAACAGACAGACAGACAGACAGATAGATAGCGACACAGACAGATAGACAGACACAGACAGACAGACAGACAGACAGATAGATAGATAGATAGATAGCGCCAGAGACAGATAGGCAGACAGACTGACAGAAAGACAGGTGATAAACAGATAGACAGACAGACAGACAGACAGACAGGACAGACAGACAGACAGACAGACATACAGACAAACAGATAGACAGATAGATAGATAGATAGATAGATAGATAGATAGATAGATAGATAGATAGATAGATAGATAGATAGATAGATAGATAGATAGATAGATAGATAGATAGATAGATAGATAGATAGATAGATAGATAGATAGATAGATAGATAGATAATTTTTATGTATGTTCCTCGACAGAAACCAGCAGCGATCTGAAAGCAATCCAAGCTCTCACTATCACAGGAGCAGTACTTGCAGGCCTGGCCCTTATCATGAGTATCATTTTCAGCATCATGATTTACAACGGAAAGACAGTGAGTAAAAAACTGGCAGTCTTTACCGGTCTGGAGGCTTTGCTTGCAGGTGAGTGACACAGATTGTCACCTGGGATAAAAGAATATGTTACGAACACTCCAACGTTTTACATAAATGAGGAATGTCTGGTCAAACAAAGTGATAAATGAAATAAGGTTCAAAATAATGTCAAACTCGAAATTCAAAATGCAACAAAAATGTTCACATGTGAACATCGTCAGATAAATTCTACAGAGGAAATATTATCCTGAAGGCGAAGCTCAACGATGAAAATTAATACAGAAAGACAAAACTCAAATAGCGTGAATGCTATGAAAAATTCACGTACGACATTTAAGAGTCAAATGGGGCGTCACATTTAAACATCTTATTTTGTTGTCAGTTAGTCATTTCACTTTTAGAGATCCTGCATAACAATGAACTTTGTAACAAAAATAAGACGAGAAACACTTGAAAGAGGGGCAGCCCATCAAAACAGCACAAATATTTGTTTTAAGTGTATTTTCTTGTCTGATCTTCACAATGTTATACTTTGCCAGACTATTTTTTTTTTTAAATTTGATGAGGTAAAAATTTACAGCGGAGATAGTTCTAAATGCATGAAAGAAAATCTTCAACATTTTAAGGCATTCTGTTAACAATCAGAACATTATGGAGACTGGCTTTGGCGCGACTTGTTTCATCTTGATGACATTCCAGTTTCGTTTCTGTGTAGGTTATTTGGGTTTTTTATTTTATCGTTAATTGAAAAGTCGTTTCCAGCGAATTTGGAAGCAGTTCTTGTTATGTGCATGCTCTTTCTTTGTTTAGTTAGGGTAATTGAAATGTTCACCATTCTGCACGGGGCTGTGATGGCAGTTTTGCAATGTTCAATTTACACCCCGCACTAGCTTGAGAGCCTTTCAACACTGTTTCAGGTTTCCTAATATGTTTTTCCTTTGTTGATGTCTTACAGCTCCAAGTCTAAGTTGAGTTCAGATTTTGGTGTTAAATCTGGGGCATAACAATTTACAAATTGCATTAATGTTCACAGTAAAATACTAAAGATACTAAAAACGAAAAGATGAGACACTGCCTTCTTCGCACCACTAAAGAAAGCATGCACACAGATTTGCACTCTGGTCGGGAGTGGGGGAAATGGCGCATAGTACGAAAAGAATGCTTGATATAATGGTAAATTTATGATGCAAAATTGTGACAGTGCTACTGCCACTAAAAAAAAAAAATAGCCAGAGTTTTCCCACAGCAATTGAAGTTATAATTCCACAACAAATGACATCAATCAAGACCCATAGCTACTATAGCTGAACAGTGAGCAAAATTCAATATTATCTCTATTTGGCTTTGTAAAATACGGTATTTTTCATGTCTTCTGCGCGTTTGCCGCTAGGTGGCGGTGCGTAATCTGTGCACGCTAAAAGCACTAGCTGTCTCATCTTATCAATTTTATTATATCTGCTTTTACCGAAGTTTCCACAATAACACTATTAAACAGGCTAAACTGATCTTGTAATTTTTGTATGCATTCTGTTCTCATTATATGGGGAAGCAATGTCAAAGAAAGTGAAAAGAACAAAATTAACATCACAGTCATCACGAAAATAGGCAACATGACAGATACACCATACAGTAGTTTTCAGTTTTGACCATCTGTACTCAATTGCCTGTATAAATATATTTAGATCTGTCTATCTTCAATGACAGTCACCATCCCCTGTGTGACATCAAATTTCTAGATTTTCCATTAGCAACAAAATAATACACATCAAAACAAACAGATAAAGATGCAGAAGATCGTTTTTTTACCATAGATCTGCAATTCGCCTCAACAACGCATTCTAGCTAGAACTGTGCCATGAGGTTCCATGCCATGTTACTTCATATGTTATGTCAGATAGTGAGTTATGATGTATCCATGCAAGGTGTGTGTATCATGCATGTGTGCTTAAACAGCATTTGTAAGTGAATGTCCCTTCTGATATTAAAAAAAAAGGGATTCTTATCTATCTCATCTTATTTTATATTATGAAGGACTACATCTTCAAGTTGAATGTTTTACTTGAATTAAATTCTTTTCATACGTCCTCAGCTTTGCTGATTTTTGTTGGCTGTATCGTGTTTGTTGTCAGAGTGTACAACGAGGCTAATGGCTTCTACGCACTTCATCTCCGCTACTCGTTTTTCCTGTGTATTGTTGCTTCTGGTCTCATTGGATTGAGTGGGATACTGGTTTGGATAGGAGGACATCGGATAATCACAGCAGCAGTTCCTCAGCCTGGGCAAGTTATGACGCCGGGCGGACCTCCAATGGCTGTTGTCTATCAGGCCTCCGGCACTGATGCTGTCTACGCCCCACAGATTTCACCCCAGCAACACACAGCATACCCACCTCAACAGTACGCAGCGTATCCACCTCAGCTGTACGCAGTGTATCCACCCCAGCAATTCCCTGCTACTGGAAGTGTGGCACAGCCGCCTAACCAACCACCAGCTGAAGAAAAAAACACAACTTAACTGTTTGAGGATTGTCGGAAGAATGACCAAAATTTTTAATGGTCGAAAATCTTCATTTCTTGATTTTTCTTTTCTTTAACCCAGATTTCAAGTTATATATTGTTGTAGATCGGCAAGTGTATACCGTTTGTCCCTTTTGAATTTGGACTGAGTTTTCTATTGCCCTTTGGATCTAATTTGCAAGTAATTGTTGTAAATTATTGTAATTACTATTGTTGTTATTGTCACCGCCCCCCTACCATTATCCCCCCCCCCCACCCCCAAGCCCTCAAAAGAGCTATTTTTATGAAAAAAATTATTGTCTGACGAGAATCCGCAGCGCTTTTATCCTTTCTGACAAAGACTAGGACCTGAGACTTGAGCAAAATTCTTTTCAGATTTATATTAAACAATTTTTGACAACTTTACCGATACAGGTATAATCACTTTTATCTCGGACTATTAAATTCTATGAGTGAACTTTAAATTGACGAAGCTGTCAATAGCAAAGGTAAGTAAAGCATAAAAAAAAATAAAAACAACTGAAAGGCGCAAATTGGCCGTTATCGTGTCGACCCACCGTAAAACCCAAACTCAAACTCCAACTCAAGCTCCGTTCCCAAGCGTTACATCTTACAACCTCACAAGTCATTTTATGAAACACTTAACATTCACACACGGTCATATCTGACAGGAGAGCAACATTTCAGAGCGTTTCTAGTTCTCAGGGTTTCTTCTCATCTGGACCTAGTTAATTTGCTATGAGACTATAACGAATTAAAAAAAACTAATTGAAGATTTGACATTGAAACGACTTTTGAAATGTGTTTTTGCCATATGATAACATGTGTCTTCTTTCCTGTACTTTCTAGAATGAAAATATCGCTCTCTGGCTTTCAATAATTCGTCCTTCGGTTAGAAGTGCATATCTATGGAAATAACCAAGACAATATTGCACTATTATCAAAATGACAAAGCTTATCTCCCATGTGGTTCAAAATCTGGGTATATAATTAAGAAAGTACAATAACTAGTAGGACAAGGTTTGATTCCAATTTTGTTAAATATCACGGGTTATAATAATAATAATAATAATATATAGGCCTACATTTATATAGCGCCAGGACTAAAACATTAAAAGCTCTAGGCGCTGTACACAGTAAAAAATCATTAAAGCACATTCAAATAAACTTACACACACACAGACAAACTAGTTTTATACATCCACCATGGCAAGCTATAAAATTCAGTTTTTAAAAAGAAATGTTTTTAACCTGTTTTTAAATATGTTTAGAGAGGCAGAATTTCGAACCTCTTGTGGTAAAGAATTCCACACACAGGGACCAAAACAACTAAAAGCTCTATCTCCATAATTTGATGTTTTACGCCTGGGAACAACCAATCTGTTTTCTGTAGTAGATCTTAAAATTCTATCAGACTCATGTTTTTTCAAAAGTTCCGAAAGAAAGGAGGGAGCTGAACCTTCAAGACATTTGTAAACCAAAACTGCAGCTTTAAATTTTATTCTGTTTTCAACAGTAAGCCAGTGAAGTTGGTCAATAAGGCTTGAGGCAGATTCTCTTTTTGATTTTCTAAAAATCAGTCTAGCTGCATTATTCTGAATTATCTGAAGGCGTTTTATTTTGTTGCTCGGAATTCCAGAGAGCAGAGAGTTACAATAATCAAGCTTTGAAAACATAAGTGAAGTGATAAGTGATTTTGCCATATACCCAAGAAAATTAAAGACTTTCACAAAGATGGCAGCGTTTGTTGGGACATAACCATTACGTGTGCATGTATGTATGTATGTATGTATGTATGTATGTATGTATGTATGTATGTATGTATGTATGTATGTATGTATGTATGTACCCGTGTAATTGTTTTGATTGTTGGCAGTCTGGGCCACATTCATAAAAATTTTTCTAAAGGATTGTTCCAACTAAATATCAGAAAATATGAAATCCGGGGTCTCTGCAAATACTTAAGCAATAGTGCAATATTCTCATCCCATCACATATGGAAACGCCGTTGTAAATCCCATCCTCTATAATCTATGTACTGTGTCATTACCCTTTTATATCATTATTTCAATATTCTTCATGAGTCTTGTTTCCTGTTTACCTGCATCCAGCATGCTACCATCCATTTTGATGTATTTCTCATCATCATTTTTCTATGATGTTACATTACTTGTATTGTATTATAGAGAAATAAAGATATTGATATGTATGTATGTATGTATGTATGTATGTATGTATGTATGTATGTATGTATGTGTGTCTGTGTGTGTGAGTGTGTGTGTGTATAAAAGTGTGTGTGTGTGAGAGTGTGTGAGAGTGTGTGTATGAGAGTGGGTGTGGGTGTATATGAGAATGTCTGAGAGTGTGTGTGTGAAAGTGTGGTGTAAGAGAGGGTGTTCGTGAGAGTGCGTGCATGAGAGTGTGTGTGGGTGTATATGAGAGTGTGTGAAAATGTGTGTGTGTGAGAGAGAGGGTGTGCGTGAGAGTGTGTGTATGAGAGTGTGTGTGTGAGTATCTGAGAGTGTGTGTGTGTGTGTGAAAGTGTGTGTGTGTGAGGGAGTAGGTGTGTGTGTGTGTGGGTGTGTGCGTGAGTGTGTGTGTGAGATTGTGTGAGAGTGTGTGTGAGAGAGAGAATGTGTGCGTGAGAGTGTGTGTGTGTGTGAAAGTGTGTGAGAGTGTGTGTGTGAGAGAGAATGTATGTGTGAGAGTGTGTGTGTGTGTGAGAGAGAGAGAATGTATGTGTGAGTGTGTGTGTGTGAGAGAGAGAGAGTGTATGTGTGAGAGTGTGTGTGAATGATAAAAGCAATTGGAACGTCCAAACTACGGTGCATCCTTCGCGGTATTTGAAACCTATATGCAAAATTTGGTTCATGTAGGTGGCCATTTAAAAAAGCCTTTTGCATTCAAATTTCAGAATTTGTGAATTATGTGTACATATATTTATAGATAAGTTCAGATACATATATATGATATGCCACATCTCCACTCCCAACAATACAGAGCAAAGCGAAAACAGAAAACAAATTAGCAACTAAACAAAACATTCTTCGTGGAAGGAAATTTCGTCCTTGATCTCTCTCTACACACTGGTGGTCGAAAATCAACGTAATCATATTCGTGTCCTATTAGTCATTGCATCGAATCCAAATCTGCTTGTAATGTAGCTTAGATTTAGATAGGCCTTTAGTGTTAGGCTTCCTACAAAGAATCTGCAAGATTTATTTGGCGCCGGTCAGCTAGTATAAATAATTATTATAGACTCACCCCACTAGATAATCTTGACCACCTCAAAATGACCTCTAATTACTTTTTTTTTTTTTAATGGCATCGATTCAGGGCTAGAAAAACTGACGGAAAGGGGAATTTTTTTATGTTTAAAAATTTAATTTTCATAAGTGCAGTGATACTCCATATACCTTTTTTAATGACCATTTAACTTTCCTGTCTCGTTATTTGAGATCTGTCAGAGTGGTTCTATGTCACATTTTGTATATTTTGAAATACTCTTTTCACACCAAACGGTTGGTGCCTTTACCACTATTGGCACAATTTATGTACTTTTTCAAAAAAAAGTTATCCTAAATGACTCTAATGGATGCAAGCATTCACTGTGGGGCCCCTGAAAATGTGGGACTCGAAGCAAATGATTACTCTCACTACTCACTTAAATGGACACTGCTTACCAGTGTCAATAGTCAAATTAGTTGAGGGTTTTCTCTTCATCTCCACCCCTCTCCTGAAAAATAATCCATAATGATGACAATAACAAGCTCTGTGTAGTTTAGGTAAAGCAACAAGAGAGACACAAAATTAAATCAAGTTTACTGGAAGGAAATATTGATGTCTACCCTCCCCTCATAAAACATGGTGTCAATGTAATAGTAGTCAAAACAACAAGACAAAACAAAACAAAAATGGCAATAACTTTTACACACTGGACACTGCCAAGGGACACAATCAAAATATTTTCTGGATGAAGTTCGTAATCAGTTACGGCCCTTGACGGCGATTCGTCAAACCTTTTCCAAAGCACACTCACACAAACAACTATTATGTTTTGCAAAAGACCTTTCCGACTATTAGAAAGCTCTCAAGGTGAGCTTTCATGTGTACGGAAACGTCAAAAGCCCTTCAAGCGGTGAAATAGAAAGGATGTTTTCATGTCTAGGGAAACGTCGTTTCCCTAGACAGGGAGACACTCTCTCTCTTTACTACTTGATGGATTTTTGACGTTTCCGTTGCTGTTTCCGTACACATGAAAACACCGCTTTAGTCTTCGATCAACATAATCGTAGAGGATACAATATGAACCTTTGCTACAGAAGTGTTCTTAGTGATGTCGTGCTGGTAAAAGTGTACGCTGTATCCAGTCATCCAATGCCCATCAACTTAACCCACAGCCTTCTAAGGTTCGTGTGGATAAGAAAAGGGTGCGTGTGTATGTGGGGTGCTATTTTGTTTGCAGGCATTGAAAGAATGATCATGAAACACTGCTACCTGGAGATAGTATATCTCTCATCATCTCCCTCTCTTTTCACTCCATTCAGCATGTTCTGATAAAGCTCATTCCTATTCATTTCATCCTCATAGATACGTGCCTTTTATTACCGAATCACAAACACTCCCCCATATCACGATAAAGATAAGGCACACAAATTGTCCCTACGCATGACAATATTTTTGTTGCAGGTTTTCAATATCCGCCATCAATGGTCGAAGATGCCTCTTTTTTTTTTTTTTAAACAACAGATATATCCGAATAATTGAAACTTCTGTTTTCTCGTTTTCCAAAGACTTTTCAGTTTTTTGTTTGTTGTTGTTGTTTTCATTTTCATTTTCATTTTAATTAACGTTTAATATAATTCTTTAAAAACAGTGTACGTGTCAAATTCGTTCTAATAATTATAGGTTTTCCAGTTTCCTGGGTTTTCTTTATTTTTTCTTGTTGTCCTTTTAAGCCTGAAGAAGATCTTATTTTGATAGCTGAATGCTGGGATAGTTTATTTTGTTTCATTCTGTGATAATTCACTGTGTAATTTACTTGCCGTTTGTTCCTAACTTGAGACTATCCGAAATACCAGTTTTCTTATGCTTTGCTACATTTGAACTCCATTTCAAGTAGCCTAGCACAGACCACGCCGTCATTGTCACAGATTCGCAGAGCGTGATGCCCCAAGCGGACAGTGACATGCTTCGGCGTGAATGGCTTGATATCCTCTAAGGCCTCTCCTTGCCCTTCACAAGGACATACTGCCTGGACCACGCTGGTGACTGCTGTCCGTGGAGACTTGCAACATGACAGGGATGCGCTCATGCAGATGATCACCCAATGATTGCGAGCGGATAAAGACACTGAGATGCCCTCAATAACCAGAATGATGGAGGCGGGATATTAACGGGGCGAGGGAAGAATGTGCGACAAAGCCGGAGGAACCCGACAAATATGGAAGCAGCTGGCCGCTGGAACAATTAGTAGAAAAACCCTCAAATGCATTTGGAGCTGGGAGAGGAGCAGTTATGGAGATGCCCGATGTGCTAGGATTCTGATTCCAGTCATCAGTCAGTCAGTCAATCAGTCAGAACCCCATTGTCCTGTCCTCTGTTTAAGTCTTAAGTCTGTTAACTCTTTCATTGTTTTATTATCTCACTATCCGAACACAGCTCTGTATGCAGGGACTGCAACTTGCGTATTTGAGTTAGAGTACATTCATTTCCAGGGGATTAAGTAAGACTCGGTCCTAGGGCAATTTATTGGTCTACTGTTTCTGATAAGAAACTCATTTTGTATTTTCATCCTGACTAAGCTCTGGGTTATTTAGTACTGTTTGTTTGAGCCTCACTAGTTCTCAGAGTGGGAGATATCGCCCTCTCCCCCCCCCCCCCCAATCTACCCCCTGAGGTGATTTTGATTTCCCGGGGAGGTGGGGTGGGACTAACAAAATGGCGACATAACGATGAACGGGGGCGACATGGGGTGGGCGGGTGAAAACATGAATCGAAGACGATTTGGGAGCAAATCAATGGCAGTCTGATTTGTTGAACAGCACGTGTAGATAGAGTTTTATGAACAGAAAAGGCTTGCTTCATTGAGTGCATTTAATAAAGAATGCTTTCTGTTTTATAATCAATAATCAACGGGCCTATTAATTGTCATTAATAAGGCTTTCAGAAACTTAGTATCATGATTGTGTGTAGTCTGTCTTCTTTTGAAATGTATCCGTTGGGTTTAAGTAGGGGATTAGCGGGAGGAGAGGGAGAACGAAATCTTGTGGAGATCATAACAACAGACCTTAGTTTTTGTTAGTTCCAACTCCACTTTCTGCACAACTGAGAAATTTGACGTCAAACATTTGCGTCTTTAGTCTTATGATATTGAATTAGAATAAATCGGAACTTCGAAACAGCTTGATAAATGCCACAACCCATTTTAAAGAACTGTCAAAGTGTGCATTTGTTTCGCAAAAGATCTCAGGTTTTTCAGACAATGGAGATAGAACATACAAGAACTAAGGTTGCGAGAAAGGAAGCGGGTTGGGCGCTATTGAAGAGAATTTGGAGCCTAAGGGGGCGATTGCCTGGAAAAGGTTAAGAACTACTGGATTTAAGTGATGATACATTTCTCTGTCTAACCACTACTCTTGGTTCGCTCCACTTGAAATCACAGAAATGGTAGTCCTCACATTCATTATTTATGTTGTTATTACCATTATTGTAACGATTATATTATGATTACTTTTATCATCATTATTATCACCATAGTATTATCATTATTATAGGTATATTATTATCAAGATTAATATATGATTATCATCATTATTTTCATTATTATTAGTAGTAGCAGTAGTAATAGTATCATTATTATTATTATTATCTTCATCATCACCATCATTATTATTATGATTATTTTTTCATTTTTAGTGTTATTATGCTGTTATTGTTGCTGTTGTAGTTAGTGTTCCAGTCTCAAAGACCGACTGTAATGACATTGCAAAAATAATTTATTACTTAATATTTCTTTCATTCCGGGCATAGTGACCTGCCGCGCATGAGTTCTGAAGCAAGACTGTGGGTTATTACTGAAAATTGACTAGATCAGAGAAAGGAAGAAAGAAGGGTGGGAACACTGATATATCAGGGGTAATGCCGGGTATCTCATCTAGTTATTATAAATAAATGTATATACGCGCCTAGGCATAAAAACGCGGAGAGGGTAAATGACCAAAATACATTATTTTTTTTCTTTTCAATACTCGCATGCATGCTTCTTCTATGATTTTGAATTGGCTGTCAAGCCTACAGTATACTTAAACTGAAACCAAAGATACTCTAATTGATAAGGTAAGACAGCTTGTGCCTTTAGCGTGCACAGATTTCGCATCGCCGCCTAGCGGCAAACGCGCGGAAGTCATGAAAAGTGTAGTATTTTACAAAGCCAAAGAGGGAAAATACTGAATTTTGTTCACTGTTTTCAGCTATTGCTATAGGCCTTATGGGCACCTCAATCGCTATGGGAAAACCATGGCTATTTTTTTTTTTTTTTGCTGTCGCAGTAGCACTGTCACAATTTCGCTTCATAAATTTACCATTATGTCAAGCATTCTTTTCATGATATGCGCTATGGGCCCCGTCCCCGATAAGCCAACAAATCGTGTGCACATTTTTTTTTAGTGGTGCGAAGAAGACAGTGTCTCATCTTATTGTTTCTAGTATCTTTGCTTAAATTAATCTTCATCTGATTTTGCAGTCTATCCGTATGCCCATCTTTTCACTGGTAAAATTAATTCATCAAACAATCAATCCCATACTTATCCTTTTTATTTACAGATTTCATTCACTTATCTTCTACACCGCCTACACACCCCCCATTTACACACCCACCAAACACCTACACATTCACCCCCCCCCCACCCCCGTGCAATCCAACCAACAGCTACACAGCCACCCCCAGCCCCTTCCATCTCCGTGCATAAAACTCACCACGTTATCCATGCTGCCACAGGTTATACCACACCAATTTATTGTCGATCTCCTGTTTTTTTTTTTTTTTTGTAGTCATTTGTAGTTTAAGAATTTTATATAATGATAAATTACAGCTCAGGGCCAAACGGGTCAGACACTTAAGTTGAAAGCAAGCAACTAAACAACCGCAAGACTCAATTCTAAAATCCTTTCGTAAAACATTTGCAAAGCTTATCAACTGCAGCTGTGTACATACAAATATCGACAAAGTACTGTAAAAGGATACAAAAAAGTTTGTGGACGTCGCATAATATCGACAACTTGTTCTCCCGTTAATCTGTTTGTTTCTAATTTTCTCCGTGTTGCGACCTTTAGACCTAGCCATGTTTTGGTGAAACTGAGATAGAAGCAAAGATACTAGACCACAATAAGATGAGACACCCCACTTCTTCGTGCCTCTAAAAAAGATCGCGCACACAGTTTGCATGCTGATCGGGGGGCGGGGTCATGGCGCATTACATGAACCAATGCTTGATACAGACGTAATGAGAAATTAATGATGCAGATTTGTTACAGTGCTACTGCGACCAAAAAAAAAAAAAAAAGTTTTCCTGCAGCGATTGAAGTTATAATTACAAAATAAGTGACTTCTCTCAAAATGTACAGCGATAGCTGACTGGTGAAAAAAATTCAGTATTTTTCCGCATATTGGCTTTGTAAAATATGGTTTTGTTCATGATATCTGCGCATTCTCCTGTAAGTGGCGGTGCGAAACCTGTGCACGCTAAGTACTCTAGCTGTCTCATTATATTGTATGTAATGTGTTTGAATGAGGTCGGACACCCAAGTTCTCCTTCCTCTTTCACAGTGTCTTTCTCTTTTTCCCAGGTCCACTCTTTTACACAACTCTTTTTCCTCTCTTGCTTTCTTTTCTCCGCCCCTCTCACTTTTCATTTTCCTCCTTGAGATAAACATCTATTAAGATGATATTCATATCTCACCATTCACGTATAGACGCATGACTACTGTTTCCTCGATATAAAAATTTTGTGGTGTTCGTTACATATCACTGCTTGTCAAGTAGTTCGAACACTTGGTAAAGGAATGAGAGTATCTAGGTTCAAATCCTCCTCGAGGCAGGACAAAACATTTCTCTTGCACGGTGTTTTTGGAGCAGCCACTTCTTGAAACTGGATGTTTTGAGAAAGTTAACGAAATGAGTTCTAGTAATGTGTTTAAAACGCTGTAGAGAATTAAAATTCACCATTTTATAATTATTAATGTGTCATGAGTTCAATATGAAGTCTAAGACATGAATGGAGAACGATTTGGGGGGCAAATACAGGGCAGCCACAAACTTGTTCAGTAGCACCCGTACATGTATTTTATGAACTGAAAGGGCCTAACTTTTTTTAGTGCATTTGATACAAAAATTAATGTTTTCTTTTTAACTATAATAAGTAGTCAACAGGCCTATTATCGTTAATAAGGCTTTGGAAAACTTTAAAATCACAACTCGTGTGTAGTCAGTCTAATTGTGAAATGTAGCTATTGGGTTTGAATAGGAATTTCAGGGTTGGGGTGGGGGGGGGGGGCGGGGCGGCAAGAGGGGTCGACGAAAGAAAAGTTGGAGTCTAAAGCTGGGTTCTCATGTTTACGGAAACGGAAACGTCAAAAACCCGTCAAGTGGTGAAATAAAAAGAATGTTTCCGCACGCCGTTTCCGTACACATGGAAACACTCTTTCTTTTTACTGTATGATGGATTTTTTGCCGTTTCCGTTTCCGTACACGTGAGAACCCAGCTTAAGGGGGCCGTTGCCTGAAAAGGGTTGAGAATCATTAGTTTAGTGAGGGAAATAAAAACCTACAACATTAAATCCACATTCAAACACAGTCCAGATTAGCTATAATTTGTCAGGGTGACCAAATACAATATAAATCAATCATGAAGCATCTGTGGTTTCTACTACTGCAGTCACTATCGGCGTGGTGTATGTGTGTTCTCACTTTGCGGCTTTTTCCATGAAGAACTTTTTGTTTCGTTGCTAATTTGTTTTCTGTTTTTGGTTTGCTCTGTTTTGTTGGGAGTGGAGATACTGGCATAACCATAATTATGGCTATTTTCTATATGCAGCGGTTAAACAAACTTAATGAAACATACAAACCACAGAAATCTGTGGGGTCGCAGCAATGCTTGAAGCCAGACAAAATGTGGCAAAAAGAAAAAGCTGTATGTAGCAAAGCATCCCGTAAAATGTAATACAGAAACCACACAACTCAAACGCAAAGGACAAGGGAAGGCACATCAAGCTTTCGGGCTGTGTTACCTTTGTCAAAAGAAAGAAATGTAACAAGGTGGAAAGTTGAACCAATAAAACAACTGAACGCTCTCTCTCTCTCTCTCTCTCTCTCTCTCTGCATGTGTGAAGGAACAAGATGTAGTTTGACATTAAACCTTTGGATTCCGTACTATGTGCTTTGTATTGGACATGAAGGATTAAGGGCTGTGAGCTGGTGATAAAAACTGCATCTCTATTTCCCCTCCTGCAGAGATTACAAATTGTATGCAGAAATGAATAACCCCCACAATTCTATTCTCTTTTTTAATAGAATTTGAAATCTTTCTATCTATTTTTCTATCTGTTATCTATCTATCTATCTATCTATCTATCTATCTATCTATCTATCTATCTATCTATCTATCTATCTATCTATCTATCTATCTATCTATCTATCTATCTATCTATCTATCTATCTATCTATCTATCTATCTATCTATCTATCTATCTATCTATCTATCTATCTATCTATCTATCTATCTATCTATCTATCTATCTATCTATCTATCTATCTATCTATCTATCTATCTATCTATCTATCCATCTATCCATCTATCTATCTATCTATCTATCTATCTATCTATCTATCTATCTATCTATCTATCTATCTATCTATATCCATTTGCCCGTCCGTCAGCCTGTCCTCCGTTAGCCACTCTGTCTGTCTGTCTAATTAACATTCTACTACCGTCTAACAAATTATTCTAGTGGATGCGAAATAAAATTGTATTTCTATAATAGACATACTCAACACTGAACAATCATTTAAGCCTAGTAGTACCCACTGTTCCATTATTTGAATCACGTCACCTTGTACCCAAATACTCAATATCTGGACACTTTCTAATTTTATCAAGATGTCGTTTTTTGTGAAGAATGTAAAGACATACATTTCGCATCTGTTTCACCATGTTTAGCTGATCTGCATGTTTCATTTAGTTTGTACAAAGCAGCCCAAGCCTGGGGATTAGGATTAAGCCAAACCAAGGCTGGCGCACGACCCGTACTGGTGGCACACCACCTAATTATTATGCATCACACTAAAACACTACTCACAACCCAGACTGCGGAGGTTTGGGCAGTTAGTGGTGTTATAGTGTGATGCATAATAATTTGATGGCGAGCCACCAGTATGGGGCCTATGCCAGCTTTGGTCTGCCTTATGCCTTAGAGTGATAGACATTCATTTTTTTGTTTAGTCATCTAGGTATGGGCATGAAAGCGTTAAAGGTCTCTTCTCCCCACCCCCTCCCCCTCCCCCAATGGAGATGTGTACACCCACTTCGCAAACAAAACAACATTTTTTTTTTAAAATCAGGCTCATCTTAATCAAAACATCCACATTGAACTCTCAAAACTCATCAAATTGATCAATCTCAAATGAGAAGATTTTTTGTTTTTGTTATTGTTTATTATTATTATTATTTGCTTGTTTGTTGTGTTTCCTTGTGTCTTTAGTGGTCATGTACACAACATCCGCTCCGCTCAGCTACTTTTACGGAAATTGATGTATGAAAAAGTACCACTCTTTGCCTCTGTACACATGTCCAAAGCATCTGTTCCGCTCCGCTCCTCGCCGCTATAGAGGCAAAGAGTGTTTTACTTTTTCGTAGGTCATTTTTCCGTAAAAATAGCGGAGCGGAGCGGATGATGTGGACAAGACCAGTTACGTGGATGGTCCAGGGACAGAAGTGATGACGTCACTGGATCATGTGTTCGTGGAAAAAAACAACTGATCAGAGGCTAAATCAGCGACACAGAGGAAACTCAAAAAAAAAAAAAAATCTCTATTATTTTAACGTAAAACAGAATATACGCAGGTCGAAAGGGAGACACTTTCAAAATTCCACGACTGATATCCTAGCTGGGTGAGTGGCGGCAGGTTCCTGTTAGAAACACCGCGTTTTTTTGTGTTTTTTTTACGAAAGAGCATAGATTTATTTTTATTCGACCGACAAATAATCGACATTTATTAAAAAATATACTGAAATCAATTGTGAACAAAACAAACAGCGTATTTCTGACCTTTTATAGCCCACCCTAAACATCTGAAAATCGAAAATGTTGTGATTCATTCTTTGGTCAGGAGGGAAATACGCTAAACTTGAGACTCCTGTTGCCACTCGGAGTCAACATACACTTGCCTTTGATCTTTGAATTGGCAAATTATCGGTGCAACAACAGTCGCTCACACGTGTGTGTGTGTGTGTGCACATGTCTCTTTGTGTGAGAGCATAAACATTGACGTCTCATAACGTTACCCAAAATGATCAAAGCTTCAAAAGTGAAAACTACGTCCTTTTTAACGTGTTCAGCAATAATATTTAGGGATGGATTTTACTGGCTCTGTCATGAAACCGCGCAAGTGCAAAAGACCCATTAATTTTACGGGAGAGGCAAAAAGTAAAAAACAATTGTTTAACTTGAAAATGTATCCCTTATTCTAAGTATATTTTCGGTCATGTAAATGAATATAATAGAGATGTTTATTGCCCCACCTCCCACCTTGTTTTGATTATCAGATGAAAAAGAAAATAAAAGTGTGATTTTATTGTCATTCTATAATATCGTCGGGGTGTTTTCCATATTGTTGCATGTGCATTTTTGGCTTTTCGAGAAAATGAAGATTGAACGTTTGAAGAGTTGTACAAAAGCAGGGGTTTGTTCAATGCGCTTCAAAACCAAAACTTGCATTAAAAAACGCCCACGAAAAATACATCTATATGACACTTATAACCTCCACATTTGTAAAATATCGCATACAATAATATAGGGGGGATGGCGCGAGGGGGGGGGGGGTCAGGTGGGCCAGCTGGCATGGATCTGTGATTTTGTCTTTGAGGGGGGTTGGGGTGGAGAGCTACTCTCTTTGATTGCGTGAAAGAGGAAGGAGGGTGGTTACCTTGGGGGTAAAGAATACACCGATGTTGTAAGAGACATTAAAGGGGGGGGGTGGGGGCGAAGGGGGGGGGGGGGGAAGAAAGGGGGGGGGAGACCATTTTAATGAAGGTTTTTTAAAGGTCTGGATTTGAAAAAAGCACGTCCACACGATCATGGCCTCACTATGCTAGGAAAAACAAAAGCGAGACGATTGACACATTATACCAAATCCATAAAAAAGGATGTGTCCCTATTACTACAAGCCCCGCCAAAAGATTCAGTAAAAAAAAAAAAACGCGCTCCACGTCCACCCCCTCCCCATCTCCCCACCCCCATCCCCCAACCATTGCCCCGCCCGTCACGTTCTACCCTCTCTACATCTGTCTCGGCAAAGCAGCAGGGTATTCCTGTGTTCTAAATTTAGCCACGAGCAGCCGAATAGTTTAAATCAGCCGGCAACAGTGGCCTACATAATAATGAAAGGAAGTAACCGTGTCACGGATTATGTGCTCGTGAAGAACAGGTAACACAGGCGAGCAGTCAGCGATACAAAGCAAACTCAAAAAAAAAATTCAAAACCAAATATCAATTTTAAAAATCCAAACTTCGGTGCACCCTCCACGGTATTTAAACCCTGCATGCAAAATTTGGTTACTGTAGGTGGCCTAATAAAAGAGACTTTTGCATTCCAAGATGGAGATTTTGTGATTTGTATATTATAATATAGAATTATAGACCAATATAGAATTTTTTAAAAACGTACATAAAATACAGAAACGGTAATTAAATACAACCTAGGTTTCAAATTTGTCACCATTACTGATATAATATAGTGTATTTCTTTATAAAACTAAAACAAAAAACTCTTATGAGCAGTGCGCGACCTCAGTTCTTGTTTGTTCTATCTCCATTTTTGGAGAGAAAAAAAACGGGAGATCTTTTGTTATGTAGAAGATTTGTAACAAATGCACGCCTTGACACTTGTTTAAAATTCGGTGTGGCACTTCTCAATCTGTTTCACAGTTAAAGTTTATTCTAACTCTTTATCATAATACTAAAGCCGCAAAACACTGAACATCGAATTTATCAGTTGTGGAAAAACTGGAGTTGGAACAAACAAGAACTCAAGTCGCGAGTTTGAAATAGGAGTCTACAATTTCCATCTTGCCTGGATCTGTTACAGCTTTGCATGAGCCTGGCTTTCAGAGAAAAATAATATTCTTAACGGCTATCTTTGTTGTAAGGACTGGCGCATAACCATGGCGATGATTACATTGATTTTGATTCGTTAGCTGATTTGCACTGGGAGCACTTCAGGCGTCGTGAACCAATCGGCGGCGAGCTAAATCTAGTTCACTACAGTAAACAATGACACGTGTGTACACGCACATGGGAGACGTTCGGTCAATTCTTTCACTTCCTTTCCCTTGTTTACACGGATGGTAGAGAATCTGACCAGCTTGGATCCATTCTTTCCACCTTTATCCTAACAGTCAACTGCAATGCAACCAGCGGACATTTTAACAGCTTAGACATATCTCGAAGTTACACTCATCAGCTGATCCACCCGCCATTTTGTCTGTCGAAAGAACAAAACAAAAACACTCTGTGACGTCATTCGCAATGGTTTTATGGTCATGTCAGAATTTAATCAGCTGCGTAGATCCTGCAATTACAGTTGTGCTTGACTTTATAGATCTGAAATGTCAAAACCCCTATCATAAATTATTCTTCACTGTTATACGCTTTTAATTTCTTTTCAGACATTTGTGGGTGGATATGACAAAACCGGGCTAAAGATGAAATTTTTATACCTCTTTAAAAAATCAAACTAAAATATTTTTAAGATACTTTCTAGCAAAATATTTTAACTGAATGCAGAAAAATGGCTAATCTTTCATATTATAAGCAAATCTCAATTTCTATAGAAAGCTTTTCCGCCTTTGGATGAGTTTTCTCAGGTGTTTGGTCCTTCACCTTAAGCCCGATTTCGTCAGATCCACTCATATTTTTTGCTACTATCTTAGACAGATTTTTTAAAAAATGGTCCTGGGGTAATTAATATTCGGTGGGAGTGCCGTGTTTGTTTGAGTAGGTTCATTTGTGTACTCACCGTGAAGACAAAAAAATGAGGGGGTTAGAATTTGAAGGGGTCTAAGTACCATTGGCACTTAGATCCCGTGTAATTCTAACTCCTTGAAATAAATCGAAGGCGTTTTAATTACAATTTTTCTAATTCTAATCTCAATTGAGGGGAAATTTGAGGCTATCAGAAATGTATGCGCCGAGTTAGTGCTCAGAACAGCGAAGCGGGAGTGAAAGGAAAAAGGAAAATAGGTAATCAAGATGGGGATCGAACCCGCGACCTCTGCTAAGGCACCCATCGCCTTTGCCAGGAACAAGAAAACAAAACTTCGCTTTACTATCTTGCTCTGTCTCAGCTATACCCCTTCCAAGCTTCTGTTCACCTTTGAGACGCATTTATGCTGAGAACACTTTTAAGCACTTCCGTAGAAAGCTAGAAATGTAAAGGGAAGGGGAGGGGGGGGGGATGAAAAAAGGGGTTGGGAGTGTCTGGCAAATGCATTGTTCTTTGAGGTTTCTTTATGTGCAGTTCGAGTAGTATAAGACTTATAACATCTTAGGTCTATATTTTCAATGTACTCTGCACAGTCTGTATTCGACATTATTTTATCACGAGAAAGTATTTTGCTCTTGGATTTGGAGATCTTTACAATGGGGATGTTCTGTTTTCGCCGATGTGCCGGTGGAAAATGTCATAATTTATCAGTTGTGGAAAAAATTGGAGTTAGAACAAACAAGAACTAAAGTCGCGAGTTTGAAATGGCGTAAGTATCAAAGTCTGTCTGTGAATCTGTCTACCTTCCGTCTATCTGCTTGCTTGTCTGTCTCTCCCTCCATCCATCCGTCCATCCGTCCATCCTCTCGGTCCGTTAGTCTGTCCGTACGTACGTCAGTCAGTTTATCTGTCTGTCTGTCTGCCTGTTTTTCTGTCCACCTTTCTGCCTGCCTGCCTTCAAATACTGCTGAAAATAACTCGAAACAAAATTTTCTCCGAATTTGGATTTGTTATCCTAGAATTTCTCTCACTTGATCTCTGCCGTCATTCTTTGGGCACGAAGGTATTCTTTTAGGTCTTTATTTTAGGAGATTCGCTGCTCCTGGCATTTACACCTCACTGTTTCTGTCTTCATTTTTCTTGTTCTTGTTTTTGACTGTTTTTGTGGTAGAGATTAGCTGCTGTTTTTTTTTAATTTTGCCCGGGCAGCGGCCTTTTTCGGCCTGCAGTTCTCGATTTCCAACTGCCAAGATATCTCTAACGTGCGCAAAGTATGCACACCGGTCCTCCAAGTTTTTCGTCCTTATTCTAGGAGACTAAGTGCTAGATCCTACCTTCCACAGGATCAGGGACAGGAATGATCCCCCCAAATTCCAACATGCTTGCACCAACCGGGAATCGAACACGCTACTTTCGGCATGAGAAGTGAGCACCTGGTCCCCAGACCAACGTGTCCACCAAACTTGAAATAACCTTTTATAGGGAAAAGCATAGTTGTTTTTTTCTAAGTATCCTCTTCTGAAATCATTAACTTCCTTATGTCAACATCTGGGAATTTATCGACAACTGTTATCACATTTTGGTTTGACTCGCGTCATTACTTTATCTTTGAGGATTTTTTTTTCTCTGGTCGTTGTTTGTATCTGTTACGATCATGTGATCACTTTTTCAATGATGTCATCAACAAAACGATACTTAAAAAGGGTCTCCCCTGATTATAGGATGTTGAACAAACGGCGTAGACAATACCTGACGGACGTTGCTGGCACAGTTTTTTATTTTTGTTTTACGACACAACAAGGATTTGTAGCTCGGCTTTATATTTAATTATTTTCTAGCGGGATTTGGTAAGTACACTGGTAGGAAATTTTGCCTTATAGGGGGTGGTATCATAAATTATGTATGGATCTACATATAAGTAGATGCACGTGGCAGAGCCTGAAATACCTTTCACTTAAATGTCTCATGTGAGCTGTAAAAAAGGTAAAAATTGAAATATTAACTAAAAAGAGTTCTCGTGCTCGTTATCATAAATTATGTATGGATCTACATATAAGTAGATGCACGTGGCAGAGCCTGAAATACCTTTCACTTAAATGTCTCATGTGAGCTGTAAAAAAGTTAAAAATTGAAATATTAACTAAAAAGAGTTTTTCGTGCTCGTTATGACTCTGGAAACATCAGAAGTGCCCTAGTATAATTCTAACAGACCTGGGTTAATGTGCTTTGCACAGAACGCAATGTTATACTCTTTGTTTTGGAGTTCCGATGGACTTGCTCATCCCCTCCAATTATTGACTTTGTTCAAAAGAAAGTGATCTTATGACAGTGTTTCTCTATTAATTTGATCTACAAAAGCTCTAACTGTGAGTTGGTGTAATATTAGGAAGCTTTATTACTATCATAGATCTATGGCTCCCGAATTCGTAGAGTTATAAAAATTGTTACGTGCATTTTGCAGCCAGTTTGATATACTGTTACCAGATGAGACAAATTAATCTTCTCACTGGCTACATGTCGAGACCTTATTTCTTAAAATTTTGTTCCAACTCCACTTTTTGCACAACTGAGAAATTCGACGTTAAACGTTTGCGGCTTTAGGTATTAATTAAAATAAGCAGTTAGAATAAATCGAAACTGTGAAACAGTTTGATAAAGTGCCACAACGTATTTTAAACAGAGTGTGCATTTGTTATACCTCTTCTACATTTTTACCGTACTAAAAGATGTTCAGAACTAAGGTTCCCAATTACGTCGAAACTGTGAGATGCATTCAATATTTTATGAAAATGTCGCCTTAACTCGAAAGACGTGATTTCTTCAGGTGAGAAATGATAAAGAAATGTTATGTTTCTACTTTGAACCCAATTATTCCAGCAGGCGCGGAAAGTACATGTGTTTCATTTTATGAAATGTCATTCCGTAAAGCCATCGTCGCGTAAAATCTTAAGGTCGGACATCTAAATTGCTTTGCATAATATTACAAACATCGATGTTGTTAACTGTGTCCGGGTGACTCTCTGGGATTTGCGCCGAAGTGGTTACATTACTTTTATTTTTCACCAAAATTAATTTTGAAATTAATACAAAATATAATGTATAATTATTGTTAATGGTGAAATTTCTGTGCAGTATTTCTTAAATTCCAGGGCCCGTCGCTTCTACAAATAATAATAATAACAATAATAAAATCTGAAGACGCCTCTAAGATTATGAAATTCAAATTATGATAACAAGATGATAGTGAGGAATTATTAGATCTACATTTAATTTGTTTTTTTTTTTTTTTGTGGGTTTTTTTTTTTGGTGTCTGTGTGTTTTTTGTTGTTGTTGTTGTTGTTTTTGAGTTAATTGGGTTTTGGTTTTCTGCATTTCTCTCATCATAATTCGTTCTGTGTTACTTTGATAGAGTTGTTTTGTTTTGTTTTCCTGTATCAGTTATTATGTGTGGATGTGATATGGTATTGGAACTTGACGTCTTCAAAAATATTAGGCCTAACTGTCACGAGCAGAGTTAGGGTCTTGGGGAGCATTCGACTGCACGAGAGGCAGCTAACTCACACTCGGACACAACCACACAAGAAAAGTATCAAACAACTAGAGTATCTATATATGTCAGGCCGGTCAGGCCATGTTTTACATAAATATTAATAAACAAAACAAAAGACAATAGAGGTATATTCAAAGCAATAAATTCTAATTACTAACTTAATCTATGATATTCATGTAATTATGGTTCCTTATTGGATGTACTGCAATCAATAGCAAATAGGTATATTATACGAAACTAGATATCAATTTAAAGTGACTGTTGAGTCGCCACTGGCCAGTCGCCAGGCAAACTCTCCCTAAATCATATGGGCTTGAATGTTAGGAGAGCCCAGTACGTTCCAAGCCTACAGAAGCACACTTCGGCTTGTAGGTAATTATGCAGTTGCAAAAAAACTATTTATATATATGCACAATCATTATTCAATTCATCAACAATGTGCCATATTACTTCAATCATACTATGGAAATAATTCTATAACACAGGCCACTCGTCGTCGAGTGCCAGCTGGGGTTTCCTTAGACTTCCTATGAGGCTGTGGTTCTCTCTCTCTATCTCTGATCTTCTATTATGCTTGAACAAATAAGATATATTACCATTGGTCACGCCTACTGGTAGGCGCGAACATCAAAATAGCGCAGCGTGGGCTTTCAAAGGTCAGCCCACTCAGACCTTTCTTTCTAGAGCTCAGTCAGTCCGTTAGCAAGGACTTCTAGTCTTCAAATCACAGTTCAGGTACTGGCCAAGCGGAGATACTTCACGACACGATGCTTCTGCTCGTCTGTATTCAATAAATCTGAACGTTACACGATGTTTTATACTATCTGGCTACCCAGCAGTGCTAGTCCGCTGGCCCAATTAGTTCAGCTATCTCATTGGTCGAAACCTCCCACCATTTTAATTGTAGTAATACGTCTGCACTATTCTACCAGCCAGTTAACGTGCAAAAACTTGTCTAGTCATACTTAACAATGTCAACTATCCCCACCTTGTTTCACCCCTACTCCATTACCTATTAATCACGAACATTAAAACCGACAAGCCTGACTCTAACAGTTTAACTTTACATTTATTTACTCACCAACTATAATTCGCGAGGGCCGTTCAAGGCCACCAGCCAATTTCTCATGGCCCTGGTAAAACAACAACAACAAACTCTCTGCGTGAGTTTTAACAACATCCGAATCATGACATTAACCTTTGTCTATTCTCCTTATATCTTCCTTGACCTTGTTCTTGTTCGGCCTCGTCCATTCACTGCAGGATGGAGCCCCTCCCCCAATGATCTACATTCTTCCCTGTTTTTTGTCCGTCCTGTCCATGCCTGGGTCCACCTATCTGCACAGAATCATCTCTCCGTCGTCTCTAGGCCTGTCCTCTTGTTCTCTTTCCTTTTCTAGGCCTCTATTCAGTGCAAGGCTTTGTCCATTGTGTTATCTTTCAGTCTTCCGGTATGGCCAGCCCATTCCCCTAATGTATCGCTATTCATTACTGTATTGCTGTAAACATAATATTTCTGTCAATGTTTTTACACCCAACAATCTTCTCCTCCTCCCCCCCCCCCACCCCCACCCCCACACCACCGCCAGTCCAGGAGCCAAATCAGTGTCACTCGGACACGATGCTTCGCTTAGCTGTGTTATCACTGCTACTGGTGTCTCTTGTTTCTAGTCGTCAGATCTACACACCGGTGAGTATAATAATATTATTATCATCTAGTTAGAGATACAGGGCGGGCCAATGGTTTCTTTATCATAATAATTATGCAGCCGCTGCCATAAATGTTTAACTCTCTAGCCCCCCCCCCCCCCCCCACCATTTCTGCTTGTAAGCGAGTTTTGATTTTGTGAGAAATTGTTCTTAGAGGCATAATCAAGGCGTGTTTGTGATTATTTGGTTGATTTGGTGTAATATACAGGATGATTCAAAAAGAATGAACCGATTTTAGGACGCATTGCTGGGATGAATTCTGTTATCGCATTGATGCTGCCCGTGCTGCTGGTGGTGGCCGCACTGAACACTTGTAAGACAGGAAATAAAAGTTGATTGTGAGTACAATACTTGTGACTTAGCTTGAGTTTTCTATTGTTTTTCCTCGTAAAGATATTGCGTCATAAAATCGGTTCATTTTTTTAAAAATCACCCTGTATTGTAGAAACTACCACAAGTAAATATAACAAAACTTTCGTCGCCTTGAATTCTTGTGGGAACTGCAGCCAAGTAATGTGATGTCCGTGTGTGGCTGGGGATTCTGCCTGGGGCCTAAAGGATTAAGCCCAGCGCACTCTAGCCCTTCTTGATAGGCTGTCTGGTTAGATATAATAATCACTGGAACTTGTTGTCGGCCTAAACCTTAGTTTCAATGTAGACTTTGTATTCGTATGTTGTAAACTTCTTGAATCCCATTTGGAAAATGTCATTGCAACACAGTTACAACTGAAGCAGACACGTCGTCGCCACAGTGCAACGCCCATCTGCGGTGTTTTCTTTTTTTTGGCGTGTGTGTGTGTGGGGGGGGGGGGAGGTAGGGATCCATTGTATTTAAGTTTGCCCGGGCAGCGGCCTGTTCGGCCTACTCTTCTCAATTTCCAACTGCGGAGGTATCTTTAACAGTGCACACTGGCCCTCCGAGTTTTTCGTCTTTATCCGAGAAGATCATGGAATCACTTAAAAGAAAATATGAGAAAAATCCTCAAATTCCAACATACCTGTACCGACCGGGATTCGAACCCCCGGACCTTCGGCATGAGAGGAGGGCATGCCGGCGCCTTGCTTCTAGACCACGGTGTCTTCGATTTGAGATCTTTATTTTAGGAGGTTCGCTGCCCTTGGCATTTACACCTCACTTTACTTGTTTTATTATTTCTTGTTCTGGCGGGGGGGGGGGGGGGGGGGAAGATGATATAGATAAATTTTAATCTATTAATTTCAATTTTGCCCGGGCAGCGGCCTTTCGGCCTGCTCTTTACGATTTCCAACTGCCAAGGTATCTTTAACGTGCGCAACGTGCACACGGGCCCTCCGGTGTCTTCTTTGGCTCGTGCGTAATTTATAGTATAATTATATTTGATTATGCCAAAAAACTGCTATGGCATTTAAAATTTGTATAAGATTGCAAATTTTTGTTGTTGTTAAATTGGTGTTATTGTTTTCAGCAAAGTTTTGGACGTAGGGTCACCAACAGTGTCTTTGGGTACAGATTTCATCGCCAAACCACACAGACGCCACAAAGGGTAATTTGGCCTTGTATGGTCTTTTTGTGTGTCTGTCTTTCCATCAGTCTGTCCGTCTGTTTGTCTGTCCCTCTGCCTGCCTTTTTGTCTATCTGTCTGCCTGCCTGTCCATCTATCTGTCTGCCTGCCTTTTTGTCTATCTGTCTGCCTGGCTGTCCATCTATCTGTCTGCCGTGCTGTCAGACTGTCTATTTCTGTCTGAATAAAAGAGTAAAATAATTTTTTTTAAAAGCTGTGTAACAAATGATTTTGGTTTATTCTACTTTATTCTATTTTAATTTACTTTCAGAGAGTGAAAAAGGAAGAGACAGAGAGAGAGACGGCGAGAGAGAGAGAGAGAGACAGAGAGAGAGAGAGACGGAGAGAGAGAGAGAGACAAGGAGAGAGAGAGACAGAGAGAGATGAGAGAGACAAAGACAGAGTGAGAGAGAGAGACAGGGAGAGCGAGGGAGAGAGAGACAGGGAGAGGGAGAAAGAAAGAGAGAGAGAGAGAGGAGAGAGAGTCAGAGAAGAGAGGACAAATAGACAGACAAACAGACGGACAGAGGGACACACACACACAGCCGACAGACAAATAAATAGATAGGCAGACAAATAGACAGATAGATAGGCAGACAAACAGATACATCGATAAGGACAGACAGACAGACAGATGACAAACAGACAAACAAATAGATATATATATAAATAGATAGAAGAGACTATTACTATTCCCTTGTAAAGCAGTTTGGAGCTCTTTATGGAGACAGGCGCTATAATATCAGTCTACACTATTTGTATTATTATTGTTATTTCACCATTAGGTGTACCGGATCCCGCCCAGGGGCACAGCTATTGCAGTGAGTACTCAGATGATAACTTATCGGTCATTCCCGTAAAAGTACCTGCTGTCTGATTCATGTAACAATCAGGTTTCCATAATCAATTTAGTGCTCGAACTTTTAGGTTTCTTGTGTACATAACCTGAGGTCATTATTGCTGGTGTCTTTTAATTTACATGAAATCATATTTATGTGTGTTCAGTTTTTTCTCCTGAAATAGCAGCTGTAGGCTATCCACAGACGGTGTTTTCAGTCGCATCCATGTATCTGTGTAATATCTATCTGTCTGTCCATCTTTTATGCATCAGGGTCACTCTCTCTCTCTCTCTTTCTGTCTCTCTTTCTCTCTCTCTCTCTCTTTTTTCTCTCTCTTTCTCTCTCCCTCTCTCTCTCTCACTGTGTGTCTGTACATTAAGTCTCTTCGTCGGTTACTCTCTGTCCCATTCTCTCCCCCCCCCCACCATCCCTCGTTCCTTGGTCTCTCTCTCTCTTTCTCTTTCTCGTTCACTCTCTTTCTCCATCTGGGAGCAGCAGCATGACCTGATAGATTCCTTGCCCATCAATCATTTACATTATTTTATCTGATCCTTCTGTTTGAAGCGCTAAAACAATAGAATCTCAGCACTAAATCTTCTTTTAGCACCCAAACTTTAAGTCCAACTTTATACATAACGTCACTTTAGTTCTTGTTTGTTTTATCTCCGTTTCCTGAATAACCGGAGATCTTTTAGTATGTAGAAGAGATATAACAAATGCACACTTTGACACTTGTTTAAAATGCGTTGTGGCACTTATCAAGCTGTTTCACAGTTCTGATTTATTTTAACTCCTTATCATAGTACTAAAACAACAAACGGTAGCGTCGAATTTCTCAGTTGTACAAAAATTGGAGTTGGAACAAACAGGAACTAAGGTCTCGAGTTGTTTTTTATCTCCATTCTATACCACAGCAACTTCGTGCCAAATGTGAGAGTGGGAGAACTTTGAGCCAGCATGAGAAAGCCATGTGTGACTTATACTTTTCTCATATAACCAAGAGTTACACCAGGGTGAGTGGTTAGGTGTGGAACAGACCCATACTGGTGTAGGTGCCAGACCGGTAGCTCGCCGGCCATAAATTTTGCTTCACATTAACGCAATAGGCACTGCCCACTGTATCCTGCTGGGTCATTTGTATAATTTGTATTTGTATTTGTATACTACTTTAATCCCATTTGGGAAATTTGCCTTTGTGTCATTGCACCCAGTTACAACTGGAGCAGCTCCAGGCACGTCATCGCCACGGTGCAGCGCCGTCGACGTTTTGTTGTTGTTGTTTTTTTTTGGGGGGGGGGCGCGGGGGGGGGGGATGAGAAAAGGGTGGGGGAGTGGTAGGGATGAATTTTATTTGATTTTGCCCGGGCAGCGGCCTGTCCGGCCAGATCTTTTTTATTTCCAACTGCCAAGGTATCTTTAACGTGCGCAATGTGCACACAGGGCCTCCAAAATGGTTTCGTCCTTATCCGAGAAGACTAGGTACTCGATCCCACCCCCCCAATAGGATCAGGGACAAGAAAATATGAGAAAAATCCCAAACTTCCAACATGCCTGCACCGGCCGGGTTTTGAACCCGGGACCCTTGGCATGAGAGGCGAGCACCTTGCCTCTAGACCACCTTGTCCCCATGGTGTGGTCACTGCCTGTTGCGCTAGTGTGAAGCAAAATTTATGGGCGGTGAGCCACCAGACTGGCACCTACATCAGACTAGGTCTTTTTCACCCCTTAAAGCCGAAACACAGAATACCGAGAGGGATCAAATGTCGTCCATCGGGCTCAGCCCGTATCTACAATGTCACCAATGTAATGTTATGTGCCCCATCCCTCCAAAATACGAAAAAAATAACTAGCACTCACCGTGAATCAGCAACATTTGCGCACAGTTCATGGACGTAAACTGAAAGAAGGATTTGTTGGTCACGGATTAAAAGCTCGTTTCAAAATAATCAGCGCGACTTTTTCTTCAATACATGTTTTAATTTTTTTTAGGAAGTGCTTAGAGAGGGACACATGTCCCCCTCTAAGCAAGTGCTTACAGAGGGACATATATGTGAAAAACGTCATCGAAATATGGTGACTTGCTATTTTTACTCAGCCAACCGACGGATATTCTATTTTGGGAAGTTTGCCTGTTTTTTATTTCGATCGTCCAACATGGCGGCGCCCTCAAATAGCCTGTAGGCTATTTTATGTATGACTAGATCGAAAGATCTTCCCAACCCTAAATCTCACCCTACCCCTAACACTAATTGCCATGCCGACTTTGACAGCGCATGGTCATACGCTATCGTGCGTAAAATAGCGAAAGGAATATTTTGCAGAAATACGTAAAACAGCCTACAGGCTATTTGCTGTCATACGTAAAATAGACATTCCGCACTCTCGAAATAAGTAAAATATCCTATTTGCCGCCATACGTAAAATGGACGCTCCGATGTTCTGTCACCTTGTGATTCTTCTCACACGTATAGGCTAGCACAGCGGTTGGTGCATGTCCCTGGTAGTGGTAGGCTCATGCATTTTCTATCCTGTCATTCTTTTACCTCTGTCCATCATCTGACTTTTCTCAGCACAACGTGGCTGTTATCGTGTCATTGTGCTTGTCTTCAAACTTAAACTTAAACGTACTGGCCACACAAACAGAATAAATTTGGAGCGCATATTATTGCTCCGGCATCTGTGAGATCCAGAACTAGATCTAGATCTTCAAAAATATTTATTTTGTTTCAGAGCCCGCACAGTGACTGCATAATACGTTCTAACTATGCCCCTCCATGCTAAAGGAACTGATCTATGCAACTGTCCCTCTTAAATCCTGCGCTGAAAGATATCTTAAATCCTGTGTGTAACAGCTGAGGTTGTTCTAGCACGTTATAGTAGGGGGGAGTTAGTTGATCTAACTACAACCCTTTAGAAAACGAAACTATTACAGCTGTAAAATAAATAAACACGAGATCCGACGATAGATTAAATAATACTAAAGTTTAATAACTGTATAGTGAACAATAAATTACTAGGAAGACGCCAGCGAAACTAAATATCTACGCCACACAAAAGGAAACTCACTTACTCACCCCCAACCACTCACACAGGTCTATATATATAAACATTCCTACAGAAAGTTCCCGAAATAAACGTTACCTTTGCCCTCGCACAAACTAACCAATCACGCATCAATACGTCATCAGGTTACATCACTCAAGGCCAAATCTGGCGTAAACATTCTTATCCACAGTGTTATCGAATGTTCGGGAACATACTAATATTTACTGAACGAGTCAAAACACCTGACAACAAGCGAGCGAGGAAAAAAACTAGTCACTAGAAAAGAAGGTCAGGTCACGGAGTGCAGTACACTCTGGCGGTTGTCAAGAAGAAATGAACACATGCTCACCAGTGTAACAAGAAAACGGGAGAGGGCAAGGGATAGCTTGCAGATGCTACACAACTCCCCAATTTAAGTTGAATATCTTTCAACTCCAAAAACATTATACAGCGTCTGCACTATCGTGAAATAATCTTACAGTACTCCCAATCTCACAAAGGTAGTTGCTAATTCTATTACAATTATTAACAATTTCAGTGCCTCCCCAAATTTCATCGCAAATACAATACAAGGCAATATCCTTTGCATCACTAATACCATAACTAATACAATACCGTCATTGCTTCCCAATAGTAGACAGTAGGCCTACTAGTCAAAATACCACAACGCCACCACTGTGGTGAAACAATGGTCAATGATATTATTACAAATCATATAAGGTGAAACGATGGCCCATCGTTTACATAATGCTTCGTGCACGAATCATAGCATATAACTTGTTGTACATAACATGGTTATCTCCAAAATGTATAACTCATACGTACAATGGCAAAAATACCAATACATACCGACCACTGGTTAGGGTCTTTCTTCATCATATTAGGTCAAAACAAGTTACAACATTGCAACATAACACAAACACTGCTTGCTCGCAGTCCCCATTTGGGTTACATTTTCCAAAAATTACACCAAGTTCCATTGGTAACTAATATGACATAGCATAAAATCAAAATGTGACTAACACATCATGACTCTCTATCAGCCATCAATTCAATATTCAGTTACAGATGAACTATGTCCCCAATTACAGTACAATACTGCCGTCCTAGCAATTCATCTAGTAGGCAAAAGTATGGGTTACAATGCATTTCACTGATAGTGTACTACTTTAAAATACCCTGCTCAGGAAATCGGCACAGACATTTTCTCTGCCTTTTACGTAGTGAATCCTAAATCGATAAGACTGTAAAAATAAACTCCATCGTAATAACTTTGGACTGTCAAACTTGGCAGAGTTCAAAAACTCTAATGACCGATGGTCAGTTTGGAGCACAAACTCCTTTCCATACAAATACAAAGTAAACTTTTTTACAGCCCAAACAATAGCTAAACATTCGCGCTCTGAGACCGAATATTTTGTCTCACGAGGCAATAGCTTACGACTAGCATATGCCACAGGGTACAACTTTCCCTCGTGTTCCTGCATAAGACTAGCGCCTAATCCGCGATCTGATGCATCAGTTGCTAAGACAAACTCTTTGGAAAAATCTGGCAAACATAACACGGGTTTGGAGATAATGACATTCTTCAAAGAGGTGTACGCTTTCTCCTGCGTTTCATCCCACTGAACTATATTGGGCTGACCCTTTCTAATTAAATCAGACAATGGTGATGCAATCGCTGAAAAGTTAGGAATAAATTCATGGTAATATCCCACTAATCCTAAGAATGCTTTCACTTCCTTCTTAGTGGTGGGTCTGGGTGCGTCTCGTACCTTACATACATTCTCTTTTCTGACAGGCCAATCATACCTTCTCCCACTAAGTGTCCAACAAAGTCTACTTCAGACGTTCCAATCAGACACTTCGATGGTCTTGCAGTTAATCCAGCTTGGTCCATCCTCTGCAGTAAGTCCTTGAGAGTCTTCACATGCTCGTCGAATGTCTCTGTATGAATCAGCAGGTCGTCCACATATGCTGTCACATTGTTCATTCCACGGATCAATGGCTTTACGATCCTGTTCAGCGTGGCTCCTGAGTTCATCATCCCAAAAGGCATCCGAATGAATTCATAGTGTTCGCCCATGGTGACGAACGCCGTCTTGGGAATGTCTTGCTCTCGAACTTTCACTTGCCAGTATCCCTTGCTCAGGTCAATCCGAGAGAATAATTTTCCTCTCGAGAGACTCTGAAACACTTCTGATGGCGCTGCTGTCGGATGAGGGTCGAATACTGTGATCTTGTTTAACCTCCTGTAGTCGATGCAGACTCGGTTGGATCCGTCCTTCTTCTTGACGACAACAACAGGTGAAGCATAAGCTGATGAGCTCCTTCGAATGATGCCCAGCCGTCCCATGGTGCTAAGCTCCTCCTTCAATGAGTCGCGCATAGCGTAGGGCACCGGGTATGGTCGTTGACGAACTGGTACCTCTGTCGTCAGGTCGATGCGATGTTCACCCAACTGACAGCATCCAGGGAGATTGGTGAAGACGTGCTGGTAATTCTTCACCACATCGCAGAGTTCTTGACGTTGTTCCGATGTCAGTTGCGTTCCATACTGGACATCTCTGTAGCTTTCCTTCTGGTCCCAGCTTCCTAGGTCGGCAAGGTCCTCCGTCGTTCCACCGTTGTCGCCTTCCAGGTCGCAGTCCTCGATGATTGTCATGCCAGCTGACTCCACGGGTTGACTCTTGTCCATCATGTCGTCCTCTGCCAGTACAGTCTCAGCACTATCACCGCCGCCGTCCTTTATGGCGTTGACATGTCCAGGCGTGATATCTCTCCTACTGTTGTCCATCCCACACATCTCGGTCACAATAGGTCTCGGTTCCATTGCCACTGCTGCTGCTTTTGACGTCCTTGGAATGTATCTCTTGAGGAGGTTGGCGTGCAAGGTCTTTTCTTTTGCACCCATCTTGACTCTATAGTCGTTAACACCGACAACTGAGACTACCTTATATGGTCCCTTCCATTGGACTAGGAGCTTGTTAGTGTTCGTCGGCAGTAGCACCAACACTTCATCTCCGGGGCGGAACTTCCTCTCTCGCGCCTTCCGGTCGTAGTAGGTCTTCTGTCTACCTTGAGCCTTGGAGAGTTCTTCCGTCGCTAACTTCCATGTGTCCTCCAGCCTCTCATGTAGTTCCATGACGTACTGGTAACTGGTCTTCGTTTCCGGCTCCTCTACGTCCTTGGTCCATAGTTGACGTAAGATGTGCATCGGTCCTCTCACAGTTCTCCCATACAGCAACTCGAATGGGGCAAACTTGGTCGACTCTTGGGGAACTTCACGATATGCGAAGAGCAGCGGGTTGATGTATCTGTGCCACTGCTTGGGTTGCTCTGCGCACAGTCGTCTCAATGTTTTCTTCAGCGTGCCGTTGAATCGCTCCACCAACCCGTTGCACATAGGGTGGTAGACTGTAGTGGTCGACTGTCGAATTCCCAGTAGTCTATTCGTTTCCTTCATGACATCTGACATAAACTGGGTCCCTTGGTCCGACAAGATCTCTTCGGGCACACCCAAACGGCTGTAGATGTTCACTAAGGCTTCTGCTACCGTTTCTGCGTCGATCTTCTTCAAGGGTGTGGCTTCGGGGTAACGAGTAGCGTAGTCTATATACACCAGGATATACCGATGTCCACCTTCACTTGGGGGTCGATAGGTCCTACTAAGTCCACGGCCACTCGCCTAAATGGTACGTCCACTACTGGCATACTCTGCAGGTGCACCTTTGGGGTCGCTCCTTTGTTCACCGTCCTCTGGCATATGTCGCATGAGCGGCAGTATCTCGCGACGTCACCTTCAATTCCAGGCCAATAAAAATTGCTCATAACTCTGTCTTTGGTTTTCTTCACGCCGAGGTGTCCTCCGACGATCGAGTCGTGGGCTACACTCAGTACATACTCTCTCAGTTTTTCGGGTAGTACCACTTGCCTTATAACCGTCGCCTGTCTCAGGTCCTTGTAGATCCGGTACAGTACTCCTCCATGTTTCTCAAAATGAACAGATTTATTGCCTCTATTAGTTGGGATCTTCTTCTGCTCTAACTTCCTAATGACTTCGTCTTCTTCTTGGAGTCGGATAAGTTCCTCTCTATCCACTCCCGCGTGCCGTTCTGCCCTCGGCACCTTCAGCGACGTAGACCGGTCCTTCCTCTTCTCCTGGGCCCTCGTGGTCACCGCTCCTACCATCACCTCAGTATCAGGGTCGTACGGGTCCTTCGCTCCGTCCACGTTCCCGACTACTAGGTCGCAGATGGTCTCCGGGAGACACAGCGCCGTCACTTTGCCCGTCAGGTAAGGCGTCTTCACGTCGATAACGGCTTCCTCCGCCGCTAGCAAGGAGTTATCGATCCTCGCGATAAGTTTCTTCCCACCGGTGAGCTGTCCGTCGTCCACCAGTGCTCGCCGCACCACTACACCTTCACAGCCGGTATCTCTTAGGACATCTACTGCTCGATTTCCAATCAAGCCCTTCATCACTGGTAACTTCAGTTTCTCCACGGTCCTTCCGTCACTGCATCCTCCGCAAGTAACAGGCACCGCTAACTGTAGCTTCCCGTCCTTCATTACCGCTTGAACGTTGATGCTGGTGTCAGCCGTCGTCACATCTTGTCTTGACGACTCGTCCGCCGCTATAACTACGGCCGCCGCTGCCTTGTTCGGCTTGCCTCGTCCCATATCCTTCTGGGCTGGACACATCCTCCGAACGTGGCCTGGCTTTCCACAAAGGTAACATTTCAACTCACCTTTGTCGTTTAACTTTGCACGACACTCCGTCGCCTTGTGTCCCGGCCTCTGGCACCTATGGCAGACCTGTGGGCTTCTGTCTCCGTTGGGCCTCTGTCGCACTGGCCGGCTCTGCAGTCTGGCGCTCCCGCTGAGCGTCCGGTTCCTCGCTACCAGGTACGCCTCCGCTGAATCTGCGATGTCCTGTAGCGTCTTTGGTTTCCTCTCCCTCACATGGGTTGCAAGGTCTGGTGGGCAGGCATCCATGAATTGCTCTCTGACGAACAGATCTCTCACTCCTTCGTAGGTCTCCTCCGTCTTCGACAGCTTTATCCACCTGTCTAGATAGGTCTTGATCCTGGTCAAAAACATTCCAACATCTTCTCCATCTTCAGGCTTACCTTGTCTGAACATGAGTCTGTATCCGTCCTCTGACAGGTTGTACCTCTTCTGCAACGCTTCCTTGACCTTGTCGTAGTCCTTGGCTTCGTCGATCGGTAGTCTGCAGAAGCACTCCAAAGCTCTCCCGGTCAGCAGGGCAGACAGTGATGTCGTCCAGGTGGATCTGGGCCATTCAGCTGTCTCAGCAAACCTCTCAAACCGCAGCAACCAGCTATCCAGATCGTCCTTCTTGTCCTGAAATGCAGGTAGCTTGGGTCTCTTAGAACTGGCGTGGTCGCTGGTCCCCTGCGTCGACTCGCCTCCACCCTGATGGCGGATCCTCTCCATCTCCAGCTCGTGGTTCATCTCCTTCTCCCGAGCCTGTCGTTCAGCCTCCTTCTCCTGTCGTTGAGCCTCCAGCTGTCTTTCTCTTTCTAGGCCTTCACGGAGGTAGTCCCGTCTCTCCTGCCCAGTGAGCTCCATAGCGTCCGCTTCCTGGCTAAGCCTTCCAATAACCTCCGACATGTTGTAGATAGCTTGTCGATGATATTCCTACAATAAACTATGTAAATAAATCTAATAATTTAGATCTGGTCCCTTCGAATCTGGTCGGATCCCGGACGAGCCCCCAATATGTAACAGCTGAGGTTGTTCTAGCACGTTATAGTAGGGGGGAGTTAGTTGATCTAACTACAACCCTTTAGAAAACGAAACTATTACAGCTGTAAAATAAATAAACACGAGATCCGACGATAGATTAAATAATACTAAAGTTTAATAACTGTATAGTGAACAATAAATTACTAGGAAGACGCCAGCGAAACTAAATATCTACGCCACACAAAAGGAAACTCACTTACTCACCCCCAACCACTCACACAGGTCTATATATATAAACATTCCTACAGAAAGTTCCCGAAATAAACGTTACCTTTGCCCTCGCACAAACTAACCAATCACGCATCAATACGTCATCAGGTTACATCACTCAAGGCCAAATCTGGCGTAAACATTCTTATCCACAGTGTTATCGAATGTTCGGGAACATACTAATATTTACTGAACGAGTCAAAACACCTGACAACAAGCGAGCGAGGAAAAAAACTAGTCACTAGAAAAGAAGGTCAGGTCACGGAGTGCAGTACACTCTGGCGGTTGTCAAGAAGAAATGAACACATGCTCACCAGTGTAACAAGAAAACGGGAGAGGGCAAGGGATAGCTTGCAGATGCTACACTGTGCTTAGAGACATTAAAATAATGTGATGTGTCCCTCTGTAGTAAATGTAAGCACACATTTAGAAGGGGGGGGGGCGCATGTGTCCCTCTGTAAGCATACATTTAGAGCGGGATATGTGTCCCTCTGTAGGCACTTGCTTAGAGGGGCTCGTGTCCCTCCGTAAGCACTTGCTTAGATGGGGACATGTGTCTCTCCGTAAGCACTTGCTTAGATGGGGACATGTGTCCCTCTGTAAGCACTTGCTTAGATGGGGACATGTGTCCCTCCGTAAGCACTTGCTTAGATGGGGACATGTGTCCCTCTGTAAGCACTTGCTTAGAGGGGGACAGGTGTGTATGTCCCTCTGTAAGCAATTGCTTAGAGGGGGACATGTGTCCCTCTCTAAGCACTTCCTTTTTTTTAAACGATTCCACTTATTGGTTGTATTTTTGCATGCCTATATAAACCAGTGTTTCTTTACAGAAAATATTATTTTTCTCCTTTTTTTTTTCATGGAAACAGATTCTTGGCGTTTTTTTTTTTTCTTTCTTGCTTGAAAGCCTTATGTAAATATTGACAATTTTTCGATCTGAATTCCCACTGATAAAATAATTTGTTTACAGTAATCACAGGTAAAGAACTTTTTTTCCGCAGTTTTTTTTACCTCTGTGCCAGCGCAAACTGCTGTTTTGACTTCCACATCTTTCCACATAATAACTATAGTTTTATCAGTGCAATATTAGGTAGAGATGACAGCATCGCTGCGACGAAACAGGTAAATTATTATTATTTCACGCCGTTTTTTTCATCTCAAACTCCCTACAGGTCGACACTATTCTGCCCCTGATGCGACTCAATGGCTGATTGTCTCTGAAGTGTTGTCGCTCCTTTTGCCTTTTGAAGACGATGAAGTTTGTGGACAGAAAGGTGATCCAAATATTCACTTCCGCCAGAGAAATAAATAAATTGCTGGGCAATATTTGATACTTTCTATCCTGATAGACTTTGCTTGTTGGTTTGTTTTCATAAGCCTTAGAAAATCTAAATATTTGGTCTCAGAACCTAACCTTTTTGTCTCTTTCTGTCTTTCAAACTGTTGTTTTTATTCTAAAATTCAGTTTCGTTGTGTTTTTTTTTGTTTGTTTGTTTGTTTGTTTTTGTTGTTGTTGTAGTTGTTGTTTTTAACATTTTTGTGTTGATTTTCAACATGAAGGAGTTTGAGTTTAAGTTTGGAGAAACACATTGCGCTAGGAAAACCCAAGACGATAGACATAATATATAACAGAGCGGTAGGACGGCAGGAGACCCAACCAGAAACTCCCATCAATCACCGGCTTGAAGAAGGAAAAAGCCAGCTGTTTCCCTTTCAGTTCAGACAACGTATTGTCATTCAGCCAGAACAGTTGATTATTGTCAAGGTTAATGTTATAATTGTCGTGCTGGGTCACGACTTGCAAGTACTTGAGTTTTCACGGTCTCGTTGATTATAACCAGCGTAAATTGTCCTTGAACTGTTCTCGTGAACAGTTTGTTTTTGAAACACTTTTTCTTAGAGATGGAAAGAAAGTGGGGCAAGATAGAATAAATGGATAAGTTAGGAGTGACAGTGCAATTCTCGACCCCGTGATTTTGATGAACACTTACAAGGGAAGAGAAGGGGTGAATAAGGATAGATAGTTTAAGACGCTTAGTCGCGTTCAGAAATTCGTACATAAAATGTAGAAAGCACGAGGGTTTAAAGATTTCAGTAATTGTTTTGACATTTTAATTTGACCTTGTCTGTTTTGGTACAAGGCCGTGACCAACTCCCACGTAGAATCTATTAATACTGCGAGCTGAGCTCGCATGGATGCACCAATCAAATCTAGGCATTTGGACGGTAATTTGCAGGTGGCTGCACAGTATAAAAGCGTAGCCATACCTATGTTCATTACTCCATACAGAAAATTCCAATCTGTGCAGGCGTCGGCACGATTCTGCCTGAAGAATCATAAGACTGTTGATTCATGTCTAGTCCATTATAGGCATTGAGATGAAGCCATATGCTTGAATGAGATATGCCCACTGCTATTGTCTTCTGTTCCCTGGTTTTCCTTACCAGGGACCAAGTGTAAGTGTTTGTCCTTTGATGATTCAACAATGAACGAGGAGCTGAACATAATTTATCCAGTAGGACAGGATTGCCGCATATGCTGGGAGTGCTACCCAAGAATGCAAGACAAAGATTTATATTGACTTGCCATTAGTATGAATGTATGGCATATGCATCTGTGAATTGGGATTGATTTGTCTGGATGAGGCTGGGGATTGCCAGCCCATCCTAGAGTAGATCCAATAGACTTAACTACGTCAGTTTATATTGACGAGCTTGATCCATTATAAGCGGTAGGCACAAATAGCTGAGAGGACATCGTCGCCAGAGACATTAGTAGATTGCTTGATAGATAGTAGGCAGACTATATCTGAGAGATATATAACTAGTACTTAAATTGTTAGTGAGTCAGAATGATCTTAATCTTATAGGAATCTAGAGGAGACTTCTAGTGACATATTATTGAATTTTCATTTGATGCTGCTGATGTTGTCTTTTAGTATGTAAGAGATCTAGACAAAATTGTTAGGAAATTTAATGTAATTAAATTTGTGGCCCTGCAGGTCTGTTATGAAACTTATTCAGATTGTTCTTAGTGTGTGGCATGGTACGAAAGAGTAAATAATAAATACCTCTCGATTTAAAATGCAGTCATAATACCCACTCTGTAACAATTATTATACTTTGCTGCTAGCCTAAATTTGGATTGTCAGGCGGTACTGAACTTCATAATTAAACATTAATCTGTAGGATGTCTCAAATGCCTGGATCAGTAGGCAGTATTATCGTTATTTTCATTATGAAATTTGAACTTTTCGAAGATGGCTTCGAAAATATCAATAGAAGGTCTCATTGAACTCGCTCTCATGTCTCGCCAACTCTAAAGCCGTGTTTTCATATGTACGGAAAGGGAAACGGATACGTTCAAATCCATCACTGAGTGTTCATAGAAAAAGTGTTTCCATGTGTACGGGAATGTCGTTTCTGTACACATGAAAATATTCTTTCTATGGTACTAATGGAAGGATTTTTGACGTTTCCGTTGCCGTTTCCCTTGCCGTACACATGGAAACACAGCTTAAGGCTGTCAATTTTAATATTAATCAAACCCTGAAATTCAGTTTTGCCTGTGAATCCAGACTTTTGGGACATCTTGGGTATTATTGAAAGGACACTTTTATCTACAACCTTTGCAGTAGATCTTTTCCCTACTCCACCGCAACTCTCAAATGTGTGACATTCGAACACTTTATCATAAAACTATTAGGAAAACAGTAAAGCTATAATGTCGCATTGAGGCTTGTCAGACTTCCCTCTAGCTTTACGGATGTCCTGATTGATCGAAAGCTAGTTTCATTGTTTTGTTTTTTTTTAATCTCATTTTGATAGTTTTTAACAATTTTACAGCACAGCTTGTTTGTTATTTGTTCTTAAGTAAGTTTTTTGCAAAAACATTTGAACTTTTGTATTTCTGAGCAAGGAAAGTTGATGTTGCTTCATCTGCTTAACCCTAATACTGTCAGGAAGGAGTTACTGTATCCCTCCAAAGGTGTCAGAACAAGTCTTCACCATACACATTTAGTATTTGAGAATGTAGTTGATTCAGAAACACTAACAAAATAAACATCTCTAGAAGCTGATAAAATGGGCTATGGCAACTCAAGAATGAACAAAACTGTCATTTAAAATTGTCCATGTGACGGTAGTAGTAGGGTTAACTGATCTTTTAGAGCGATAAAAAAAAAAGTGGAAATACGAACCAGGCCTCATATATTAACCTTGGGCCACAAATAACGCGAAGTCAGTTCCTATTTGTTCCAACTCCACTTTTTGCACAACTGAGAAATTGGACATTAAACGTTTGCTCCCTGAGCTATTATGGTTAGGGGTAAAAAAAAAAAAAAATCCCAATTGTGAAACAGTTTGACAAGTACAGCAAAGCAGTTTAAACAAGTGGCAAAGTGTGCATTTTTTATACATCTCCTACCTACTAAACGATCTTCAGTTTTTTCAGAAAATAGAGCAAACAAGAACTATGGTTGTGACAAAAAGCTTTCTTGGCTTAGCTTAGCAGGCTGCTAATCCCTGGATATATCAGGATTATAAGGGTTAGTACTCTGCTATGTTTAGCAACAGTTTGTGTGCATGGCCCCATAAAATTATCGTCAGTTTCATGACGAAGATGCCAATAGATATCATCAGCTGTACAACGAAAACACAAACGCGTAACTTGACTGTATGATGAAGTGGCGAACCGCCAAAATCAGCGTTGCGAGAAATTCAGTTTTGAAAATTTGTGCTACTCTCATCGTCGATTTCTCGCTTTTTTGTTATACGACACAGCACAAAAACTGAATGAGATTTAACATAATTGCTGTGTTGGGTAAAGCCCCCCGCAAACATGCTTTTGATAATAATAGAAGAGTAAATATCTCAGATTTGACCTATTCACCTCGTCGTCATATAGATAACTTAGGGGTTATCCTTTTTGTTGTCAGCTGTTGTTATCTATCCGCCTTTCGTCATGAGACCGACGACATAACGTATTTAAACCGTTCTTATACCTAGAAATATAGTTAGCTAACCAGCTATTAAATCTATCAGCCAGCGGCCTTTCAGCGTATCAATCTGTTCACTTGTCCCGTTTATCAATACATGCCGTTTATCAGTGTTTTTAATTGACAGATCGCTGTTTATCTTTTGATTGTTTAAATTAAGCCTAATCCTATTAATCCCCTGTAACAGAGTTTACGTCAACTAGAAAGTTCAAAATACCCGAATTAACATAACAAGATTTTTGCACAATTAATCAAGTCAGAGACAGGCCCCTGCATAGCTGGTAATAGGCCAGGCCAGATAGGAAATGTAGATTCCCGTTACAAGGTTCTTGCTACCTGTACTTGTTTGTTCGGTCCCCAAGCGTTTTGCGCTAGGCGCACGTACGTAGACGTACCTATCCCCAACCCCGTCCTTATCCTCAACCCTAAATCTGATCTAATCCTCAACCCTGCCCCTTACCCTTTCAACCAAAAAAAGAGAAAAACAAAAACAAAAAGGAAAACAAAAAGAAAATCTGAAGGAATAATTAATTAAAGCCGTTGTTAGGAGTATTCCCGGAGGAGCTCTCCAGCTCTGGAGTCACGAAAGGCTTTAAAATAGGTACCCCCATCACAAAACCACGGAGACTGTACCAACAAGTAATAATAGTCCGATTACAAACTGTTCATTAAGTGTTTTTGTAATTGATGTTAATAAATATATTTTTATTTGGTTATTTATATTTGTTTGTATGAACCTTTTATGAGTCTTATTTGAATGTACTAGTTGGACAACTGTCTCGGGGCTATAGGCCCATGCAATGACGTCACAGAGTGTTTTTGTTTTGTTCTTTCGACACCCAAGATGGCCGGTGGATCAGCTGACGAGTGTAACTTCGAGATAATGTCTAAGCGGTTAAAATGACTGCTGGTTGCCTTGCAGTTGACTGTTATGACAAAGGTGGAAAGGATGGATCCAAGCTGGTCAGATTCTCTACCATCCGTGTAAACAAGGAAAAGGAAGTGAAAGAATTGACCGAACGTCTCCCATGTGCATGTATGCACGTGCCATTGTTTACTGTTGTGAACTACTTTGAGCTCGCTGCCGGTTGGTTCGCGACGCCTCAAGTGCTCGCAATGCAAATCAGCTAACGAATCAAAATCAATACCAGTATCGACATGGCGATGCGTCGGTCTTTACATCAAAGATGACCGATAAGCGCAATGGGCCTATACAGATGTGATTTTTTAAAGCTGACTCTTGATCACCAGTGTATACATTAAGGCACAGAACGAAATTTCCTGTCATACTTTTCAGTTGTGCCCCTTTTTTTCGGCTGAAAATGTCGAAAAACTTTCTTCTGTTCAACTCAACCATGGCTCAAAATCAACAAAAGTATTAAAAATACAGCGAACTTCCAGACTTTTTAAAATAAGCCCACGTACATCTTTACGTCTTTCTATGCGTAATAAATATGATAGTTTGTAGAATTTTAGGCTCAGCGGTTAAAAAGCCTTTCGGGGTTACGTTGGAGGCCTTGTCACGAGCGAGTGAGCGAGGATCAGTAGTTACGAGAAGAGGGTTAGAATAAAGTTAACCCACGGGACACGGGGTAAGGGAAAGCGTGCATGTTGTGAGTGGTAGGGGTCTGAATGAGGCGAGAGCGCTGTATTACTATCACTGCACACTAAGACGTCTAAGAAAGCGGACGCAGGAGAAAGCCCCAGAGGGCGAACATAAGGAGAGCAGTCGGAAGACTTGGGAGTAGTGTTTTTCCAGTGATGACTGGTAGGTGAAACGATGATTGATAATTATGATTGATGTATAATATTCGTCTATTAGCATGGTGTAAATAAGTAGATGTGAGGAATGTGGAAGTCCTTGATACTGTATATAGCAATGTGCGCCATGAGCGATAGATGAAAGTTGAGTTCATGGATTTGTAGCGAGAGTGAGTATTGTGTACTACAGTGGAGGTGTGTTACCGTAAGATGTTTGGTGAGTGCAATGTGAACTATTGTGTGTACGCTTCATGAGTTGTAAGGGGGGGTGAAGTGAATAGAAGTGGTATGGTATTATACCAATGTAATGTTATTCTTGTAGGTGCCGGGGACGGGCCGAAGAGCCGCCTACGGTGAGCACAGGGGATAGGCCAGCATAGGGCCGGAGGCCACACATAGGCCAGGAAGGAGGCTGTCGGTGCAGGACAGTAGAGGCACATGAGTCGTGGCAGTCTGGCCACCGACAGGGACGTATATGTGATCGTGAATGTGCTATTGAAATGCTAATGTGCTATTGCCATGTTGATGTGCTATTGAAATGCTAATGTGCTATTGCCATGTTGATGTGCTATTGGAATGCTAATGTGTTATGGCAATAGGAAGGGGCTATTGAGAGACTGCGGTGCTATTGAAATATTAATGTGCTATTAAGACAGGGAGAGGAGAAGCTGAGACCGAAGTGTCTTTAGAAAGTAACTACCGGGTTGTGGACCCGAGGAAGTGTGCGTACGGGAGAAGGCCGTTGTACGGCAGTTGAATTGAATAATATAATGTCTGTATTTGCGCTATTATCTTTATGTTTATGTATAATAAATGTGTGAGTCTAATGGGTTGTCCTGTTAAGTGTTAAACTTGTTCGTTCGTGATTGTTGTCTTGTTATAATTATTACATCTCCCAGTCTGGGATTTGTGACAGGCCTTACTTCATTATAATATTATTAAAAGGATATTGTGTACTGAAAGGTCACCCTTGACTCTCTCTACAATATCAATAATATTCTTTAACAAAGTGGACCCCCTTCTTTACCTCTACCAGGGGGAATACCCCCCCCCCCTTCAAAATCCTAGGCCCATGTCAATTGGCCCAACTAACCCCACCCACCCCCATCCCCCTCCTCCGTTATTCTGGCCTGACCCGAGAAACTTATCAGAGTGACTACGACCGATAATACCATGTGCTGGTGTGTGTGTGTGTGTGTGTGTGCGCGCGCACGCCAGTCCGTGTTCATGTACATGTGCGTTTGAGTGTCTTGTGTACATAATATGTGTGTGTGAGAGTGAGTGTGAGTGTGTGTGTGTGTCTATTTATCTGTCTGCCTGTCTGTCTGTCTCCCGAGAGAAAGCTGTGAAATTTTGACCCTAAGGATTACGTCCGTCGTAATAAGATATTTGATTTAAACGTTTTTGTTTTCTTTTGGTGATGATTCAACATTATACCCAATTTGTCACAGCACGATACAGCGTATCGATAAACCCAGAGTAGCAGCTGCTCCTCTGTAATGACTCCTTGGTCTGAGTGGCTGAACGCTCGTGAGAAACAGTGTACTGGATATTGTGAAATCCGAGCCAAGGGGTGAAATACATAATGTATAGCATTTATATAATGTATAGCATGCTCGGCGTATGATTATGAACGATAACTGGACTGACGGAGCAGAGGAGGAACGTTTTGGAGAGAGAAGACGAGATTGGTTAAAATTGAAGAAACAGACTCGCATTCAGAAATACCGGTACACTCGTTGTCAGGGAGTAAATGATAATAGGCACGTCGGAGTGTGTTTGTGTAAGTTGTGTATTCGTGAGTGTGGGCATGTGTGGCTGTATGTGTAATTGTGTGTTTGTGTAAGTGTGTATATGTGTAAGTGTGTGTACGTGTAAGTGTGTGTACGTGTAAGTGTGTGTATGTGTAAGTGTGTATATGTGTAAGTGTGTGTACGTGTAAGTGTGTGTTTGTGTAAGTGTGTATATGTGTAAGTGTGTGTATGTGTAAGTGTGTGTACGTGTAAGTGTGTGTACGTGTAAGTGTGTGTTTGTGTAAGTGTGTATATGTGTAAATGTATGTATGTACGTGTCTACTGTCTGTATATTTAGTTTTTTTTTTTTCTTTTTTGTTCTTTCTTGTTTTGTACTTGATCTTGTATTTTCCCCAAAGAGTTGAGGGGGGGGGGGGGCGAGAGCAGGGAAGTTGGCTGTGGGGGAGAGGTTATAGTTTTAAGTGTAGGTTCCGTGGCTTCTTAATTACTGGAAACACATTTGGCGAAGGGTGGAGAGAGTTCAAATTATTGTAGTTTGTTGTTGTTCTTTAAGTTCTTTTGCAATTTAAAATTAAATTTTAAAAGAAAAATAACAGTAAGAAAAGTTTCACTGGAGCAATGAGGCTATTTCCATGAATAACATTGTTTTCAACTGGTGAGGTACCTGGCATTATCAGGGATGAATCTGTGAACCAACCGTTCTCTCTCTATGTCTCTCTCTCTCTCTCTCTCTCTCTCTCTCCCTCTCTCTCTCCCTCACTCTCACTCTCCCTCTCTCTCTCTCTCTCTTTGGTCTAGAAAGCTACCATATTAATAGATTCTATCCTTTCTGGTTCGGTGGGCTACTGCAGGGAACCAAACCAAAGATCGTTGCATTTCACTTATTTACAACTTTTTATTAAACATACCTGAAACTTCAATCAAAATAATCAGTGGACACAAAATGGATTGGGCTGGATTAGTTGACACTTAAGAAAATTAATTTTATGATATTTTAAACAGTCATTTAGGTTCTAGCGTCAAAAAAAAAAAAATGAATTACTTCCGGCACTATTTTTTTTTAATAATATGATTTCACAATTATTTGATTTATTTTGTTATTTTAGCAGTCACCCAGAGCCATTGCTTCTTGTCCACCTAAATAATATTGATGAAGCATTTGAGAAGGTAAACATGATTTTGGAGGTTCACAACAATGTTAATCAGAATTTCCGCCCCAGTGTGTTTATACTTAATATTTACAATTCTTCATGAAACGAGATTCGGTGTAAGCTCACTGGGAAAAGGGGGCGGGGAGATGGGGGGGCGGGGGGCTCCAGCATACGATAAGCATTATTGAAGGGGGGGGGGGGTTGAGCGGACGTACGATCTTCAGCTATGGTACTAAATTTAAAAACGTTGTTGTATTTAACGTTTTTATTCAGCTAATTAAGTTGCTACATTAATATCAAAAATAATGTCTCTAATGAAATCGTCAAATAATAGAAATGCAACAGAGTTTCCAAACATCAACTCCTTATCAGGGGTCACAAGGTGATCTAGAGGCAAGGTGCTTACCTCTCATGCCAAAGGGACCAGGTTCGATTCCCGGTCTGTGCAGGTACGTTGAAATTTGATTCCAGGGGAAACAAATTCCTGTCCCTGATCCTATGGTAGGTTGAATCGAGCACGTAGTCTTCTCGGATAATGACGGAAAAACTCGGATGGCCCGTGTACACGTTGGGCGCGTTAAAGATACCTTGGCAGTTGGAACTCGAGAAGAGCAGGCCGAACAACGCCGCTGCCCGGGAAAAATTCTGAAAAAAACAAAAAAAAACTAATCCCTACCACAAAGACACAGAAACAAGAAAAAATAAAAAATAAAAACACGAAAAGTGAGGTGTAAATGCCAAGGCCAGGGAACCTCCTAAACGAGGGACCTAAACACAGGCCTTGTCGTGTATATTCACCATTGCAAGGGCCGTACGTTCTTGGGTGAGTTTGGGGGGAGGGGGGGATGTTGAGGCCATACGTATGAAAAGCATTACATGGAGGTGGAGGACGCATGTACTATATTGAGGCTGTTGTTATAAGTAAGTACGCAGGCCAAATGTGTTTGCGCTAGGGGCGCGTACGTATACGTGACTATCCCTAACCCTGTCTTTAACCTTAACCCCAAATTTTATCGAATGCCTAAACCTGCCTTCCTACCCTTTCAACCAAAAAAAAAAAAAAAACAACAGGAGAAAAACAAAAAGAAAATGTGAAAGAGTAATTGAGCATAATTAATTAAGGCTGATGTCGAGGAGCATTCCGGGGGGGGGGGGGGGGGGAGCTCTCTAGCTCTGGGGTCACAATAGGCTTTAAAATACGTACCCTTGGCGCAAAAAAAAATTTTGGGCCGTAGTTGGATTACCAAGGTCCTGTCCTAATTACAAAACATCTAGTTACGATCGTTAATAATATGTACAGAAATACATGGGCATATTTACAGAGCAATATAGCACTATATTTACATTTTCTATTATTTCCAGGGTCTTCCCAGCTGTATAAACAACGGGTGTTGCTGGTTTGCATTTTTGCATTCGACCAAATGGAAAAAAAATGTATTTTTTCTGTTTATCTACCTGTCTGTCTATGTCTATTTGTCTGTCTGTCTGTCTGTGTCTATCTGGTCTGTCTGTCTGTGTCTATTTGTCTGTCTGTCTCTGTCAATCTGATCTGTCTGTTTGTGTCTATTTGTCTGTCTGTCTCTGTCGATCTGGTCTGTCTGTCTGTCTGTGTCTGTTTATCTGTCTGTCTCTGTCGATCTGGTCTGCCTATTTGTCTGTCTGTCTCTGTCGATCTGGTCTGTCTGTTTGTCTGTCTGTCTGTCTCTCTCTCTCTCTGTGTCTTTGACTGTCTCTGGCAGTCTGCATGTTTTTCTCTCTTTGTCTATATCGCTCTTTGTCTCCCTCTCTGTCTCTCTCTGTGTGTTTGTCTGTCTCTCACTCTCTTTGCATCTCCCTCTGCCAGTCAGTCTCTCTGTCTCCTTCCCTCCCTCTCTCTTGTTGTCTGTCTCTCTATGTCTCTGCCTCTATCTGTCCCTTTGCATCTTTCTCTCTTTTTCTACATCTCTCTTTGTCGCTCTCTGCCTCTCTGTCTGTCTGTTTGTCTGTTTGACTGTCTGTCTGCCTGTCTCTCTGTTTCTGTCTCTGTTCACCTGTACGTTTTTCATTTCGTCTATCTCTTTGCCTCTCTCTCCGTGTCTCAGTCTGTCTGTCTGTCTGTCTCTCTGTCCCTCTCTCTATATCTCTCTATGTCTATATTTACAGCATTTCTTAAAGAGGTGATTTAAATCATATCAAAAACTCCAACCCTCACCACAAATTTCTATTAATAATGGCATAAAATATAGATCGATGAATATCTTTTACATAACCACGTAATATTTTAAAACCTTATTTGCTTTGAATTATAATGTATTTACACGTATTTTATTTACACTCTAGAAAAATCAAACACAACATAATAATTATACTCCTACCGGAACACAATGGAAAATAAATACCATGTTTCAATCTAAAAGTGTTTATTATATTTGCTCAAAATGTAATGACTTGACCATCCTTGAATAATTTAGTCTTCTTTGGTTTCTAGTTAATAACATGCATTACAAAAATTGCTGTTGTTAGGGGGGCGTAGTGTTTTTACATAGAAAGCTGTAGCTGAACAGTAAACTCAACTCAAAATTTTCTCTATTTAGCTTTGTAATTGGACTAGATCAAGATTTACGTCCCCCTAAGTGCTTGGTCTTTATTTTTAGGAGGTCCCTAACCTTGGCATTCGTACCTCACTTTTCTTGTGTGTGTGTTTATTTCTTTCGTTCTTATTTCGTGCGTTTTTGTGGTAGGGATTATTTTTTTAGGATTTTGTCCGGGCAGCGGCCTTGTTCGGCAGTTAAGTAAACATTATTCTGTTTAGATTCTATACATTTCCTATTCAACTCTTTTATTATTCGTTTTCCTTTTTTTTTTCTGTTGTTGTTTTTTTCCTTTGTTTCCCCTTGATGAAGGCGCTTGCCGAAATATCGGCCATTCTCTGTCTTCTCTCTTTTTGGTTTGCATTGTATCGTTTGGGTATTATTTCTTAAGCGAGGCTTTGCTATATACAACTTTTTCTTTTTGCCCAATTTTGACATCACCTGTTCGGCCTGCTCTTCTCGATTTCCAACTGCCAAAGCATGTTTTATGTGCGCAACGTGCACACGGACCCTTCGAAGTTTTCGCCCTTGTCCGAGAAGACTATAATGTTCGATCCTACCTACCATAGGATCAGGGACAGAAAATTCCCCCCCCCCCCACCCACAAAATTCCAACATGCCTGCACCGACCGGGGATAGAACCCGGCACCTTCGACATGACAGGCGGCATGATGCCTCTAGACCACCGTGTCCCCGGACGCGTGTTTACCGATTGCAGTGCAGACCAGCAAATTAAGGAGCGAGACAGCAACACATCCACATCCCATGAGTTTTCGGTGACGTTCAGAGTCATTTTAGGGTTAGGGTTAGGGTGCACAGTCTAGAGGTTGCAGCACCCATGGCAGTGTTCGGTAGGACGAGAAATCTCTTAGCCGATGACCTGTGTTTGGGGGTCTGTTGCTGCCCCGCTCCTGAATTTGCTGGTCTGCACTGCAATCGGCAAACACGCTCCCCGGACAGTATGTCCCCCCTAACAACATGTATTACAAATTTAATGCTGAATGTTCCCGATCTGGCAACAGTGTTTAATTATCTTATTCTCCAGCGTTCAATATTTCAGCTGGGGCAGATATGATCAGAAAACCTGTGAAAGGATTATTTTACATAATATCTTAAAGATGTTAGGCGGGCCTGGGGAAATTGTATCGTGTATAATCTTAATTAGCTGGATTCTTAACCCTTCATGCCCCGCCCCCATTTCTGCTTGTGGAGGAAAATTCCGACTTAGTGAGATTTGTTCTTAGGAGCATAATTAAGCGGTTTTCTTGTTCATTTGGTTGATTTAGTGTATTTTGAAGACATTATTAAAGTTAATTTTCTGTTCATTATGCTAATTATTAATTATGTTTTTTAATGTTTTTATGTTAATTATTTTTTTTTGTTAATTATGTTAATTATTAATGTTAATTTCTGACCTTGAGTTCTTGCGGGAGCTGCAGCTGAGTGATAAATTTCTGTATATCCCTGGTGGCACTTGGGGCTTAGAGGGTTACGCATGAGGGGGGAGGGGGTGGTGTAGGAAAGGAAATAAATAGTTTGACACAGGTTTGACTGTAGAGTAGCTGAGCTTTCATGTAAAATCAGTGAGTGTTAGGCCCCGTGAACGTTATAGCCAAATTTGATAGGGCGACTGATTGAACGACGATGACACAACAGAACTATTGAGTTTCAATGAGATTTCGTGCACCAGCCAACTGTTTGTTTGTTGCTGTTGTTGTTGTTGTTGTTGTTTTTCACTGAAACAATGTTGTGACCTCACGATCCAACGAGTTGGACAATCAAAACTTTCGTCGAAAGCAAGTTCAATCTTGGTATTATCATGATGTGGAATCTTACAGTGTGTCTAGGTAGCCTATGTCAAAAATTGGCAGAAAGAAAAAGTCGTATGTAGCAAAGCCAAAAATTGGCAAAAAGAAAAAGTTGTATGTAGCAAAGTCAAAAATTGGCAAAAAGAAAAAGTTGTGTGTAGCAAAGTCAAAAATTGGCAAAAAGAAAAAGCTGTATGTGGCAAAGCCTCACGTAAGAAATAATACCCAAACGAGACAGTGAAACGCAAACTATACGGGAAAACAGAAAATGGCCGATATTTGGGCGCCTGTACAGTTTTTCTGTGGTTTTTATAATACTAGGCAGCCTATAAAGACTTGGAGCACACCAGCCGATTTTGATAGGCTGACTCGTTGGATAGTGACGTCATAAGTGGTACGTCACCGGGATCGGCCGGCGTGCCAAGTCTCATTGAATTTAACTGTCATGACGTCACCATCCAATTAATTCGATGCTAGTCTAGTTTTAAAACGAAGGTAACAAAATGGCAGTAAATACACACCGCTTGTATGAATAAATAAAATACGTAAATAAATAAATAACGAATCAGTGAAGAACACGAGACTTCGAGATTCAGGAACCGTAATCTGAAACAGTAAACGAGATTCAAATTTATGTTTTGTTGAGTCACCTTCTGACAGTCTTAGCCGTGGAAAATAGTCCCCCTCCCCCCAAAACCCCAACCCGCCCCCCCCCTCTCCCTTCCCACCTCCTTCACCCACCCAAAAAAAGCAGTAAGTGCCACATTAAAGTGTCAACAGATCAGACAGATGGCAAAATGCGACTTGATTGTATTACATTTTATTACAAATATAAATTACTGTTCTGCCTGAACATTTTAAGCCATGAAATACGATGAGTCCTTGCTTCGACCAGCTGAAATCGGTCCGAATTTGTACTTGTATATCCCCCCCCCCCCTTTTTTTTTAATCACGTAAGTTGATAGCAATTTTATGTACACTGTCGTGTTCTCACATCGATCTCGGCGAGCACTTCTGCGCATATCCAGTTGGTCATGCGTCTGATTACGTCACCAGATGGCGGGGCTTTAAAAGGACAGTACGACTGTTTGGCTACTTTTGATCAAACTGGGTTTTTACGGTACAACAGCTTGGTCACTTTTGATCGAACGGCGTTTTATTGCTCTCGCCCATACCGATCTCTGTTTCATCGTTCTCAGTGAAGGAATTTTATTTTTTATTGCCCAGTGATTGAAGTCTGAGGTAAGATCTTGGAGAGGTAAAGATGGCATGGTAAATGTGTGCGGTGGTATATTGGTTTGAGGTCTGTGTTTTAGAGGGATAACCGCTCTCAGCATTTATACAAGTCTTCCGTTTCCTCTTCTTCTCCTGCATCATTTTCTTCTTTCTTGCCTTCTTCTATCAAGTCTTCCGTTTCCTCTTCTTCTCCTGCATCATGTTCTTTCTCTTCTTCAGGTTTCGTCATGTTCTCCTTCTCCTTTTTCTTCATCTTAGACCCCTGTGATTGTATGTTGTTGGTGTTGTTTAACGGCTTTTATTGGCGTAGTGTTTATTCTCGAAGTAGTCGTTCTAGTTATTATGTTATTATTGTTGCTGTTGTTGCGGGAATTAGCTGTGACTATGAGTAACAGAATGGTTTAACTCCGCTTTTGTTAGAAAATGAGATAACTTTATGCGTGTGTATAGAATCGACCAATCTGTCAATGGAATAATGGTTTAACCCCCTCGAGACGAAATAAACTACTTATTTTATGTCCTTTCTCTTATTTACCCTACTATTAAAACCAAAAACAGAAGTTTGGAACAAGTCCATCAATAACATTAAGGTCCTAGAAGCACTGAGTCAAATCTGTCTTGTCTCGGTTACATGGACTGTGGAGTTTAACGAGTCCCCGCCCAGTAGAAATAAACTGAAACAAGTATGTCTCGGTACTAGATCTAAAGGCAAAGGAAGTTCAGGTCTTGGGTCAACACTGTCTCAAGGCAAACATGTCTCGGTGAGCTACTGTTCGTTTATTGATGCGCACAGTTATTCGTTCTGGTATTTAGATTGTTCTTGTTGTTTGGCAATGAGAATTATAATAACTAGTCGACCTACTGACACGTGGAATACAAAAGATGTGATTTTAAAAGTTGAATTTCGACCATCAATATGTAAAATGAGGCGCAGAACGAAATTTCCGGTCGTACTTTTTAATTCTATCCGAAGAAATTGCGTCTTTTTTTTCTGGTTAAAAATTTAATGTCGGAACATTTTCTTCTGCTCAACTCAGCCGTGGCTCAAAATCAACGAAAGGGTTAAAAACAGCGAACTTCAAGATCTTGTGAAATATGCCCACAAAAGATGTTTTCGTCTTTTTACTGGGCGTAATATGATATTTTGTAGAACTTTCATAGAATTTATGGCTTAGCGATTAAAAAGCCTTTAAGGATTACATTAGACGTCTTACTTCCTTTATAATAATGATTATGTGAGTAAATCTGACAAAACCGGGCGAAAGGTGAAATTTTATTTAATATATATATTATATTTGTACATTGTCAAAGAGTAGTGTTTTCTGAACATTTCTCCTTCTATTAGAACTTGATATCTCAGTGCTGAGCAAAGTTATGAAGTTTTGAAGTGGAGAATAGAATCGTGTGTTTTTGGGGCGGTATTCTCCGGAATTTGGTATTTCACCTTAAGCCCGCTTTCGTCAGATCCAATCACGGTATTGTCATTGCAGAATAAAATGTAATTATCAATACTGTTGACCCTATTGGAGTCAGTATTGCTATTGTTGACATACTGCCATATAAAAAATCTAATATGATTATCCCTGGTCTTCTCGTGAAAGGGCACAAGTGCAAAGGGCCCAGTTTTATAGGGGAGGAAAAAATGCTGTTTTACTTGAAATAGATTTTTAGTTATAATGAATAAACATTTAAAATAGTGTACTCTTCTTTAATGAACAGAGAAAAAAATAAAATAAAACTGACTCCTAAGAATTCATGGTATATATGGCAAGGGAGACAAGATTTTACAACGCAAATACACGTATGCAGTTTTATGATAGGGCCAGAATATACATTATGCTCGCTGTAAAGAGCTGATACTGCAACTGAACTTATGGTTATTTTTGTTGTTGTTATTATCGTTGTTGATATAATGTGGTTTTTGTGATGTTGTGGTTCCTTGGGGGGGGGGGGGGTACCATAGTAAGCCTGGAACTTCACAGTCAGCTGCTGGCAGACAAGAAATGCACACCATAATTTCCTATATTTTTGTTTTAGTAAATACGGGAAGACCCTATCACACTAAGCCACGTCAGACACAGTCAGCCGCTGGCAGTCAAGAAATAAATTCTTAGATTTTCTTAATAATAATGGATGGCAGTTATGGATGGCATGTATATAGCGCATATCCATTGCCATTAGAAATGCTCTATGCGCTTTACAGAAGCTCTCTCACTCACTCTTTCTTTATCTCACCCTCTCTCTCTCTCACTCTCTCTATCTCTCTCTATCTCTCTCTATCTCAGAGTAAATACAGAAAGACCCTATCATACTAAGCCCAGTCAGACACAGTCGGCTTCTGCCAATTTTCTTGCCTGTACATTTTGCTAGCAGCAACTGGCTGTGACGTTCCACGCTTGGTATGATACACTCCCCTTTTTACGCAGTTTTATGATAGGCCAGAGTGTACTGTAATGAGCTGATATTGCAACTAGATTTTATAGTTAGTGTTGTTGATGTTGTTCTTGCTGCTGCCGTCTTCGTGATGATGTGATTAATGTGATGTTGTTCCTTAGCCAGTAGCCTTACGTTAGTCGGACATATCTGTATACTATTTCCGGACGGTTTGTAGGGTTACTGTGAGGGCGGATTTCCTACATCAAACCGATTGCAGTACGATGTGTAACCAGCGGACCTACGTTGGAACGATTTCATTCCTATGGGAAAACTTAAGGTCAATACTACATGGTCGGCTTGACGTAAAATTGCTGGCTGGGTCCTTTAGTAGATTTCGATTTCTTTTCCATAAAAGTTGAAGCTGTGTTTTCTATGTACGAAAACGGCAACGGAAACGTAAAAAAATCCTTCAAGTATTGAAGTAAAAAGAATGTTTTCCTGTGTACGGAAATCCCGTTTCTGTAATCATGACAACACTCTTTCCTTTTACTACTTGATGGATTTTTGACGTTTCCGTTGCCGTTTCCGTACATATGAAAACACAGCTTAACCTTTTCACATCATGGGGCTTAAGGCTCTAGCATACCCACCGTATGTCCTCTCTTTATAGTGGCTGTTACCTGCGGACGTACGCACTATTTTGGGTGTGATTTGAAAATCCATTTAAAATCCTCTGGTATAAAGCTAGAGTATGCTTGGTATCGCTGGAAAGCTTCTTCAGAGAAGAATAGTGACAATCGTATGTTTACAAATAGACGCACAAAAAAAAAAAAAAGACAAAGACGGTATGCGCTACAAAACCGCTTGTTATCCCAGGTGGTGCGGCTTTCCCTTTTAAGGGACAAGGTGGTCTAGAGGCAAGGTGCTCGCCTCTCATGCCAAGGGTCCCGGGTTCTAAACCCGGGCAGTGCAGGCATGTTGGAAAGTGGATTTTTCTCGTATTTTCAAGTCCCTGGTCCTATTGGGGGGTAGGATCGAGTAGTTCTTGGAAATTGGATTTTTCTCATATTTTCAAGTCCCTGGTCCTATTGGGGGGTAGGATCGAGTACCTAGTCTTCTCGGATAAGGACGAAAAAATTCGGAGGGGCCGTGTGCACGTTGCGCACGTTAAAGATACCTTGGCAGTTGGAAATCGTAAAGAGCAGGCCGAAAGGCCGCTGCCCGGGCAAAATTGAAATTAATAGATTAAAATTTATCCATATCATCTCCCCCCCCCCCCCCCGCCAGAACAAGAAATAATAAAAAACAAGTAAAGTGAGGTGTAAATGCCAAGGGCAGCGAACCTCCTAAAATAAAGACCTCAAATCAGGTGGTGCGGCTTGCAGCCAACGGGTGACCGGTGTATCGGTGGGTTCTAAAGCAGCCCGCACCGGAAAGGTGCGTGGTGATGTGAAAGGGATAGTGCCTTCTTCCTACTTCCAGCAAAGGATCAATAGTGAAAAGGGGGGGGGGGGGTGTGAAAATGAGATTAAAAATAATGGCCAGAGAATAGGAAGAAATGAAGAGGGGGACCCAAAAAAAAAAAAAAAAAACATTTGTTCTTAATGTAATTTTGTTCTTTTTCTATTTGTTTGACATTCTATCCAGACAAAATGAAGCGGCAGCTGGCAGTGGTTCTCACACTTTCCGTGTTGTTGTCTCTGATGGTCACAGAAACCATGGCGGTGAGTACAAGATGCTAAATGAAAAGAAGGTGTTGATGATGATGACGATGGTCATGATGATGAAGAATAGTTATTGGTTATTGGCGTGGGGGTGGGGGTGGAGCACCCACAAAGTTCATGTGTTCGGAGGAAAGAGGGGGGGGGGGGACTTTCATAAAATGAAAATTGTATGTGGAGAATAGGGCTTTGGGAAGCGCATTTATTTGTTTATGTCAAAATATGGCAAAATGAAAAAGTTGTATGTAGCAAAGCCTCACTTAAGATATAGTACAGAAGCGATACAGTAAAATGCAAGGGAAAGGGAAAGACAAATCAAGCTTTCGATTCATTGATCTTCATCAGGATGACAAATGTAATAGGATAGAAAACTGAAGAAATAGCAAAACTGGACCAAAAAAAATGTGGAATAGAATGTTATACAAATACGAGTACTTAGTTTATTGCGATGAAATATCATAAAAACCACAGAAAAACTGTGGGGTCGCAGCAGGGCTATAAGCAATTATGTCAAAATTGGGCAAAAGAAAAAGTTGTATGTGGATAAAAAAAGTTAGGGTTTTATTATTTATTTCTCAACACAGAACGTTGTAGGATTTTAACGAAAATCTTGTTTCTAATGAAACAGTCAAATAGTGCCTAGACAAATGACTTATCATCTGCTGACACTAAAAAGTTTACAATTTCTAAGATGTCTGTTAAGACCATGGATGAAAAATATGTTTCTTTCCAAGGGCCTCAGATTTGGAATACTCTTTCTCTGTCTTTGAAAATTCTATGACTTTTAAACATCAGCTGAAAAGTCCTCTTTCTACACTCAGAATGTCCATTTTTCGTTTTCTCTTGAGTATACCGGTCTGTTGTGTGTGTGATTATGTGGTATAAATGTTGTAAAGCGCTTAGAGCCTGGTTGTTAACGAGATGAAGCGCTATATAAATTCTGTGTATTTTTTTTTTTTTTTTCCTTTTTTTTTTTTTTTTGGCTCAGATTGAAATGCGAATTTTAATGCATTCATTCAGTGCATGACTCAGAAATTAGATATTGCTATTAAGTTTGCTCAGATTATTATAAAGTGTTTTTTTTTTTGCAAGTCTAGCAATTGAAAAATTAGATAAGACTAAATAGTCTAGCAATTGAAAAAGTAGATAAGATTAAATAAAATATAGAAATAAGAATATTCCTAGGTAAGAGAGAAATCAAACCCAGTGGGCTTCTGCCATGTATTTTAGCAGTGTCCTGTACTGAATACTTTGTAGTCGGCTGTTCTCGAACCCTTTAGGTTTTTTCATTATCAGCTGACGGTTTTGTAATTCAGTTACATCCGCTGGTATATAATCAGTTTTTCATGTACATGTGCTTCCAGCAACTAAAAATACTGAATGAATAAGACAAAATATTAATGAATTATAGATTAAATAAAAGATCTGTTAAGATATACCGAAAGTATAGATAATAAATAATAGTGTACTGAATACTTTGTTGTCGGCTGTTCTCGAACCCTTTAGGTTTTTTCATTATCAGCTGACGGTTTTGTAATTCAGTTACATCCGCTGGTATATAATCAGTTTTTCATGTACATGTGCTTCCAGCAACTAAAAATACTGAATGAATAAGACAAAATATTAATGAATTATAGATTAAATAAAAGATCTGTTAAGATATACCGAAAGTATAGATAATAAATAATAGTGTACTGAATACTTTGTTGTCGGCTGTTCTCGAACCCTTTAGGTTTTTTCATTACCAGCTGACGAGTTTGTAATTCAGGAAAAGGGAAAATAGTCCTAGTCTCAACAAATCCTAAACTCTAGCTCTGAACATTCAGAGAAATTAACTGTTCAAACAAAATCGAACATGATGAAAAAATAAAAAAAAACAATAACGATAAGAACTGTCCTTTTAAAAAACTGGTCAAGAGGGAAAAATTGAGGTGTATGAATTACTGGTAAAGATGCAATGAATGACACAGAGACATAAAAAAAGGTGTTTAATATTGTCTAAGCTATCAGTATCATAATAACAATAGGAACACCTGTATTTAATCTAACTTTACTTCATGCACTTTGGAATGTAATTGGTTTCGCATTTTTCACCTTTCGTCATTGCCCTTTTTTTTTTTGCTTTTATTTCACTTTCATCCGCCATCTACGTTATCTCTATTAACTCTCTGCAAGACACAACTTTTTAATATGCCATAGACGATGATCACTTTCTCGATACTGGTGGCTAATTATGCGGTCATATCAAATGTCATCAGTCTAATGAAACCCAAGTTGAGTTATGGGTATCAAAACCTCTCATGGCACACCAACAATCAAAAACAACTTGTCTGTACAAAATAGCTATTCCATTAAATGTTCCCTATTCTGCCATTCTATTTCGAAGATGTGGAAAACGTTATTCATGGTTCCATATTTCATCTTACTTATACATAATTTGGCTATTAGTATAATGTGATTTATAATATTTATCCTCTTACTTGTACATTCGTTATGGTCTTCTTTAACTATCCCAAAGAGTGCTGTCACTTCGTCCATGTCTAATTTATAGCCTGTTTTCATGAAGATGATCTGGCCAATATGATACCAAAATTCTCTGACTTTCTTACAATGATAGAAGAAATGTTCTATATAGTCTCTTTCATTACAATATGCACAGTTTTCCGATGATTTTATTCCTATTCGTGTAAGTAGTATGTTGGTGGGATAGATATTATGTATTAATTTGAAGTGAAGAAGCCTAAGTCTACTTTCACGAGATGCATTCTTTGCTATCATAAAATATTTTGTTATATCTATATCCATCTTTCTTTTCCAAAAGCTCACTCCACAAATAGTGCCATCTCTCGTGTTTAAAAACGAATTTCGTATCTGCTTATTAGTTTTGGCAAAGAAAGATTCTACATGCTCAGGCAGCTTACGGGATCTCACTATTGCTTCCTTAATCATGTCCTTTGTGACTCTGTTTAATAATTTCCTCTGGTTTTCCGTAAAGGCATTTGCCATTGCATTATATTCAAACAGTAGTCCTGGATAATTTCCTATCTTTTCCTGTATTATCTCCTTTCTAATTACCCCTTCCTCATTCCATATGTCATATACATATCTAATATTTGCTTCAATCCATTTTGGGAAAAAAAGGAGTTTTCTTTTGTATTGAAACAATGTATTATTAAATAAAGGTTGATTTAATAAATCTTGTTGTGAGAGGTTATCCATATCGTATTCTACTACTTTTGTATCATTGGCCTCTATCCAGGTACTAGCTACAGTTCTCCAGAATAAAGATTTGATATTATTTATTTTTACCTTATGTTTGATGCTTAAATTACCTTCTACGAAGTATTTGCTCCCTCCCAATTGTGAGAAAAAGTGTTCAGAAGTATTTACACGTCCTTCATTCATTCTATTACTTTTCGATGTCACCCCTTTCATCCACTTCATTAGAAACACTTTCTGCTGATCCTTTAAACTAATCATACCTAAACCTCCTTTAGAGAATTCTTTGCAAATTACAGTTCTTTTTACCTTCTCAAATGCTTTCTTATTTGAATATTTTTTCTGCCAAATGAATTTAAATATCTTAGTATCTATTTCTTGCAATATATTTTGCGGTAAACTCAGGGACTGTATTATGTAGCTCAGCTGTGACAATAGAAGGCTCTTTACCACAGTTATTTTACCATAACATGATAAATTGCGTCTTTTCCATCTTTGAATGATTTCTTCAATTTTTCTTATCCTTTCATTCCAGTTCTCTTCTACGCATGATATTTCTTGATCAGCATTAAAATAAATGCCCAGTATTTTCATATCATCTCCTTTCTTAAGCCACGATATTCCCACATCACAGGTTCCCACAATCCTATCACCTATTTCCATCCCCTTGCATTTGTTTTTATTTAATTTCAACCCTGAGAATTCCCCGAATGTTTCGATGTCTCTAAGAGCTTCTCTCAAATCATTAGTGTGGTTTAACATCAATGTTACATCATCTGCGTCTTGGTATAATTTATTATCCAGGGTATTTTTTAATTGTATGCATTTTATATGCGAATTATATCTTACCTTAATGGCCATAATTTCTGCCACTAAAATAAAAAGTAGAGGGCTGACACAACAGCCTTGCCTCACTCCGCGTTCCGTTTTAAACCAGTTTGAGACCCAGCCTCCATTTTTTACACAGCTTTCAGTATTTCGTATCAATCTTTTAATATATTGAATAAAGTTATTGCCAAAATTGAAAGCTTCAAGTGCATATATGATTGCTTTTTTATCAATACTATCGAACGCCTTTTGGAAATCTAGCGAGACTAAGATACCTGCCCCATCTTCCTCCTTCCTTAATAGGGTCATACAATCATCTATAGTACGAATCAAATTTGAGATCGATCTGCCTTTGATAAAACCCACCTGATTATTATGTATAAGTTTCTCCATAACCCTTTGAAGTTTCAGCGCTAACCATTTAGAGAAAATTTTATAATCTGTATTAGTAAGGCTCACTGGTCTCCAATTATTTATATTATTTCTCTCTAAGTTGTTTCCCTTATGCAGTAGTGTAATTACGCCCCTTTTTTGCGTTGTTGTAAGCTCTCCCTTTATCACTGAGTCGGACAGACTTTCCCACAACAATGTTTTCAGTCGTCCCCAGAAACACTTATAAAAGGGAGTCGTCAGTCCATCACTCCCAGGTGCTGACTCATTATTAAGTTTAGATAGTGCGTATCCAAGTTCTTCTACTGTAATCTTATCTTCCATTATTTCTTTTTCGCTTTCATCTAATACTGGGTATTCGATATTTTCTAAATAGCTATTCAATAATGACTTTACATCGGTTTCTGCACTCTCTATCTTATACAAGTTTTCAAAAAACTGTCGAATCTGATTCAATATTTCTAATGGCTTTTTGAAGGCGTTATCATTCACCCTTAGTTCATAAATAGTGTTTGCAGTCCCCTTTCTCTTTTCTAATGATAGGAAGTATTTTGTGTTCTTTTCGCCCTCCTCTATCCACTTAACTCTCGATCTTATCTGAGCCCCCCTTGCTTTGTATAAAAGAAATACTTCTAAGTTCTGTTTTAAGATTGCCATTTCTTTTTGTAGCTTTTCATTACTCGGTTCTGCGAGTAACTGCTTATTTACCCTTTCAATATCTAGTTCTAAATCTCGTTCTTTATTTTTCCTGAGCTGGGTCTTTGTTTTCGAATATTGTATGCAGAGAGATTTCATTTCAGTTTTTAAAAGTTCCCATTTAATAGTCGGCTCAAGCTCTAAGTTGTCCCGAATAAAAACGTCAATGAGCATATTCATTTCCAGAATGAAATTATCATCTTCCAGCAGTGAGTTGTTGAATTTCCAGATTGATGGTCCTTTTTTAAATGAAGCAGTACATATTTTTGCTATGACCCCTTTGTGGTCGCTGAGTGTAACAATTTCATGATAAGCATTTTCGATGTGGGCTAATAGGTTGTTATCACAAAATATGTAATCTAACCTTCTAGCTATAAAAGGTGTTTTTCTGGCCCAAGTGTAATCCTTTTCGGTCCCATGGTAGCAACGCCACGCGTCGAACAAGTCTAGCGTGTCAGTCATTTTTTGTAGCTCGAGAATTTCTTTTCGATCATGTGGCTCTCCAGCTACAATATCTAGGTTATTATCCCGAACGATATTAAAATCTCCACATATTATCTTATTATTATATAAAGACAGTGTTTGGGTCAGCTGAGATATAAACGATGCTTTTTCTGCTTTCATTACTGGGCCGTATATGTTGAGGATGGAAAATTCTGATCCCCGTATTTTAATATTGATACCTAAAACCCGCGCGGATGAATACACCAGTCTGATTTCTTCGAAACTAAAATTTTTATTGACGAGTATGATTTGGCCTTTACTTCTGTTTGTACCAGCGGAATAGAACATCTCTCCTCCCCATTCTTTCTTCCACTCTTCTCCCTGTTCATCTGTAACATGCGTTTCTTGTAAACATGCGATATCGTACTTTCTGCATTTTTTTAAAATAAATACACGTTTAATTTTTTTATTTAAGCCTCTGCAGTTCAGAGACAATACAAGCATGGGGGTTTTTCTGAAAGCGTAGTCCTTTATCGGTCCTTGTCGTTTCCCGGTGGTCACACACAAGGGGAGTTCAAATTAGGTTTCCTTTCCCTGCTGGCTGTGCTCGCAGCCTTCTGTTTCCTCCTCCTCCTGTCTCCTCACTTTTTCATTTGGTGAATCAATTGTGTCGCCGGCTCTTTTGTTCTGTAGGCTGTGTGAGCGTTGTTGTCCTCGACACGACATACTCCGTGAGCGGTTTAACATCATTTGTTTTATGTTTGTTTGTTTACCTGTTCCTCGTTCACCTGTTCTGTCTTTTGTTTTTGGTCTACTGTTGTGTGTTCCCTGGCTAGTTGTATCTGCATAAGTAGGTGAGCGAATACTTGTGTTTGTTGTGTGCTTGTCTGAGTCGTGCTCTGTGTTTGGAATGTCATTGTGTGTCACTGATATGTTTTCCCCTTTGTCGTTGTCATCGTCAACTGGTGTCCTGTTAGTGTCACTGTTCTTTGGGTGTCGTAATGGTCGGATCTGTTCCCTGTAATAAACCGTCCCTCTCCATATACCTATAGGGATGGAAACTTCTAAATTGATTGCAGGGATGTCTGTGTACATAAAGCGCCTGCCTGTTTTATACCCAGTCCACCCTCCGTTCTCGTCTCTATAGTGTTCCTCTTTTATTGCTGACCTTAGCACTACCCCTTTGGCAGTTAACGCCTTCTCTATCTCGTCGTTACTGACGGAGGTATACCTCCGATAATAATCTTCGTAGTGCTTCGTCCTGTATCCGAGAAAGCAAAGGGATTTCTTGCCAATAGTGACACCGATTGGCCCATGAAGATAATCCCTTGAGTAAGCAATTTTTGTCTAGCCCCCGCCCCTTTTACATAAATCCTCCATAAACCCCCAATCTTCTGAGCTCCCTCAATACCTTGAGGACCTGTCGTAGCCTCACAGGCTCTACACAAGTCTAGTCCCTTAATTAAACTACCATCTGGAGGGGCAATAGTTGAGTGCAAGATAAAGCACACCCCGCGCCCAGTTATATCCGCACTAGCCCCGCTCGCCGTGTTAGAATCCGCCATCTTGCACAGCTAAAATTTGATAAGTGAGCTGAGCACGACAAACAGAAGCGCAGAATAGGCAAAAAGAGCAGTCGAGCGCTTTAGAGAAAATTCCACATATAACTAAGATCCACTTACCGGAATCCTCCTATGGAAACGATAACACAAAATCCCTCTGCACCTAGATATACTTCCAAATGTGCAGAGCCAGTGTATCTGCCGGCTTTGACTTCAAAGCCGTCACCGGAAGTCAAATTCTGTGTATTATTATTATTACTTGAAGAAAATTTTAGAACAATTAAGGCATGAACATGGATATTCATCATTCTAATGGCGAAAAAGCTCGTGAGAAAGAGGAGTAGGGGATGAAACCAAGGTTAGGAGAAGCGTATCGTGACTCAAGTTCGTGTTTGTTACAACTCCACTTTTTGCACAACTGAGAAATTTGACGTTAAACGTTTGTGGCTTCAGTAAGTATAATAAGGAATTAAAATAAATTGAAACTGCGAAACAGCTTGATTTATGCCACAAGGCATTTTAAACAAGTGCCAAAGTGTGCATTTGTTTTATCTCTTCTACATACTAAAAGATCTCCAGTTTTTTGTTCGTTTTTTTTTTTTTTTCAGAAAATGGAGATTGTACAAACAAGAACTGAAGTCGCGATATACCGGGCTGGGTGCAGGGGTTAAAAATCGTGAATATCACGTGTACGCCCTTTTTGGGTGGCTCTTGATTCGAAATATTGGACTGTTTCACCACACGAATGCTGGCTGTATGTTTAGACCTGTTTGAGATATTGAGATGAATTTAAAAACATACTCTCACAAAGAGGTAAACACTGTTCTGTAGGTGTTAACTATGTAATGTAATTTAATTTCCAAAAAAATTGGTTATACAGGGAATGGTAAAATTAATTGTGGACTGATATCAGCCTGTATGGAAAAGATTGAGGGTTTTCAGTAAAGAGGCTAGCGCTGTGTCAGACTATTATAATCATACAGTGAAGAGGCTATAATACTGACAGAGACAGACAGACAGACAGATAGAGACACATACACACAGAGAGGGAGAGAGAAAGAGAGAGACAAACAAACACACATACAGAGAGAGACAGACGGACATACAGAGACAGACAGACAGATATACAAACAGATAGACGGGCAGAGGCAGCCAGACAGACATTGGGAGATGAGAGAGACTTACAGAGAGACAGACAGAGGGACAGGCACCGATGGAGAGAGGGAGAGAGAGAGAGAGAGAGAGAGAGAGAGAGAGAGAGAGAGAGAGAGAGAGAGAGAGAGACAGACATAGAGACAGAGAGAGAATAAGACCTGACACAATGCAAGAAACTGGAAGGAAATATCAAGATGTTTACATATTATATCCACAGTACGCGAGATATCGGTCAAGGAGCAATGGGGTAAGATGACGTTCATATGAACATGTTATCATGTAGAATGTTTATTTCAGAGTAGTACATAAACATCATCATTGTCGATGTAGTAGTAGTGGTAGCAGTGGTGGTAGTAGTACTAGTAGCAGTAGTAGTAGAAGAAGAAGAAGAAGTAGAAGTACTAATAGTAGTATTAGTAATAATAGCGAAGGTAGAAGAGGTGATGGTGGTGGTGTGGTAGTTGTGGTGTGATGACGATGGCGGTGGTGATGGTGGTGATTGTAGTAGTATAGCAGTAGCAGTATAGTAGTCATAGTAGTAGTAGTAGTTGTTGTAGTAGTGGTAGTGAGAAAAGTAGTAGCTGAAGTACGTACTTAATAGTCATTAGTTAACTCTTCATCGCTGAGTGTCCCGTGGTTAAACTAGGTCACCTGGTGTCTAGTGTTCTAATTTTGACACATTTCCTAATTTATAATCAAGTAGTATTTAGTGATAAATATTTATATTTTGCAATTATTAGACCGTTTGATAACCCTGTTAGGAATGTTTAAGAAATTTTCAATTTTTGCCAGGGAATGAGAGGGTTAATTCATCCTTGCATATCCCATATCGTTCCTTATGTGAACAGGTGTCCTTATGTGGGCAGTTATACTTATGTGGGCTGCTGTCCTATTGTAAACAATATTGTCCATATGTGAACAGTTGTCAGAAACGTAAGGAATACTGGGTTTTTTTTTTCAAGTGTCTCACTGTTTCATTCAAATGCAGCTTCAAAGCATGCATTTCGTGTACTTGTTTCACTATTTTATGGTTATAATAATCACATTTCGCCTATTTACTTGAACACTTTATGATTATATATAAAATAGTAGCATGCAGTTCGTCTACTTACTTCAACATGTTTATGGTTATGTAGTTGCATGCATTTCGTCCACTTACTTTAACATTTTATGGTTATATAAATTTATGAAATAGTAGCATGCATTTCGTCCACTTACTTTAACATTGCATGGTTATACAAAACATGCATTCTTTCCACTTACTTGAATATCTTGTCGTTATACGACAGCAGGCATTTTGTCTACCTCACTACAACACTTTATGGCTATCCAGTAATTACATTTCGTCTTCTTTCTTCAGTATTTTATAAGAATTTCGTCTATTTACTTCCTGGTTTTGTGGTTACATAATTTGAAAACTAACAGAAATACTTTGCTGAGTGCCATATTACAATTATTTATGCATGGGAGTAATCGTTATATCTTCAGTGATTTCTTGTTGTTCACATAAGGGGTTTTGTCCACAGCAAGCACTCGGCTCCTTTATTTTACCGAAGATGACCCATGAAAAAGCAAAACACTCTTTGCCTCTGTATACCTGTCCACAGCATCCGTTCTTCTCCGCTCCTTACCACTATAGAGGCACAGAGAGCTTTTCATACGTCATTTTTCCGTAAAAAATAGCGGAGCGGATGCTGTGGACACGACCCCTAAGAATGATTGTTCACATAATGGACATTGCAGTGCTGCCTTCAGCAGAAGATTGTCATAGAAATAGTGATGTGAAAACGTTTTCATGAACACAGAAACATTTCCTCTCCACAGAGATACAAGATCCCTGGTCGGATGACTTACATGGAGGTGGGTATCTAACTGGGTCTTACTGTTTAGTGTGTACAGGCGTAGAGACAGATTGACATAGGCAGACAGGCAGGCAGACATGCAGGCAGATAGATAGATAGATAGATAGATAGATAGATAGATAGATAGATAGATAGATAGATAGATAGATAGATAGATAGATAGATAGATAGATAGATAGATAGATAGATAGATAGATAGATAGATAGATAGATAGATAGATAGATAGATAGATAGATAGATAGATAGATAGATAGATAGATGGATGACTGGACGATTGGATGGCTGGCTGATTGGCTGGATGGGTGGGTGGATTGACGGATGGGTAGATGGATCGATGGATGGGTGGATGGGTGGATGGATTGAGGGAGAGATTTATTAAATATCAACTCAAACTATCTTAAGCAATATATTTTTATACATTAAGTTTATGAAATACAAGCCGACCCGCGCAAGATAAATCTTGCAGATTCTTTGTAGGAAGCCCAACCGTATATATCTAGATCTAGGCTACATTGAAAGCAACATTTGGATTCGATGCAAAGACTAAAAGAACTTAAGTAGAAATACACAGTTGTGATTACGTTGATTATCGACCACCAATGTGAATAGAGAGGTCAAGGACGTAATTTCCGATCACACTTTTCGGTCCTATCCGATGAAAATGCGTCTCCGTTTTTGCGGCCCAAAAAAGTTTAATATACATAATAGTAAAGACTGATTTTTGCTCAAAATGAATGTGTCCACGTAACTCTTGGTCAAAAATTGATGCAGTACGCCAAGTTTCATAATTTTTGATGGCGCAGTAGCTCAATTATAGTAAGATCTCGAGTGGACACCACTAGAAGAGAGAAGAGCAAAAAACAAAGTAAAAATATTTTGTAAGGGCAGGGAAGGAAATATCCATATCCCAATGAACCACCTCACCATTAATACCAGAGGCAACAGAAGGAATAACATAAAATATAACGTCCCAAGCTCGAGGGTTAACAGCCATCTTTATTCATTTTACCCTAATGCCATCAGGATGTGGAAAAACCTTCTGGCAGAAGTCCAACACTATCGTCTGCAACGGCTTTTGACAATGAACTAAAGGACATAATTATCCGTTGCAGCTACCATTGTAACTAAAGTGCGGGTATATTTTTGTGCACAATCTGGATACCAAGAGATATTTATCCCCCCCCCCCCCCCCAAAAAAAAAAAAAAACGCCGACCGGCGCTGCACTGTGGCGACGACGTGCCTGCTCCAGTTATAACTGGGCTGCAATGGCACAAAGGCAAAATTTCCCAAATGGGATTAAAGAGTTATACAAATACAAAATACAAAAAAGAGATATACAACGAATATATTTTAAATGGTCCAATATATCCAAGGTTTTTACCCTGTTTTTAACCTCAGAGGAGTGACGTCAAGTCGCATAGTGCAGTTGAGGTATCGCCATTATATATAGACGAATCAGCTACGTAAGGAGAAGAAGAAGAAGAAGAAGAAGATCAGATCGCCCTTCCGGTTCACTCAAAATGGTGAATTAAAATAGAATGTCCGAAAAAATCTATTTTGATAATTTAGATGACAGGAGTTTTCGTATGTTTTATGTGACGAAAACCTGGCTATGTAGATGCTGTGGACGTCTATAAAATTTGAAGCGTGTGGGCTAAGTATTAACGGAGGAGTAGGCTAACATAGCCTCCAAAGTTCACTTTTACCGGGCATTGCCCCGGAATAAACAATCACGTGCCCCCCCCCCCTCTCTCTCTCTCTCTCTCTCTCTCTCTCTCTCTCTCTCTCTCTCTCTCTCTCCCTCTCTCTCTCTCTCTCTCTCTCTCTGTCTCTCTCTCTCTCTCTCTTTCTCTGTCTCATATAATAAAAGTAATAAATTACAGTCTTGCTTCAGGACTCATGCGCACCACAACACTACTCACCAAACTGAACATTTGATACGGTTACTTTTTATGACATGCACGGTACTATATATTACGAAACAAACGTGCAAAAATACAGATATTACATAGCATTCAACATTGTTATTTTTTAAAAACACACGCTTGAAGTAAACAACTTTTAATTATAGCCATCATTTTCCTTATCTCAATTGTCACCTTCCTGCCAAATGTAAGGCCTGAAGAGTGTATAGTTTGGTCAGTTAGTCATGCCAAAGGTTGCAAGTTACTGAAATATATAATATATAGATAAATAGAAGATTATATTATATCCCTTGTTTTTCTACAGCGCCTACGTCAGAAATGTGAAAGTGGCGCGTCACTGAGTCGTCGAGAGGAATCCATGTGTAAACTGTACTTCTCTAGCGCTGTAAAGAGGGTTAAACAGGTAAAGCGCATAGTTTAAGACTGCTGGGTTTAGTTGTTAAGTAATCATTATAAAGCATAAACTATTTATTATTGTCATCTGCAGGCATTTAAGGATTTAAATGAAAGTGGGAGGAATAATACAATAATGTCCAATCGCGGTGTTGTTGCTGCTGTTGTTGTTGTTGTTGTTGCTGTCGTTGTTGTTTCTGTTGTGTTTGCTGTTGCTGCTTTTGTTGTTGTTGTTTTGCTGCTGACATGGGTGTTGTTGTTGTTGCTGTTGTTGTTGTATTAACTGTTATTGTTGTTGTTGTTGTTTTTTGCTGCTGCCGTGGGTGTTGTTGTTGTTGTTTTTTGATGCTGCCGTGGGTGTTGTTGTTGTTGTTTTTTGATGCTGCCGTGGGTGTTGTTGTTGTTGCTGTTGTTGTTGTATTAACTGTTGTTGTTGTTGTTGTTGTTTTTTGATGCTGCCGTGGGTGTTGTTGTTGTTGCTGTTGTTGTTGTATTAACTGTTGTTGTTGTTGTTGTTGTTTTTTGATGCTGCCGTGGGTGTTGTTGTTGTTGCTGTTGTTTTTGTTCTTGTTATGGTCTGTTATGTTCTCCTGCGTATTTTCCTCTGTGCTTGGCCGTGTAACCAGCCTCCCCCCCCCCCCCCCTCCCACCAACCTATCACAAACACACAAAGAAAAAGATCTGCTTTAAGCAAACCAATGTTTTGTTTTCATAATTATACCCGGGGGCCCTTCGAGTTTGTTTTTAACCATTGGCCCGGTCAAACTTAGCCGGCTGAATGGCTGGTGTGGGTTGTTTGGGGCTCTTTTTCTTTTGTTGTTGTAATTGTTGTTGTTACTATTTGATGTTGTTGCTATTTATTTGTTTCTTGTTTTGATTTTCAACGCCTCACAATAACATTTTCTTGTTTCCCAGGTCAATCAAATTTTGCCAATGCCCAGGTTCCGCTGATTACATCGAACCACACAATGACTGACTTCAGCACCCAGTGATCCCCTTTCTATCTAATACACCGGGGAAGTATTACTTCTCTCTATTTATCCCAAGATTCTGCGTCTTGCTATGACCCACTTCATGTAAAATTTGCTTTCAAATGTGATTTTTAAACCCTTTCAGTATTGTAATATATGACAAAATTTTGAGAATTAAATTGCAGTGTTGAAAGAGCATCCTACTTTTTATGGCTAAATCAGTTTTCTTAATTTGACGTTACTGTCTGAATCGTCACAAAAAATCGTCACCGACTCCTAAGACTAAGTAAGTCACATTTTCGAAAAATCAATTTTCGTCTAATTATTCAACTGCATTCAAAGCCACATCGAAAGATCTTGGTTGTAGACTCCTATCCTAAGCCTAAAGACAACCGAACTGCAAAATTTGAAAAGTTCACTGTAGCTAGGCCAGTTGTGCTCAAATATAACATTTTTTTTTTGCTTTTCCTAAAGAGTAGTCAGAATAAATTACTACAGTTTTTTTTGCTTTTCCTAAAGTGTAGCCAGAACCAATTACTACAGTTTTTTTTTTTTGCTTTTCCTAAAGAGTAGTCAGAACAAATTACTACTGTTTTTTTTGCTTTTCCTAAATAGTAGTCAGAACCAATTACTACAGTTTTTTTTTTTGTGCTTTTCCTAAAGTGTAGCCAGAACCAATTACTACTGTTTTTTGGCAGCGGTGACGAAATAGTGTAGATGCTGGCATAGTTAGAAGCCATCAAGTGTTTACACATACGCTTGATTTTTTTGGCAGTTTTTGCCCCTTCAAAGGCCGACGGAGGAACCAAATGCAAAACTATGCAACAGATTCTTAAGACAGAATAGAATAAAAATGAAAATAAAATCAGCGTCACACTTGCCGTAAAACTGACTCAAACATCCCAATCTCATGGTTTTTGTCTTCTATAAACCATTAATGTAAACTTAATTGATGATACCATGAGAACTGCATCAGTAAGGGTCATCTTATAAAATATTCAAAGCGAAGTTTCATCTGATAGCCACAAAGACAGTTCCAATATTTGAGTCTGAGTTTGAGTTTGGGTTAAACGACGCTTCAGCATGATAACAGCCACTTTGCGCATCTCACAGGTTTCTTTTGGATAATTTTGTGGACCTCAGGTATAGAATAAATTATTATTAAGATAAAAAGAGAAGACCTGTAGGGTACCAGCAGGGCTTGGCACAGGGCTAAACTGTCATACAAATGCTGGGCTTTGCCTTTTTTTTCTTAATTTTTGTATTTGTTGTTGTTGTTGTTTTTATTGTTGTTGGTATCGTTGTTGTTTGGAGTGGCGGAACTTTTCCTGCACATAGATCGCCTTATCATCCAAAATGACACGTGAGTTCTCTCCTTCCTGGTTCAACATAGTGTGTTAAATATGTATTTTCTCTATTGTTTTATGTGCATTTTTATCTTTTCGAGAAAATGAAGTTTGAAAGTTTGAAGATAATTGCGTACATAATCAGGGTTTTGTTCAAAACGCTTCAAAATCGAAACTTGCATAAAATGCCCACGAAAAATACACCCACATGACACTTATACATAATAAAATTAGGAGTGAGAGAACCACTTTCATGACAAAAGCTCAAAATCGGCAAAATGCCGCGTGATTCATAATAATGTGGCAACTACCACCAGATATACGGGCGTAACTCTTTACTCTATTCTCTCCTCCACATCACGGACAGAATACAAAATACAAACTAAATACAGTGCACAAAAAACGCGACATGTCTGGGCCCTCATCATTTCCTCGGTCAATGTGGAATATCTGTCCTTGATATTTCTATAGCTGTGTGACTTACAGTATAAAAGCTTTTTGTCTTCTTCTTTTAAATAAACAATGCTTGACAGGAGGGACAAAGGCAAGGCGGCCCCAAGTATCCTTTGGTAAATATACATAGCCCAAAATCGGGCTTAGTCTGGATTGTATTGATTTAAATGCAAAGGTTTTATCAACTTTTAAAGCCTTTCAGTTGTCCCGTATCGGCGGTACTTGAAAGAGAGCAAATACGTCCTTCGATTGATGTAGACCAGGGAGGTGACGGGGGGACATTCAGTAATGCGCAACTGGATCGATTTAAACACGTATTATGAGCTGAAAGTACGTGGACATTATTAATGTTGTTTCCCAAAATTCATAGTTATTTTTTAACTTGGATTTTTTCTTTTTTTTTTTTAACTGAAGGAGATACAGATTCAACTTCCAGATTTTTCGAGTTGACATAAAATCGCAATTTTAGTTCTTATTTGTTCAGACTTTTCCACTTGACACATCACGACCATAGTTCTTTTTTGTTCAGATCTTCCGAGTTGACATATCGCGATCTTCGTTCTTATCTGTTCAGATTTTTCGAGTTGACATAATTATTTCGAGCATATAGTTCTTATTTGTTCATATTTTTCGAGTTGACAAAATTATTTCGAGCATATAGTTCTTATTTGTTCAGATTTTTCGAGTTGACATAATTGTTTCGAGCATAGTTCTTATTTGTTCAGATTTTTTTCGACTTGACATAATTATTTCGAGCATAGTTCTTATGTGGGGACAAGGTGGTCTAGAGGCAAGGTCCTCGCCTCTCATGCCAAGGGTCCCGGGTTCTAAACCCGGCCGGTGCAGGCATGTTGGAAGTTTGGGATTTTTCTCATATTTTCATGTCCCTGATCCTATTGAGGGGTAGGATCGAGTACCTAGTCTTCTCGGATAAGGACGAAAAAATTCGGAGGGCCCGTGTGCACGTTGCGCACGTTAAAGATACCTTGGCAGTTGGAAATCGTAAAGAGCAGGCCGAACAGGCCGCTGCCCGGGCAAAATTAAATAAAATTCATCCCTACCACCCACTCCCCCTCATCCCCCCACCACCAAAAAAAAAAAAAAAACGCCGACCGGCGCTGCACTGTGGCGACGACGTGCCTGCTCCAGTTGTAACTGGGGTGCAATGGCACAAAGGCAAAATTTCCCAAATGGGATTAAAGAGTTATACATATACAAATACAAATACAAATATTTGTTCAGATTTTTCTAGCTGACATAATTATTTCGAGTTCTTATTTGTTCAGATTTTTCGAGTTGACACTGACATTGGAAGAACACGGCTAGGAGTGCTCGGTAAAGTCAGTAAGAAAGCAAGTCGAAACTTAGTTGTATAGTGACGCCATGGCATTGGGTTTAAATGACATCCCCGGGCACCAGTGAAGAAATAGGCACATGAAAATCAGCTAGTGCTCAGCGTGCCCAATACTTTGATGTTTACAACTTCCATTATAAGGGTGATGAAGGACACTACGCCAGTTACTGTGAAAATATCAAAGAATTAAAAACCATCTGCACGGGCACTTGTTTGACCAGGCACCAGGCAAGGTGCCCGCCTCTCATGCCGAAGGTACCGGGTTCGAATCCCGGTCGGTGCAGAATTTTGGGCCTTTTCTCGTATTTTCCTGTCCCTGATCCTATGGTAGGTAGGATCGAGCACCGAGTCTTCTCGGATAAAGACGAAAAATTCAGAGGGCCCCTGTGTACGTTGCGCACATTAACGATACCTTGGCAGTTGGAAATCGAAAAGAGCAGACCGAACAGGCCGCTGCCAGGGCAAAATTCTAAAAAAACAAATCCCCACCACAACAACAACAAACAAAAAAAAAAAGAAGTAAAAAGAAGAAAAGTGAGGTGTAAATGGCAAGGGCAGCGAAACCTCCTAAAATAAAGACCTGAACACGTTTGTTTGACCAGGATCCTCTTCCTCTGAAGATCTCTTGTAGCCTTGTTTTCCTATGAATTTCAGTACTTTTCAGAGACATTTCACAAGGAAGTCTATACTATGTGGGTTTTTTTTTTCAAAATCAGACTCAAAACTCGAACTTAATTTTTCCAGATTTTTGTCGAATAACGTCGATGGCGTCTCCTCTCGTCCAGTAGCGGGCCTATATTTTTTTGGGGACCCTGAAGTTTGAACTGTTATAGGGCCCCTTCACAAACAGCAATAATAAGGCAACATCCAAAATTCACTTATTAAAAAAGTTTCTTCCTGTCCCCTCCCGGATTAAGCTCTCATAGTAGATCCGCCACTGCTCTTGTCATGTTTTCTATTTAGCTGCTTCCTTTGTACCTCCGCTAGTAGTACACTCCTCCCAGTCTGGCCAATAGCGTTCTTTCATTCTCTCACAGTACTGACCCAGGACGGGAAAGTGCCCTGTAAATATAGAAATAATAATAACTACCACTACTATGACTGCTAATGATAATAATAATAATAATACTTGGCATTTGTATAGCACAGCATTCCGTTAACAACCAGGCTCTAAGCGCTATCCTAAGCTACACACAATACACACAAATACACTAACCCTAGTACAATGTGTCATTTTTTTACTTCACAAAAAATCGAGCTGTAGACCGCTATGCAATGTCCGGCCAATATTTTGAGTAAAAGTTGTGTAAAACTGCCTTGAGGCATAATTTCTATGACTTCCAGCGAAAACCAACCCATTGTTTAAATACTTTATAATGTTTCCCGCCCATCGAGAAGGAAATTACATACAACCAAAGATATGTTATTGCAAATGTAATATTAATGACCGTCGTTGTTACCGAAAGATAATTAATGTCTGGAGACGAGCGAAAAAATTAAAAATAAATCTGCAACATATTCACAGCAGACAGTTTTTCAGTTATCACAGCAGATAATTTGACGTTTAAAAGAAATAAAGAATGAAGGAAGGCAGGCAGGAATAAATGAATGATGAAAGGAAAGATAGAAAGAACGACAGAAAGACAGCAAACGCTGCTGAAAGAAAGAAAAAAACAAAAAAGAAAGAAAGAAAGAAACGAAAAAGAAAGAAAGAAAGAACAAAGGCACGAAGGAAGACAGGCAGGGAGGGAGGAAAGAAAGAAAGAAAGAATGAATGAACGAGTATCGAAAGGAAGGAAGGAAGGAGAGAAAGAAGGAAGGAAGGAAGGAAGGAAAGAGAATAGAAAAGAAAGAAAGAAATGAGTAGGGGGTCGTTGATGCCTTCATTTGAAATAAACCAATTAACCGGTGTGTTCTAGCGCAAATGTTACATCTCTGTCAAAAACAGATACATTTAAATAAGTGTTTAACAGCGGGCAATTTTAATTAACTAATATCGGGACGATTTAATCCAGAATGATAATTAGAAGATAAGCAGCTGTCGTAAAAATAATGAATGAATGCTGTGTTTAGCACTGCGTTTCATTCGCATTCACTGCAGCAATGCTCGACACAGTTCCGACACCAGTGACGATTCCTTAGGTACTGACCTTCACCTTGCGACTAAGACACCAGAATGCGTTACCGATACAGGCGCTGGTGCCGACACTGCGGCGGCTCTGTAGTTTTCCTTCTCATTACCACTGCCTAATTTATATTTAATACGTGTAAACATTACATTGCCACGATTTTAAGTATTAGGAGAATCACTTCTACGTCCCCACAACACAACAGTACCGCACCAGTTCCCGGCACTGAACAGGAGGTAGCCAACTAAAGTTTGACTGTTCACCTTTGCATCATGCAACATTTTTAGGGTCAGTGCCGGAGTCGGGGTCTCGGAATCGATACTGGTGTTGGAGTCGTGACGTTACTCCTCGAGTCAGAATCAACACCAGTGTCGTAACCTTCCAGCAAGGACCCGTGACGTCACTGAATCGAAGTCGGTGTCGACTCCAATGAGACCTCATAGTGTCTGTGTCATGATTCGGATGTTGTTAGATCTCACGCAGAGCGTGAGTGGTTTTTTTACCAGGGCCATGAGAAATTGGCTGGTGGCCTTGAACGGTCCTCGCGAATTATAGTTGGTGAGTAAATAAATGTAAAGTTAAACTGTTAGAGTCACGCTTGTCGGTTTTAATGTTCGTGATTAATAAGTAATGGAGTAGGGGTGAAACAAGGTGGGGATAGTTGACATTGTTAAGTATGACTAGACAAGTTTTTGCACGTTAACTGGCTGGTAGAATAGTGCAGATGTATTACTACAATTAAAATGGTGGGAGGTTTCGGCCAATGAGATTGCTGAACTAATTGGGCCAGCGGACTAGCACTGCTGGGTAGTTGGATAGTATAAAACATCGTGTAACGTTCAGATTCATTGAATACAGACGAGCAGAAGCATCGTGTCGTGAAGTATCTCCGGTTGGCCAGTACCTGAACTGTGTGGTCTGAAGACTAGAAGTCCTTGCTAACGGACTGACTGAGCTCTAGAAAGAAAGGTCTGAGTGGGCTGACCTTTAAAAGCCCACGCTGCGCTCTTTTGATGTTCGCGCCTACCAGTAGGCGTGACCAACGGTAACATATCTTATTTGTCTAAGCATAATAGAAGTTCAGAGATAGAGAGAGAACCACAGCCTCATAGGAAGTCTAGGGAAACCCCAGCTGGCACTCGACGAACGAGTGGCCCGTATTATAGATCTATCTCCATAGTATGATTGAAGTAATATACCACATTGTTGATGAATTGAATAGTGATTGTGCATATATATATATATATAGTCTTTTGCAACTGCTTAATTACCTACAAGCCGAAGTGTGCTTCTGTAGGCTTTGAGCGTACTGGGCTCTCCTAACATTCAAGCCCATATGATTTAGGGAGAGTTTGCCTGGCGACTGGCCAGTGGCGACTCAACTGTCACTTTAGATTGATACCTAGTTTCGTATAATATACCCATTTGCTATTGATTGCAGTACATCCAATAAGGAACCATAGTTACATGAATATCATAGATTAAGTTAGTAATTAGAATTTATTGCTTTGAATATACCTCTATTGTCTTTTGTTTTGTTTATTAATATTTAAATAATAAGATGGCCTGACCGGCCTGACATAGATATACGCTCTAGTTATTTAATACTTTTCTTGTGTGGTTGTGTCCGAGTGTGAGTTAGCTGCCTCTCGTGCAGTCATAACATCCCCAAGACCCTAACTCTGCTCGTGACAGTCGGAGCCTGGAGTCGCGACACTGAAATAGTGTGCGGCCCATTCCTACACTGCAGCAATATTACAGTATTCAATCTGTTGTAAAATGTGGCGAAAGAAAAAGAAAACCCGAGAAGACTAGGTGCTCGATCCTACCGACCATAGGATCAGGGACAGGAATCTTTCCCAAAAAACATTACCACGATGCCTGCATCCACCGAGGATCGAACCCGGTACCTTCGGCATGAGAGGCGAGCACCTGGCCTCCAGACCAATGTGCCCCCCCCCCCCCGTATCAGCCCATCAATAGTAGCTTACTATGTAAAATTCAATGATTCCCTGCCAACAGCCTTTCGGCATCGGCATCAAAGACTTTCATCCAGTTAAAGAAAAAATCTAGAACAAATGAAACAGTATTCGAAAGAAAAAAATATTTGAACATCGGCCTCTTTGTTCTTACGGCTCCTTTCATCAGGACAACGGCACGGTCCATGCTAACACGCCTCTTGGGATACTACAGATTTCTGAAGCTGTATGCAGTCTGGGTCGCTGTGTGTGTATAATAATGCATGTATGTGTATGCACATGTATGTGTACGTACGGGTGTTATTGTTTTGTTAGATATTTTATAGCATATAGCCTCACGACATACAGCCTAAAATTACACCGTGTAACCAATAGCAGAATTGGCAGAATGGACAAGACACTTGCACCAAAAACCAGCGCTGCTGGTCCAAACCCTCATCCTGCCCATGGAAACCAAAAAAAGTGGATGACGAACGCCGAGAGTCAGGACCTCGATGTGGCCGGGGGTTCTACGTGTAGAAGACGTCAGGTAGTTAAAGGTCGAAACATCTAAATGAAAGAATCAACTCTTCCTCTGAAGATCGTCAACTGTCTCGCTCCACCTGAGGAGTTTCTTACCACTGTGTGTGTGTTGTCGTTGTTTTGCTTTTGGGCTAGTTCATTACTAAATTTTTATTTTTTTTTGTTGTTGTTCATAGCAGTGTCCGTTTTCTATTTGCCCTTGTATTTCAGTTGTGTTCTATGGTAGGATAGCTTTATATACAAATGAAGACTCTTTTGTTCCAACAAACAGAAAAAAAAAATCTGTGAAATTTCAGAGTTAAGTACATTGGATAAGCTTAATGTGACCAGCTGGCCAAATTTACCTGGTATGAATTTCTCAGCTACTCCATCGGTCACCTGCCAGTAATACTGAGCCATCATTCCAAACAGTGAGCAGTCCACTTCACAGGGTTCGTCTCCCAGCAAAAATTTCTTTTCTCCTGGAATACATAAAATTATCAACACTTTACACGTACGTAAAAATCCAAAATAATACATGAATATTAAAGCAAGCTGACACAAAGAAAGAAAAAAAGAAAAAGGAGGAAAGATAGATAAAAGGAAGAAAGATGGAATCAAACAAAAGAATTAATAAGAAACAATGCGAGAAAGAAAGAAAGAAAAAGAAAGAGAGAAAGAAGGTGAGAATTTGTGCAATGCCTACAGCAAAAACAAACTCCCATATAATAGAGATGTACGCAGATAATGCACTGGGAGGTTTAGACTAGAAGCGTCCTTTGATACTTTGATAAAGAGAACAAATACATAAAATGACTTGACTTTGGTGGAACCGCAGGAGAAATTCAGGAAGCTATGTTCAGCTGTCAGAACTGCCACACAAGAGCTATTGGTTTTCATTAGTCTGTTCTTTCTTTTGAAAAATGGGTTATTTTCCAGATAAACTGATGTTTAAAGAGACTGTTTTTTTTTTCTTCACGACTGTGTGTTTTACTAAACTTTCAATTGCTGCTTACACCAAAGACGTAAGATTTGTCTTTGATATTTAGTAGGAGCGATTTTTTTGTTGTTTTTGTTAATTTTTTTTTTTCAGTAGAGCACACAAAAATGAGGCCACTTTTTATAGGGTCTGAGACAAAAAATAATATTTGTGTTACAAAAAATCTCCAAGATATTAGTGAATTATGTCGTAAAGGCCTCAGTCCACTCAGGATAATCTCCTAAGCCGCTGAATCAAAATGCATCAAATTCGGCCGTCAATGATCTGTTTAACCAGTCCGTGTTTGGGTGGACTTTTGGGGATATCATTCTAAGCCCGGAACGTCACAGTCACTTTGTTGCTGCCAGCAAAATGGACACCCAAGAAACAATGGCAGAAGCTGACTGTGTCTGACCAGGCTTAGTATGATCGGGTCTTCCCAGATTTATTAAGAAAACAGGAAATTATTGTGTGCACTTCTTGTCTGCCAGCAGCTGGCTGTGTCGTTCAGGGCTTAGTATGATGCCCCACTTTGATGGCAAAGTGTGATGGATTTCGATGCTTTCCGTACTTACCTAAGAAATCAGCAATTGCTTGGAAATCAATCAGACATGTGTTTTTGATTTCTTCAGGTGAGTTCCTTCCAATACCAGCGGCGTATGCCTGTTTCTTCACATTGGATCGTGCAAATCGCCGAACATATATGTTATCTCCAAAACCTTGGAGAGTCATTTTAAATCCTTCGTCTGTGACCCACCGGTAGTATGTGAGACTCCTAAGGGCATTGAAAAATAACAGTCAAAATGTGCATTGTCTTGTAACTATTTTGTTAAGACTGGATGAAAAAAATCGAGGTGATTCTTTTGACTAGGTGGTCAGACTAAACAGGTGGTCAGACTAAACAGGTGGTCAGGCTAAACAGGTATTCTGCCTAAACAGGTGGTCAGACTAAACAGGTGGTCAGACTAAACAGGTGGTCAGACTAAACAGGTGGTCAGACTAAACAGGTGGTCAGACTAAACAGGTGGTTCTCAACCTTTTTCAGCCAGCCGCCCCCTTAGGCTCCAGATTTTCTTTCATGCCCCCCCCCCCCCCACCCGCCTTCCTCTCCCCCCGTCCCTCACCACAATCCAATCCATGTTCAAACCCAACGGTTCCATTTCACAAGAATACAGACCACACACAAATTAAGATATTAAGTTTTTTTTCAAAGCCTTATTCACGACAAGACTCACGTTGATTATTCATTTTAAAACAGAAAACATTCTTTATCAAATGTGTCGCGATGTGGGTTAGATGGGGAGAATTCGACTGACACTCTTTCGAGGTCCGCTCCCACAATCGACGAACACACAAAAAAAAATATTTGCACTCTAAAAACTAAATAAATCAATTGCTTTGATTTTTAGCAGAACTGTAGGGCAGTTTAATTACAGGAATTAATGTAACAAATATAACTATAAATATAAATATCAATTCAAAGGCAACTGAATCTAACTAATGAAACTACAGCTTTCTATAAAGACTAACTTATTCACTCTAACTACTTGCAGGTCATATGAGTTATATGCCAAATAGAATCCGCGCACGTGGCGACGGATATAACAGTTTAAATTCTATTAATTCAATGAGACATGTTATGATATGGACATTTCCTCTAGACACGCCATGGAGAATGCTTGTACAACCATGCGTTGTCTGGCGGTAGCTCTGAAACTGTCTTCAAAAGTAAGTAGAACGGTTCACTTTCATCATTATAAATTAGTATGAACTCTCACCATTAGGCCCTCAATGGGAGTGAGAGCGCTGGATGTAAAAGCTGTGGGTTCATATCAAACCAAGTAGCTTAGGCTCTGGAGCTTTAAATCATGGCGCTCCTCACAATATGGACTGCTCAACTGCGTCTCTATGTCTCTCATCTGGCTGAGGACTATCGCCGTCCACCTCGTAAATGGATTGTCTACATGTGGCCTCTATCTAAGCTCTGCACGGGTTTAAATACTAAAGCTATGTCTCGACCTTCCGTCCAGATTCATACATTTGATTGGTGCAGTCGCTTCAGCTCAGCCTGCAATATTAATTTATGCTTGTCATGGCCTTGCGCCAAAATCAAGGTCAATTTTACGGTCTAGACAAAATTTAAAATGCGAAACATTAACTACTAAAATCTTCAAACCCCGTGCTTTCGACTCTTATGCACGAATTTCCGAACGCCAACTAAGCGTCTAAATAAACTACCTTTACTCGCCCCTTATCTATGTTAATCAAAATCACGGAGTCGAGAACTGCTCTGTCATTCCTAGCTATACATTAATTCTGTCTCGCCCCTCCTTCTCTCCATCCATCAGAAAAAAGGTGTTTCAAAACAAACTGTTCACGAGAACAGCTCAAGGACAAATTACGCTGGTTATAATCAACAAGATCGTAAAAATTAACTCACTGACGTCGTGACCTAGCACGGCATTTATGATCCTAAATGTGATCATGACAAAATGCACTAAAAAACAAAACAAAAGCAGGCCTTTTCCGTTCATAAAACCCACCTGCCAAATTGAAGTGTGTTGAACAAGTTACTGGTTGCCCTGTATTCTCCCCCGAAATCGTCCCCTATTCATGTTTTCGCCCACCTACCCACTCCTCCACGCCTCGCCGCCCATTCTTCACTTTCGGCCCTCTGAAATCAAAATCGCCCCCCTGGGAAGCGATGCCGTCCACATTATGAACCACTGGACCCAACCAAAAAAGTTTACTCTGACCAGGTTTATCACTATTTTGGCGTTTTTCTCGAGTTCCGGTCCGAATGCTTCCGAGTTAGCTCTTAAAATGGCGACCATCAACACAACGGAGGCTTTCAGCCACTTTGCTTGAAATGGAGTTTGGTTGTTGGGGTGTTTGTTGTTTATCACCTTGAAATATTCACCTAACCAGGGGAAACGTTTTAGAGTAATCAGATCACCCGGTCAGATGGAAAATTTTGGATTAGTCAAACCACCCGGTCAGAGGGAACATTTTGGATTAGTCAGGCCACCCGATCAGAGGGAACATTTTAGATTAGTTAGACCATCTGGTCAGAGGGAACATTTTGGATTAGTCAGACCACCCGGTCAGAGGGAACATTGTGGATCAGTCAGACCACCCAGTCAGAGGGAACATTTTAGATTAGTTAGACCATCTGGTCAGAGGGAACATTTTGGATTAGTCAGACCATCCGGTCAGAGGGAACATTTTGGATTAGTCAGACCACCCGGTCAGAGGGAACATTTTGGATTAGTCAGACCATCTGGTCAGAGTAAACTTCTTAGAGCAGTCTGCCCCCCCCCCCCCCCGGTCAGAAGGGAACATTTTAGATTAGTCAGACCACCCAGTCAGGGGGAACATTTTAGATTAGTCAGACCACCCGGTCAGAGGAAACTTTTTGGAGTAGCCTGACCACCCGGTCAGAGGAAACTTTTCAGATTAGTCTGACCACCTTTTCAGAGGGAACATCGTCCAAATCAATCTGAAGAGCTAGAGATAACTCAGATATTCTATGCAAATATTCGCCTTTTATTGTCCCATGTCCCGTTTTCAGAAAACAAAAACGTGCGTCCCACCCTACGAGTATATCGAGGGGTGCTTGAACAAAGGTCGTACCGCCAGTTTTGTAAATTTTATAGGAGAGCGATTTGAAAGTTTGACATGAAGTATCAAATGCCTGTTACCACGTTTAAATCCTCACCAATAATTAGGTCAATTAATTCGATAATGGAATTCGCATCATGTCAAAATTTAGTACTTATCAAGGCCAAAGGGAATAAATTTCATGCAAAAAAAAAAAAATAATCAAAAATTTCGAGTTACAGTGTTTGCTCAGGCAGTCCTCGATATTCAATATGTAAACATTCCAAAATATTTTTAAGCAAAACTGTATTTCAAGTTTTATTCAAGTTTCTTACCTCTATGGGAGCCTTGCCCTATCTATGCCATAAAGTTAACATACACTATGAAATGAAGATGTCTATAAAAATTCCCCACCCCCTCTTCTGAAGTCCCCCATCAAAATATTGCCACTCCTCACTAGTATTTTTTATTTCTTCCAACACCCGCGGGGCATGTGATTTTTTTTTTCGCACTCACTTTACCAAATTCAGCAACAGCTCCAACATTTTACAGGGATTTTTCGGTGATGTTCAGAGTCATTTTAGGGTTAGGGCGCACAGTCCAGAGATTGCAGCACCCATGGCAGTGTTCGGTAGGACGAGAAATCCCTTAACCGATGACCTGTGTTTGGGGGTATGTTGCTGCCCCGCTCCTGAATTTGGTGAAAGTGAGTACGAAAAAAAATCACGCCAGCGGGGCACGCCTGTTTGGTCAAACTGGGTCGTGCAAATCGCCGCACAAATTATGTTATCCCCACTGACTAATAAATTGACCACACTGGAAACACGGGCTTTGGGCTGTGTCGTTTTTTACGGAATTTCCCGAGCAGGAACCGTATAACCAACATGGCCGCCGCTCGGAAAATTCCGATTCTAGTTCTATCTGCAGTAGAAATTTCTTTATTCGTCAAGATTGGTTGTACATGTATTTTATCCTTTCATTTTATTGTCTACATTTGCCTTTTTTTTTATTGTTATAAATAATTAGCGTATGGACTTTTAGCGACCGCTGCATTGTAGCTATGCTGAAGCGTCGGTCGCAACCGTAAACTTATAGTGGCGAACTTTTCGCTGTTTTGTGACGATACACAATGGGATCATCCAGTCTGGGTATTTTATTAGTCTGTGGTTACCCCCAAAACTTTGGAGAGTCATTTTAAACCCTTACTCCATGACCCGTCGGTAATATAAGAGGTTCCTTTGAGAACTGAAAAATACTTTTTAAGTCAAAATGCGCGTTGTGTCCAGTAACTGTTTTGTTAAGACGGGGGGAAAAGGTGGTCTAGAGGCGAGGTGCTCGCCTCTCATGCCAAGGGTCCCGGGTTCTAAACCCGGGCAGTGCAGGCATGTTGGAAATTGGGATTTTTCTCCTATTTTCAAGTCCCTGATCCTGATCCTGTTGGGGGGTAGGATCGAGTAGCTAGTCTTCTCGGATAAAGACGAACAATTCGGAGGCCCCGTGTGCACGTTGCGCACGTTAAAGATACCTTGGCAGTTGGAAATCGTAAAGAGGAGGCCGAACAGGCCGCTGCCCGGGAAAAATTGAAATTAATAGATTAAAATTTATCCATACCCCCCCCCCCCCAACCATCAACAGCAAAATTTATTATTCATTATTAAATATATATTATTGATAAATATTCAAATATTATTTGAGTTGTGAGTTGTGAACTGTTGTGAGTTGTGAACTGCGCCTAACAGGCTGCGTTACAATTTGCTCTGCGATAGAGAGAGGCAGAGAGAGAGAGTGAGCGAGACAGGGAGAGAGAAAGAAGCAGTGTAGTGTGTTGAGCGCTTCGCAGGCGCCCCATTCTGCTCTGTGGTTGTTGACATGTTGTTTGTGTAAATCGCATAGAGCATTTTAAATGGATATGCGCTATATAAATGCCATCCATTATTATTATTATTTATTATCATTAAGACTGAAAAACACCGCGATGATTAGCCGCACCTTTATAAACACTGGCTGACATACTTACCAATATATGGCATCGTCTATCATTTTCTGAAAAGCTCTGGCTACCGCGCGTTCTTCTTTGGTCAAATGTTTATTTAAATCCACACCTCTGTGTTTGTTCAGATACTCTATGCAGAACTGGGAATCTGAAATCTCCTCTCCGTTGTATTTCATCCATGGAATTTTGTGTTTCTGTGAGAACCGCATATGTAAGTCATTCTGAGAAGGGAAAAATTAAATAATTATATAATACTGGATGAGGTGTCAGGCCTTGTCCTAGATAAACCTGTGCTCTCTCTCTCTCTCTCTCTCTCTCTCTCTCTCTCTCTTTCTCTATCTATCTATCTATCTATCTATCTATTTATCTATCTATCTATCTATCTATCTATCTATCTATCTATCTCTCTATCTCTCTATCTATCTATCTATCTATCTGTCTGTCTATCTATCTATCTATCTATCTATCTATCTATCTATCTATCTATCTATCTATCTATCTATCTATCTATCTATCTATCTATCTATCTATCTCTCTATCTATCTCTCTATCTCTCTATCTATCTATCTATCTATCTATCTATCTATCTATCTATCTATCTATCTATCTATCTATCTATCTCACTCCCTGTTCCGTTCTTTTTTTCTCTCTCCCTTTCTCACTCTGGGTGCATGTGTCTCTCTCTCTTTCTCTCTCTTTTCGTCGCTCTCTCTCTCTCTTTCTCTCTCTCACTGTCTCTCTCTCTCTCTTTCTCTATCATTCTCACTGTGTGTCTCTCTCTCTATCTCTTCTCTCTGGCTATTTCTCTCTGTGTCTGTCTCCCTCTATTTCTCTCTGTGTCTGTCTCCCTCTCCCTTTTTCCTCTCTCTCTTTCAATATCTCCATCTTCCTGTGTGTGTGTGTGTCACTCTCTCTTTTTCTTACTCTCTTTTCTCTCTGTCTCTCACTCTCTCTCTCTCTCTCTCTCTCTCGTGTGTGTGTGTGTGTGTCTCTCTCTTTCTCTCTAATTCTCTGTCTCCCTCTCTCTTTCTTTCTCGCTTTCTGTCTCTTTCTCACTCTCTTTTTCATTCTCTCTTTCTCTCTCTCTCTCTCTCTTTCTCTCTGCCTTTCTCTCTCTTTCTCGCTCTCTCTTTTTCACGGTCTCTCTCTCTCTCTCTCTCTCCCATTCGGCCTTACCTGGTATGGAATGTTTGCCATCCTCAGATAGGTCTCCAACTTGAGGACGAGGGGAGACAGAGAAGGACAATGGGGTCCACGACTGAACTGGAACAACTGGACGGTGTCCGGGGGACAGTCGGCAACTGGCGGTTTGCCTGAGCTGGCATGAAGTTACAGATGGAATGAGCATTCTCAGATTACTCAAGTCCCGTAGAGAAGCCTTGATTCAATGCAATCCTTTCATTTTTTTAACACTAGTACGGAACTAAACAGAATAGGGCATACTTTTATTTTTAGTTCCACAGGAATTGGCTTCTGACTTGTGCTCAGAAAAAAAAAAGTACAACATAACTAATAAACAAATCTTACAAGAGCAACTTTTGACAGCATTCCAGGATGTTTGATAGGTCCTCCGAGTTCTATGTGCCAGTTGAAGACTGAAGCTCTGTTTTCTTGTGCAGGAAATCGGAAACGTAAATGGAAACGGCAAAACTCCATCAAGTAGAGAAAAGAACCAGTGTTTCCATGTAAAGCGCATAGAGCATTTTAAATGGATATGCGCTATATAAATGCCATCCATTATTATTATTATTATTATTATACGGATACCCCTGAATGAATGTTGGTCTGCTGTCTAGGGTCTTCGCATACCAAGGGTACTAGTCAGTGACTATTTCACTTCGTTTACTCGTTTTGGTTCCTTAAGCTCTGTTTTCAGGCGTACGGAAATGGAAACGGTAAAATTCCATCCAGTAGTAAAAAGAAAAGTGTTTCCATGTGTGCGGAAATGCCGTTTCCATACAATGAAAATATTCTTTTTATTTCACTACTTCTTAAGTTTTTTTGACCTCTCCGTTTCCGTACACATAGAAACACAGCTGGAAGCCGTGTTTTTCATGTGCACTGAAACGGAAACGTCAAAAATCGATCAAGTTGTAAAAAGAAAGAGTGTTTTCATGCTTCTTTACTTAAAAGGTTTTTGACGTTTCCGTTGCCGTCTTCATTTCCGTACACATGAAAACACAGCTTAATACTTGTTCTTTATTCAGCTGCCTTCCTCTTTTTAGGTTGACTGCCAGAGCCCTCAAACGGGCTATATAGCCCTGAAAAGTGTTTTTGTATAACAATCAAAAGGGATGTTTTCGTCTGGCGAATTTTGGTCCAATTCACATCATTGGTGCTACTGCTAGTGTTCCAAAACAGCTAGGAAAGATCAAAGATAACTAGGATGGCAATACGCACATACCTGAGCAGACTTCCCATCACTGATTATGTACGAGATCGTTGGGCAAGACGTCACTGTGAATACATATAACATGGGGTCTTTCAGTACACTGTGAAATTATACAATGCAATATAAGTAAGCCGTGTCAGGAGACATAATCGGTAGGGGGGGGGGGGTTGGGCACTTTGGTCTAGAGGCAAGGTGCTCTTTCGATCCCCGGTTGGGGAGGAGGAGGGAGGGGGTTCCTGTTCCTGATCCTACTTGAGGTAGAATCATCGAGCACCTAGTCTTCTCGGATAAGGATGAAAAATTCAAAGGGCCCACGTGCAGGTTGTGCACGTTAAAGATACCTTGGCAGATGAAAGTCGAGAAGAGCAGCCCGATCAAGGTCGCTGCCAGGGCAAAATTCTAAATAAGAAAAAAAAAAACAACTTATCCCCACCACGTTGCCAAGAGCAACGAACCGCCTAAAATAAAGACCTAAACGCACATGAATCTGGCGGAAGGGAGCGGGGGTGGGGGGGGGGGGAAGGAGTAGACTCTGTAATTCACGTAAAGACGGAGAATTTTACCTTTCGTTTCCGTTTAAAATGTTGAGAACCACTGGGTTAGTATAGTCACATGACAGTTAAATGGGGTCAATGTTGCTAAAAAAGAAAAGTTAGGGAGCGGGGTCATTCGCTTCGCAATGTGACACTAACTGTATGTAAATACCTTGACTGCCACCGCTGTAAAGCATAATCTAGTGCTTTGATGGACGGATGGAAGTAATGATGTCTGGCTGATAAAATAAAAAGGGGATGACAGTCTGAGGAGAGAGATAGAGAGAGATAGGCAGGCAGATCGACGGACAGACAGTCAGAAGGAAAGAGATTGGAGAGTGAGAGAAAAACAAAGAGATAGATAGATAGATAGATAGATAGATAGATAGATAGATAGATAGATAGATAGATAGATAGATAGATAGATAGATAGATAGATAGATAAATAGATAGATAGATAGATAGATAGATAGATAGATAGATAGATAGATAGATAGATAGATAGATAGATAGATAGATAGATAGATAGATAGATAGATAGATGAATGGATAGACAACAGACTGGAGGACCGGAGGACGGATGGACGGACTAACAGACAGACAGACATTCAGATAGATAGATTGAGAGAGAGAGAGTCAGACAAACAGACAGAAGGGAGCAGACACACAGAGAGAGAGAGGGAGAGATGTTAGCCACAGGCATGTCAACTATAATGATGGTTGAAAATGTCTCTGTAAACTTTCCATAATAATAGTTCGTCCATCAGGTATGATGATGACCTTAACAACACCAGAGGAATAAAGAACAGAAATTGTTGAGAATTTCAACACATGGACATAAAGAGAACTAAAGGACACAGAGGACAGAATGGAAAGACTGTTCTTTCATGACTTATGACAAGAGTTCTCCGTTGGTTCAGTACCACTGGGCCTTTTCTTGCGCCGTTCTCTTTTTTTGATAGCCTGCTGGACTCTGTCAGCTTCCCATGCTTTGCTGCCTCTGGTAAGGGCCGCCCTCCAATTTGCACGATCAAGCGAGAGCTTTTCCCACTCACTCACATCAATGGCAAAGGCCTTCAGTGATTGCTTGAGAGTGTCTTTGTAACGTCTCTTTGGGACCCCAACATTCCTCGTTCCATTGGAGAGCTCAGAGAAGAAGATTTGCTTAGGGAGTCTGGAGTCGGGCATTCTGACAACATGTCCTGCCCAACGTAGCTGAATTTTTTTCAGGTGGCAGAAGATGCTCAATTCCTTGGCACGATTGAGGACCTCAGTGTCTGGAATTTTATCCTGCCATTTGATCCTTAGGATCTTTCTAAGGCAGGCCAGATGAAAGTGATTTAGCTTTCTGGCATGCGATTGGTACACTGTCCAGGTTTCAGCCCCATAGAGTAGGGTGGGAAGGACCACAGCATTGTACACTTTCAGCTTAGTGTCTGTGCGAATGCCGGCAACATCCCATACTCTCTTTCGAAGCCTGCCAAATGCAGAGCTGGCTTAGCTGATTCTTGAGAGAATTTCAGTATCAACACGAGCCGCGGAAGACAGTGTACTGCCAAGATAGGTGAAGTTCTCCGACACCTTCAGAAGACTGTCATGGACTTTGATATTTGGGGTCACAGGATACTTGTCGTCTGGAGTAGGCTGATGGAGCACTTCCGTCTTCTTTGTGCTTATTGTGAGGCCAAAGTTGTCACAGGCACTAGAGAACTTATCAACACAGTTTTGCATGCTATCCTCATCGTGTGCCAGAAGTGCACAATCATCAGCAAATAGTAGGTCACAGACTTGATTACTTTTGGTTTTGGTTTTTGCCTGAAGTCTCCTGAGGTTGAATAGACTGCCATCAGTTCGGTACTTGATGCTTACCCCTTGATGAGGAGAGCTAAAGGCTTCTTGTAGCATTGCAGAGAACATGATGCTGAACAGAGTTGGGGCTAAGACACAACCCTGTTTTACCCCATTTGTGACAGCAAAGGGCTCTGAAACACTGCCGTTGCTTTTGGCTGCAGCTTGCATGCCATCATGAAACTGGCGCACTATTGTGATGAATTCGGGTGGACACCCAAACTTCGCCAAGATTTTCCAGAGGCCTTCACGACACACTGTCAAACGCTTTTGTGAGGTCAACAAATGTGATATACAGCGCTTTATTTTGTTCCATGCATTTTTCCTGAATCTGTCTGGCAGCAAACATCATATCCGCCGTTCCCCTCTCTTTACGAAAGCCACATTGGCTCTCGGGAAGCAAGTCATTTGAAGAAGGCGATTCAGAAGCATTCTTGCCAATATTTTGCCAGCAATTGAAAGTAGAGAGATTCCCCGATGGTTGTCACAGACTTGGCTGTCCCCTTTGTTTTTGTACAGATGGATGATTGAAGCATCTTTGAAGTCCTGTGGCAGCTTCCCTGCTTTCAACATATGATTGAACAACTCGGTCAACCTTTCAATAAGCTTTTCTCCACCGAAGGCATACACCTCAGCAGGAATTGAATCCACGCCTGGTGATTTGTTAAAGGACATCTGATTTGTGGCAGTTCGGGTCTCATTTGCTGTGAATGGCTTGGCAAGAGCTGCATTAATAGGAGTCTGAGGGAGGCGGTCAATGGACTCAGTATTTATATTTGATGGCCGATTTAGCACACCTCCGAAATGTTCTGCCCAACGCTGAATTATGGCATTCAATTCAACAATGCGTGTTGAACCATCTGACGCAAGAAGTGGCGTAGTGCCAGAGCGGGATGGTCCAAACACAGCTCGGAGGCTCTCAAAGAACTTTCTAGTGTTGTTTGTGTCGGCATATTTCTGAGTTTCTCTTACTCGCTCTTCAAGCCAGTCATTTTTCATTTTCCTCAGCTTCTTCTGGAGTACACCCTTACATGCACGCAGTGCATCAGCTTTTGCTGTGGAAGAGGGGTCACTGCAGTGAGCTTGGATGAGACTATTTTTTTCTTTGATGAGCACTTTGATTTCATTATCATTATTATTGAACCAGTCCTGGTGCTTGCGGACATGAAAACCAACTGTGCTGCTGGCGCAAGAGTGTACAGTCGTTTTTAGGTCAGTCCAGCTCTGTTCAATGTTCTCAGGGTCAAAAGTCACGCAATCCAATTTTGAGGAGAGTTCTGATGAGAGCTCGCTCTGTTTCTCAGCTGAGCAGAGTTTTGAAACATTTAGGCGTTTAGGTGGCGCTTTCCCTTGAGGGCGTCTATTGCGCCTCAATGTTAGTCTGAGCTTGCAAACAATGAGTCTGTGGTCAGTTCCACACTCGGCACCACACATCGCCTTTGTTACAAGGACATCCTTTCTGTCAGTCTTCCTCACAATGACATAGTCTATGAGATGCCAATGCTTTGAGCGGGGATGCATCCATGACGTTCTGTTTCTCACGGGGAGACTAAAATTTGTGTTGGTAATGAACAGGCCAAATTCAGCGCACAAAGTAAGTAAGCGCAACCCATTGTTATTGCATGAACCAACTCCATGAGGGCCCAAAACTTTTGGCCACGCTGAGATTTCGGAGCCAACCCTAGCATTGAAGTCCCCCAAGAGAATCAGCTTATCAGCTGCCGGGACAGAGCATATGACAGATTCTAGATCAGAATAGAACTTGTCTTTGGCTTCATCTGGGTTTGTCATGGTGGGCGCATATGCGCTAATGAGGGTGGCTGACTGGCTTTTCCCAACTGGGATCCTGAGTGTCATTAGCCTGTCATTTATTTCAATTGGCATGGACTGCAAGTTTCTGACAAGGTCATTTTTAATTGCAAACCCAACACCATGCTGTCTCGGTTCGACTGCACCCTTGCCTTTCCAGAAGAAGGTGTATCCACCACTGAGCTCTTTGAGTTGGCCACTATCAGGGAGTCTGGTCTCACTGAGTGCCACTATGTCCAGGTTGTACCTGCTGAGCTCAATGGCAATAAATGCAGTGCGTCTTTCCGGGTTGTTTGAGTTGTCCTGTAGTGTGCGTATATTCCAGGCTCCTAGCCTGAGTAAGCTGAATTTCTTTTTGTTTCGACCGCAAAAAGGGATCCCCACTGGTCGCGGTATACCAGTCAGGGTGATGTGAAGTGGGCTTTCTTTAGGGCACCTTTTCTAGCCCCTTCCTCAGTTGAGGTGAGCAGTGCTATCCTTAAAAAAGGCTGCTCACCTACTGTGGGTGCTGCCTCCCCACGCCTCCACTTCAATCGACGATGAAACGACCATAGCCCACAGCCACCAACGTGTAGGTCTGTGCTAACAGCTTCCAGTCTATCCAAACCTGCTGCCACCGCACTCGCCCATCGCCGTTGGAATTTTGAGAGGAAAGAAGACGAGACAAAGATGAAAGAAGACGAGGTGAGTGTTAAGACTGGCGCAAAGAATTTGTTTTTAGTGAGAAAGAGCTGCGCAAACATCAGACTCACTCTCTCGCCTGGACACAACTTATCCAAGTGGCAAGACAGGGTCAAGACGACTGGAAATGTATCCAGGTGCAGGAGGATGCCAGAGGGACAGTCATATTGCCTGACCGGCTGCCTGTAGGCTACTCCACAGCCTCGCAGTCCCAACTGACTAGGGTGAAAGACCCAAACCAAAGAACACCAATACTGGTGGATGCTCTGTGTCACGATATCCAGGCCAGAGTGACGGTATATTGCCATCTGCCCTATCAATCAACCACTGGCCTGCTGCCGCCAGCTTCGAAGCTGCGTCCGGGAAGTTTGCTCAATTCTTCGTCTGTGATTTAGGCAAACAAGCCTATGACCACACCGCTACCGGGGGCCAATATGAAGGACTCAAGTACTGAGGGTCACATTGTGCCCTAGCATGTGGCCGTTGGGTTAATGAAACCTCCTCCGCCCTGGCCGTTTGCACCGACAGGTGCACGCCCACTGATACCATGCTAGCGTACCAGTTCATGAAACAGGTTGTACTGGATTACATGTTACCAGTAGCAGATTTTTCTGACCTGACCATAGCTACAAACAATACTAACATAGTCATAAAATGTGAAGATGACACAGAATTCACAAATCTACACTGGAACAAACCTGAACTATTCTGGATGACCTTCTGTCTACACAAGTATGGCATCAGAGCTCTGAATGGCTTGGTTTCCTCAAGCCACAGCCTGTTACTGTACTAGACAAAAATATTCAAAACGGCACTTTTTGAGGTAGGCTGCTCTGCCTTACTCCGGTAAAACACGGTATTATGCCAATCAATGTCAAATTCACGTTTAAATATCATTGATGTTGAATAATACACTCTCTATCTTTCTATGTGGGTTATAGTTTCGTGTGCATTTTTTGTGTGTGTGTAGGGGGGGGGGGGGCTCGCCACAAGATGGAAATTGAACATTATTAGAATATAGCGAGGTGCAAGGCGAAACATTTATGACGTCTCTTGTTAAATTTTGATGTTAGCACTTGCCGCCTTTTCCCGTAACAGGGCCATAGTGCTCGGCTTTATCTCAAGCACCCTCTAATACAGTTTTCTGATGACAAAAGCATATACTTATTATCTACATGAATTTAGAGATAAGATGTGGCAAGTGAACTAGGCTAGGCCCTGCCTTTATCAACAATGTAACAGGTTCATGCTGACCTAGCAGTGGTACACGCCTATGCTGTTGATGAATCCACCCCTTCTTCCCTGTTCCTCCTTCCTTCCCCTTCCCAAAATTCTCACCCTCCCCTCCCCCATTCCCCTTCCCCCTGACCCCCCCCCCCCAACCAGCTCTCCGCACCCCACCCTCCAAATCAAACAGTTTGTTATTTCTTCAATAACTTACTATGGAGGCCATTACTATGCTCTAATACTAGTTCAGATTCACTCTCGTGTGGCGCCCATTACCCGTGTGCGGGATTGCATTCAACATCAAAACATCACACCATAATAGCCAGGTGTTCGCTTCTAATGGGGAAGGTACCGGGTTCGATCCCCAGTCGTTGCAGGCATGTTGGATTTTTTTTAAAAGTTTTTCTGGGGGGGGGGTGCTCCTGTCCCTGATCCTGTTGTAGGTAGGATCGAGCACCTGGTCTTCTCAGATAAGGACGAAAAACCCAGAGGGCCCATGTGTACGCTGTGCAGGTTAAAGATACCATGACAGCTGAAAGTCGAGGAGAGCAGGCTGGACTAGGCCGCTGCCAGGGCAAAATGCTAAAAAAAAAATGCATCCCTACCACAGGAACAACAACAAAAGTAAAAACAAAAAAAGTGAAGTGTACATGCCAAGAGCAGCGAACCTCCTAGAATAAAGACCTAAAATACGCTTTACCATCCTTCACAGTATTTTGCTCTCTGTCTCTCTTGCGGCCTTTTCTACATTTAAGCCAACCTGAAATAGGTCCAAATTTACACACTCTCCCCGAATGGTGCTGAATCAGAATATATTGGTCCTGGACGTATACTGAATAAAATGCAGACACACGTACAGATAATGTGTGCGTGTGTGCGTTGGTGTGGGTGTGGGTGGGTGTGTGGATGTGGGTGTGTGTGGGTGGGAGTGTGTGTGTGTGTGTGTGTGGGGTGTGTGGGTGTGGGTGGTGTGTGGGTTTGTGGGTGGGTGGGTGTGTGGGTGCGTGTGGCACGTGTGGATGGGTGTGGGTGTGTGTGCGTGTGTGTGTGTGGGTGGGTGGGTGTGGGTGTGTGTGTGGGTGTGTGTATGCCAAAGTTCTGTATAGCTGAAAGCTGAGGTCAGATTAAAGTTTTAACAGACATGGTTTTCAAGTATAATGAAATGAAAGTGGTCTGTACTTCTTGCCTATGGATGGGTCAGTCCAACGAACTGTTTGGGTCACCATGACTGGTCAGCAGTATTGGGAATTCTTGTGACTTCGTGTTTGATTTGAGTTGATTGATTATTTGTTCGTTCGTCCGTTTGTTTGTTTGTTTGTTTGTTTGTTTGCAACACCATGTTCCTTTCCAACAGAATGAGGGGCCACCAAAAGGCTAGGCCTCCGCAAGCGAATTTGCTGTGCATGCGGTGTGCCAGCCCTGCCATAGTTTGGTGTTCTCGTTGGCTCTGCAATGTGCTGGGATGTCGCCAGGTATAGTTTGTGCTGCTAACCAAGCAAGAACTCGCAGCTAAGTAACATATCTTTTATTGTTCGATTGTTTTCTCTGCTCCATTTTTTTTCCTTGATAAAGGCGAAAGCCGAAAATTTGAACATTTTCTGTCTTCTCTTTAGTTTGCTTTGTATCGTTTGGGTTTTATTTCTCACGCAGGATTTCGCAACATACAACTTTTTTCTTTTTGTCCGATTTTAACAGTTAATGAAATGCGTACTTGAGGGACGGGTGGCGGATTGTGGACTGCGTGCATAATTGTTCCTGCATGGATGTAACTGTAAACGTTCGGTTTTATTTTCTGCTTCTTCGGCAAATGTAGTTTTTTTAATTTATATTTATGGAAATTGTGTTTCTTATGAAACAGTCAAACAATGAAAACCCCAGAATAGAGATACTAGCAGAAGTGACACAAGGCAGGAATACGGGGTAAGCCAGACAAAGGCTGACGTAGGCTCCAAACTGGTGGCTAATTAATATGCATCACACTAAAACACTACTTTCTGCGCATACCACCGCGGTGTGGGCAGTGAGCAGTTCTTTTAGTGTGATGTATAATAATTAGGTGGCGAGCCACAATTCTAGGGCCTGCACCCTCCTTGGTCTGGCTTACCCCTACCTTATCAATTTTGATTAACCTTCGCCATTTTGGATGAGATCAATTGTTCGTAACTATTATCGCGCCCAACGATGTTTAATATAACATCAGAGAGTATGTATATATAGATCTTCAATTCCGCCAAATCACGACACTAGGTCACGGCGGTAAGATGAATTATTGAAAGAGACCATTTTCATCAAAGACAGTATGCATATCTCTTTATTGTGGTTTGTTCATATTTTGGGGTTGACTGAAACTATTCATAGCCATTTGTAAGCTCTTACTCGCCTTGGAAATGTGCCAAGGGGTTTTGTTTACCCCCGATCAAGTCAAGTGAAGTTGCATTTCAACCAAAATGATGGTGCGCATATTTCCCGTAGTCATGAAAAGTGGGATTCTTTCGCTTCTGGAGGTTCCTTATTCTGTGTTCCAAAAAGATTAATGCTTGCATCTCGCTGTTTCTATTCACGGTTCACCAGGAGCCTGCTGGATATGGGCAACACTCGTTTTGCTTGTACTCTGATGCAGCCAACCATAACTCTCGGTGAAAAGCCCTATGACAAGGCAATACTTATAAACAATACCTGATGTTGCAAATTGCAAAACAGATCACGGATTCTGAAGCCTCATCTGGTCCAGGGAAATGGGTCAAGCATCGGGTGCAAAAGTTAGGCCTGGCGTGATAAAGAGATGTGTTCCAATGCTATCGGGTTTATGTGTAATAAATGACATTTGTGTAAAATAACTTTGTCTAAAGTGGTTCATGAGAATAGCTTATGTTGTTCAACAGTTTTGGTTGACTTAGTGGCTGATTACGTTACTCATTAAACCAGACGTCATGTATTCATCCGAATTTACCAAGTTTGTCTTTACGTAGACATGACAAAAGTCTGTTTTCTGACTTAATTACCGCATACAGGTTAATGTTCGGGATTCTATACTTGATTTGAAAAACGAAAAGAATTTCACTTTTGGCACATTAAAAAAAACAAAAACAATTTTAATGTATTTCTGCTGGGCCAAATCGATAAAAAGCTGTACGCAAAATTTCAGCGAATGTCATTGATTTCTTTTAAAGATATTGCCAATTTAGTTTACAGACGCCACATAGTGTTTTAGCGTTCTTGCCCTCCTTCTGCCTCAGTGGTGGTCACCGAAGTGCCCTCTCTAGTCTATCTATAGAACTCTGTGGTATGGTCTTACTATAATCAAAGATACTAGAAACGATAAGATGAGAATCTTCTTCGCACCACCAAAAAAAATAACGTGCACACAATTTGCCCGCTGATCGGGGGCGGGGCCCATGTGACGTAATATGAAGAGAATGCTTATTATAATGGTAAATTTATGATGCAAAATTGTGTCAGTGCTACTGCCACTAAAAACAAAAAAAAAGACAAAAATAGCCAGAGTTTTCCCACAGCGATTGAGGTTATAATTCCACAATAAGTTACATCAGACAAGGCCTATAGTGATAGCTGAACAGTGAAGAAAATTCAGTATATTCCCTATTTAGCTTTGTAAAATACGGCACTTTTCATAACATCCGCGCGTTTGCCGATAGGTGTCGGTGCGAAATCTGTGCACACTAAAAGCAGTAGCTGTCTTATCGTATCAGTTCTAGTATCTTTACTATAATGGGGCTAGAACGTAAACATGTAAGAACCTAAAACCTCGTCTGTGACCAAAAATTATGAAACTTAGAGTACTTACTCAATTTTTGTCCATCAGTTACGTGGACACATCCATTTTGGATAAACGTGAGTCTTAGCATACTATGGACCCTTTTCACTTCCCCGTTTCGGTTGTTTGCGGGGAGCCGCACGGCATCGAAAAGCACCGTGTAGGGCAAAAACCTCAACTTGCCTTAGTGATGGCATCTGAATATGTGCACAGTCTAAGCAAAGATGCATTTTTATGCCAGAACCAGCACGTAACGGGTTTGTACAGTTGGGTGCTCAACAAGAGGATAGCATGGTTCGACCGTTGTCCATCGCTTCCGCCCTACAAGTGAGGCACGCCGCCATTTTTTTTTTGCAAATCACGTGATATATAGGACGCTAAATGAAAAGGGTCCATAGTGGAGCTAAAGGCTGAACATGTAAGCAACTAAAACTCCCTGGTTATGTGACCAAAAACTATGAAACTTTTTGTACTGTGTTAAGTTTTTACAATAAAATACGTGGGCATCTCCGTTTTGGACAAACCTCAGTCTTTAAGAATAACGATTTTTTTTTTTAACAGTAAAAACCAAGACAGATTTTCCTTGAGTAAAATCGAAAAGTATAATCAGAAATTTCTTTTTTCGAGTATTCTTACACATTGCTGGTTGAAAATGAACTTTATTATTATCTGTCTACTCTGCAAAGAATTGTGGTGTAACAATAAGTCCTTTTAGTCTTTGCGTAGAATCCAAGTGTCATTGTAAATGTGACCTAAATCTAGATCTACAGTTGGACTGTCTGCGAAGAATTTGCAAGATATGTCTATGCCTGGGTTGGCTACTATACACAACAGTGTTGTTCTCCAGGACCAGAAACAAAGTTAAGTTTAACATCATGGTGGTATGGGATTGATGGAAGGTAAGGGGAAACAACGACCTCTGTTTGCGAAAACTCCAAATGTTTTACGCATTACTTCCCTTACAAGAGCATGGGCCCTTTGAATGAAACCCCCAATGTCTTAATTGTATAGCTGAAAATAATGGTTTGATAAAGTTGCTCTCTCTTTCTCTTTCTCTCTCTCTCTTTCTCTTTCTCTCTCGCTCTCACTCTCTTTCTCTCTTTTTTTCCTTCTCTCTCACTCTCTCTCATTATCTCACTCTCTCTTTCTCTCTTGTTTCTCTCATTCTCTCTCTCAGTCCCTGCCCTTGCCTTCCTCTCCTTGTCCCCTTCTTTCCCTCTTTCTCGCCCCCTCCCCTCTTCTTTCTTCTCTCCCCTTCCTCTTTTATTCTCTGCAACCTTCGTAATTTACCTTACCTTCCTTTGGTGTACCCCCCCCCCCCGCCACCGTCCACTCGCACCACCTTTTCTTTTCCATTTCTTCATTTTCCCGGGAAAGGGTGTGGAAGAAGGCAATACTGTCAGAACAAAGAAAAGATCTGCATGAGCTCATTCCTGTCACGCTGCAGATCTCAAGCACTGATTGCGAGTAGACGAAGACACTGAGGTGCCCACCATAAACAGAATTTTGGAGGCGGGATACCAACGGGGGTGGCGGAAGGCCGGACGAACCCGTCAAAATGTGGAACCAGCTGGTCATTGGGACAGTAGGACCCTCAAATGGATCTTGGAGCGGGGAGAGGAGCATCTATAGAGATGCCCGGGACGCGTGATTTTCCGTATGAGGTTTAGCAAATTCAGGAGCGTGGCAGCAACACACCCCGAAACACAGGCTAAGGGATTTCTCGTCCTACCGAACGCTGCCACGGGTGCTGCAATCTCTGGACTGTGCCTGATATGACTTTGAACGTCACCAAAAATCCCTGGGATATGTTGGAGCTGTCCTGTGTTTTGGGGCCTGTTGCTGCCCCGCTCCTGAATTTGCTAAAGCTCGTACGGAAAAAAAACCCACTCTGCCCGGTGTGCTAGGATTCTGATTCCTATCATCAATCAATCATCAATCAATCAATCAATGAAGAAATCAGAGATAAAAAGAAGTATTTTACTGAACCGACTCCAACTGTGTCACTGTGCGATCAGCTGAGATAATCCCAGCGTCGGATAGGATTAAAGATCGAGGTCGGTTATAAAACGTCCAAAATCCCGACACACTTTCTTTACAGCAAGATAGGATTAACGCCGATTAGGCCTGGGAGTTGAGACCAGACCTGGGTCCGTCGAATGGAATATTCCAATAGTTCGCGTGATAATCATTACAGAGAGAAAAAATCCAGCGATTTCCTGAAACAAATAAACGAACAATTACGAATTCACTATCTCAAAGGTACTTTAATTACATTCATATCTATCTATCTATCTATCTATCTATCTATCTATCTATCTATCTATCTATCTATCTATCTATCTATCTATCTATCTATCTATCTATCTATCTATCTATCTATCTATCTATCTATCGATCTATCTATATATATATATAATATATGTCTGTCTATCTATCTATCTATCTATCTATCTATCTATCTATCTATCTATCTATCTATCTATCTATCTATCTATCTATCTATCTATCTATCTATCTATCTATCTATCTATCGATCTATCTATATATATATATAATATATGTCTGTCTATCTATCTATCTATCTATCTATCTATCTATCTATCTATCTATCTATCTATCTATCTATCTATCTATCTATCTATCTATCTATCTATCTATCTATCTCCTTCTTTCTCTCATTCATTCTGGCTGTCTCTCACTCGCCCTATCTCTCATTCACTCTCTCTCTCTCTTTTTTTTACTCACTCTCTCCTCTCTCTCTCTCTTTCTCTCATTCATTCTCGCTCCTCTCTCTCTCTCTCACTCGCCCTATCTCTCATTCACTCACACTCTCTCTCTCTCTTTCTCTGTGTATCTCTCTCCCTCATTCCCTCGCTCATCCTCGCTCTCTCACCAACATTATCTCTCACTTATTTTTTGTTACCGTAACTTGCTGTAGTCCGTTACATGAACGTGAAAATGGCGGACCGAGATAGCAAACTTCACATTCAGCTCGTAAGATCTGGGAAGTTTTTTTTTTCTTTCCACCCCTATAGACATTCATACCCAGGCTAAACATGTTGACTTCCATCACCTCCACTTTTTGCTTTCCTGATGATCCTTCCCATTTTCTTCATTAGGCACTAGAATTTCTTCTCTTCTTTTTAGTGTTTGTTGTTTGTGTAAATGGTTGTTAAATTGTTATTATTATTGTTGTTGTTGTTGCTGTTGATGGTGAAGATTTACTTGCACTAAAACTAATTTGTTTTCTTCTTTAATGACGAGGTTGGTTCAAGAGACCAGGGTTAGACAACATGAGTCATTTCGAGGAAATGCCAAAAAAAAAAACGCTGGATTTAATCTTATTCTTGCATTGGTGTGGCTCACTTTCAAACCAAACTTTGTCAGCGCTGTTTAACGATAGAAGGATTTTGTTACCATGAATATATAGGCCTTTCTATCTAGTTTCCACTGACATGCTCAGTTCAGTGTTTAGCGAAATGTGACTTAATCCCGTTCTTAAACTTCTGTTTTGTAAGTATGCGATCTCAAAAATACGCTCACTGAAGCTAAAAAAAAAAAAAAATCGCTGTCCACCGCGGTTGTTGTTTTTTTTTATGCTTAAATGGGAAACACCTGCAATAAAAATAGAAGGAGCGATTTTTAAACCACACGCGTGGATTCACTGAGTGAAAAAGCCTTGCAGAAAAAGCCCTGAAAACATTCCCGGAATGATTCAGCTCAAGCCACAGAATGGGGAACCGCCACCAGAAGCGATAGAAGTCCAATCTTCGTGACTAGCGGGAAGTATGCCCACCGCCATTTTTGGTGAGATTCAACATGGCTTGACTCATTCAGTGATTCACTGACGATCATGTTTCACGTTATTTATCTTGCACCTCTGAATTTCGCAAACTAGGATTCATTATTAAGGTGAGTGGGAGACAACTTATATTGCTGTAGATATAATTATTAATTTGTTTGCATTATCAGCGAGTTAATTGTAGATTTTGAACCCACATTAGAATTAGATTCTAGGTCGAAGAAGAATTTTTTTACGGAAATAAATTTCGAAACATATTCAAGGGAAAACGTTTCAGCCTTTGCAGTATGTTACTTAAACATCTGTTGCGCACGTGCCTAGTTACGAACAATCGATCTCATCCAAAATGGCCCAGGGTGGTTAGAATTAATGACCTATTCCTGTGTTATGTCGCTTCTGGTAGCATCTCTATTCTGTGGCTGGCAACATCTGACTGTGTCCGACCGGGACTTGGTACGACACCTCTCAAAAAATTATTCCCCCTAAGCAGTCTGTTTTGGTCGTGCGCTCCCATATGTAAATTCGGGAATTCCCTTCCTTAGCTCACAAAAGAACTACTTTGTCCTGTACACTTGTGACGCAGTGACTCCTGTCAAGATCAACCAACCGCTTTGTATGTTGACTTGCAGAAGAAGGTGAAGGGAAGTTCTATGAGTCATGGGGGCGGAGCGCTCAGCTAACTTGTACATCTTTGTACTTCTGTACCTGGCCAAAGATCACGGCTTATTCTGTAAGTCATTTCATTTCAGACTATTCTGCCATGCAAAGGCAGAGCAACGTAACTGACAGCATGGCGCTTTTTGCTTTTTATAGTCTCTATGAACTTGCCTCGCACTGGACTCTAAAGACGTTTATGTCAAAGGCAGCTGGACGCATCTGATACCGAAATAGTAGCTTTTAGTGTCGCAAACGTGTAAATAAAAGCATTTGTATGTGGCTATGTCATACGTTGTGTTTTTTTTCAAAATTATGAAATGAATACATACGTCTCTCTGCCTTTGCACGGCAATACTGTACTTTAGCACTTCCTTTGGGGGGGGGGAGGGGGGAGGAGGATATTTTTTATTGATTCATTGATTCGCCCGGCCGAATCGTGACATGAAAGTTTGAGTCAAGATGGACACTTGGCCAAGACTGATTTGTCACTGAAAGTCTTAATTTATTGACAACAAACAAACGTCACCACAACAACTTCTTCTTGAGGTTGGCTGATGTCAGATCCAAGTGGAGAGCCATAATCGCCAGTGTCTGTTCCAGACAGGGCAACTACTGATGATGATGATGATGGACAACAGGCCCAGACCTAGATGAACATGGTACGCATTAAGGAGTTCAAAGTTAGGATTTGAGGTAAGGTCACACAGCTGCACAATAGGCGAGACATCGGAAGAGATAGGGCATATTAAGCTGCCAGTGTCACCATATGCATCAACACAAGTCAGTGGTGGGATGGGCAGCTGGATCCAGGTTAAGGTGACCCAGTAATACCACTGATCAATCTTAATGTTGGTAGAAATGGTGGAAAATGTTGATTTTCAGACAAACCTGAAGGTAAAATAGAGATCTCTATACTTTTGTTGGCATTGAAGTTATTGATTATTCGAAACTTAGTTTCTGACTCAAGCTATGCCAATCTTGAATTTTTTGAATGTCCGACGTTGATTGGTCCACCCCTTCTAACGTGATGTGAGCATTCGAATCTTTCCCTCCGCAAAATAGTAATTAGTAATGCATTCCCCCCACTCCTTGCGTCCCCTCCCCCCCCCCCCCCCAATTACAGTAGAACAAACCGCCGGGTATCTGCCATATCGTTGTTTGTGAATTTTTACTTTTTCGTGAAAATGAGGATTGAAGTTTGGTTGGCAAAAATATAACGCTACAAACACATATCTCGAAAAGTTTTTAACCGATTGGAATGACACATAAACATAATGAAATTTGGAGTGAGAGAACCACTTTCATGACACAGCCTCAAAATCAACAAAATGTCACATACAACAATATGGCAAATACCCTTCGAAACATCCAACCTCACCGAGTGTAGACCTCACTCCCTACTCCAGCAGGACACTTTGGCAAGTGCAAAACATACACTTTTGGGGGGTCCAGTTGTAGTATATAAAATAATAAATGCAATTTTGCTTCAGCAATGAATTCTTTATCGGGTATAGATCCTTGTGATTATGTATGTGTATACAGAAGTGTTATTTATGCTTACTACTAACTGCCCCTTTCTTCGAAAGTCAAAAAAAAAAAAAAAAGGACATTTCAGAATGAAAGGAATCAGCGCAAAAACACTGATGCCAATATGCGTAGGTCATCCACAAATCTCAGCGATTAATAGACAGATGAGACAGCATACAGTGAGCAGTGGTGCGCACTGAGAATTTTCAGGAAGTGATGATGTCGTGGGCTCAGGCGTTCATGAAAATGAAGGACAGGAGATAGTCAGTTAGCGACACAGTGCAAACTCAAGAAATTCTTCTTGACCATTTCCAGCTTCCAAATAAAAAAAAAAAAAACCTTCTGAAGGTCGAAAGAAGACACCTGTAAACTTTCAGTTTCAGGCACATCCCAGCTGTGTGAGAGGGTTTAGGGCTTGTTAAAAAAGGGGAAACTTTTTAAAATTATCATTATTATTATTATTATATGATTATATCATATAAGATGTATACGTGTATGATTTTCTCTCTCTCTCTCTCTCTCTCTCTCGCTCTCTCTATCTCTCTCTCTGTCTCTCTCTCTCTTTCTCTCTCTCTCCTCTCTCTCTCTCTCTCTCTTTCTCTCTCTCTCTCTCTCTCTCTTTCTCTCTCTCTCTCTCTCTCTCTCTCTCTCTCTCCCTATGGCAAACTGTTATATTACTTAAAAATCGGAGTGATACTGTTAAAGCTACGGTTCCAATACCCTCAGAATGAGAATTTAGACATAGACGTTTATCCCAGAATTTGCCCTACTGGCAGTGGGAGGGGGGAAAAGTTATTATTCGTCGCGTATTTAACATAATGTTGTTTGTGCAATTTTTGTCTTTTCGGGAAAATGAAGATTAAAATTTGATTAGCCAAAGGGCTAAAACGCATAAAACATTATGTCACAAACACATATCTCAAAAAGTCTCTAATGACACGTATACATACTGTGATGTGATTAGGAGTGAGGGAATCACCTTCATGACAAAACCTCTAAACCGGCAAAATGTTGCTACAACAATGTGGCAAATACCCTTCGACATATTAGCGGAAAGTACATTTTCTTCTTTCATTCTTCCGTCCAGTCGTGTTGCTTTTACAGTAAATCTGGTATTTGTGCCACAGCGATAATTAGGTTAATTAGTTTGAATATAAAAACTGCATATATTTTCTGTCAAATGCAAGAAGGTAATTTCTGTATACTACTGCACTGAGCATGACAAAAGTTCCCGATGCTGACACAGGTCTGACACAGATCTGCTAAAAGATTGCCCCAGTATATTATAATAAATTACCTATTCAAAATATACAGTGGAACTGCTTTCACTTTCGCTTTCACCAAGAGATTGTTCATCCACTGCAGGATGTAGCTCTCCGACAATGATTTCCATTCCCGTTTTGTCTAATGGTTTGCTCATCTATGTTGTTCCTCCTCTGTGTTTTATGTCGTCTTGCCATCTTCTTCCCCGTCATTCTTCTTGTTCTTCTCGCTGTCCTTGGTTGCCATTCAGCGAAGTGTTTTATCCTTGTATTGCCATTCATCCTTCTCACATCTCCAGCGCTATTCCAATTTTGATATAGCAAGAATTTTACTACGTCCCTTGTAGCTGTTTACTGGCCTGGAATTACTCTCTCTCTCTCTCTCTCTCTCTCTCTCTCTCTCTCTCTCTCTCTCTCTCTCTCTCTCTCTCTCTCTCTCTCTCCCGTAGTCTTGTGGACCGTTTGGGGCGCCTCAGATGATCTGGCAACCAGCATCCTCCAATCCTCTCGGTTTTCTGACCTCCTGATTGTATCGCTCAGTCTTAAGCCCGTCCATTGCTACACAACTCCATAACTGGTATTCTTCCATCTCTCTAGGTTCCAAGTCTCACGAGGGGAAACTTTTCTTGTTCAATGCCGTGCCGGGGACATCACAGCCAACGCCCGTGAATTACTATATCATGGTTTTGTCTGCTGACGTTTACGATGGAAAAGTGACCTATTTCTGGTATGATCTGCCAGGCGGCCAGGGTCAGCCTCGAACGACCGCACGTGTGTCGTATACAAAGGCGCTGGCCAGTGGGTCTTTCCTTCGTTTCCAGTACCATGCCTCAAAGTAAGAAAATGTACAGTCGTTTTGTCCAGACCAGGCGAAAAACGGGTATATTCCATTTGCGGAACCACTTCAAGAAAACGTACAATTTGCGGGACTTGACATTTGCGGAGCTCTTTATCGGTACGGAGTATCGATAAAATTTTTAGAGACGAGTGCATTGAACCAGAGAGTATCATAATATAGGGAGATCTCACTTCCGCCAAATCGCGAAACTAGGTCGCTGCGGTAAACAAGAATTGAGAGAGGCCGTCTTTATTTTCACCAAAGATAGTGAGCACATCTGGTTACCATGGTTTGTTCATATTTTTAGGCGGATTTAAACTATTTAGAGCCGTTTGTAAGTTCCTACCCCCCCCCCCCCCCGGTGAAAATGCACACACGGGTATTATTTACCGCAGCGACCTACGTTCTGCTTCATGCTAACAATGGTTTCGCAGAGCCTCCTGTATCTCGCAATGCAAATCGACCAATAGTGAAACCTCTTTATACATATATACCCTCTGACTGAACTCACCGCTATCTTCCCCCTCCCACTATGTGAGCCAGCAGCGACGACATGAAAAGAACAACAGAACGATTCTGAATCTTTTCATAAACAGCGGAACAGTTTGCTTTAAGCAGCTCACCCAGCAGTAAACGGATTTTATGGAACGCACGGCGAACTTCAAAACCTTTTAAAATATGCCCACTTACACTTTTACGTCTTTCTATGCGCAATATGATACGTGGTAGAAGGTCGTTGGATGGAAACATTTAACGTTTTCTTTCCAGAGTTACGCACTGTCAAACTGATACGTTCACACAATAAGCGAGATATCATACTAAGCCAGGTCAGACTCAATCAGATGTGGGCAGGCAAGAAGTACACAACATAATGTCCTCTATTTTCTTAGTAGAATCCGGGAAGACCCTATCCTACTAAGCCCTGTCAGACACAGTCAGCTTCTGCCTCTATTTCTTTGGTGTACATTTTGCTGGCAGCATCCGACTGTGTCTGACCGGGCTTGATATGATCAATGAGACAGCTAGCGCGTTTAGCGTATACAGACTTGGCACCGCCACCTAGCGGCGAATGCGTCGAACTCATGAACAATGCAGTATTTTGCACAGCCAAGTAGGTGAAATATTGAATTTTGTTCACTGTTCAGCTATCGCAATTGGCCTTGAAAGACGCCACTTATTGTGGAATAATAACCTCAATAGCTGTGGGGAAACTGGCTATTTTTTCGTTTCGTTTTTTTAGTCGCAGTAGCATTGTAACAAACTAGCATCATTAATTTAGCATTATATCAAGCATTCTTTTCATGCAAAGTCGCATGGGCCCCGGCCCCCGATCAGCGCTCAGATACTGTCTACGATTTTTTTTAGAGGTGCGAAGAAGTTAGTGTCTCATCTTATCGTTTCTATTATCTTCGGTAGGGTATCTCTCTAGACATAATTGATTACCATTCTGTCCTCACATCTGACAGTCACAGAGCTGTGTCCTCCTCATTCTCCGCCCAAACCCAAACTGCTGTCTTGTCAGCAATCTTTGCAAACATAGTTTAACTGAATGTGTAGACTTTATGCATACCCGAAGGAAGCACTATGCCTGTGGATCCATGAAAGAATTATTTTCTGACATGGACCCGCAACGCATCCTATCCTTTCTGAGAGAGGCTAACATCTACAACGCGGTTTAATAACTTTAATACTCGTTTACAAAACTTTGCAGATCTGTACACAAAACAACTTTATTAGAATTTGACCAATGTGTTGAAATTATATGAATGTATTTAATTCTATGTTAAACTTGACAGCTCTGAATACGAAACATAAATGAAAAACAAGTACCCAAATAGACTGTGAGGAGCGCAAAGTGGTCGATATCGTACCGACGCGCCGTAAAACTCAAACTCATTGCAAAACACCGTATCACTAAGCGTCATAACATTGGTGTCAGCTCAAACTCATTGCAAACACCGTATCACTAAGCGTCATAACATTGGTGACAGCTCAAACTCATTGCAAACACCGTATCACTGAGCGTCATAACATTGGTGTCAGCTCAAACTCATTGCAAACACCGTATCACTAAGCGTCATAACATTGGTATCATCTCAAACTCATTCCAAACATCGTATCACTGAGGGTCATAACATTGGTGTCAGCTCAAACTCATTGCAAACACCGTACCTATGAGCGTCATAACATTGGTGTCAGCTCAAACCCATTGCAAACACTGTGTCACTGAGAGCCATAACATTGGTGTCAGCTCAAACTCATTGCAAACACCGTGTCACTGAGCGTCATAACATTGGTGTCAGCTCAAACTCATTGCAAACACCGTATCACTGAGCGTCATAACATTGGTGTCAGCTCAAACTCGTTGTAAACACCGTATAACCAAGCGTCATAACATTGGTGTCAGCTCAAACTCGTTGTAAACACCGTATAACCAAGCGTCATAACATTGGTGTCAGCTCAAACTCATTGCAAACACCGTATCACTGAGCGTCATAACATTGGTGTCAGCTCAAACTCGTTGTAAACACCGTATAACCAAGCGTCATAACATTGGTGTCAGCTCAAACTCGTTGTAAACACCGTATAACCAAGCGTCATAACATTGGTGTCAGCTCAAAGTCGTTGTAAACACCGTATAACCAAGCGTCATAACATTGGTGTCAGCTCAAACTCGTTGTAAACACCGTATAACCAAGCGTCATAACATTGGTGTCAGCTCAAACTCGTTGTAAACACCGTATAACCAAGCGTCATAACATTGGTGTCAGCTCAAACTCGTTGTAAACACCGTATAACCAAAGCGTCATAATATTGGTGACAGGTTGTCGCTTGGTGAAGGGCTTTTCCCACTGGTGGGCCTAAATTTATTATGAAACAGCATCAGCGTTGGCACCCGGAAAAAGTGAGAACACGTTCAAAAATGGGCTCAAAACTGAATTGTTCAGGGCAGTTTTCATTGTAACTGAACGTCGACCCTCTTTGGCGTCAGAGGTTTGAAGATGAGAGTAGATAGAGTGTTTGTTAATGTGTGTGTGTGGGATCATGGTCAACTTATCCTTTGTTAATCCTGTTTTCAATTCAGCGCCTTAGAGCACATCATTTGTATTTGTATTTGTATACTTCTTTAATCCCGTTTGGGAAATTTGCCTTTGTGTCATTGCAGCCCAGTTACAACTGGTGCAGGCACATCGTCGCCACAGTGCAGCGCCGGTCAGCGGTTTTTTTTTGGGGGGGGGGGGGGGGTGAGGCGGAGGAGGGAATGGTAGGGATGCATTTTATTTATTTTTGCTCCCGCAGCGGCCTGTTCTTCCTGCTCTTCACGATTTCCAAGTGCCAAGGTATCTTTAATGTGCGCAACGTGCACACGGGCCCTCCGAAATTTTTTCGTCCTTATCCGAGAAGACAGGGTAATCGATCCTACCCACTAATAGGATCAGGGACACGAAAATATGAGAAAAATCCCAAACTTCCAACATGCCTGCACCGGTCAGGTTTTGAATCCGGGACCCTTGGCATGAGAGGTGAGCACCTTGCCTCTAGACCACCATCTCCCCTTGTCATTGTGTGTGTGTGCGTGTGTGTGTGTGTGTGTGTGGGTGTGTGTGTGTGTGTGAGTGGGTGTGTGTGTGTGTGGGCGGGCGCGTGTGTGTGTGGGGGTGGGGGGGTTGGGGGGATTTAAGCGCTATGCAAGTTAATTATTATGTAGAATATTACATTACATTTTCCCTTCTGGATGTTCTTATATCAGCTGGCAGGTGAACACCACAGTGCTGATTGAGGGGGCAATAGGTGTGGAGTCCACGGTGTATGTCACTGTGGTGATGTCCAATACACATAACAACTACCTGACCTCAGCAGCACTTTTAGTTGTACCAGTTGACTTGTGGGGCACGGAATATGTGATGATGACTCCCGAGTAAGTAGTCTTAACCGATGGATGAGTGAATGAAGGAGGACAGTAGACAGATGGATGAGTGAATGAAGGAAGACAAAAAACAGATGGATGAGTGAATAAACAAGAACAATAGACAGATGGATGAGTGAATGAAGAAGGACAATATTTTAGACAGATAGATAAGTAAATGAAGGAGGGTAATAGACAGATAGATGGGGGAAAGAAGGAGGACAATTGACACATGGATGAGTGAATAAAGGAAGACAATAGATAGATCGATGAGTAAATGAAGGAGGACAATAGACAGATAGATGAGAGAATGAAGGAGGACAATAGACACATGGATGAGTGAATGAAGGAGGACAGTAGACACATGGATGAGTGAATGAAGGAGGACAATAGACAGATGGATGAGTGAATAAAGGAGGACAATAGACAGATAGATGAGTGAATGAAGTAGGACAATAGACAGATAGATGAGTGAATGAAGGAGGACAGTAGACAGATGGATGAGTGAATGAAGGAGGTCAATTGACACATGGATGAGTGAATGAAGGAGGACAACAGACAGATGGATGAGTGAATGAAGGAGGACAATAGACAGATAGATGAGTGAATGAAGGAGGACTATAGACAGATAGATGAGTGAATGAAGTAGGACAATAGACAGATGGATGAGTGAATGAAGGAGGACAATAGACAGATGGATGAGTGAATGAAGGAGGACAATAGACAGATGGATGAGTGAATGAAGGAGGACAATAGACAGATGGATGAGTGAATGAAGGAGAACAATAGACAGATAGATGAGTGAATGAAGGAGGACAATAGACAGATAGATGAGTGAATGAAGGAGGACAATAAACACATGGATGAGTGAATGAAGGAGGACAATAGACAGATGGATGAGTGAATGAAGGAGGACAATAGACAGATGGATGAGTGAATGAAGGAGGACAATAGACAGATGGATGAGTGAATGAAGTAGGACAATAGACAGATGGATGAGTGAATGAAGTAGGACAATAGACAGATGGATGAGTGAATGAAGTAGGACAATAGACAGATGGATGAGTGAATGAAGGAGGACAATAGACAGATGGATGAGTGAATGAAGGAGGACAAAAGACACACGGATGAGTGAATGAAGGAGGACAAAAGACAGATAGATGAGTGAATGAAGGAGGACAATAGACAGATAGATGAGTGAATGAAGGAGGACAAAAGACTGATAGATAAGTGAATGAAGGAGGACAATAGACAGATAGATGAGTGAATGAAGGGGGACAATAGACACATGGATGAGTGAATGAAGGAGGACAGTAGACAGATAGATGAGTGAATGAAGGAGGACAATAGACACATGGATGAGTGAATGAAGGAGGACAATAGACACATGGATGAGTGAATGAAAGAGGACAATAGACACATGGATGAGTGAATGAAGGAGGACAGTAGACACATAGATGAGTGAATGAAGGAGGACAATAGAAAGATGGAATAGTGAATGAAGGAGGACAGTAGACAGATAGATGAGTGAATGAAGGAGGACAATAGACAGATGGATGAGTGAATGAAGTAGCACAATAGACACATGGATGAGTGGATGAAGGAGGACAGTAGACACATGGATGAGTGAATGAAGGATGACAATAGACACATGGATGAGTGAATGAAGGAGGACAATAGACACATGGATGAGTGAATGAAGGAGGACAATAGACACATAGATGAGTGAATGAAGGAGGACAATAGACAGATGGATGAGTGAATGAAGGAGGACAATAGACACATGGATGTGAATGAAGGAGGACAATAGACACATGGATGAGTGAATGAAGGAGGACAGTAGACACATGGATGAGTGAATGAAGGAGGACAATAGACACATGGATGAGTGAATGAAGGAGGACAATAGACAGATAGATGAGTGAATGAAGGAGGACAATAGTCAGATGGATGAGTGAATGAAGGAGGACAATAGACACATGGATGAGTGAATGAAGGAGGACAATAGACAGATAGATGAGTGAATGAAGGAGGACAATAGACACATGGATGAGTGAATGAAGGAGGGCAATAGACAGATAGATGAGTGAATGAAGGAGGACAATAGACAGATGGATGAGTGAATGAAGGAGGACAATAGACAGATGGATAAGTGAATGAAGTAGGACAATAGACACATGGATGAGTGAATGAAGGAGGACAATAGACAGATGGATGAGTGAATGAAGGAGGACAATAGGCAGATAGATGAGTGAATGAAGTATGACAATAGACAGATGGATGAGTGAATGAAGGAGGACAATAGACAGATGAATGAGTGAATGAAGTAGGACAATAGACAGATGGATGATTGAATGAAGGAGGACAGTAGACAGATAGATGAGTGAATGAAAGAGGACAATAGACACATGGATGAGTGAATGAAGGAGGACAATAGACAGATGGATGAGTGAATGAAGGAGGACAAAAGACAGATAGATGAGTGAATGAAGTAGGACAATAGACAGATGGATGAGTGAATGAAGTAGGACAATAGACAGATGGATGAGTGAATGAAGTAGGACAATAGACAGATGGATGAGTGAATGAAGGAGGACAATAGACAGATGGATGAGTGAATGAAGGAGGACAATAGACAGATAGATGAGTGAATGAAGTAGGACAATAGACAGATAGATGAGTGAATGAAGTAGGACACTAGACAGATGGATGAGTGAATGAAGTAGGACAATAGACAGATGGATGAGTGAATGAAGGAGGACAATAGACACATGGATGAGTGAATGAAGTAGGACAATAGACACATGGATGAGTGAATGAAGGAGGACAATAGACACATGGATGAGTGAATGAAGGAGGACAATAGACAGACGGATGAGTGAATGAAGTAGGACAATAGACAGATGGATGAGTGAATGAAGGAGGACAATAGACACATGGATGAGTGAATGAAGGAGGACAATAGACAGATAGATGAGTGAATGAAGGAGGACAATAGACAGATAGACGAGTGAATGAAGGAGGACAATAGACAGATGGATGAGTGAATGAAGGAGGACAATAGACAGATGGATGAGTGAATGAAGGAGGACAATAGCTAGATAGATGAGTGAATGAAGGAGGACAATAGACAGACGGATGAGTGAATGAAGGAGGACAATAGACAGATAGATGAGTGAATGAAGGAGGACAATAGACAGATGGATGAGTGAATGAAGGAGGACAATAGACACATGGATGAGTGAATGAAGGAGGGTAATAGACAGATGGACGAGTGAATGAAGGAGGACAAAAGACAGATAGATGAGTGAATGAAGGAAGACAATAGACAGATGGATGAGTGAATGAAGGAGGACAATAGACAGATAGATGAGTGAATGAAGGAGGACAAAAGACAGATGGATGAGTGAATGAATCAGGACAATAGACACATGGATGAATTAATGAAGGAGGACAATAGACAGATAGATGAGTGAATGAAGGAGGACAATAGACAGATAGATGAGTGAATGAAGGAGGACAATAGACAGATGGATGAGTGAATGAAGGAGGACAATAGACAGATGGATGAGTGAATGAAGGAGGACAATAGACACATGGATGAGTGAATGAAGTAGGACAATAGACACATGGATGAGTGAATGAAGTAGGACAATAGACACATGGATGAGTGAATGGAGGAGGACAATAGACAGATAGATGAGCGAATGAAGGAGGACAATAGACAGATAGATGAGTGAATGAAGGAGGACAATAGACACATGGATGAGTGAATGAAGTAGGACAATAGACACATGGATGAGTGAATGAAGGAGGACAATAGACAGATGGATGAGTGAATGAAGGAGGACAATAGACAGATGGATGAGTGAATGAAGGAGGACAATAGACAGATAGATGAGTGAATGAAGGATCACAATAGACAGATGGATGAGTGAATGAAGGAGGACAATAGACAGATAGATGAGTGAATGAAGGAGGACAATAGACAGATGGATGAGTGAATGAAGGAGGACAATAGACAGATGGATGAGTGAATGAAGGAGGACAATAGACACATGGATGAGTGAATGAAGGAGGACAATAGACAGATGGATGAGTGAATGAAGGAGGACAAAAGACAGATAGATGAGTGAATGAAGGAGGACAATAGACAGATAGATGAGTGAATGAAGGAGGACAATAGACAGATGGATGAGTGAATGAAGGAGGACAATAGACAGATAGATGAGTGAATGAAGGAGGACAAATGACAGATAGATGAGTGAATGAAGGAGGACAAAAGACAGATGGATGAGTGAATGAAGGAGGACAATAGACAGATAGATGAGTGAATGAAGGAGGACAATAGACAGATAGATGAGTGAATGAAGGAGGACAATAGACAGATAGATGAGTGAATGAAGGAGGACAAAAGACAGATAGATGAGTGAATGAAGGAGGACAATAGACAGATAGATGAGTGAATGAAGGAGGACAATAGACAGAGTGAATGAAGGAGGACAATAGACAGATAGATGAGTGAATGAAGGAGGACAAAAGACAGATAGATGAGTGAATGAAGGAGGACAATAGACAGATGGATGACAGTCGATGGTACCAGTACTGCAGCTGTGACAAATGGTCAAGTTGACCCAAGAACAGCTGCCTGACGCCATGATGGCCGAGCAGTGGGCAGGAACCAGAAGCTGGAAACAGTTAGTGTTGTGTGGGCATCACATACCATACACATTTTTTTTAACCCTCTCCTTGGCGATGGTTCTGCTGTGTTGGTTAGTACTTTGCTGTTATCTGATTGTCCACAACAAGTGTTGTTAAAATAAATGACTTTGCCTTTCTTTACTAGGGTTATCTTTTCATTTTTTGTTAATGCATTAAAATTTCATTACCTTTTTGTTAACTTCTCCCTTGAGAGACTGGGTAGACAGAGTATGGGAGAAAGGGGGGGGGGGGGGGAGGATTGATGTTAAACACGTTACATCATTTTTGTGACATTTTCATCAAGATATGACAATAGTTGCACAATATCATGTATTAACGGTTGACGCCTGGCACCCACAGTTCATTTCACAATCAAGTTTTCGAAAAAATTTGCAATTGAAGATGAGCGGCATAGTAGCAACGGGAAGGTTCTGTTTATGCTGAACCTGCAAAATTTGGCAGGCTCTTTGTTTTCATTATCTCCACAATAAGTCACAATATCTTGACGATCTGTGTTGAAATGATGCCGCCATGGGCTCATGCGTCAGTGAAAAAAGATTCGGAAGTGAAATTAACGATACAAATCAAAAAAAAAAAAAAAGAAGTCTCCATCATTAAATGTATCTAAATGTGTAGGTAAAAAAGAACCTTTCACAGGTGAAAGCAAAACACTCTCAAAATTTCACGCGAAGATGAGCTGTGTGTACGGCTGCAGGGCTCGTTAAAATTCGTGCGATTGTAATATTGATATGTGAGGCGCTCTTGGGAAATAGTCCACATGTCGCGCTGGGCACTTTCGAGATAGAGCCAAAAATAGATAGACAGGGATTTCCCGGCCCTACACCAGTTTTCGGCATAAATAAATTCTTCAATCAGTTCTTTATGCCTGGGCAAAACGAGTTTAATGAATTCCGCCTATAAATGGTTTTTTTTTTTTTTTGATTTCTTCTTATCCAACCTAACGGGTTTTTTGAAATTACGTACCCTAAATGTGTTTTACTGCAAAGTGACTTTTTCTACCTTTGCCACCTTGAAATAGCCATAACTTTGTCAATTTTCAACATTTTTGCTTTGAAAAAAAGTGCATCCTCCTCGGGACAGTTTGTACTTTCATAGTATACTACCCTTAACTCAGTTTAACCCTTAACTCACCGGCAACAACAAAATTTATTATTCATTATTAAATATATTGTATTATTATTAATAAATATTCAAATATTATTTGAGTTGTGAATTGTGAAATGCGCCTAACAGGCTGCGTTACCATTTTGCTCTGAGATAGAGCGAGGTAGAGAGAGAGAGAGTGAGTGAGACAGGGAGAGAGAAAGAAGCAGTGTAGTGTGTTGAGCGCTTCGCAAGCGCTCCATTCTGCTCTGTGGTTGACATGTTGCTTCTGTAAAGCTCATAGAGCATTTTAAATGGATATGCGCTATATAAATGCCATCCATTATTATTATTATTATTATTATTATTTTTACCAAATTTAGCAAGAGATTTGCACATATATATCTGCATTATTTGTGGACGTTTGTATCCTCCCCAGTACGCCTTTCTTCGTCCTGACAACCATGGTGGATAACAAAGTCAGAATCAAATTCAGTATGTCAAACGTGTACACAGTAAGCTACAAGAATTTTCGAACATCTGACAATAAGAGGATCGTCCCTGGAGATGAGATGGTGAAAGATCTTAAAGAGTGGGTTTGCTAGTGTATACTTAGGTCTCACACTGTCTTTTGAGTATGGTAACCAGCGTTGCAGATGCAGAATTTGAAAAATCCAGAGAATCTCGTACAAAAAGTCCCAAGCTAAGGTAAAAATCCCAAGATTTTTTTTCCAACCCAAAAAGTACATTTAAAATTTACACTTTCGTTATATCTTGGATTTAAGCTAAACAGCGCAGTAATTAGCTCACAGACCATGCAAAAGATCCTCTCACATACGCAATCTAAAACTGTCCCTTAGGCCATTTGGCTTTATTTTTAAAAGTCGCAAATGGAAGGGCATCTTTGTGATTAAATGGAAGGGCAGTTTTGTGATATTTTTTTCGTTTTTAACAAAGAAATAATAACCAAATGTAGGGTCTACAATAGCCTGAAAAATCCCAAGATCTGTCAAAAAATGCTCAGATCCCAAAATGTTACCCCTAAAATCCCAAGATCTCGACGAAAAATCCCAAGGACCGGCAACACTGAAGGTAACCTAGATTTACTTACCAGAGTGGGTTGCTATTGTCTGTCCTGGTCTCACACCGTCTTTTGTGTAGGGTAACCTAGATTCACTTACCACATGGCAGAGAGAACAGGCTGTCGCAACAAAACTAGAAATAATCAAGAGTGAAATAAAGCAACGTATGTAATTGATTCGATCAGAATTTCCAAAATCTGGCGCGACTGTTATTGTTGTACAGTCAAAATATGGCAAAAAGAAAGAAGCCTCGCGTAAGAAATAACACCAAAAAGATACAGTGAAAGGCCAAGAAACAGTGGAGACAAATCGAGCTTTCAAATAGAAACATTTTTTTAGAAAAACTAAAAAAAAGGATGTACCCCACAGTTTTTCTGTGGTTTTTATAGTAGTGTGTCATTTTTGTAATAAATGACTGTCAACATTGTAAAAAAAAAAAGGCCAGCCGAAGTCAAAATGTTCTTGCATTCAGTTGCAAAAAAATGGATATTCGCCTTATCAAAACTAATAAATGCTACACAGAAAGCTAGAACTGTTATTGAGAGAGGTTAGAATGTGCCAACAAACTGTCAGCTTGCACAGCTTGCCAAAGCATACCAGTTAGGGCATGGGAAAAGGTACTGCTATAGTAACTGCTGGGAAATTTGGACAATACTGAACGGTTTAAATAACTTCTGAATCAAAAATAGACACAAAAACTTTACCCAAAAAATAAAAAAACAAAAAAACAGGCAAAACACAAACAATCGAGCAAACAAATAAAATAACAACCAGAGATAAATAAAATGGCATAAGGCGACTGGGATTTAAACACTAGACAAACCTTACCAGTAGTGGAGATTCTATTAACACGTGGTCAGTACCCAGTAAAACGTCATTATCCAGTAATTCCTTTCGTGTCACATGTTGTCATTATCTAGTAATAACACCACCGACCACATACCGTCAGTATCCAGTAATACCTCTCCTATCACAGGTAGTCAGTGTTGTGAACTGGCACACCTTTTGGTAGCTTTAATTTATTTCTCTTAGTTTGTTTGCAATAAATTATAAGATAAGATTAATTGAATTTGAACTGATGAATTCAGTATGAAGCAGACAGTACTGATATTTCTGCTATGCCATTATTTGATATATTGTTGTTGTAATACCCCCCCCCCTCCCCCCAGAATAGAGACACCACCAGAAACGAAACAAGGCAGGAATACGTCATTGATTTTGATGAGCCTGCGCCATTTTGGATGAGACAGATTGTACGTGTCTAGGCACGTGCGCGAAGATGTTTAATGTAACATCAGCGAGTATGTATTTAGAGACAGAGAGATCTCAATTCCGCCAAATCACGGAACTAGGTCACGACGGTGACAAGAATTGAAAGAGACCGTCTTCACCAAAGACAGTGTGCGTATCTGTTTACTGTGGTTTGTTCATATTTTTGGGTTGATTGAAACTATTTAGAGCCGTTTGTTGGCTCTTACTCCCAGTGGAAATGTACAAACGGGTATTGTTTACCGCTGTCAAGTGAAATTGCAATTCATCCAAAATGGCGGTGCGCCATAATTCCTGTAGTCGCGAAAAGTTGGCCTCTTTTGCTTCTGGTAGTTCCCTGTTCTACGAGGAACAGTGCGAGGAGGCATATGGAGAGGAAGTCAGAGAAAGAGATGGGAGGACAACATCAGTGATTGGACGCACCTCGCATTCAGCAACTGCCTAAGAGCTCCTGTGAACCGGAAGGAATGGAGGAATCTGGTTCCAAAGTCTTCTGTGACGCCCCAACGGTCTTTTAAGACTCCGGGATAGAGAGAGAGTGAAAGTTCCATATTATGCACGATCTCCTATTCTTAAGTCCAACTTACATATTTATTATTATCATTGCAGATATACTTCACTGAGGATCATCGTATACCAACAAACGTTTAGTTTTACCGGTGAGAACTATTCCCATCGTGTTTAAATTTCTCTGTCTCCTCTCCAGTCTCAATTCCACTGACTTGGTGACTCTAAATTTGTATCTTTAACACTCTCCCGTATCTATACAGCATTGTCTGCATTCTGCATACCACTGTGCTCTGTCTGTACACCACTGTCCACTGTCTGTATACCACTGTACCCTGTCTGTATACCACTGTACCCTGTCTGTATATCAGTGTACTCTGTCTGTATATCAATGTAAACTATATGTATACAATTCGCGAAATATCATAAAAACCACACGCGGGGTTTTGCAACACACAACCTTTTCTTTTTGCCCAATTTTGACTATATGTATACAACTGTTCCCTATCTGTATACCACTGTTCCCTTCTGTATACCATTGTAACCTGTCTGTATAACACTGTCCATTGTCTGTATATAACGGTCTACTGTCTGTATACCACTGTCCACTGTCTGTATATAACGGTCTACTGTCTGTATACCACTGTCCACTGTCTGTATATCACTGTTTCCTGTCTATATCACTGTCCCCTGTCTGTATACCACTGTCCCCGGTCTGTATAACACTGTCCATTGTCTGTATATAACGGTCCACTGTCTGCATACCACTGTCCACTGTCTGTATATCACTGTTCCCTGTCTGTATACCACTGTCCACTGTCTGTATACCACTGTCTCCTGTCAGTGTTTTCTCAAACTTCAAACTCAAAGGGTTAATCTGCCACAATGTACATTGCCACCATTTTATTGTCCACAGGAACCCTGGTAACCGCCCAGCATCCTGTGGGTGTTGTCTGTGGGGGCTTTGAACCTATTTTCAGACACTCTTATCGCAGCACCGTGGACATGGTACATGGTCAGTTGTCATTCCCCAAGCGCTGACCTTGTTCCCCCGTTATAATGTGACTTGCATCAACCTTTTCGCGTCGTAGAGATCACAGCTCTCGCAGGCCCATTGTATGTTCCTTCTTTACAGAGGCTATTACCTGTGCACTCATTATTTTGGGGCGTATTTTTGAAAATTCACATAAACTCTTCTGATAAAGCTAGATTTATATTTGGTATCTCTGGAAAGCTTATTCAGAGAAGAATAATGTCATTCGTATGTTTACAAACACACACACACACACACACACACACAAAAAGATCGTGCTATGAAAGCGCGTTATCCCAGGTTGTGCGTGGTACCGCGAACGGGTGTGCGAATAGCCACGCCTCGTGGGCGACCGGCGTATCGGTGATGGTGATGTGAAAAGGTTAATCTAGAGCTGTGTTTCTCAAGGCGGGGCACACCTGTGAACATGAACTGTTGCTTGTTTACTGCGTCGTGCTGGTGTTTTTTAGTTCGGCCACTAGGCCAACTTAATCCCTTTTCAAGAGAGATTCCTTGCGCTGTATTTGTATCCGTTTTTACATCACTCTTGGCATTGTCATAGACCGAGAGAGAGAGAGAGAGAGAGAGAGAGGGAGAAAGAAGAGAGACATATTTCATTTTGATGCAGGTTGGCTTGGGCGGTTGGAGGATTGTAAGGTTTCCTCCTGTCCTGTTGAACTTTATATTCTGTCTGTCGTCTTGCTTTTTCCTGGCACAATGTGAGCGTTATCGTGTGGACGTGCTGTCTCCAAACTCAAGCTCAGGGTTAAACTCAAACTCGCTTTTTTTTCTGGTGCAATGTGACTGTTATCGTGTCGACGTGCTGTCTCCAAACTCAAGCTCAGACTCAGAGTTAAACTCAAACTCGCTTTTTCCTGGCACAATGTGAGTGTTATCGTGTCGACGTGCTGACTCCAAACTCAAGCTCAGACTCAGAGTTAAAACTCAAACTCAAACTCCCTTTCTCCTGGCGCAATGTGACTGTTATCGTATTGACGTGCTCTCTCCGAGCTTGTTAAACTCAGACTCACGCCCCTCGTTCACTGTCGTCTTCGTCAGTTTCGGTCCATCCCTTGACGTTTAAATTCTGAAAGTGTGTTCTTTGTGTCTGTCTCCCCCCCCCCCCCTCCTTTTTCAGACCACATCTTGCCTATTCAATATGGGGGCGGCAAAAGCTTCCTGATCTCCGTTGCCCCCAATGTATGTCGAGATAGACTTCCGGACTACCTGCAGGCAGTTGCCTTAGAGACGGGTCACACAGATGTCAGCGAAGTGGACAAAATACAGAACGGTTCTGCCCACTTTTCGAAAACCATAAGGATTTTCCAGCAATATGGCCGCCTTTACTGGGCCACGCCTACAGTGAGTAGTTAATTTTTTAGTATTTTTTAAAAGAAAAACCAGTTTTGCTATCAAAGAATTCAATCAAAATTGGCATTGATACAAAATAACCAGGAGAAACATCGAGGGGTATCTGTCATATTTTTGTATGCGACATTTTGCCGATTTTGAGGTTTTATCATGAAGGTGGTTTCCCTCGCTCCTAATTTCATAATGTATAAGAAGTGGCATTCAAATCGGTTAGAAACTTTTCGAGGTCTGTTTTTATGAGGTTATGTTTTGTACATTTTAGCCCTTTTGCCGACCAAACTCCAAACCTCATTTTCTCGAAAAGGCAAAAATGCACATACAACAATAAAGTATGGGAAATACCCAACAATATTGCTGTGTGGGTCATTATTTTATTGCCGATTTTGAGATTCTGTCATGATAGTGGTTCTCTCACTCCTGATTTTGTTATGTAAACGTGTCATTCCAATCGGTTGAAAACTGTTCGAGGTATGTGTTTGTGATGTAATGCTGTATGTGTTTTTGGTCCTGATTTTACACAACTCTTCAAACTTCCAATCCTCATTTTCTCGAAAAGGCAAAAATTGCACATAGAACAATTATGGCTACTACCTGACGCGGTCACAGTATGCAGTAAAGGGATAACCACAATTGGTGTTTCAGGCTCGTCGACTTTTATACGATAACATAGGAAAATAACAATAGCAAGAGAAGACAAACCTTAATTTAAAGACACTATTTATTAGACTGCAAAATCTCGGGTGTACTTGACACCAGAGAGTATGTAGATCTATGTATCTATAGAGAGGTTTCACCATATTATAGTGCATACGCTGGCATATCTCAAGAGGTCCACTCACGGGGGCAAATTGATACCAGTACCAAACGCATCCGGTCCTTCCTGAGAGAGGCTAAGATTTTTTTTTGGGGGGGGGGGGGGGGGGCTCAGATTGAAATGCGATTTCGTCTGTAACCATCGTATGCATGACTCCGTGGACTTTATATTGAACAGAGTGGGTGAATGAATATGTAAGTAAATAAAAATATATAAATAGACATCTACATAGATAGGTAAATACATAATACGTAAATAAACAAATAAATGAATAAATAATAAAGCCATAAATAATTTGGTACATAATTAAATGAATAATCTGAAAGATAAGGTACGTAAATGAATGGATCACTTGATGATTAGGCAGTTAAATAAATATATAAATAGATAAATCTTTCTATCTCTTGGCCAGCCTTCTGCAGTGGCTGTCCTGAGTTTCGGACCTACATGAAGTCTTTTGCGTCCCAGAACTAACTGAACTCTATGTTGTCGGCCGTTCTTGAACCCTAACTGGGTCATTTTTTTTATCAGCTGACGGTTTTGTAGTTCAGTATAATAGGCATGTGGTCTATTTTCATATTTGATTATGTTCTCAGTTTGACAAATAAGCATGTTTTTAATGTATAATGGCAAAAACCTGACATAGATTGATAGATATATATTTCTAATATGACATAATACATAAGAGACAATGCATAAATAATATAGAATATCGTTTAGAACATTTTGAATGTTGATCTTTATATTTTCCATTATTGACAGGCTGCAAGCTGGTACCCAAATAAATAAATAAATAAATATTTTTTTAAAAATAAATAAATAAATAAACACATAGATAGAAGAGAAAAGTCGGTAAAATATGAAATTATTTCAATTCATGCAATGTAGGATACCTTACCGACTTTCTGTCTTTCGTCATTGCCCTTCTTTTTTTTTTATGCAGAATATTCTATTTTCCTTTCACCCACATTAGTCCTAATCTCATTCTCTCTCTCTCACTCATGCCTTAATAAAGTGAACCATTGTTTAGTTGTTTGTTTTATCGACTGTTATTGCTTTGAGCATCTGCAGAACTTTATCTTGATGAATGTGTGCAGGGTATGCACATATCTTCTTAAATAATTTTTCTCAAATGACATTGAAAATATAACATAGATCTAAGGTCTTGCGGTTTTTCCATATTTGAATTTGCTTATACACATTTTTGAAATTAACATAAGATGGTTTATTTTGTCTAGCATTGTTTGGCCTAGATCTTGCTCTTGCTTTGTTATGCCGAGCAATATGTCTTTTGTTGTCAATTGTATCTTTTTTCCTGTCCATGCATTAATCATACATAAAACTTCTTGCCAGATGGGTGCGACCACGTGGCAAGACACAAAAAAAGTATTCGATATAATCCTTCTCCTTACAGTTGCAGTGTGAGCACAGCTCACTATCTCTAAGATTCATTTTGTGGAGAAGTATGGCTGTTGGATATATATTATGTAATATTTTCCATTATAGGAATGCATTTAATTCTATGTTGAACTTAAACGCTCTGAATACGAAACATAAATAAAGAAAGTGTTTCTAAATAGACCGTGGGGGAGCACAAAGTGGCCGTTATCGTACCGACGAGCCGTAAATCTCAAACTCTCTCTCTCTCTCTCTCTCTCTCTCTCTCTCTCTCTCTCTCTCTCTCTCTCTCTCTCTCTCTCTCGTACCTAATAAAACGGCTCCGGCATGTATTACTACAATGAAGGAAGTAAGGCCTCCAATGTAATCATGAAACCTTTTTTTAACCAATAAATTTTAACATTTACAAAAGTTCATAATACGCTTGGAAAGACGAAAAGGTTTACGTGGATATCGCTTTTTTTTTTTTTTAATGCTATCGTTGATTTTTGAGTCACAATTGAGTTGAACAGGAGAATTGCTCCGACATTCTGAGCCGGAAAAACAGACTCATTTTCGTCGGATAGATCTAGATCTGAACAGTTTGATAGGAAATTTCCTTCTGCGCCTCAATGTACACATTAGTGTAACTTTCAAAAACACATCTGTGTATTCCTCGTGTCAGTGGGCCAAAACTAGTAACTATAATTGTTCTTTAGCCTTTGGACAGATATGGCAATATGCAACCATTACGAAAATTCCGTCCAAAGAAAACTTGTTTGCTTCGAATGTAACAGTAGCTGTTGTTAAGAGAGAGTAGTATTTTACATAGAAAGCTGTAAGTGAATAGTGAACACAGCCCAGCGTTTTTCTCTTTTTGGCTTTGTTCGCTCTACTTGACTGCGTCCCCCCAACAACAGTCTAAATAGTGGTTTGAAATGGGTGTGGGTTTTGGTTTAAAAACTCATAATTCAACCAAACAAAACAATGTAATTTTGAACGGTGCCACATTACTGTCTGACTGGGGTGAGAATTTCATCTCAAAACACACACAAAAAAAGAAAAAAATGACTCAGGCAATTGTGAAATGACCGTGACCATAAGCAACAACAATAGCAACAACAACGATAACAACAACAACAACAACAATACTAGCAACACCATGTACGCAATTTACGTCAGGTTGAGTCAAAAAGAACGAACCGATTTTAGGACGCATTGCTGGGATGAATTCTCTTATCGCATTGATGTTGCCCGCGCTGCTGGTGGTGGCCGCACTGAACACTTGTAGGACAGGAAATAAAAGTTGATTGTGAGTACAATACTTGTGACTTGGCTTGAGTTTTCTATAGGCCCATTGCGAATGACGTCACAGAATGTTTTTGTTTTGTACTTCCGACACTTAAAATGGCGGGTGGATCAGCTGACGAGTGTAACTTCGAGATATGTCTAAGCGGTTAAAATGCCTGCTGGTTGCATTGCAGTTACCTGTTATGTCAGGGGTGGAAAGGATGGATCCAAGCTGGTCAGATTCCCTACCATCCGTATAAACAAAGGAAAGGAAGTGAAAGAATTGACCGAACGTCTCCCATGTACGTGAACACACGTGTCATTGTTTACAGTAGTGAACTTTTTTTTAGGTCGCCGCCGATTGGTTCGCGAGGCCTGAAGTGCTCAGAGTGCAAATCAGCTAACGAATCAAAATCAATGCTACCAAGGTCGGCCATGGTTAAGCGTCGGTCCTGACAACTAAAATGGCCGATATCCGCAATGGGCCTATGGGTAGACTGTGCATATCCGCCATCTTGGCTGTCCGGACCCACGCATCACCATGGCGATGGTAGCATTGATTTTGATTCGTTAGCTGATTTGAACTGTGAACCAATCGTAGGCGAGCTAAAAGTAGGTCGCTGCAGTAAACAAAGGCACGTGTGGACATACACATGGGAGACGTTCGGTCAATTCTTTCACTTCCTTTCCCTTGTTTACATGGACTAGCAACTGCCCCATTCTTCGAATGGTAAAAAAACAAAGCTCACCAATCAAGACCGAAAGGAATCAGCACAAAGACATTGATGTCGAGACACTTTGGGTCATCCACATAAAATCGGCGATTAACAGATAGATAGGATAATTAGTATATTGTGCGAGGTAATGCGCACCGAGAATTTTTCAGGAAGTGAGGATGTCATGGACTCATGACTGTGTTCGTAAAAAATGACGGATCGGAGGTAGTCAGTTAGCGGCATAAAGCAAACTAAAAAAAATACTTCCACACCTTTTCAAGACTCCAAATCTAAAAGAGAACCTTTTGCGGGTCGAAGGGCAGGCACATGTAAAATTTCAAGCAAATCCGAGCTGTGTGAGCGGCAGTAGCTCTAGTTCGATCCTCGAGGCGTGAGAGGCCTAGATCTAGCCTTTCGACAAAGTTTTCTTGGCATGACTGACACTCCGAGATCTAGTCTATAATAAAAATATTTCCTTCCGAGCTTGAAGCACACTCTAAATATTTCTACACAGTTTTCTTGGTATGAATGAATGGCACTCATCTCATCTGTATAACAATATACTCGGTATCAAAGTTTTCTTGGCGTGGCTGGATCGTGAACTCTAGTTTACATTTCCGGTAAGAGGCGGAAATGACGAAATTGACGGAAGTACATTATCACGTCGTATTCGCAATCATGAATTGATAACTGATAATTATAACTGAATTTCTGGGAAAAGTAAAGAGTTTCGGGAAAAAAATGAGCTGGACACGTACAGGCTTAATAAATTTTACATACATGTGCCAAGTTTCATTTCTCTACGTTTCGTAGTAAAAAAAGCCTTTGCGGGAACAAAGTTGGGCCCAAGCTCCATTATTATATGATGGTAGGGAATCTGACCAGCTTGGATCCATCTTTTCCACCCTTGTCATAACAGCCAACTGCAATGCAACCAGCAGGCATTTTAACCGCTTAGACATAATCTCGAAGTTACACTCATCAGCTGATCCACCGGCCATCTTGTTTGTCGGAAGAACAAAACAAAAACACTCTGTGACGTCATGCGCATTCTACCTATTGCTTTTCCTTAATTAAAATGTTGCGTCATAAAATCTGTTCATTCTTTTTTAATCACCCTAATCCCCGGGACACCATGTGTTAACAACATAAAGAAACCAACACAAACAGGGACATTTTGTCCACATTAACTTTCCGTATCTTGCCCCAGACAGGAACTATCAATTGCTCGGACGTCGACAAGTACTATAAAGGTATGTTGATACGCATCCAGAGCAACAAGAACATTCAGATGGGGCAGTACCGGACAGGTATCGATGCGAGGTTAAAATTTCGTCGTGACTATGACTCGAGCAGTGTAATGCTGATACCAGTCACCATGTATCGCAGCTATTACATTATCACGTGGGTAGTGCTGTTTGCTTTTTGGTGTTCGTTCTAAAAATTCTGTGGCACACTTTCCTGGCAGAGATCTGCAAAATAAATGCTGTTTTTGTTTTGTTTGTTGTTGTTGTTCATTCGGACACACCGTCCAGTATAGACCCTTTTCACTTCCGCGTTACAGTTGTTTGCGGGGAGCCGCACGGCTTCGAAAAGCACCGTGTAGGGCAAAAACATCCACTTGTCTTAGTGATGGCATCTGAATATTAGCAAAGATGCATTTTTATGCCAGAACCAGCACGTAACCGGCTTGCACAGTTGGGTGCCCAATAAGAGGATGGCATCGTCCGACTGTTGTCCACCACTTTCTGCCCTACAAATGGGGCACGCCGCCATTTTGTTTGCAAATCACGTGATATGGAGGACGGTAGCTGAAAAGGGTCTATACAGAATATATATATATATTGTGATAGGTATATATCACAATACAGACACATTGTTTAATATACAGATTCATCACATCAGACATATTGTTTAGCATACAGATTCATCACTGGACATCAGAGTGTGTAGTACACAGATTCATCACTAGACATCAGACACATTGTTTAGCATACAGATCCATCACTAGCAATCAGCCATTTTGTTTAATATACAGATCTACTAAGTACTATGCAGTTGTCAGTTTTTCTGTCTCCTGTGGTCAAAAACTCGTGCCTTCATTCACTATCTTGCAATTTTCTCCAAATCTGATTGTTATATTGCAGTATTTTTGTGTGCATGCAATATTAGAGTTTCCATACAGATAAATTAATACCGTAATTAACTGATTCACGTGGGTCTCACAATATTTAAACGACGGGCTTGGGACGCTGATTTTGTGTTTGAAAAATGTGGCAACTTGAATTTTAAAAATTTAGATTTGCTTAGAAATGAGAAAAATGGTGATTATGAAAATAACAACTCATTCAGGTATGTACGTGTGTGTCTGTGGGGTAGGGTCGGGGTAGAATGGGCAATGGACAGATAGATGCATTCATGGGAAATCAGTGGTAAGAAACTCTTCAAGTAGAGCGAGACAGATGACGATCTTCAGAGGATGAGTGGATTCTTCCATTCGATGTTTCGGCTTTTAACCCTTTAGCCCCCAGTGTGCTATATTTGAAATAGATCACCTGGAGCTAAAATACTGTATCTTTGATACACGTACACTTCGTATTTAATTAACAAATAATTTCCCGAATTAAATATTTATATTTTTGGAATAATTTGACTATTTAAAATCACTCCAGCATTATTATTTCAGAAGTCTGGGATTGGCAATTTTCGTCAGGGCACCAGAGGGTTAACTTCCTGATATCTTCTAGAATCCCGGCCACACCGAGGTCTTAACTCACGGTGTTTGTCACTCAATTTTTTTTTTCTTCTTGCTGTTTTTCGTACCCAGCTATTTCTTTGGGGTTTGAACCGGGTACCATTTTGTTTCGTTTTTTTTATGTGCAGGAAGTCAGTTAATTTTTTTAAAAATTCTTGTCACAATAAATTCGCCCGCCGGGTTAAAAGACAAATTTAATTCCAAGGTTTGATTTAGAAACACTGACACAAACACATGCTGGTGTATAGATTGAGAGCAAAGAAGCAGTAGTGTGGGTGTTTCGGGTAGATAATATAATTATTTTATCAGTATATATCACCCAAGCAATCTCACCGCATTTGTGCGTGTTTATTTCACCTTTTCACTTAACCTTATGTCACCAGGGTTCCTCCATACAATGAACAAAAAAAATTTGAACACAACTTTGTGACCATTCTTGGGGAATACACCATTCAAATAGTGGCCCAGCCGGACATTTTCAGTACATTCAGGTATACGCTATGTAAAAGCTATCTATTATTATTATTATTATGTGTGTATCAATGTGGGTTGTGTGTGTGAGCTTTTATAAGGGTGTTTCTGTATGCCCCTTCTATTTTAATTAAGAGTACCATGTTTGATTGTTTGTAATTGTTTACCCATGTATTTTGACATGTTGCTTCTGTAAAGCGCATAGAGCATTTTTTAATGGATATGCGCTATATAAATGACATCCATTATTACTATTATTATTAAGATTATACAACCGTACACAAGATGTGACAGTACAAACCCCAGCCGGAACACAGCATTAATATTTCCTATACATATAAAATATATTCTAAACACTGAACCTGTAGACTTCTTACGTATCCGAAGTAGGCACTCTGCCTGC